>CM040633.1:29896773-30585902 GCA_022818045.1 Neotoxoptera formosana
AATTTTCTAGAATGGCCAACACCAAAAATACAGAATGATACTATTTTTAAACAGACGACTAAAAACAATATTTATACCTTGCATAGATAATATACACACTTTAACAATTCAATTGTTGATTTCTTAATCATAAAATTATTATAGTTGATGTTAAATTTCTTTTTTCTTATCAGATTTTTGATCAAAATCTCAAATCAAGTTAATTATATTAAAATGACTTAGATCAAGCAGTTTTTGAAACAGAAGTACAATTATAGGCTATGACATAATATTTTAGAACAAAAAAAATATAAAATATAATGCTCTGGATAAGTGCAATAAGGATTAAAGGATGTATTCCTAAACGTAAGTGTGGCCAGACATTTATGGCATTAGGTACAACTGTGCAAGTACAATTTAATCTTGAGGCCATACCATATGAACTAAATAAGCTTTTACAACCAACTGTTTGGGATCTATTGAAAAGATATCATTTGAACCTATACCAAAATGTGTTATAACTTATAAGTTATAAGTATTGTAACAAATTATCGCTTTTAATATTTATAAAAGTAAGTCATTGGGATATTGAATCAAATAATGATTTTGCTATGTCCAAGAATATAGGTACCTAAGCATATTGTACCTTTATCTAAAGATTCATAAATTAAATTAGAAAAAAAGAAAATCGCATCTTGATATCCCGCCATGCTATCTCTAAAACCAAACTTTTTGTCACTTGTTCACTTTTTTATCTATAATTATGAACTTGTGTAATTGAAGTTAAGCATCTTTCAATAATTTTGGCTATAGAGGATACCAAATAAATTGGTTGATGATTTAACAACTTGCTCACACCACCTAACTTATAAAAAAGACATATTACTGATTTTTTTTATATATTTAGTGGCAATACATCTTTTGAGAAGCTTAAATGAATTAAATGAGGAAATGTTTTAATAATATAATCTGCTATTTGAAGAAATAGAATAGAAACCATGTAATGCCTACAGTCTTAAAGTTATAATAATCACTAATACCTCCTTCTCCGTAAAATGTATACATTTTAATTTATTTTTAGCTGTACTATAGCTATTTATTATAGTTATCGCATGTTTGATGTCTAATTATATAATTTAAGTGGGTGCATAAAATAAATAATAACGATAGTAATACTGTAATAATCAATAAAAATGAAAAACTCATTTTGGTATTTATATTTGATTTCACTTATTATGAATTCTAGAGAACATTAAGTACATACGGAAACATAATAAACAACCTTTACCTTTAACAGCTATACATGCATATTGTATAATTATTAATTTATAATATACTTGTTATAAAATTATAACAAGCAGCGATTTATTTTAATTTTAATTTTATTGAGATTAACCATTGCTCCCATATCTTGGGCTTATTTTAACTACAGCAAAGTCGCAATTTAAAATCATTTAAATTTGTCAATTTTGAACTATATCTTAGGGTTATTTTGACTTCAATGTAGTTTCAATTTGAAACTAATTTAAAAACTTAATTTACATTATAAAAGTAAATTTTACTACATTAAATCATAAAAAAGCACTACACTGTATTTGTCTTAAAAATATATTTGTAGTCATTTTAATTAATAATATGTTGACTACTTATTAAGTTTTAAGTCAAAATTGACATTCAAATGTATTGGACAAGTAACATTTATTGTAATATTGTATATACTATTTATATAATATCATAATCCCCATATAAATAATATAAAATTGTACTCATATATTCTAATCCCTACTACTATCAGTATTTACCGTGGTTATATAACGGTGTAGATAACCGTGATATTTACATTGGTTTTTATTTTTTTTTGGTTGGGTCAATATTATATGAGGATGCTCAATAAAAATGTGTGTATTAATTTATTTCGTTACAAAATCTAACTTATTTTCAACTGTCCTATAGTGTCTACTAGGAAGATTTCACTTCAATAAAAAAACACTTATATACAATGTCTTAAATCAAAAAATTCTAATGAGAGGACGTGGAATGGATAACACATGTTTAAAAATCATAACCAATATAACAACATATTTTATATGAATTTTTTATTAAAATGCACAATTACAAGTACATAACCCTAAATTGGGTTTTATTTAAGCTCGACCATATCTTAAATATTAATACCATGTTTATTATATTTATTCATAGACCCACGAGTCGATATCCTTTGTCCATGGGACCACTTCTTTTTCAGAGAACCACAAAGCTATTTCTTTGTTTGCAGATTCAACAGCATCCGATCCGTGAATGATATTACTATAAATATATAAAATATTATAAAAATTAACTGTAAAATAGATTTGAAAAAACAATATATAAATACCGGCCAACTTGGATACATAAATCTCCTCTAATAGTTCCAGGGTTTGAGTTTTTCGGGTCAGTAGCACCAAGAATGAAACGTCCAGTTTTCACAGCATCTAATCCTTCCCATACCTAAAAATATGGTTTTAGTTAATTAATAAAATATATCAAGTGTATATGAATATAATACAATTTACCATGGGGACAACGGGTCCTGATGCCATGTACTTAATAAGACCGGGGAAGAATGCCTTGCTAGAAAGATCAGCATAGTGATTTTTCAATAATTCTTCAGAAGGCTAAACACATAACAATTAATGTTTTCAATAGCTATTTATAGAAATAATAATAAAATTATAAGAACATAAGTAACAAATATAACTTAAAATAAATTTATTTATAACAATTTGTATCATTGTCTTCAAGACTTATTTTATTTATGTGTAAGACTTAAATTAAATTTTAAGAATATAAGTTTGCTCAGGGCCTAGAAATAATCAAATTTATTTTTGGACAAAATAATCTTAATTGGATCAATCCCAAAATGTAATTATATATATACCTACCTATACATATTTTTAATTTTAAACATAGAAAAGTCCTAAAATATAAAATAAAAATGGATGTAATGAAGTATTGACAATAGAAACTTGGGTACCCTTAAGTAATTTTGTTAAAATTTTTTTTTTTTTTCGATTTACATTTTTGTGTATCTTAATGTGAACATTTCTAAATTTTAAGACCAAACAATACCAAAAGACAAGAAATGACAGCTATCTAAAATTTATTTTGCTTCACAAAATTAATAAATATAATTTTTGTTGGCATTCATAAATCTAAAAAAATGTTAGGTAACTCGAATTTATAAAATTTTTATATAATTCTTCAATAGCAGCAGTTATTATCTACTTATTATATTATCTTCTATTTATTAGAGAAAAAACAAATTGTGAAATTATCTTTATCAGTAACAAGTGCGGATAGGCACTTAAAATATATTTTAATTTGTGGTAGCAAATGAAATCCAAGATAATATCTAAATCTGGAAAGTCAAATTAAAGTTATTATTTATTAGGTATTAGTAACCATTACCAAAACCTAAAATCCAATACACTGATATAACTTTAGGTGTGTACTTGGAAAAACACATTATTATAACTATTCTACGGAATTAAGATTGTAAATAATCATTAATAATATTTCATTTGAGGTTAATTAATAAAATTGTTAGAGAACCAGAAAGAGAAACAAACAATTTAAAGAACTTATAGAAAAATGGATTTAATTTGGATGCCTGGATGGAAGCGTCATCGTTTCCCTGATTATGATCACCAGCTGCCTGGCGATGGATCAAAAACAGTGATTCAGATCCCGGTTTATTAAATTATGTAATTGATTCTTACGGCCGACGACCATTTTCTCAACTCACCCAGAGGAACTTCATAGCGACCAGTTTGAATCCCTTGGTCTCGAAACGTTTGATGATCTTGCCGACAAGTCCACGCTGCACACCGTCGGGCTTGATCATGATGAAAGTGCGTTCCGCGTTTGGGTCGCCCATGGCTAGTCTGATGAGTATTTGAAACGCTGTTAGTATCGAGCAAATGAACATGTAAAATAAGCGAGGAGACTGCCGGGGTGTTTGATATTGTGTAGCAGCCGCGAGGTGATGGACTGCGATGGAATGCAATAAGATCAGATTTCGTAAGAAAAGAAAAGGGAATCAAAACGACAGCAAAATAGTATGTTATTGTACTGACCGTTGTTTGGTGGGCGTTGCTGCAAAAAAAATGTGTACTGGTAGAATACCAAAAGGCGGTCCTTTCGATGATGTTTATCGGACGAAAGACAAACACAAAGTGTCAAAGTCCAAAATTTCCAGACTTCACGTTCACAAATCACAAAGGTACAATATTGAATATGCCCCGGTGGCCGGTATTGGACGACTTCGGTTTTGTGGTTATATCAAACCTAACCATGGTTGGGGCATATTTACCTACTTATTTCTACCAGTCCAATCGTCTGATAAACGTTATCACCCATGCATGCAAATTGTAAAGTGTAAACAAAACCACATTGGTTTTTTTTAATGCATAAGATTTAAGCATTTGACCAAAAATTTCTTGTGCCTTTTCATCTAAACGCTTTGCAATGAACGTGAAAGAAAAATTTAGCGAAGCAGAATTGATCCGCAGGAGAAATCTACCGGCCTTCTCTGGGATCGGCTCGGTGGTAAAAACGAAAATAAAAGGTAATAAAAAAAAAATGCACGGAACATCCATAAGGTGTTATTTTTCATTTATTTTTTATTCGAGTAGATGTAAAAAGCGTCGTTAAAACTCAAGAAGCCGATGCCAAACGTCAGAACGCATTGGCCGAAAAATGGAAAACATTACAAGACCAAAAGTGTGCAATTGCCAATGCACTAAAGGTACCTAACACATCAAACATTGTTTTTGAAATCCTATATAACCCATGATATAATCATTTTGATAAAAATTTATATTTTTATAATTATTTTAATAAAAAGTTATACTTTTAATTAATTAGTCCAACAATTTGAAGTTTTTTTAATATTATACTTTATTAAAAATATTTTATTCATTATTGTTAATAAGGTTTAAGAGTTCTAGAGTTTTTCATAGATGTTCAACACAATTTATGTTTGCTGTGTTTACTTAATACTAGGTAGTTATATAATATTTATACATGTTTCATGTTTTATTTATACTGCTGTCAGTTTAATGAAATAGCTTAAGACATATTAACTATTTAAATACTTTAAGCAAGTAATTTTTAAATATTTTAAAAAAATACCTCTGTGATTATTGTCTGGAAGTTGTTTTTGTTTTTGATGACTTTTTAAGACAGTCTGGCTGTTTTTTCAAAATATACATTATATATAACGTATAAGTGGTACTTTCAGAACATTTGTTTTAAATTTTAGATCCCTGCTACTCAATTTTCATATAAGTGACAGTAGCCTTGTTAAATCTATTATACTGATTTCTTAAACTATATTTAATTAAATTGAAATAAGTTGTTTCCATTTATATCATAATTTTTAGATTTTTATCATTAGTAAATTAATTTAATTTATCATAGATTATTAGGTTGAGTTGTAGCAAGATATTGATCTTACTGAAACCCAAAATGAATATTAAGAATAATAATCATAATTGTATTTTTATAGGGAGGATCATCGAATAAGAAAATAAAATTTGATGAAGACGGTGAAGAAAATCATCAAGAAAATAATTTGCAATTATCTAAGCAAAAGATATCATTGTTTGATGACGATGATGCTAGTGATCATGAAAATAAAGGAGAGTTAGTATCTGATTTCAAGTTAAAATTGCGATTTGAAGGTGAAAAAGGCAAAAAGGTGATATAATTATGTAGATACTGAGACTTAAACATATAAACAAATTACGCGTATGTATTTTTCTCTCATACAATTTAATGAAATTACATTGATTCATACTATTTTGTATATCTTATTTTAATACATTTTTATTATTTTAGTTGTTCCATATGCAAACATCTAAAGCTACTGGAGATGACCGATTTGTAATGGACAAACGATTTTTTGAAGAACAAGAAACTACTGAAAAGTTGAGCGATGATGAGATAGAAAACCAAATGAATATTTTAGAAGATGTGATTGGCCGATCAATTAAAAAACCCAATAAGGTTAAAGGAGATGACATGTAAGATTATTTAGAACAAATCTAGTTAAGTTACTCTATGATTTGTGTTCAAATGTTTTCAAAAATACAGTAGACATTTTAAAGTACAACTTCTCTTAGACGTCACTATGTTTCCAGCGGTTGAGAAACCTTTTTCAGAACTAACTGACGTTGCTGGTATTCCTAAATATTTCATTACCAGAGCAACAACTAGTGGATATTTTAATGCTCGTGTCTTACACTTTTCTAGTGCATCAAAATCATATTTTCTGCCAAGTAATGTTAATACTTATTGGCAGAATCAGCTGTATTACAGTTTACTTATCACCGGACAGAAATTTAAGAAAACCGTGATGTTTAGTTACAGGTGTTTCAATTTGCATAACGCAATTAATTTCAGCCATTTCTTTAATCAAATTTTTAACCTATGTCCAAATTTCCTTTCTTGCATCAACTATTTCATGCTCTAAGTCCTTGAACCTTAAGACGAGGAAAGATGCTATTTGCCTAGCAGACACGACACTAAAAGAAAACCACAGTAATTTAAAACGATCTAAAAGTTCCCTTATTACAGTGGTTTTAAAATGTTCAGCTATTTCATTATCACTTATATTTTACTTTAACTGCTTTTAAAAGAGCCCTAACCTTTGAATTAGAACAATATTTTTCCCCACAAAAAACTGTGATCATAATTTGTAAAGACTTAAGCAATTTTATTAACTTTTCTACATTTTGTCCATTGGTGCTCTGTCACTTAAAATTTGTATGCCATCGCTACTGTAGTCAACAAATGTTCAGCAAGAACATTTGAATATTGTATTATATTATATTATATTGTATCAATTTTAAATGTAACTTTTTTTCTCAAAAATTAATAATTTATTTCAATGAAACTGACTAAAGATTTTACTTAGGATTCTAAATAACTTGAAATTCAAGGATGATTAAAACAATTTGAATTAATAAAAATGTTGAATTTGTAAAAAAATCATAAGATAGAAGTGTTATATTAATTTTAATTTAATTTATTTAATTTTAAATTAGTGTTTTTGTAGAAATTTCCGTTCATACATTTATTTTATCTAAGTTTTTTATAATAATTATAAAAAAAAAACCCATTAACTAATTTACTAAACAACTTAGTAAATATTTAACAACTATTTTTATCTGATTTAGATTCAACATGGTAAGATATGATCCAACACAAGAAGAACATAAAAAATATGTAAAAGACAAACCAGAATTACCAAAACAGAAGCGACCTAAAAAACAAAAAGGAGAACAAAACAAATTTGTAGCTGAAGCAGTTGTTGATACAGATAAATATTATAAAGTTGGTGATAAACTAAAAGATGTATTTAGTTCTCAAAATCAATTTAGCTTTACTAACTTATTTCAAACATCTGATAAAAGTGAGTTCAATCAAACATTTTGCATATGAATAGTTATTGTGATTTTATCTCAATATTGTTGATATTTGATTAAATAGTAAATACCATTTCATTTTAGATTTTGATATATTATAATCTATTACAATTTAATTTTGTAGAACCTAATCAACTTAAAACATTCAAATCTACAAAAACCAAAAATAAAATAAATTCAAATTAATATGTTAGTTATACAGTAACTTTACAAAAAAACGAATATGATTCAAGCTTAAAAACATTTAAACCACCTCTTGTCAGAGATTTTATATTAACAACATTTCATTAGTAGAGGGAAAATAGATTCATACTGTAAAGTTGTTTCATACAATTATTTTTGTTGTTTTCGTGTCCTAGCCACTTCATTTTCATAAAAAGTTGTTGATTTCATGAAATAGTCCAATTTGACGTTTGTTGATAAAACATTTACCGCACACAATTATTAACCTTCATCCCGCGCGCTCCATTCCATAGCTCCAGCAAGCCTGCAACAGTAATTTACCGCCTCTGACTTTTTTTTACTTTTTAGCCTAACCTTTCATCTTAAATATTTTAGATTGTGATAAATATTAAGAAAAAAAATCTAGTACACAATATGTAGTATAGGTTTACAATTTATTATACAAAAAAATATCATTAAAACTTGAATATTGAAAAAAAAAAAATGCCAAATAGACAATAGTGTTATATTGTGTTAACTGAGAATACTGATAAACTCCCGTCCTCAATACACTCCAGTAAAAATTCCAGTCCCTTCCCGCCTCTTTTATAAAAAGGTTATATACGCGCGTCCTGATGAAGGTTAATATTATCATTTTTTGAATATCATACAATATTTTATACATACGCATTTGTTGTATTTATTCAAAAATACCTTAAGTTGTGTACCGCTGATTCATGTAAGACATATAATATTTTAGAAAATATTTATTCTACATAATTTAGTCTTTTAACAACATTTTTTAATGACAATATGAATTATTAATTCCTTATTACAATACAAAATAATTTTTGAAGTACTTCGATGTATAAAAATCAAACTTTGGATGAGTAGTTGATAAGGTATAAGTAGGGAACGGATTTTATTGTAAATACATATTTTTATTAGTATGAGATATTTTAAATCTGATAAAAAATGTATACGATTTAGATCATTCTAATTAAAATAAACCCAAATTTATTTTACATATTTGGTAAATAAGTACATATTTTAGTACTTATTTTAGTGATTTTAAATTTTCGACGACTTTAAACATTATCTGCTTCGTTTAAATTAACAAGATTAATAATTTTTGACGACCACCAAATATTATCGTTATCTAAATGGCATTTACATACTTATTTCCGGCACGTGGCATGCCACTATATAGATTATAACTGTCGATCTTGGTAATGCCGGTTTAAATACTTATTAAAATAGAAATTTATGTAATGATACAATTATTATTATTATTTATTTAAAAGCATTTTAAAATTACAAAAATAAAAAATTACCTTTTCATGTACTGGACAACTTTTTATGAAAAGATCAATTTCACAAAATGACTATGAGATATACCCCCAAAAAAATATCAAAAAATCATATACTTACATTATAACCAATTATTTTATATATTATTAACTTTTTGTTTTATAGTTGATAATGATGTAGACAAAAATGAATATCAAACAGAAAAAATAACTATACCTCAAAAGAAATTTGGTCGTAATCCATTTATTGATGACTCTAGTGACTCGGAAAACGAAGAAAGCAATTTAAAAGATAGAGATGAACATTTTGATGCTGAAATTGATGAAGTGCCTTCAGGAAAATTTTTAGGATCCAGAGGTGTTTGGCGAGAAGTCTTTTTTTTCAAAGTAGATGATTCTAGATTCAAAGGTACAAATTAATATAATGTTGTATTATTAATAATTTGTTTTTACTATTTTATTATTTATTATTTTAGATGCTCAAGAATTTTATGATCCTCAATTTAATAAAACCAATTATACAGGAAGTCAAGATCCAAGATTCATTAAGAAAAGGGATATATTAAGAGATTTTTTGAAAAAGAAAGATAAAAGACATAAACGAGATGTAGGCAAAAAGATGTTTAGTAGAAAACTTGGAGGTACCCACAATGACCAGAAAAATAATAAAACTCATAAAAATAAACCTACAATTAAAACAAATAAAATCAAAGAGGAAAAAAAATTAAAATCATCCAAAACGTAAAAACTATAAATTATATATGTCTTTTATAGAAAAATATATTATGTTATAACAATATTATTTGTATGAAAATAAAATACTTATGTGACATTATTATGTTTATGTGTTATGTTTTATTTATAGAAAGATTAAATACAAACTCTAAAATATTTTTACAAAAAAATCATATTTAGTTACTTGTTAATTTAATAACTTAACTAGTTATAATGTTAAATGTACTCAATTTATATTATAATTTGATTTATCTGTATTGTTTCCTTGTACAAGTACAACATGGCAAATTTGTGTTAAGCAGAATCAGAGACAGATTTAAAATTTGTATCAAATTTAATTTGCAGCCCCTATCCTAAAAAAATTAACTTCTGAAAAATGTTATAACATAAATGGTAAAATAAGTTAAAAATGTTATTACATAAAAACAAAATACACTTTCAATACAATTTTGCCGTTTTTCCAAAATTGTTCTCCCTATGCTACTGCATAGTTTGCAGTTCCTTAAATTCACCCCTGAGCAGAATCAATTTTGTGTCGCTAGTTTAAATATTAGAATTTATAATGAATTGAACAAAGAGACGATTAGGACTGTACGTAGTTTTTTTACAACATTTTAATTCTCAAATGAGTAATATTTTATATATTCATAACTTAATTTGAAATTGGAATGCTGTAAAATAATCAACATCCTATTCTCTCTGATAATGTGCTGCTTGATAATAAGTCAAAAAGTAGCTAATGCTACGAAATTGATATTGTTTAATGCAAATTTGCTATGATATACGTTTGATTGGCAGAGACAATATATTATTATGTGAGTCTTGTCAGTATTCCTCAGGGGTATGTCAGAAACTCAGAACATACAAAACCATTTATGTTTTTACATTGTTAATCAATTTTATATTATGTACAATTTATTTATGATAATTTTAGTTTGTAAATTATTTTTAAATTTTTAACTTTTATAGTTATATTGGTGGATCACAAACTAGTTAATATCTTATAATATTATAAATTATAGATAGTTTCAACTCATAATGCTGATTACAATAATATTAACAGTATGGTTATATGTCAATCTAATGCATGTAAAATATTTATATTATGTGATTTGAATTTAATATTTAAATGGTGCTCAAAATTCTATACTAATTAAACAATAATACATTTCAGATTGTAAATTATGTAATTTTTTCAGTATTGTTATGTTTTACAATCATTAATAAATAATGGGAATATTTTGCCTTGTTTTAACGGCCTAAGTCAATTAGATATATTTTATAAATAAACAAAGAATAAATTCTGGATACCATAATGTTATTGAACAAAAATATTTATACAAATAATATAAATATTAAATACCTATTTAACTTTTAAAATTAACTAATTACATTATAAACATTACTCAATACATATTTCATATAATATGTAATAATATATATATAATATGTATAACAAATTGTAGTAGTTGTTATTATGGTTGGTAGTTATTACTTATTACTTATTAGCCATCATCAACAATAAAAAGTGTTATGAGCTTATGACAAATTAAAGATGTTTGATCATATTATTTATATGAATCAATGTTACAATACTCAAGAGTGAAAACGGAAAAAAATATTGATTAAAATTTAAATTATATTTTTAATAGGATAAAATGTTATTGTTCATTGTTATGCTATTTAAAAAATGCCATATCGTCTTGTCCCAGTGAATGAACATTACTATTGAAATCTTATTTTTTAAATAACAAATACTTTGATAAACCCATTTTTTACTTAATAAAAACGAAAATATCAGTACTTTTATACATGAAATGTATATAAATAAATATAAATATATCAATAAAGAATTTTGATTGTGTATACTGTATAGTAATAATTAATTTGTACCTATCTAAGTATTTTGTTTATAACTTATAAGTAATAAACTAATAACTAATAAAATAATAACTGTATGGATTTAAAAATATTAGTTACTACCTATTGGAACATGTTAAAAAAAATTAGTTGGACTTTCCAGTAAATTTGTTTTTGGAAAGATAGAAAAACTTATAGAAAATCTTGTGTTGAATTTTAAAATCGTAGATTTAAATAGAACATTTTTTATGAATTTACTTAATTAAAAAAAAACTGCAAAATTTCGTGATTTTTAAGTATTTTTTCAAAATTTCAACTTTAGAGTTTAGAGGCTTATAAAAAATTATTAGAGACATACGCTCATCTTTTTTTTTTATCGTTCACGTACAACAAAATATGAAGAACATTGTATTACATTTTCAAGTCTTTTGACAGACTGAAAACATTTTTATCGGCAATAAAAAAAATAAAATAAAAAAAACTCTAAAATTAATTATGTCTATAAATAACTCAAAAAAAGTCAAAACCTATTGAAAATTGTATTGTGTATAAAAATTGCTTATATAAACATTTTGTGAAATTTTCATGTATTTACACGGTCATTATTTCTTCTGTTTCACCAAAAATAAAAATCAATTTTGTCAAAAATTAGCTTCGCCAAAATGTTTTTTTTTTTTTGTTTTTCCCGATGCTTTTAAAATTTATTGAGACATTTTTACTTTTAACCCACCAAAGTACCAACTACATAGATTTACTTTCCTATCAGAAAAGATGCTGATGAAGAAAATCGGAACACTTTTACTGCCCTTAAACGTGATGACTAGGGCTAGGAAAATAAAGCACTAAAAACCTACAATAAAGAAATAAAAAAATTGCCAATAATGCTACAAAAAAAGCATTTTAACCAGGAAAATGCAACTAAAAAAGACTTGAACATTTTCAAGTTTAGCTGAAAATTATTTTTAATATCAAAAAATAATTTATTAAACACATTTTTATATATTCACACAAATTAATTCTTAGAACAACTAAGCGCAATTTATAAATATTGAAAAAAATAAACTAAAAACTGTTTTATTAAATTTTAGGTACCTGTTTATTCTATAGATATTCAATAAGACAATAAAATATTTTAATATCTTACAATCATATATCGACAATACTCGCCGTACATATAAACCCCCATAGAAATTCCTGTAATTAGTAAATGCTAAATAATATTATTGTAAATTTAGACATAGTAAACAAGTCAATAAATATCGTTCTCATTGTGTCTGGACTCCAGACAGTCAACGTATTACGTAACCTCTACTCCCCACTCGGTAATCATTTTGACAAAATCTAAGAATCTATTTTCAGAAATATTTTCCGATAAGGCGATAATATTTCACTACGAAATTACTAAATATATACAATTAAATATATATACAAATAATACAATTAAAATTAATTTATAATTTATAATTTATAAAAATATGTACGTAAATGTTCTAAAAATGTTAAATATGCGTATAATTAACAAAAACCAATTAAAAAGCTAATAAATTGACAAAAAAGTACCAGAAAAGCATTTATTTACAAATATCATAAAAAAAAGCAAAAAAAGCAAAAACAAAATTGCATATTTGAACTCTGTGATGAATGAATCGAATTTTGTTTTTGATTAGCTATGTCCTGGAGTACTATGAAAGAAAATGCAAATGCCACAAAATCCTAGCCCTAGTGATGACAGACAAAAAAAAAATACACATCATTGTACAATCAATACATTCAATATTCATTGCTCCGCTCAGAATCTAAAATGAAATATGAATTAGATAATAATCGATATCTACATAGCCAATATTATTATTAAATTATCGTCATAATAATTCTACTTCGATTTTGATAAATATAATCTCGTGTCCCAAAAACCAGAATTTCATCGATAAATTATTATAATTCTTATTATTCACATTATTCAAGATTTAATAATTTGATGCATAATGCATATTATTATATTATACAAGTATACAACAACATTATAATCTATATAATATCTAGGTATGTGACAAACTGTCCGAAACTGTTAAAAAACTCCGATTAGATTGCCGATTGGTCGATAGCCCTATAGAGTTTAGAAGTTTATTATTTACTTCAGGAAAATAAAGTAGAGTACTGACTACTGCGGTACTGTCAGACTGTCTAATGGGTAACATAGAACATACTTTAAAAACTGAAAAGTGTATTTAGATTTTAGCTGGTTATTGTCAAATGTCAATTGTCGAAAGTCGGTTATTCCAGTGCAAAAAAACTCTGAGTCATTAGATACGCCTATTTAGAGATTCGAACTTCCCAAATTATATTATTATGTATTTCAATCGAGTGATTTTGGATTTGAATTATTTTGTGGTTTGAATCAAATGTATATTGTACAATATTGTTTGATTAACATACAATTATTCTACACAACGATCCACACATTTAAATTATTAATATTTAATACTGTGGTTATGAAAAAAAAAAATTAGTGGTATTTTATTTCCACGTGTGTTTTGAACAATGAACAATGAGCAATATTGAATATACTATATTTCTGTATACAGAGTGAACGTAATAAATGCGTTCTTCGATCCACTCATATTCACTAGTCACAGAATATAACAATATTTTGTACAATATTATATTATCGTTATATGACGTGCTAAATCTTAATATTATTTATTCGTGTCCTTTTTAATTGTCGGATAAATAGAAGAAAAATTTTATTACAACAATAAAACTAATGTATAAATTGAAAAATACAATATGACGTAAGTAGATAATGTATTTTGTCTGTTATACATTATAATAATATGACCTAAGGTATAATCGCAGAATATGACTGATCTATATTCTGTAATAACTATATAGTATATTATATATTATAATGTTATGTTGTGGTGTAATATCGAATAAGGTTTGTTGTTGAGTAGATATTGATTTATTTATAAATTATTTCAATTATTGGTATAATGTTGAATGTTGATATCGGACGAAAAAATCATATCCGCACTCCGCTCAGAAGTAACAGGGCACAGGGCGTAAATTTAATATTTATTCTTTATAATAATAATATTATATTATAATATAATACGGATAAACGGATTCGAATAATGTTTAATAAACGGAGCGTCGAATACTAATAAAATAATATAAGTAATAATATTGTCAAAATATCATAGTCTTAACTAAATTTTTATGTAGGACAGGTACTATACGTTTTTTTTTTGTTTCGAGTGAAAAATTGTTGAATTAAAACCGTCTGCAACGAAATAATACATAACGGCGCATCGAAAAAACTGCACAAACTCAATAATTATAATAATTTAAAATAAAATTATTATAAACTCGTAAAGCTAACCGTATTTCAAGTACGACCAGGTCTGGCTGAAATTTGAGAATGAGTAATACTAATAATATCATTGTGTGTATGTATGTGCAGTGTTCTCCGCCACCCGGTGATTTCGATTTTTTAATAAATTATTCATTAAACCCAAACAAGAGAACACACGAAAAACGCGCGTGTTTCGTTGATTTGCGTGTATACCAGAAAAATAATATTATAATAATTTCCTATACTTAACGAGTCATAACGAGAATAATTCGCCATTACGAGTTTACGACTTTTTGATGATATAGTTTAGTATAAAGCCGTGTACAATAATTAGCGAGGCTGGTAGCTTTCGAAACGGATAAACCGCTATTTCGTTATTATTATTTTATTATTGTAGACTCGTAAATCGTAATTCAAATTTGTATAATGTACATATTATTGTTCCGGGTAAATAATTCAGGGACGGAAATGCGTAAATTCCTAAATAAATAAAAAAAAATTCTACAGCATGGTTTTTGGTTTATGCAGTACACGTACATAATATTCCGACAAAAATTGTAATATTAAAAAACGTTGTCGCTCAACATAATATTTTATGACGACATCTATAATATTATATTATTTCAAAACGTCGTTTCGATTAGACACAGCTAAAACAATTTCATACAGATTCGCCATTATTATAAAACAAAATGGTATATTATAACAATATAATTTTAATATTATTGTAGCCAGTAAATGTATACATCACAAATATCTTTTGTACTGTTCTCCTATAGATATAAAATTGTTTTTTTACGTTACATAAATGTGTAGGTATGGGACGGGAAGACATTTTTTTAAGTTTCCGATAAAGTTTTGACGATTTGATCGGATTACGAATGAAAACCATTTGTATAAAATGTCTACGAACAGGCGACAAATAATAAATTGTAATACATTTTTAAAACCTAAATAATTCGGCAGACGGTCTGCATACGAAGTCGTATCCTTCGTACAAGTTTATAAGACCGACATTTGGTCTTTGTGTCGGATTTTGCGGTCAGCTTTTTCGCAACTCCGATCGAAAAACCTAATAATCTATTCAACAAAATAACTTATTAGGCTTTTAAATCTATGTAACATACAAAATTCGATTCGAAAAAGTAGACATTTAACAAAGCGATACGCCAGGTGAACGGCAGCGTCCCGGCGAAATATAACGACAATTTGTTGTTTGAAATTCATCAGTAAGCCGGGACGCGCAAAATCGCTATGCAATCGATCATTTTCAGATTTGAAAGGTTTGATATAAATTATACAAAAAAAACCCATTCGGAAACCGTGTCGGAAAATACGACATTTGCAGATAATATTGTGGCCAAGGTGGCCGGCAACTGGAAAATCTCGTACGATATTGAAATGTATATTTAGGTATTATTTAGTTATTATTTAATAACAAGACGACGGATTAAGTTGATAGTTTCGATTGTCAACTTTAATTCATCGACGAAACCGTAAAAAATCTGTCGGGAACGGAAGAGGAAAAAGTGTCGACAATTTGATGCGAAAAACCGTTTGCTGACGATAGCGAGACACCAGTCACCGCGTCACTCTGTATACGGCTGGCGGCTCGTCGAATGTTCTAGAAGATTCTCGACATTCACCCAACCGACGAAAAACGCAAGTTGGCGTGGCGTTGGTCAAAGCGCCCTTATTTGGGCGACCGCCGCGCCGGCGTTCGCGCGTCCCCGTCCGCTGCGTATCGTTTGATCGCTGCGTACCGGGCGGCCAGTGCACAGCATACCGCCCGGCGCCGTTCGCCGTTCGCCATACCACGTGCTCGTCCGCACCATCGGACGCATCGGCTTTGACCAACGCGCTCCGCCGAGCCGGTAGAACGTTCGCGAACCTTCGGCCCGGTGGCCACGGGAGGTTATAAATACCGGCCGCCGCCGTCGTTCGCTCGTCACTCTTGAGCTCGTCGTTCACCTACAAGCACGCACGCCTGACGCCTGCGTTTTCACTTGCGATCAACACTCACTCGCCGATTGCCGCCACTGTTCTTTTTTGCGAATATCGATTCAAGCATACACTCATTAAAACGTAAGTACTGGTCTTCTGTTGATTTTTTTTTTAGTTTTCGTGAAACAATAATATAGATAGGTATATATTAATAAAGGCTTTTATCCTATTTTTTCATCCGTCCATTTTAATTATTAACGTGTTCTTCTCTTACACACTGAACATTTTACAAATTTTATTTTTATTTATTCAACACGGTTTATTTATCTAAATTTTTTTTCGAATTATCGATTAATTTATTTATTATTAGAGTCTATTTTATTGAACCGAGTTTGATATTTATGATTTTAAATCAACACTTAACCACTATTTAGTTTGTTATACATTTTCAACCTTAATCATTTAGGTAGGTACTTACATTTTATTTCCGTTCACCACAAAAATTTTTAAGTCCACTTATATTTATTAACTATCGCAAATTGCATAAGCATCGTTCGATTTACATTCTTGAATGTTATGTGTATTTTATAATATTGATTAAGTGTTTAATTTTGTATTTTATTAATTTTAGATGCCTGAAGACGTTACCATGGCCGCTTCTGAAGATGTTGAGACCTTCGCTTTCCAAGCCGAGATTGCTCAGCTTATGTCTCTCATCATCAACACCTTCTACTCAAACAAAGAAATCTTTTTGCGAGAATTGGTATCCAACTCTTCTGATGCATTGGACAAAATCCGTTACGAGTCTCTGACTGATCCATCCAAATTGGAATCAGGCAAAGATTTACACATTAAAATCATCCCCAATGCTGAAGAAAAAACTTTAACCATTATTGACACGTAAGTATTTTTTAATTTTATTATTGTAAAATTATAAACAACTATCCTAACCATAATATTATTATTTTAGTGGTATTGGAATGACCAAAGCTGATCTAGTCAACAACTTGGGAACCATTGCCAAATCTGGTACCAAGGCTTTCATGGAAGCTTTACAAGCTGGAGCTGACATTTCTATGATTGGTCAATTTGGTGTGGGTTTCTATTCTGCCTATTTGGTAGCTGACAAAGTTACTGTTGTTTCCAAGCACAATGACGATGAACAATACTTGTGGGAATCTGCTGCTGGAGGTTCATTTACCATCCGTTCTGATCCCGGAGAACCATTGGGCCGTGGTACCAAGATTGTCCTTCAAATCAAAGAAGACCAAGCAGAGTTCCTTCAACAAGAAAAAGTGACCAGCATCATCAAGAAGCATTCCCAATTCATTGGCTATCCGATCAAGTTGATTGTTGAGAATGAACGTACCAAAGAAGTCAGTGACGATGAAGCTGAAGAAGAAAAGAAAGATGATGCCGACGCTGATACTGAAGAAGACAAAAAACCCAAAATTGAAGATGTTGGAGAAGATGAAGACGAAGACAAAAAAGATGAGGAAAAAGACAAAAAAAAGAAGAAGACTATTAAAGAAAAGTACATGGATGAAGAAATTTTAAACAAAACTAAACCAATCTGGACACGCAACCCTGATGATATCAGCCAAGATGAATACGGTGAATTCTACAAGTCCTTGACTAACGACTGGGAAGATCATTTAGCCGTCAAACACTTCTCTGTAGAAGGACAACTTGAATTCAGAGCACTGTTATTCATTCCCAAGCGTGCGCCTTATGATATGTTCGAGAACAAGAAAAAGAAGAACAACATTAAATTATATGTCCGTCGTGTCTTCATCATGGACAACTGTGAAGACCTCATGCCAGAATACTTGAACTTTATCAAGGGTGTTGTTGACAGTGAAGATTTGCCATTGAACATTTCCCGTGAAATGCTTCAACAAAACAAGATCTTGAAGGTTATCAGGAAAAACTTGGTTAAGAAATGTTTAGAATTGTTTGAGGAATTGGCAGAAGACAAGGACAACTACAAGAAATTGTACGAACAGTTCAGCAAGAACTTGAAACTTGGAATCCACGAAGATAGCGCAAACAGAAAGAAACTCTCAGACTTATTGAGATTCCATTCCTCAGCCAGCGGTGACGAATCATGCTCCTTAAAAGAGTATGTTGCACGTATGAAGCCAAATCAAACACACATTTACTACATCACTGGTGAAAGCCGCGAACAAGTATCCAACTCGTCATTCGTTGAACGTGTTAAGAAACGTGGTTTCGAGGTTATCTACATGACTGAACCCATCGATGAATATGTTGTCCAACAAATGAAAGAGTACGATGGTAAGAACTTAGTATCTGTCACCAAAGAAGGTTTAGACTTGCCTGAAACTGATGAAGAAAAGAAGAAGCGTGAGGAAGATCAATCCAGATTTGAGAAATTATGCAAAGTTGTCAAGGACATTTTGGACAAGAAGGTTGAAAAAGTTGTTATTAGTAACAGACTTGTAGAGTCTCCCTGTTGCATTGTCACATCTCAATATGGTTGGACAGCCAACATGGAACGTATCATGAAGGCACAGGCACTCCGAGATTCATCTACCATGGGTTATATGTCTGCCAAGAAACACTTGGAAATCAACCCTGACCATCCAATCATTGAGACACTCAGACAAAAGGCCGAAGCTGATTCTAATGACAAGGCTGTTAGAGACTTGGTGATGCTTTTGTTTGAGACAAGTTTATTGTCTTCTGGTTTTGGACTTGAAGATCCACAAGTTCACGCTTCAAGAATCCACAGAATGATCAAATTGGGTTTGGGCATTGATGAGGATAGTCCAGTAGCTGAAGAGAAATCTGCTGAAGTTGAAGCCGAGCCTATCATTGTAGCTGATGCTGAAGATTCTTCACGAATGGAGGAAGTTGATTAAATTATTGCAAAATGAATTTATTTTGAAAGAACATTTCCTATATTTTTTATTGTTAAATATTATTTTGAGACTGATTTGTCCATTCTTTTTTCTTTTTTTTTTTTTATTTCAAATTTTTTCCAAAATTTACTTTTACATGAAATTTATTTAAATCTGGTAGATTTATATAATTATTCATTATTCATGTAACACATGTATGAGTTTTCTTGGAATATTCTAGTTATATAAAGTGTTTAACGAGTTACAAATAATAAATATACATGGAATAATTTTTGTACATAAAACTGACAACTTTAATTTTTAAACTTTACCTATAATAATCTGCTCTTTGTATATTATATTTTAAATATTTTGGTTTTGAATATGTGTGGACGTTGTCGAAACGTCCATTCTGTCCGTTAAACCAAAATACAGTTTATGGAATGGTTGTATATACATTATATAAAACAAAATAGAACATTTTAGTTTGATAGTGACTCACAAAGGCGATTATGATGGTAATTTCTTACTTGCCTTATTCTAGTTATGGTTTCATAGTTGATTATTCTTAATTAAAATTGAAAATTTGTTCATTGAGAACTGTAGTAGCGGTCCTTAGACAAAAAAACAAGTGAATGAAATTCATTTTGACAATATAATTTTTTATATTAGTATAAACTAAAAGAATAATTGTATGTGTTTGATATTTAGGTGCTATGATCATAGTTGAACAGCCATTAAAAATGTGTATCTATTAATACAAGCAATATAATGAATTCACATTTGACTAGTGGCTTTAATACTAGTTATTTGTTACCAAGTACTTAGTATATACTATATAGTCTAAACAATAATAAGTATATTACTGAATTATACTTCTTTAGTACTTAAGAATTTTAATTTCGCTTAGATTTAAAATTTGATTTTTATACTGTTGAATAATGAGTAAACCCAATGACCAATAAGTTAACACTATGTGAGATAGCCTTATTCTATATATTTTATTTATAAATTCAATGGTTAGTAAAATTTACATAATACTTAATACAATTTATAAGTAAAATAAAATTTAAATATTATTACAAGTTAATTCAACTCTTTGTATACCTATTATTATATTTGTTTATAGAAAGTTTATTTAGTCATGATTTTAATCCTTAACCAGTAACCACTGTTTCATAATTTGTTCTGAAATACAATACAAAATAAAATATTGAAAAGTGACTAGTGATTTGTAAGAATCATAAAATAGCAATTCATTTTTACTATATTATTAAATACAAAAATGATTTATGTAGAATATTGGTTATTTTTTTGTACACCACTCGTACAGTACAGCTGTACAGATAAACAACAATTTTGATTATAATTAAACAATGCTGTTTAAACCCTAAAAACATTAATGACTGTATTATATCAATTGCTTTTAAATTCCTTAATTTTTTTTTATATTAATTATTGTACATGGTTTTATCAGCAGTTTAAGAATATAACTAACATTATCTCTGGAAATTTTAGAAGTAATGCATGTGGGTATAGAGTATCTTTTATGGCAAGGGCAAACAGTAACACTGTAAGAGAAAAGTAGAAAACATTGACAGATTACTATTAAAGCGGTGAGAAGGAATGTCTCGTTGTTAATGAACCACAATACCACATAAATACATAACTTTACACAATAAGCTAATTAGAAAAAAATGTAAGTGTGTATAGTGTATACAGTGTACTCAAAATCAAAGAAATATTGTGATTTAGGTGCTCTGTTGGCTATAATTTTTACATTCCGTAACATGTACCATATTAATTCATAAAGTTAGGGTTTTTTTTAATCTTATCCATTTGGGTAAATGTAAAATCACTACAATATTACTCTGTGGTTACTTCTTCATTACTGCATTTATATTCAAGTGTAGTATACTAATATAATTCATCAATATTTGTTCATTAGTTATTAGTTTATTACAAACAATTCTAAATGATATTACATAATAACCACAATGACCAGAGCTATCTAATCTTTGTAAATATGAGTTCAATATCCTATATTATGGTCTGTATATTACCAAAAAGTCCGAAACATAAATGGTCTGTAGTGAAAAAGTCCAGAATAACAGATTTAGTCATTTAGTTGGCCACAGACATCCAACTATTTGGACACTCATCAACAAAATGAGATTGGAAGTAGCAGCAGATAATGCAAAATGAGGTATCAACAACCAGGCGCGGATACAAGTGGGGGCCATGGGAGCAATGCCCCCCCCCCAAATGTCATGAAACGAAACAAAAAAAAATTATTATATTGCAACAGAAAAAAACTTAGGTAACTGTTTAGGCTGTTATTTATTAGTTTTTATGTACATCATAAATAATAATAAATAACTTGCGGATCGTTGAATCGTTAAAAAAAACAAAATTCAACACAAATTATCCAACTGGTTACTTTATACCAACGAGTAGGTAGTCATTCAATTTCTATAAAATAATTTTTAGAAAATGTTGGTCATAACATTAGAGCAAGACCTAGATAAAAATAATGATTGAATTTTTTTTTAAATATTGTTATACATACATATTATATATTTATATACCCACATTTTTTTTGATAATAGTTAATTTTTAAAGTATATATATATATTGTTATTGTTAATTATAATTAAATATTGTAATATATATTTACTGGACTTTTTTACGGCAATTCATTATGGTCAGCGTTAGAACAGATGAACATTAATCTAATATTTTTATAAACATTTAGAATTTATAGATAGTAAAATAATAAAATGTTGATACATTTTTTAATTTATGGGAATAATAAAAAAAAAAAAATTATACTTTTCAATGTGATGAGTTGAGGAAATAATATTAATAGTTAAAATAGATATGCGATAAAATCAGGAAAATGAAATTGAAAAGTAGAATTTTAATCAAAAATGTTCAAGTAACTTTTATATCATAATACTTAATTTTAGTCTTCAAACTATATTTTTATTAAATAAAACAATAATGTTTAAAAATAAGAATAACTTTATTCAACTTGATTGTTATGTACAAAATTGGATTCCAGGTTTTTGTGATGGTTTTAAGAGTTTTCTGATTCAGTGAATCTGTGAACAAGAAAAAAAATTGTATAAATTACAAACCAATGCTTTCACATAATAATCATTTTTAAGACAGGCGATAGTAGCTCTTACTTGCATTTAAGACAAGTGTAGAACACGGTTTGTCCTTCATCAGCTGATCTTAATTGCACAGCAGCATAGGACATCTGGTTGTGATTACATTGGCTACATCTTCTCTCAGCAATTGGACCATCATCTGCATCATTTTTGTTATGTTCAGTTTTTACCACATTATCGATATCTTCTACAGAATTCAAAATAATGTTGTATTCAGCTACAGAATTTCCATAAACTGTAACAAAGAATAACAATTAATTAATGCTTGATAATCATCAATAATATGTTTTTAGTTATTTAATAGATTAACGATTATCTTAATCATGGTTTGGTCTTTGCTACACAATACCAATTCCATACAAGGCGAGTGCTGCTGACAACTAAGTTGAGAAAGGTATTTGAATTAGAAAACAAATTTGTATAGGTTGTACCTTTAGTTATTTATTGAAAGGTATATCACACCTATACATCAATTCAAATAGGTATTTCAGTAGGTACTCAAAAATATGTAGTGCTCCATTAGTTCAAAATTTTTTCTTATATTTTTGTACATAATATTATAGATGTTGATGTTCTAACATAAAGTAAAGGTTGTGACGAGTTATGTTTTTTTCAATTCATCATTCTAATCTTTTATGATTCATACTATGTTACAGTACAAGCAACAAAATATTATAAAATATATTTAATGGCACTTGCATATACTTCTATTTCCTCCGTGGGTTATTTTTTCAAGGTGTGTTTATTTTTTATTTTTTCCTTTAGAAATTTTTATTGACTACCTCCTACAGAAGTTGTATTAAAAAAAATACATTTAAGCTAGAGTTTTTCATTTGTACGACTTTAGAGTTAACCAATGATTTAAAAAGTTATTTATTATTCAATTGTAGGTATTTATTGACAGTTATGTTTAGATTAGTAGTCAAATTTAATAATACTATTTAGAAAGTTTTTATTAAATACATCATGAGTCATGAGTCATGACTAATGACAGTCAGTTTACATTGAAACATTAAATAAATAGTTATGAGAAAAATATTGTTATTATTAACAATTTGTTCAATAAAAATATATATTATACAGGGTGATTCTTTTATCAAACAACACTCATTATTTTAAAAAGTGTAAATATTTTTGAAAATATTTTTTTTTTATAGTTTCAAGTAATTTATAAAACAATATTTTATTAAAAAATTATATTTTTTAATATTTTTTATCTTTATAATTTTTTTAAATTTTTACTTTTTTGAATGACAACATGTAGTTTTAATTTGATATTCCAAAACTTCATTATTTTCCAAGAATTTTGATACATAAAAATCGAATTTAGGATGATTAGTTTATGAGTTATAAGTATTTAAAGTTTAGATGAGCAGAGTGGAGTAGTACAGGGTTACCCCGCGAGATGTTTGTCCACTACTCCGCTCATCAAAGCTTTAAATACTTATAACTCATAAACTAATAGTCCTAAATTCGATTTTTATGTAGTAAAATTCTTAGAAAAATATGAAGTTTTGGAATATCAAGTTAAAACTACATGTTGTCATGCAAAAAAGAAAAAAAATTAAAAAATTATAAGGATAAAAAATATTAAAAAATATAATTTTTTAGTAAAAAAGTTGTTTTGTAAATTACTTGAAACTATGTAAAAAAATATTTTCAAAAATATGTACACTTTTTGAAATAATGAGTGTTGTTTGATAAAAGAATCACCTGGTATAATTTATATTGAATGATTCCAAGAGGAATGGAAATATGGAATGTTTTAATAATCAACTATCATCAAAGTTGTATATTTGTAAGAGAGTGAATACAATTGTGTAACTTATACATCATATAAATAAATTATTCCAGAAACATAAAATAAATAATATTTTATGTGAATCGTTGTGAAGTTTCTATAGATAATTTTATTTGAGTTGATGTGGCATTTTTATGTACATAATATCATATGAGGCACAAATAAAATAAATTTATGATTATTAAAATAAAAAGATTATTGTCATTAACTTACTTTCTGGTCCAAAAACAGTTTTACAAGAATAACACTTAATAAATTCTTCCATACTCAATGACGGTAGTATTGAACCACACTTCGAGCAAAATCCTGGATATGTTTCAATGTCGTTGTTTGACTCCATTTGACTTATTTTTTCTATAACAGGATTACAATCAAATTAAATATAATGATAATTTAAAGTTTGATGGTGGAACCATGTCATTAAAAACTTATACAGAATAATCTACCAAGCATTCTCAACAATAGTTTTTCTTTCAATTATGCATTTATTGAAATTCTGATTTTTATAATTCTTAATTATACTTAAAAACTATATTTTCAAATATTTCAATTTATATGCAATTTATTGAGTGTTATGTGGACACTAGCAATACAAACTTCTTTTTTTCAAATGAAAACCAACTTTTTTTACTGTAAATTGTTAGTCAGTCAAATGTTGTTTTTAAATGTTGATGTAGGTACTTGTATAAATTAAAATTTGACGGAGCAGTTGCCAAGTTATTAATCTGCATGTACTTAAAATAATAGGTTTAAAAGAACTGAGGCTAATGATTAAAACATTAAAGCAATTAGAAATTAATGTTAATTTATTGTTTAGTTATTTTATATTATATTATACTATAGAACTTCACAGACAAGGGGAATGAATTTAACAACAATTGTGATGATGTTATGCTTTTCCAAACAGATGGAAGTTACGTCTAACTAAATATAAGAAGTAATTTATTACAACAATTTAAAAATCTAAATACTCACCTGTCACAACTCAGCTACATAGACAAATCGCAAACAGCAAATACGGTCCAATATTTTAATTTAGATTTTATAATAGAATATTTAGACGTGTATGATGTTGGATGTCTAAAACTCTAAAGCTTGCCGCTTGGTGACCGTTTTTTTTCAGAAGACTAGTGATAAGAAAACTTGTATATTGGGTTGCATATCATTAGGTTTCGGGAGTCGTGCTGTACATGCCGTATCAATAGCCGTGTTTTGGCGATGCAGTTTTGAGCAACTTGGTAACTAATTTAACAAACAAATTGTTTTGGCGATATTGTTCACTGAAATTGTTTGATAACTGAGTGCACTTTTCGGAGGGAGTGTATTTCATATTCCACAATTAATCGTTCCAATAGACATTTGTCAAAAAAACTTTTGTTCCAAAAGTATTTTGGAACAAATATTCATTGGAGCAAATGTAATTTGAACAAGAAAACATTGGAACAAATGTTTTTGTAGCACAAAATATCTTTTAGAACGAATGTCTTTCGACAAATAGGTATGGAACAAAGATAAAATTTGGAAATTAAAATCATTGGACCAAGTGGACTTGAAAAAAAAAATTACACAAGTTAATAAAATGAAAAAAAAAGGGGGCTAACTCACCAGGCACCCAAAGGTATTTTCGTTTAAAAAAGCAAAAAAAAAATTCAAAATAAATCTTACAGGTATAGAAAAGAGATGAGATTGCAATCTAATTTCCAGATTCTTAATAATAAAAAATTAATCAAAATAATACATTTTTACCTAGGGATTGGTTTCTTAGGGTTCGCAATTGCATATTATAGCTTTTTAAAGTATTAAATAGAATATCAATTTATCTTTGGTTTAAAGAATGAAAAAATACACTGCAGACTATGCCTGCAAACTAATGCGTTTTAAAGGAAAAAAAACTATTATTACAATAATTACAAACACCCAAAGGAATACCAAATTGTCATGTGACACTGTGACAGTGACAATACCAATAGGCAATAATACTACTATGAAATAATGAATAATTATTTTTATAATAAAGTATATGATATATATTTTTTTTTTCAACGCTATGAACCCAATAACATTTTTAAAATTATTAGTTTATTGCATATGTTGGACTTCAATCTATTCAAAGGGAAAATCAATAAAATATTAATAACAAAAACAATACAACAGTAAAAAAAATAATATCGATAACAAAACTAATAAAAATAATAATCATGTCGATGAATATGATGATTTTAACAATAATAAATAGTATAAAAATATAATATACTACCTATGTGAACAAGAATTAGTATTAACATAGATAATGACAAAACATCCCAATAAAATTAAACCAATGATTTACAGTATTTGATGAAAATCAAATAAATCAACTTGGACGTCAATACATCATTAGGTAACTTTATTAATCTAATATTTGGCGACGCAAGTGCATAATTTGTTTTTGAAATAGAATTTAAAACGTTTTTGCAAATCTAATTCGACAATGAGGGACATTAAAATTAAAGAAACACAGTAATTCAGGATAGTTTATAATTTATATTTTATACAACCATTGACTACTTTATGTCTTTATATAAAAATTTCAAATAAATCATGATTGTTGTGTACACGGACTCGGGACTGATATACAGGACTGGAATCGAAATGGCCGGGGGCTAGTAGTAGGCCGGTCCTCAAATGTTTCTAATGGTACAGGTAACAGGTGTTGTTATTAGCCCATTATGGTTGAGCTTATTGGCAACGTACTAAAATAATTATTTTTAAATATAAGTATATTATTATTAATCTATTATAAAAATTGTATTTTTAGTAACCTAGACCTAGTGGATAGTATTTTGTCATCGGTTCATCGCCCATCAGACTTAACTTAAAGTTTTTAAAGCTGTTAAGTGATTTAACTGTTCTTATTATTGGTTCGTCGTTAGTGTTTCATTATATTCATGACTTTTTCAATAATAATAAGTCTATTAATTTTCCGTGTATAATACACAAGAAAGAAGTCCTGTCACAATGTCACATATTGTTTCAAATTTTATAATTATGAGGATGAGACAGTATTCCCTCATTAACAATAAAGATAAACCCAAAATTAATGCAAAAAAAAAGTTTGCAAAATTGGTTAATACTTAGGTAATGTTTATAATGTTTAAATTTTGTTATACTTATTATTTATTGCCCCATTATCTTATTATATAAATAAGTACATAATATACAATTTTATTTCATTTCTATTATTTCAATAAAATAAATTAAGTTTGGTAATTTTTATTTATAATTATATATTGGCATATCTTAGTCCGCGGTTGTGTACGTTAGACCTTTAGCTCAGTAAAATTAAACTGAGACACTGAGTAAAAGGTCTATGGTTGTGTATAATAATTATTTATGGACGATAGAGATAACATCGTGGAAACGTGAACTAAGATAATAGTATCTTAGAAATTTTTCGGCGATGGAATCAAGAACAAACCTAGATGTCGCTAGCAAAACGACCTTCTATCTAATTTTTGATAAGAACCTCCGGTACTCGGTAGACCAATGCGGTGTGATTGTACTTTTTGTTCTGTGAAGAATCTGGAGATTAATCTCTTTTTAGACAAAGTCTTAAATAATAAATCGTTTAATCACAATTCACAGAATACCAATTACCAAGATTTTATCTATTCTGTGGTTTCAAGTTGAACGTGCAATTAGGCACTGCGTTACTGAATGGCGAAAATCGATGATCGAACGTGAACATTGCCGCTACGATGTTGGGAAGTTTGAGGCTAGTCGTTCGGAGCTTTGCAAATAGTAAGAATACAAAATAATTGCACTCTAACGTTCTATTACTAGTTTACTTTGGAATAATTTATGATTTTATTTTTCGTGAACGTTTTGAAAGTATTACTTCATACATTTTGATTAATTTCTAAAAAAATCCCTTTATATTTAATACTTTTGTTTCCACAAATAATTCTCTTGTACTTAATGTGTGCACACATTTTTTTCACAAGGTATGCCTTTCTAATGTAGATTTAGTGTGCTTATTATGGCTAATTTTCATTAATTCATGATTTATATACAAAGTCTGTTTCAATAGCCCCAATACATTTTTTAAAAACAAGAATCAATTTTTA
The DNA here is from genome assembly GCA_022818045.1 of Neotoxoptera formosana. NCBI lineage: Eukaryota > Metazoa > Arthropoda > Insecta > Hemiptera > Aphididae > Neotoxoptera > Neotoxoptera formosana. The sequence continues at coordinate 29,925,535 of CM040633.1, forward strand.
GTGTCTTCCTTTTTTTTTGGCATGACACCTTAATTTTATTTTAAATTCCATAACAGTTTTTGGGTTTAAAATTTAATTTAACATCTCGAGTGCTCCATCGATCTAAACATTAAAGGTATTAGCAACAGTTTTATTTAAACATTCTGACTTATAACATTTCCAAGAAATAATCAGAATGGTAAAATTCTGAAGATATGTTTCTTTAGATTTAACATAATAATAATGATAGGTACTTAATGTATGGGCTATTTAAATTCTGTGGATGCAGACAAATTCATTCCAATCTCTAGGCAAATGTACTGGTAATGCGGTTGCTAAAACTGATAATTTATTAATTTTATTATAATTTGCTTTTAGTTACTATTGCTGCTGAAAAACATGTACATCCAACTATACGATCTATTTGTTCTTTAAATCAGTTGCCTTTGGGTTCACCTGCAATACCTATTTCTATTAAACTGCCAACTATAACGACAAAAAAAATTACAGACAAGCCTAATCCTTGTATTCCTCTAAGAATCCCTCGACCAACAATATCCCTTCCATTGGCTGATCCATTGGTTGATAATGATAATGAAATTCAAGCAGCTCGACTAATAGTAATTCGTCGTAAGAAAATGAAAAAACACAAATTGAGAAAGTTAAGAAAGCGCATGAAGTATGTGTGGGCTAAAGTTCGACAAAAGAGAGAAATGAGAAAAGAAAAGGCGTTTCAAGCTGAACTAATGGGACAGGTATTCTATGAATATTTAAAATGCAATAATTTGAATTAGTTAATATTTAGTTTATATTGTTTTAAATGAGTATAATTTTAATTTTTATAATTTTTTTAATAACCTACTCTACAATAGAGTTGACAATTAAAAAAAAAAATAATATGATAATTTAAGAATTTAAATTATGCTTACTACATTATATTGGAACAAATAAATGTAAAATATAAAATTAGTTTCTCATGATACTAAAAAATTCACATTCCAGCAAAACTTTTGTTAGCTGATATTATAATGTTCATCCTAATATTTTCATGTTTTAAAAGTAGAATATTATTTCCTCCATGATAATGAATTGTTTTGTGGAGACACATCTCACAAGTCCAAAGAAGTTTATGTTTTAAAATACATTGTTGACTATGTAACATTTTACAAGATAAAAAAATAGTATTTATTTAAAGAAATTGGTTTTAATTTTATACTGTACACAATTGTATTAGGTACTCATTTGTTAGTATAAGTAAAATATTCACTCTAAAAAGAAAAAATGAGTTTCCCACCAATATTTATTTGTTCTTTTTCATATATATCTAATCTTTAGTTTTATGTTGACATTATGTGCCAATTTCTGGTTCTATTTTCAACGGTTGCATAAAACTAAAAAGGCAAACAATATTTGAATCATCCTTGAATATTTAAACATTCATATGTCATTCATTTTGTAATAGAAAATAAATACATCTTTATGGGCTAGAGTCTAGAGATAACTATGTATGTATTCATGTCTAGACGTCTAGTTATAACTATTATTCATATTTTTACAGGTAAAAGAAGCCGAAAAATTTAGTCCTGCTCATTATGTTCAAGAAAAATTGAATATTGTTAATATGACAATATTGCCAAATAGATGGAGAGGAAAACGATTACCTGAATTTGTTATAAAGGATTTGATAGCCAAAGCTCAAGCGAAGAAACAAACAAAAATTGAAACACTAGAACGAAGAAAAAAATTTATGGCTTCTTACAAACCAGAGTAATTTTAAGATTGTAAGCAATTTAATATAAAATAATAGTATAATAAAACTAAGTTTGGGTATTTATTTTTAATCGTAACTTAATTGGATAGTAAATTCTTATTTTGAAATCCTCTCTTCTTTTATACACAAGCGACACAATAATACTGGGCATGTGTAATAGAATAATACATATTATTTTAATCAGTGGTGCCCAAGACATATTTTTTAGGTGTGACAAGACATAATTTTACCCACCCACCCCTTCAAAAACTCAAAATCGAATGGTCTTTTTTGGTTATATTAATTGTTAATATCTGTAAATATGAATATACCAAGAAATAGGTATTATCAGAGTTGGAAGTGGTTTAATGTTAAGTGATTAAGGGACTTAATTTAATCATTAAAGTGAACTATACAAGCATTTTTCTTAACAACTTACTGTTGTTAAATATTTTTCTTCCTTTATTTTCAATGTGTAGAAACTGCTACTCCTAGTCATAGGATTGGGTCTTGGGTGCCACTGATTTTAATAAAGAAAACTCAGCGTATCAATAATAACTAATCGGTAAATTGTATAATACTGTGGAAAAACCAGAAAGAAAACATGAAAATATTGTTAAATATCTGATGTGTTATATTTATTTGTACACTCATTCGTAATGATTGTACATTACTAATTTGTATTGTGCAAATAGTAAAATATACTTATTATTATTATTAGTTATCATTTACAAAATATGTATACAATTGACAGAAAAATACCTTATAGTTATCAACAAACAATAATATAACATGAATATAAATTGTCCACAACCAAGTCATTAATGGAATTTAATATTGAAGTCTTATCTAGTTTTATACCCATATTCTTTTGCTAGTTTTTCAGCAATAACCAAATATTGAATATCTGTTGGACCTGCATATATTTCAGTTATCCTAGCATCTCTGTAATGTCGTTCAGCTGGCATATCTGAAATATATCCCATTCCACCAAGAATCTGTATAGAATTGTGTGTAACATAAGTCGCTGTTTGTGAAGCTTCTAACTTGGCCATAGATGCTGCCTGAAAAAATAAATTAATATATCTACCATATAATAATATAATTATTTGGTATAAATTTACCTTGGTAAAAGGTCGATCATTGTCTCTTAACCAAGCAGCTTTCCATGTCAAAAGTCGAGAAGCCTCCAACCGTGTAGCCATTTTAGCAAGCCTTTGCTAGAATAAATATTAACAAATTCACTATTATTACTAGGAATTGGATTTATATTTAATACTTCAAAAATATGCATTTATACAACCAAAATATGTGCTAAAAACTTAAAATATGTAATATACTAATTTTCTAATAATGATGTTTGTAATAAATTTACCATAATCTACATCAGTCGTTTTGTCAATTGAAACCCATAAATTGAGTTTTTAATGGATAGAAGACTTAATTTGTAAATTAATAATATAATTTTTCCTTAGAATGTCTCAATCAAGAACCATTTGACAAGTATATTTTCTTAAAATGATTTTAAACTTTAAAACGTTGAAGTTTGCTAACAGAATATTTACATCAATAAAAGCTCTGCACAAATCTATGTTGAATGTATTAGAATCCAAGGAACTTTATTTGATTTTTTCTTTCTACAGTTATTAATTTGTATATTATGTGAAATTGTTTCTTAATTGCTATACATTTTTCGAAAACAGGACATTTTACAAATTGACCATTCATTTGTAAATTTTAAGAAATATTCAGAAAATTTTTGCAGTTTTTCCTGTCTTAGATGATTGCACTTTTGGCATGATTAGATCATTAATGAGAAATAAATATAATACTATTCTATATACCTACACAAAACTTAAACAAAAAACAAACACAGACTAAACTGCGAGACGCGGACTACAAGCTAGTTGCATGTCGACTAATCGGGTATCAGAAATTAGTTAATACTTTGATAAGGTATCTGGTATTTCAGCCTATAAAATGTTATCTCCAAATAAGTTGACAAGTATAATAGTATATTAATTTAATTAGCCAAAAATATTTAAATATGTAGAGGAAAAAAACTGAATGATTGTGGATTATGTAAAAACATGTACTTACAACAAAATATTTAGAAATAGGTGCAATAAAATAAGTCAGATTTAATTGAAAATCACATGAAATAAATTTATCACTTGCCTAAATTAATTAATTAAGGCACAGTAAAACTATGTATTTACATATAAATCTGAGGCCTTATAATTTGTAATAAACAAAGGCATAGACTATAATATTGTTTATGTGTGAACATAATTCATACCTGCACAGCTGACAGTTTAATAATAGCATTACCGAAAGCGGTTCTATTTCCAGCATAGTCAATAGCACAGTCCATTGCAGCTTGTGATATCCCTAATGCTTGTGATGCAATACCTATTCTAGCCAAATCTATAAGACATAGTTTTATAGAAATTACATTTATTTACTATAAATAATAAATAATTTAATGTATCTAGTAATAAAATTTGTTTACCAATTCCTGACATGGCTATTTTAAAACCATCACCTTCATTTCCCAACATATTTTCAGCTGGTACAATAACATCGTCCAAAATAATATTACAAGAAGATGCTGCTCTAATACCTAATTTGTCATCTCTTTTACCCTTTGTTAAACCTAAAACAGAACATTAAAAACAATTTACTTGGTTTTACACATAAAAAATTATTTGTGAATATCATAGATTTTAATTTATTGGTAGACAATTATCAAATTAAATGAGAACAATATTTTATCGATTCAATTTCAGTGATAAAGCTATTAATGAAACTAATAAAAAAATTATCCTAATTTAATATATAGGCATTGCCTTTAATTTATTTTGTATCCAAATGTGTAGTATGAAAATAAAAACATCAATCAGGAATCACAATACAAAAATGTGACTTGTGGAGTGAAAAATTTAATTATTCTAATAGTGACAATGGTTCAATGTTCATAAAAGAAATGAGTGTGCTTATTTGAAATTATAAATTCATTAAATAATTTAAAAAATACCTGGTGTATTTGTTGGTATAATAAATGCTGATACACCATTATGGCCTTTAGAAACATCAGAACGAGCCATCACAATAATTGCACCACCTTCAATACCATTAGTCACCCACGCTTTTGTACCATTTAATATCCAATGATTTCCTTCACGTTTTGCTATTGTGTGCATATTAGCAGCATCACTGCCACTTCCTAACCTTACATTAATAAAATAATGGTATTATTTAAAATTATGATTGATATGTTTTAAAATTATTACCTGGTTCACTAAGAGCAAAACATCCAACAATACCTCTACTAATGAAATTTGTCAGAAATTGTGATTTTTGTTCAGAAGTTCCGACTTTGTTTATTATACCTGCATATAGAGCATTATGAATGCTTACGATTGAACCAGTTCCACCACAGCATCTAATTAAAGTGCATATTATATTTATGTTAGTAAACATTGAATGAGAATTTTATAAAAAATAATGCAACAGTATATTACCTGGATATTTCCTCAACAGCTATTGACAATGCTAGAGAGTCAGCTCCTGAACCACCATATTTCTTATCAACCACAACCCCTAGGATTCCTAAATCTGCTAATTTTTTGATCTGTAAAAATGAAACTAACATGAATAAAACCTTAACTTGAAGTTGTACATCCCTAGAATGTTTTTTTAAACTTATACTATTCTTAAACACATATTATGTTGGGAGTCTAAATAATTAATTCTCATATATAGGCTTTCTAGTACATAAATATTTTTTAATTTGGTATTCAACTTATTGTTATCTCTGTGAAAATTGTTAATTTTAATTAAAATAATAAAGCATTTGGTCAAAAAATACAATTTCTTGATTTGCATCACTGATAACTATCACAAACTATAAATTTAAAAATTTTAATATATTAATTCATAATAATAATGCAATATTGAAAAAATATTAGTAAATATTTTCCAACTGATGTATACCCTCGTGTATATCAGATATGGAACACATGGACACCTCTCATATTTAATGGTATGATGAGTACTATACAGTTTAATTATTTTGATTCAGTAAATAACTTCACAAAACTACCTATATTTATTTACTTGATCAGAAGGGAACATCTGTTGCTTGTCTAGTGTTGCAGCGACCGGCCGCAATTCAGCTTCTGAAAATTCTCGACAGACGTTCTTCAGTTTTGAATGGGTCTCTGGTAATACCAAACTAGATATGTTTCGGATGCCTGAATGTTTAAAAAAAAACATTATTTAAAAAGCTAAAAATAAAAATGTTTAAAAAATAAATACCTATTCCTGCTGATGGTCGTAAAAACGTGTTGAACGAACGCATTATGAATCGCAGATAGGAGTAAAAATGAAAAGTATATAATGAACTTCGAAATTAAAAGTGAGCTGCAAAGACGTAGAATATTATACCGATGGACAGGATAAAAAATTCCAAGAATCGAAAACTCAAACGATTTTATTTTATATCGTGGATATTTAACCGCATGCAGGTAGTCGTAATACTGCAATAATTACTGAGGACTGAGCGCAAATTGCAAATATGCACAATGACAATATATTACTATTATATATTAGGTACTTATAGTTATAAATATTAAATTACAACCTGCCACTGGTGATTTCCCTACCTGTTGGCTTTGCCGCTGTGAGGATGTGCTAAGAATTTAACATTTAAATTCGGAGACTGATAAGACAGACACTGTTTCCGTTGTTGTTATCAAAATGATAAGTGATAACCACAGATATATTATATGTTATATTATGTATATATCTGTAGTGATCACAGAATTTGCATCTACTCACTAGCCATATTGGAGAGCCCAGAATCTTTATTTTACAGAGTAGGTGTACTTCTGATTGATATTTTACTATTTAAATTTTATTTTACTTTATTACTTAACCCAAGTCTTAAATCCTAATACGAAAAGTTGACGAGTAACTGGGTAGTAGGTACCTATGGGCTATGACTGCAGTACCTACTGCACCGTGCGATCGTGATTCGTGAATACTGAATAATATACGAAATACGATTGAAAAATTGAAATGAAATGAAAATAAAGTAAAACACGGTTATTTACTAGTAGATAAGTGATAACCGTAAAGTGAATAAAACAGTGGCAGGCAAGGTGGCCATTTGTGTTTTGTCCCTGTCTGGTTTTGAAAAACAGCTTGTTGCTCCGATGGGGTTCTGTCTGGTTCTGATGACTGATGATGTTTGTTGGTGATAAAACATTTTTAAAATTTTTAGGTACTGCACATTGGAATTGTGTGTAGATTCTGGGAAAATTTGTCACCAATCACAATTCACAACGATAAATAGGTTTAATACTTAGGTACCTAGTTGAAATGTTTAGACGCATGGGCGTGTTTACAAGATGTGTATCGAAATAGTGCGTGCGAGTGTGTGACATGCTGAGTACTGACATTGTACCTATCCGAAGCGTTTTTATGACAATAAGTCAACAACAATAATATTATCATAATCCTAAATAATTGTATTTCTCAAACTGCTTTTTTTTTTATTTCGACTCTGTATAGTACCTACCTATATTAACTAAAACAATATCGCAGTTCGCAGTACACGTATTTTGCATACGTTTTAGACCGATAATAGTGATAGTAAATGCTTATTTACATACTTCGCTATGTCCGATTTTAATTTTTAATATAATATATATGAGTTCTTTGACAAAATATAATATAAGCTATTTAGGAAATTAATTTAAAATTTTTAATTTTAAGAACTTTAAATTAAAGATATTATATTTGAAATTCCTTGAAATATAATTGCATTATATTTGTATTTAATTTGGGCATATCAGATTTTAAATAGAAAAAGTGATTCCTAAATAGCCTAGTCTAGAAACTTATGAATTCAACCATTTTTTCGAAATGACAATCGAACTTCAGGAAGTATGACGTTTAATTGACTACTGATTTAGTAATAATATGTATTCAATTGTGCATTATTTGTTTTCTCTCTCGGACCAACGTACAACATAGATAAAACGCTTTCACGTAAAATCGTTTTTATGATTGTCGAGTAATGTTAAAGTAAAATCACTAATTACAAATATGATATAGGAAAATATCATTGAGGGTATGACATATTAGATTTATATTTTATTATTATTTGACTTTGTATTCATCTTTCAAAATAAACTAAAAAAGTTTTTTTAAATATAAATTATTTTGCGTGAATACGTTGTGGATATGTTTTGCGTGAGTCATAGAGATAAAACAAACATTGCGGTGACATCCAATAACATTCTCAATTAATAAGTTATCATAATTTAAGAAATCATAGGTGGTGAGGGGGAGGAAACAAAGCCCTCCTCGAGTTACTGACTACTGGATAAAATCATATCCTCCCCAGAGACAAAAACCTTAATACTCCACTGTGCATCAGCATTTTATTTTTATGAATCAAAAATTAATATGTTAATAGTTATTACTTATTATAAATAAATGGTATAACTGCTATTAAAGTTAAAAATATAATTATAATATGTTTAGGTATACAATTAATTCATCGAATCTACCTTACCTGATATACCACATTGATGAACACATTTCTAAAAACATAATAGAGAATGTCGTAATCGACATTAAAAAATATTAATATACATAGGTCAATATTATTAAATAATAAACATTAGTAGGTACCTATTTTATTTAACAATATTATAATAGTAATATAAAATATATAGTTGGTTTTTCTATAACCATGTTATTTTAAAATTAAAAATAAGTCTAACTTAAGATGTACCACTAAAGATGCAAAATGTCATTAAATTGTTTGATTCTTGATAAAAATATACATCAATAATCAACAATGCAATCAATATTCAAAATGTGCATCGAAATCTGAATTGTTGTGCCCTAGTATGTATTGTATTCTTATTAAGTATAAAGTAGGTACTTAGAGTAACTACACTAATAATTATTATGATTAACGACCAAAGTTTTCAAACTTACCAAAAGTAAGCCCATTAATAAATTTAACATACAGATTTCACGTTTAGGTACCAGACACCATCGTCCATCAGGCATTACAATTGGAATGCATAACCTGTTAATCTTAAGTGATTAGTGGTTACAGTAACAGAAATCCGTCTGTATATATTTCATAAAGTCATTACATTTAACCTATATTTATATAAATGGACTATGTTCGGACCGATAGTTGACGCCGCAGAGTAACCGTACCTAGTTGTTGCCTACTCCTGACAATTTATTAAGTTGTCCGGCCGGGACATTTGCGGACGTCGCACGCTCGCGGACTCTGACTTCCACTGGCGGTTTGGTGGGCGTCCGGCTGCCACGGTCGCGAGGAGCGACGGACGACGATGACGCGGTGGCTAGTGAGGTACCGGCGTGGTCAACGACGCTGCCCCGACACGGTACACGACGACTGGTTCAGCGCTGCATGAAGGCGACTAGTGACGGCCGCGACAGAGACCGTAATACCGTATAGAGCACAGCGGGTGAGTGAAAGAGTACTGTAATAATAATAGGTGTAGAAACCCGTATGGACGTCAGCACTCAGCAGCGCCGGATTCGTGGAAACGAACCGTTTCAGGTTCCGGCGGAGTGCGACTCCGAGGCGGCGGTGTTACCGAACCTGGTAGACACAGCGCCGATTCCGCAGCATTTATGTATTATTATAGTTTTCGCTTGTTCATGTGCATTGGTCTCCGTCACAACAGTCGTCTTCAGCACCAGCTGCAACACCGTCAAGCGCACGACATCGCGCGCACTTGCCTCCCGTCGTCAACCGTCGTCGCTACAGCGGCCGTCGCGGTCGGCCATCGCCAGCCGTCACGGTTGTTATTGCCCGACCGAGTAAACGCGCCCGCAACTCTCGTCCGTCACGGAATGGTCGCGAGAACTTTGTAGAGGTGACCAGTGGTCCACAACTTGCTATGCATCTGCACCCAACGCCATCACGTACCCCCCCACAACGCTTATGTGTCTCGTCTCATGTTTTTTTTTTTATATAATAAATAATATTTTTTTTGTATATTTTTTGCACTTTTTGTGCACCTTTCTTTGTTGTACTTTCAGATCGTTCTTGCTATTTTATATTTTTGTATTTGTTTTAAACATTTGTATCAACATTTTTTTCATTTTTATATGGCTTCGATTTTTTTGCACAATTATTGCTACTATTTTTTTTTATTTATTTATTCATTGATTGTCATTTTTGCATTGTGCCTCTTTTTGTTAAAACTCTCATATTTTTAATAATGATATATTGATATTGTTTATATATTTGATATAAACATGTATAAATTTATATTATTTATTGTAAAATTATTATATTAAAAAAAAAATTTTTTCGTATACACATTATATTTGTTCATGTTTGTTAAAAACAATCAAGTTATTTTTTCACACAATTACATTTTATTTCTTATTTTTCGTATTAACGAGAATATTTTTATTTCAACAGAATAATGGACTTGAAGACATGCTCATGAAGAATTAACAACCAACAATTTTTTGTTACGTACCATTTATTAAACGGTACCAAATCGCAATAAAATTTATTCAGATTATTGGCCATGTAAAGTATAAGCTTACTGGTCTAGTGACCCTTATGCAATATAAATGGAGGTACCTATAAATATTAAATATACTTAAAACAATACTGATATTCTTAAATAGTTATTTAATAGGGTCTAAATTCCTAGATAACCAAAGTTTAAAACGTAGCTTCCCAAACGGCTCCCGCCCATTGTTTATTATTCCCAAACGGCTCCCGTCAAAAAAGGTTTTACGAACAGGTCAATTCCTAAACGGCTCCCGTCGAAAATAGTTTTACTATCAGGTAAGTACTAAATTCCCAAACGGCTGACGGTCATACTGGTATACCGATTTCAGGTTGATATACCGATATACTGTATACCGTTATACATATATACTTCAAATTAATTTTTAAAACTGAATACCGAAAATATAATGATAATATCGAAAACACGGAAAATACCCAAACATTCGTATTATTACCACTCGTACTCAGCAAATAGTAAACATCAAAATATTACCTATTGTATAATTTTTTTTTATATTTTTATACGTACATTTTTTTTACGATTTTTGTCTATTTTTTAAAACTTTTTTAAATTTAATTCACAGAATATAATTTTTATAATTTAACCTTAAAAAACAACAACACATTGACCACACCTCTTTTGAGACAGTCCTAAGTCTGTATGAAGTGGGAAGGTGTTGTAAAAAACCGGAGCTGTTTGGGAATTGACCTGTTCGTAAAATTTAGTAGAATAACGTAACGAAAACCGTTTTCGACGGGAGCCGTTTGGGAATTGACCTTTTTGAAAACGGGAGCCGTTTAGGAAAATCGGGAGCCGAATGGCTATGCCCGTTTAAAACAACCCGCGGTGGTGTGCAAAGTCTTCCACAAGCCAATTAGAAACTTATCTAGACAATATGACAACTAGGTACATAGACAGGTAATAATAACTATATTACTTTAGTATTTTATATAGACAATTTAAAATTAAAAATTATCAAAAAAAAAAAATCAATGGTAAATTGTATTTTATTTTCATTAATATTTTCTTAATATGTCTATATGGTCCCGAGTGGACGAGTGCCGCGGTGCAGGTGCATTTGATTCTGGTGCTTGATGACGACTGTGATGGCAGGCGAAGCCCGACCACTGGAGCGATGGTTGAGCGGCTAGAGCAGTGGCGTACCCAGGATTAATGATGAAATGTCGTTCTGTGTGACTACTGTATATCATGAGCGGTTACCTACTTGGCCCACTTTTTAAATTGTTATAAGATCACTAAAATAAACGCCATAGTCATAGCTAATATTCCAAATTATATAACAATATACATATTATATATTTATACAGTTATAATCCAACCCGTCATCACTTATAATATTATCCACAAACTATAATATATATTATATTATGTTATATCCTATAATATACAGTCCACATGTTTCAGGTGGCAGAACTCATTGTGACACAACCTGTCGTTCAACGACTGTTTCATGAAGATTTCTGAACCAGCCGAGCAAGGGGCGCGGGCGTACTGAAGCCTGCGTTCTCATGCTCTAGACATGTTCGAGAACTGGTCGTTTATGCGGCGCCGTTCAAACTGCCGGCCGCCTACCCGGCGTTGTTAGAAGCTATACGTTCGGCAGGCCGTTGTCGTCATCCGCCGCTGTCGCTGACTTTGATTTCGATTCGTTGTAGGTCGGACAGGCGCCACTTCCGCCGTACCGGACAGATATTGTTATATCGCCGATCGGCACCGAACAGTCGTTGTTGCCGTCATCGATCCACATCCACTCCGATGGCCAATAACCTGCACCGGCAGTACAAAGCCCAAACCGTTCACCATCGAGAGCATCATCACTCCGGGTGGCGCCTACAGACGTCACTCATCGTTCGACAACGACCATCGTCACCATCCTAACCACAACCTCGACAGTGGTGACGATGAGGAGCTGCCCACAACGGATGTCCCACAGTCGTCGTCGTCCCCTACGTCACAGCCGCCGTCGCGGACCGAACGACCTCATCACCGGTATCCGCCGCCGGTGAGTCTGCTACCGGAACAGCCGTATCACCTAGCCGACCATCACCAGAAGCAGATCCTCCACAATAGCTATCATCAATGGCAACAGTAGCGGCGGCAGCAACGGATAAGCGGAGTTGTATACGCGTAACTAACAAAACAGCAATCGTTCGCTGTGGCCACCGCGGCAGCAGTCACCGCGTCCAGCATGTTTCTCAGACCGTCCGGACGCGTCCGCCCCACTGCCGCCGTTTCACTACATTCCTCATCATCCCGTCACCACCGCCGCTGCCACCGTCTTACCAGTAGTACTACTTTATAGTATATTTATATAATATGTATTGTATTGTATAAGTGCAATTTCTGCTTGAAGTATGTTTGTCTGCAAATCCTGCTCTTATATACGAATTATTGATGGAAGAAGTACCTGCAGTGTATGTGACTTTTGAAAAGAAAATATTTGTTTGCCGTTTGATCTATATTCCGGACTCCGGTACACAAAACGAGCGGGGTAGAATTTTGCGACGTAGTAAGTCGTGTTGGTTGCGATCATCGCACTGCATATTATGAGATCACCCACTTCAATACATGCGTTTTGTCCAATGCAGCTATCGAGTGTATTTTCACCGTTGTGCCACATAGAATTACACCGTGGGCCTAAAATACCCAAGGACCAAATACAATAGGCTTTTTACAGCAACCTACCAACTCGAACTTCTTGAATATCCGGTTGGTCGGATTAATAAAAATTAAATTATTTCATACGGAACAATTCACATAGGTACCGGGAAAAAAAGGATCCCAAGGTAATACAAATATAATTTATATAATATATTTATTTTATTTACGATAACGGATGGTAATTTTTTTCTTAATTGTTATATTTTGAAAAAGTCACAACTACACTGATTATATTGTCATATTCTGATAAATCATTACGGGTTGGCACTAATAATTATTTTAATTTATTTATCAGTTATTACTTATTACCCAGTAATTCGTTACTTGTAAGTGTAACTTAATAAAGATTAATGTGTGACAAAATTAATATTATTTTGTTGATAATTTCATATTGTCGAATGTCGTTATTTAATATTAATGTATTGTCATATTATATTGACAACATATAGTAATTAAGCTCCAGTGATATTCTTGGAAAAAAAGTTATGCCTATTGAATTACTTTTTGAACTCAAAAGTAACGTAACTTGACCAAATAAAAAAAAAGTAATTTAAGAATAGTTTAGTTACAATTTTAAAAAGGAATTAGTAGTGTAGTTTAATTACTAAAAAAAAGTAATTTTCCAAACACTGTAGATATGACACAACTAGGTTTCACGGGATTCGATGCTTACGTAAGATTGTTTTCATATTCTTTTGGGGTACAATTTACTTTTTAGTCTTAAGATAAATATTTATTGCCACGGTCCTACGGACAATCGGCTAACAGGGTGACGTTGACACATATTTTATTTCCGAGCGCACAATGTATTTTAACACGTTGGCTGCCACATGGCCGCCGGCGACCCAAATGATTTTATTTATACGTGAGCCCGAAAAGATACATCACGACGTTTTCGTTTCGCCATTTCCAGGTCGTGAAATAATAATATATTTATTTATATATATACCCTTATAAATATGTTATTCATACACATGGGCGTTCTTATGTCAGGTTAAATTTAACAATTATTATTATTATTTTTACTAATATTTTATTCAGTAGGTATATAAGTGCATTATATGTTTATATTCTAAACCAAATCTTCCCCTTCCATCACAAACAACTCAAAATCGGGGGTTTAATTCTGCGGAGTGGGTCATCGTATCATTAGATTATATAAAAGCGTATATTATACAGGCGTTAGGGCATAGGCGCAAATTATTTTATTTTACTACATAATACATTGGAAAGAATAATCACTTTTTGCACATCACGAATGATTCGATAATGTGCAGCACTGATAAGAATCGGTCGGCGGACTTATTGTTCTGTCGTAGAATAGACTATACAATATCAAACCGGTGTCACATATTTCTCAATATATTATATTTTATTCTTTGTTTGTACGAATTTATCTTCCATACATTTTGGCGTTAATTCCAAGTCTGGGGAATATCTTATGCACAGTCATGTCAGTTTTAATTTGTAACGTTTTTTTGTTTAATTATAAAGTTTTGAGCCGTCCTCCTCATCCTTAACGCCTCACCGCCAATTCAATCACCCAAACCCTCACTAACAAACAAAAACACTGATTGGGATTCATTTCGGTCATAACTTTCTAACGACACTAACCTAAATATAAAACTTAAATCTCCGGAAGACATCGAAGACGCTATTACCAAATTAAATCAATCGATACAAAGAGCCGCGTGGAACTCTACCCCAGTATCACAACCCTCCCCTCCCTTTTCCATAAACATTCTTGCTCATATACGTCATGTAATTAGCGAAAAACGCCGGGCAAGAAATCAATGGCAACGAACCAAATATCCCTCTGACAAAAATCGTCTAAACTCCCTATCTACACAATTAAAAAGACTGATGTCGAACTTCAGAAACCAATCATTTACTAACTATATAGCCTCACTATCCTTCAATGATGGTTCTATCTGGAAAGCCACAAAAAAAGCTCTTAAAGAAAAACCCTCATATCCTCCCCTAAAATTACCCAATAACACATGGGCCATTGAGGACCCAGTAAAAGTAGATCTCTTTAAAACTCACC
The DNA here is from genome assembly GCA_022818045.1 of Neotoxoptera formosana. NCBI lineage: Eukaryota > Metazoa > Arthropoda > Insecta > Hemiptera > Aphididae > Neotoxoptera > Neotoxoptera formosana. The sequence goes on from CM040633.1 coordinate 29,940,590, forward strand.
TAGCCGAAGTCTTTAAACCTCATAATAATTTGAACAATCCTGCTTTTTCCAACAAAATTGAACAATTTTTGCTTTCCCCCTTGCAAATGACTCTACCCCCTAAAGCGTTCTCTCCTGCAGAAGTCCAACATTGCATTGACACATTCCCTAAAAGGAAGGCGCCCGGTTTCGATCTCATTACCTACGAAGTAGCCAAACATCTCCCAAGGAAAACGCTAATACTTCTTACGTACATTTTTAATTCAATTATTCGTCTATCCTACTTCCCGCTTCAGTGGAAGTTCTCTATCATTATAGTTATTCCCAAACCTGGTAAGCCCCCCGACATTCCTTCCTCATACAGACCTATAAGTCTTCTATATTTCTTCTCGAAGGTACTTGAAAAGCTAGTGCTCAAACAAATTAGTCCGATCATAAATAACTCTAAAATTATACCCAATTCGCAATTCGGTTTTCGAAACCGTCATTCCACAATTCACCAAGTGAATCGTATAACTGACACAATTGCCTCAGCTCTAGAAAAAAAAACAATACTGTAACGCTGTCTTCCTCGATGTCGCTCAGGCATTCGACAAGGTATGGCACCCTGGCCTCCTATATAAATTAAAAAAAATCCCACCCGCTTTCTATCTATTTTTTAAATCATATCTCGATAACCGTCAGTTCGCTGTTCGGTACCGCTCAAGTCTCTCGTCTATATCCACTATAGAAGCCGGTGTTCCTCAAGGAGCAATTACAACACCTGTCCTTTTCAACATCTTCATAGCTGATCAACCCACTTCTCCCTACACGTTCGTTGCTGAATACGCCGATGATAAAGCTATCCTTTCAACCCACGAAAACCCTATCATTGCCTCTTTTCAACTTCAATCTCATCTCTCTCGTTTGGAATCCTGGTGTCAAAATTGGAAAGTCAAAATAAACGAAACCAAATCCTGCCACATCACTTTTACCCTTAAACATCAAATTTGCCCTCAAATTTCTTTTAACGACATCACAATTCCAACCTCACCAAGCACAAAATACCTAGGTTTATATTTTGACAAAAAACTAAACTGGGCCCATCATACTCATAACACCAAAATTAAACTTAACTCTCGTCTTCGTTCTCTTAAATTTTTCTTTAACGCAAAATCAAAACTTACACTTCTCACTAAACTAAACTTATATAAAACTCTCCTTAAACCCATTTGGATGTATGGAATCCAAATATGGGGCTCTGCAAAAAAGTCACATATAAACAAAATTCAAATATCCCAAAATAAATTGTTTCGTTTAATAACAAAGGCTCCTTTCTATGTATCCAATCAAACTTTACACTCAGACCTAAAAATGAACACAGTGTTAGAAACCGCTACCAAGTCTTACTCTCGTTACCACAACTCTCTCTTCGACCATCCTAACATCCTAGCTAAAAATCTAACCAATCCAATGCCTGGCAACCCTCCCAAAAGATTGAAAAGAAAGTGGTGCCGCGACCTACTTTTATAATTTAACTTTACGACTCTGACCTGGAGTGTCACCAGTGGGTGGCTTCTCTTTCATGTTTTCTGGCTGTAATCTTAATTTGTTAACACTTAAGCTTATTATACATAATTTGTATAGATTGTTTAACTCAAATAAAATACAAAAAAAAAAAAATTATAAAGTTTATTATTTTCAGTAAAAAACTGATGTTAAAAAAACAATAATATGTTAATATATTATATTATGATGTGAATTTCATTTGTGATGGTATATAATATATTATATGTACCTACTTATATATTTATTTATAATTTATGTCGGAGCGCAGCGAGGAAAATTTTTTTTCGGGTTTTGTGATAACACTATTTGCGCCTATGTTTCTAATGTACAATATTTTTTATTTGTCACTTAGTCAGAAAAGTAAATCTTAAAGAAGTTCTGACAACAAGAATGTGGATTGATCATACGATAACACATTCGCACTTAGCAATAATAGCAAACCCTAAGTGACATTCGTAACCCTTAACTATTTCAGCCATGGCAATCAGAGATGTCTGAAGGAAATCGTACTAGCTTTAGGTATTGAAAGAAACAAAAACTATCACTTTTTTCAAATTCAATTTAAATCATAAAATACTAATAAATACTAATGTAACCTGAAATCTGTAATTAATATATGAAAGTATGAAATGGTAAAAATAAATAAATTCTGATCAAATGAATATTATAGCTTAACGTTAGGTTTACACCATAATAAATATATTATAGTATACTACATGTATATATAATGTATAAATTATAATATGTACTGTACTATATATTGTAGAGAAAACCAATATTCTTAATAATATTTTCTTTACGATATACATACGATTTATTCTCATATAAACATGTGTACCTACGATATATTACAAAAACAAATAAAGTGAAATCTTATTCTTTAGAAATGTGTCATTCTTAAAAAATAAATTGTCGGTTAATATTTAAAAAACAAATTACGCTAATAATGAAGTGTTGCTGCGTGAATTGTCGATGGTAGACTATACCACAGAGACTTGGACACAGACACTATTCCAATTGAATACGTTGAACCAGGATTTAGGTGTCTTAGCTGTAAAATACAATTAGATTGTAATTTCTATTAATTTAATTATAATTTAATAATATTAAACGTGTTATATTTTTTCGATCACGTATATGTCTAACATATTAATTACATCGTTAAGAGTTTTCATAAAGTACATTGAAATTTCAACTTTTTGTCATTGCCTGTTAGATAGATAGATAGATACAGCTATATACCACTATTATACTAGGTATAATACCATATGCATTATGCATGCAATATTAGTGCAAGAATGTAAAATTTAAATTAATCACCGTATAGTTGTAAGAAGGAACTTCTTCATAGATTGCTAATTCTATTGCTCTCATACTTGAATATAAGCTCATATCTGACATTTCTTCTACGTTAATAATGTACATATCTAATTCACCATTAAATATCCACGGAATATCCCATTGGAGAGTCATAAAAGTTTTTCCAATATCAATAACTTTAAAATTATTCGGAGAATCTGGTACTAAAACAGAACATTAAACAAGTATTTTCTCCTATGATACAATTTATTTAAAATAATAACTATCTATGACTTACGTTCATCAATCATTTTGAATGAAATGGAAGAAACTTTACCGCCTTCAGGATTATTAATCAACTTAGGCTTTATCTAATACAAAATCAAATTTTAAAACTCATTAATTTCTTTGGTTTAATATTTAATTATTTTATAATGCCATCTAGGATCTAGCTCATACATACATTAAACGTGAAAGTGTTTGTAGGGCTCAAATTATGAAAATGATGGCAATAATATTCCGGCCAAGCGGAACATTTCTCCGGGGCAATCACTACAACATTATTTGCGTTACCAAAGCCGTCTTTATTAAATGAAACCATAAATCCATTTAAACTTGCATCTTCTAAATAATACCAACGAAGTCCTACTGATCGATGTTTAAGACTTTTTTTATAAGCTACTAAATCATAGACTGGTACTAAATCTGTATATATAATATGTATATGTTTAAAAACAAAATATGTATAAGTATGTGAATAAATATAATCATAAATAATAATAATAATAATGAACTCACGTCTTGATTTAGTGGTAAAATTTGCTAGTAGAAATTGTTCAGGGTTATAACCGATGTGTGTTTTTATAAAAACTTTCAGTTCATAATAATTATTTGATTTAAGATCATTTATGTAAATGTAGTTTTTTTTCGTTTCTTTTATTTGTAGCATGTTATTTCCCTTATCCTATAAAAACAATATGTTTTGATTTTACAAAGAAATTAATAAATCATTATACTCGATTATACATTCACCTAAAAAATTTACCTTAATTTCAATGTAAAACGTTGATAAGAATCCATTTAACTTTGAACAATTTACGGGATCGACTTTCCATTGGACAAACACTGAGCTATTAGTTACATTCATTGGGTGTTCGAGGTCAAAAACAGGTTCAGTTTTTGGATCTAATCAGAAAACACAGAAATAATCCATCAAAATACGAATACACATTAGGTTTTATTTAACTTTATATACATGATGCCGGTGTTAATGTGCACACATGGTTCTCTCGTTGCACAGTATTCAAGTTATTGGCAACTGTAACTTGTATACAGTACTGCGAATTAGGAACCACGTTGAAGATTTCGTAATTTGTTCGATTGTAAATTGTAATTGACGTCCAATTGTTTTCTATTTCTTTCAAAGAACAACTGAGAATTCGTTGTAGCTGAAATACATTTGAAATAAATTGTATTCTTAGAGACATAAATATACTATATGCATTATGCAATATTGATTTCGGATTGCAGATTACACTTATATAATATTAGTAAAACTAAACCAATTACTTTGTATCTGACAACACACTTTAATGGTTCGTTGACTGTAGCATCGTAATGATAAGCATTTCCTAATTTCCAGGATATTTTAATTGTCTTATCATATGTGGTTGCAACAATATTCTTTATACTGACGTCGTTTTCTATATTGAAACATACAATTGAATCGATATTTGATAGTTAAGTAAAAAATAATATATTTACCTGCCATTAGGGGAGTAAATGAATATGTAGGCGATGACCTTAATGGTCCTTTAGTAGTTTTAGGAGTCAGTGATATACTGTAATTGTACCCAGGATAGAGATTTTCTATTAAGTGGCTAGTATTGAAACTTGACTTTATTTCTTTAATACCAGACATTTTATTTTGTGTTTGATTAAATGTTAACCTTAAAACATATTCTGTAATATTGCATTCTAACTGTTTAGGTATTATCTGTAAATTAATAATGTTAGAAGTTGTAAGTTGTAATAAAATTAATAAGCAATGAAGTATAAGTTTTTTTTTATGTTCACGTTGACTTAATAAAAACTCTACATAATCATACTAACCTTATTCCAAGTTATATTGACGGTTTTTATCCCACTGGTAAATTTAATGTTATAATCAGTAATTTCAGGCTCTAAAAATTAAAATAATATTTTATAAATGCTTAACTACAAAAAAAATATGTTTAACAACAAATTTAGTGAGAATAATAATGGTTTTATTTATTTGTATTAACACCTGTTTACTTACCTTATTTTGTATAATTTAGAAATACAATTTTCTTATTTAAAAGCTACTTAGTAATATTATGGTGATGTAACTCTAAGCATATTTAAGATTAATGTAATTTTTCAAAGACAATGTTAAAATAAAATTACGCATGAGTTATAAATTATGTAAGTACCTATTTGGCATGACAATTGAAATAAAGATTATTGTGATAAATAACGAATATAAATGTAGTACTAAAAATATTTTATACATTTATAAAAGACTTTTTAAAAAGAAAAACAACTTTGAACATGTAATTATAATTATTAAAACTATTTTAACTTGTAATTTTTTTACTATAATTTATTAACTATAATTATTAATTATATGCAACAAAAGGTCTTAAAATAATTTTAATTCAATAACTGGTTGAAAATACTTACGGATACAATGTGATGTATTATACTGACCATACACTATATTTTCATAATTGAAATTCCCATCGTCCATGATAACTAAAACACCAATCATATATGTGGTATCTGGTACTAAATCATTTAGAATATCTATAGTTCTTTCACTAGTTTCAGGTATTAGTTTAATCTCAGATTTTGTAAATTCCTCTTCAATTATTGACTAAAAAAGTGAAACAATGATTTATGTAATATTAAGTCGCAATTTGAACAATTCTTTGGAGGGCTAAATTTATATAAGTGGCATAGACACGCAGGGGCCCACCCCTAGTTAGTTAGACACATTTTTTTTTATTAGGTACTGATTATGGATTGAGAATGAGTATATAAATAGGTTGGCAAGTTGGTTATTGCTCTGCTGTCCATCATGTGTTGTGTAGATAACTGTAATTGATGTGTTAAATTGTTATTCAATTATATTTTATTATTGTATACGAAAAACGATTCTAAGTGAAGGCGGTCGTCAGCCTATGCTATATTACTAAGTATATTTTATGATATTATTATTGCTATTAAAGTAATAATTTTACTATTATTAAAACAGTAGGTTGAATTCATTTTTGCTGAAAACATTTCATTTGATATAATTAAAAAGTTTTAAGTACCCATGGCTATAATATTTTTAATTTACAAAAAAAAACTGAAATCGTTATTCTCCATATTTTAAATAGCTAATTTTGTTTAAATTTGAACTTAAAAATCTATTTAAAAAAACTGTCTTTATATAATTATTCGTTTATGGAAATACTTATGAGAAACCTTGTTTTAAATATTCAATCCTTAGCTATACAAATTTAATATTTTATACAATTTTAACAACAAAATAACTACAACATTTTTATGATTTTGGTGCATTTTGTCAAAATTTGAACTTTAAATGTTTTTAAAATAAAATTGTGCTTATATATATTTAATATTTTTGAACTGCTATAAAAACAATTTATGAGGAACCTTATATTTAATTTTCAACTTTTTTGACCAACTGAATTTTTTTATCATTATTTATAAAAAAAAAAAAAATTGAAAATGTCTTATGCCTACAAATAACTCAAAAAGAATCAACATATTTTAACAATTTTATGACGTATAGAAGATGGTGATATCAACATTTGGTTTTTGTAACTCTTTGGAAAACTACTTATAATTTTTTACTTTTGTGTTTTGACTCCCCAAATGTACCAACTTGAATCACTTTCTTACCAGAAGATGCTAATGTAAAAAATCGATGCATTTTTACTATCCCTAAAGGTTAGGTAAGGTGATGATACACACATTATGGTAAAATCAATACATTCATTGCTCTGCTCAGAATCTAAAAAAAATTATGAGGTTTATCCGAAACTAGTGGGACTAAGTCCCCGAAGCCCCACCCAAATCGCACATAAAATTCCAACATAATCTAACATCTAATAGCTTGGTAATGATTCGTCTCAGCTTAGTTTAGAGAATAAATAGATATAATAGATGAACTAAGTGTTGAAATAAATATGATATTTAGTTTTAAATTGTTTAGTATAGTTATTAGGTACCTACATAATAAATTGATTATAACCTTTGCTGTAGAACATCATAGTCAAATAAAAAAATAAAAATAGCAAATATATTGATTGAAATATATTATTTACTTTTACTATATCGTTATTCGTTAAATACTATAATATTAATTCTGATTATTATCAATACAGTGGTATTTATTGAAATTAAATTAATTAAAACTAAATATTTTCCACAAACAAAGTTATGCCTACCTTATAAATTATTTGATAATATTTCAACTTTATATTTGAATTTCCTCCTTTAATATTATCCTGTTCGAAATTAAATTCCATTTCTAACGCGTCATATTTAGACGAAATTAGTGCTGGTGGATTAATTAGGTATGGATATCCTAAAAGTGAGATACATTAAAATTAAAAATACATCATATTAAGAAGAACAATAATATTGTGGCTAGCTTTAGATTAAACAGCTAAAATATCAAAATCTAAAAACAATAGTAAATAGTAAATGATTGTTCGATTATCGACGATAGTTTTTTGACAAGCATATTTTATAAAATAAATTTAAAGCGTTATTATTCGTTTATTACTATGCAATAACGAAATGTTATAAAATTAGGTACAAATGTTGATACTTTTTATTTTTCTGAGTGTTGTATCTTACTTTGTAGACAATACGGTGGTAAATATCCTTCTGAACATCCATGATAACAGATGCCAGTATATTTGTCACATTTATTGTTATGACAATTCGATGAACATTGTTGTTTACAATCCGCACCATAATTTCCCGGATTACAGTCTAAAAAAAATGCATATTAGCATATTAAACTTATGTGTGGAAACAAATCGAGTAAAAATAATATTCTTCTAACCTTTGTTACATAATGGACCAGTTAGTCCTACTGGACATGTACAGCCATAATATTTCGTGCACATTAACAATCCGCGACACATTTCATTGGCATGCATCGAACAAACACCATTACAATCAGCTCCATAAAAATTTGACCCACATCCTGGAACATATTTAATTTCTTAATTTGCGTTATTTATGTGTTTAATCGAAAGGTTAAGTAAGCAGACTGAATCAATAGGTTATTAATAGCATATTATATACGCTTATGAAGTTATTCATTTGCAATTTACAACACATAAAAAATATTAGTGTATATTAAAGTTTCAGAGACCTGATTTTATTTTAACGGTGAAGTTTAATTACCTATTTCACAATATTGTCCTTTAAATCCAGGAGGGCAAACGCACGTTGGTCTTGTTGATTGTATGAAACCTCCATTTAAACAAGATTTAGTTGAGGACGTTTGCAATTTGTGACAGACAGTCGTATCATCTATATTTAATATTAAAACAAAATATGAATAATGTAATGGTAAAATATATTTACAAAGTGAAATTATACAATGTATATGATACTAGTATACTACGCATACAAATATACCTAGTACATACAATATATAATATTTTTATTTTTTTTTATAAGAGTGAGGTAATTAAATTTAAATATTATAATATTACAACCAGATTATAAAATATTGTAAAAATAAACACTGTATTTATAAAATATTCTTAAAAACGAAAAATTTAGTTAGGAACTCGTATAGTTGAGTTGATGTATTTAAATTTGGAATCTAAAAAAAAAATGTATAAATTCAGAAATTATTCTTAACAAATTGCGTCTTACCAAAATTGGTTTACAACTAATAAAAAGAAGGCACGTGCTTAAAATATATCTTGTTCAGTGTGCCTCAGGGTCCCCAGAATCTATAACCCTACAATCTTAATTTTTTTTTAATTTATAATTTTTTTGTATTCATACCGTTTCCAAGTATATTGAAGGGTTTTGGATGTTCATACCGTTGACCAATATCATTTATAGAAACATCTCTTACTTCTTCTTCATCTAGGAACAATTAGAAAAAATTATTGTAAGCCACGAAGTTTACTATTCACAATATGGTAAAATATGTTTTGTATTAAAAATCAAAGGTATAAATTAATTTAAAATTCCCATATTAATATATTATAATATATGTAATTCAAAATTCAAATATTTGATAGGTACATAAAATATGTATTAAATAAGTGCCCATGTTCATACTTTAAGTTGATTCATATTATGGCCGATCGCTTTTTAAATTGTGTTCCTAGCTTATATCAATTATAGTTTAGATTTTAGAACATTATATTACATATATTGTTATAGGTAATTAACGGTTATTAAAAAATGTTATCTAGTTAATCGTCTACATCTATCAATAATTATACATTTTATTTTGCATATTTTGACGTATTGAAAATAAATAATGTTAAAATTATTAATTAGTAATACGATAAAAAGGAACTTGCATTTTCTTATTTTTTTAAAAAATAAATATTATCTTTGACGGTTTATGTTAGTTTTATTAATATATTAATAATTACTATATAGTAAATAAATACCTTCATCAGAACATTGGGTAATCCGTATGAGTTCAAACCAGTTTCCATAATAATTATTATATTCATTATAGTTAAGTGAACTACTATATTTTCTTTTTAATAGCATTTTATATTTCTGGTCTTGAATAAGAGCCATGTTGGCAACTTTTAATGTCGTTATGCTATCCTATTTGCAAAATAAATTTTCAACTTAAAAACTCGTATTATTATAATATAATATGAATAGCTAGTAGTGACGGATAAATCTTGACACTGTAAACTATGGATACAAATTTAGGATACATTTTTGGAAAAAACATTTTATATTTATTTGTACATGTAATATTATAGATTAATTAATAACTAAAAATAGTTTAGTTGAAAATAAAGTAAAAAAAAAAAATTACTAAATTTAATTTCCAATCAAAAATGTTATGAACCTTAGTTGCCCACCACATTATATGTACATATTTTTACATAAATTATACAACTGAACAAATTTGGCTATCGTTAAAAATGACATTTTTAAGTATGAAAATATTTTTAGAAACTTGTTAAAGATTTGTTTGTATTTTAAAGTGGACGATACTTTAGATAGGTAGTGACGTTATTCTTAATTATTACCGTAAATACTTAAGTATTTCAGAATAAAATATTATTGCAGATACATATTTTATGAAAAAAAAATTGTTATAACAACTGACTTTTTTACTCTTACTCTGCATTTAGAATATTAAATACGATTGAACTCACGTGTTTTTCTAATATAGGTGAAGTTATTAACGTATCATTGTCATTGGATATAGTCATAATGATTTCCATTTCAGAGTCCCAACTATGATAGTATGTTATTGATAAGCATGTTTGTTTTTTAACTGGCTTCCAACGAACAGTGAGAAATGTCTGATGAAAATCATCCCTTGCCGAATATGGATAGTAATGTTTGTCATATTTATATTCTAATGCATCGATGCATTCATTCAACTTGTGTTCTGGTAAAATAAAAACTAAAATATTAAGACATATCATTGGGTATTGATGAGACATTAATTATTTAGTATAAGATAAAAATGAAGAGATATATGTTTAATGTTTAAAGAAATAAAAAAAATCTTTTTTTATATCTATTTGATACCTATACCTAATTCAAAATTTAAACAGACAGTTTCTTAGTTATTAACATTTTTGTACTAAGGATTATAATATAGTCTTAAAAATTGCTTTACAAAAATATAAAATAGATTTAATATTGGATTTAGTATTTATTATAATTGGGCCATTATTTGAAATTATTATTGTTGATGGATTAATATTAATCAGCAATCACTAACATTTAAAAATCACCATAGCCCCCATATCTTACAAAGTTCAAAACCTATTATCATGGACTTATTCAGACATATTCATATCCTTATTAACATTTTCAGAAAAATTATCCTCAAATAATTACCTGTAAAAAAGAGGGGTTTTCATTTGAAAAACAGAAGTTTGTATCTCCACGCAACTCTCCTTAAGTAATACAAAAAACCTTAAGAATTTGGAAGTATGGTATTTAAGTACATTTAAAATTACAAAAACCAGATTTTGAATAACTGCATTGTTGAAGAAAAAAGTGGGTAAGCATGCTTGGTAAATCACTCTGTAGTCTGTATAATGTTTTTTTTTTTGGTGATCGTATTATTATTTTAATACATTAATAATTTTGGTTGATACAATATTTTGTTACTTCGACTAATTATGAAATTATTACACACTAACACACTCGTTATTAGTTACCTGTATTATAATTTGTGGTAGAAGTAACAGAGTTGAATTCACATTTTTCTCCTATTAAAATTGTATGTACGTAATTAATAACACTATTTATTTTAGTGAGATGATATAGTATTATAGTACAATGACATTTCTTGACAATTTTTATATATTACCGGTTGATACAATAGTTGATCGTTTCCAATAATTTGAATCCAAATAAACAGCCTTACGACTATTATTTGGCATAAACCCGTACTTATAAAATTCCGCGAAATTGAATTGCAAAATAGCATCTGACTGATAATTGTTGTCAATTTGATTGTCAATTAAAATAGGTATTCCAATAGCATTTGTTCTTGAATGTATTTCAATTGATTCAATTGAATAGTTACTATATTTTAACTCCATAGTTGGCATATCTAATCCAGATAATAATTTATTATTATTATTATTATTATAATATTATATTGATATAATATATAGTATAATATATTACCATATCGTGTATTATATATATATATATATAATACACGAATAGGTTTAAAAAGAATGAAGAATATCTTAAATAGAAGTCATACATTTCATGTAGGTAGGTAAATAAAATATTCTTTGTATAGTGGAATATTATTCAGTATTACGTACATTAAAGTAAGTATATTGTAAGTTATAGTAAATTTACATATAACCACGCCGTATAATCATCAGCCGAAACGTTGTAAATTACAATTTATTTCATCAGTTATGACTGTTATGAGTTTATGACTTGTATTTAGTAGTGATCAAATGATTTTGTCATGGGACAATGTGGCTAATTTTTAACATGCACTATTGGATCATTAAAAATATAATTTAAAGATCATAAATTATGAAAAAAGGTTTTTTCCCCTCCCTCCACCGTTTGACCACCACTCCTTGTATTATAAGACCTTAAGTCTATAATCTCATATAGATCATACTTAATTTCGATAAATAGTTTTGTATGTTTTGTCAGACGGTTAATATCATGAAAAACTTATGATCGAATTCTATTAATAATCATAATGTATACCAAATAAGTAAAATTTGATGTAAATTATATAGTGTATGCATAATATAAAACACAAGTTTAAAGTCCCTACTATAAACAATAATAATATTTATTTAAATAATATTTTATCATCTAAAATGTATATTTGTTATGTCGAATAAAAACGGAATTTTTTACTAAACAAACCATTGTAGTCAGTTAAACGTGGATCCGAAAGTCTATAGATTGTAGTAATATCATAATCATCAAGACAATCTAAAATAAAAATAAAAGAACAATTAATTACATAATCATTTACATAATTTATTACATTAATTATATCGTAATGAATATAAATATTTTTTTAATTTTTATTATGTAGTACATAATATTTTTTTAGATTTCATGTGTGTATTTGTTATTTCATTTGGTGTTGGTTATATTATATAGCTTATATGTGGAATTGAAATATAATAATATATTCAATATGCTGTTCAAAATTGATTCAATAGATTTAATATTTTCAAGTAGTGTAGTGGTAGTGAGCTTTTTTTGCTTACAATAAAATATCTATAAAAATGCCATATCATTTCATTTTTTAAAAATGTAAAACTGTTCCTTTTTTCAAAGTCTAAATAATTAATTTGTAGAATTTTTCACATTAAATTTAAATTAATTTTAATTGTTTGATCAATAAAATCATACGTGTTTAAAATGCATACAATTTCTAAATTGCTGATAATATAATATAATATTATGTCATATATTTAAGTTTACCACGGCCACGTAAACTATATATATAAACAAATAGATATAATATTAAGTTCTACACTTAAATTCGTTAAAAAAAAAATTAAACACAAATTAGTTAAATTAAATAGAAATCTGATTTTATCTGAATAAATGTATTTTATACCTTGACTTTATTATAATATTAAACTATATTTGCTTGTACTTACTAACTTTATGAAAATGCTGTGAAATAGTGACACTTGGTTTATGCTCATCATAGGCATTTGAAATCTGAATGCACATTAAAAAACATATAGCTGATAATAATAACATGCTACTATAATGATTTTGATTTATTCGAACCATTATGTATGGATATAAAAGTTCATAAAATAATTGCATGTATAATTTTTTTTAACAATTTAATAAAATCAAAAGTTTATAAATCTATAATCAAAATGTGCCAATAAGTTTCTTGATGGGCCTGTCGCAGTGCTTAGTAATGTACTGACTATAATAATACATTTCTAGCGGACTTTAAACAATATTATATTTTATCAGTGATAAATTATCACAAACAATACTATTTACTTTACTTTTAACAATATCATGAATTAGTTTATAACATAAAATTGTGTTCGGCATTATTATCGATTGTATCAATCTAAATTTGTTCCAGACTTTGAACTTCAATCCAAAACAGCTTCTACATCAGTTCACAGTTCACACATAGAATACACAAGTATTGAAGTGCTTAGCATATACAATTTGTACCTATACCACATTTTTTTTTATCAATGCTAGTTTACAGTTCTCGGTTATGTAAGTTACAGTATGTTTGTGGATAATGCACTAAATTATTTTATATTATTCAGTGGATTAATTCACGTTTTTAAGAAAAGCGATGTGTTTACTAAAATATCTTGTTGATTGTGCGATTTCTGGTTGTTGGCCGTTTGCAAGGGTGTCTAAGAAGCACTAAATACAGATGTATTCCAGTCTTCCAGAGCAGAGTTAACAAGCACATCCGTTATCCACGTCATTCTAGAATATTAACTTGAGATTATGATATTTCTACCAAATAAAAGTATTAAATATTTAATAATATTTTTTATTTATTGTTAGTCTTGAGTTAATTGATTTACATATTTGACATATTAAAAGAGTAACAAATGTAATTAATTGAATGTGGTACATGTGCCACTTTAAAATCTACTCATAGCATATGCCGTGGTATGCACAATATTATATAGATTATATACAAAATGTACGGACGTGATATTAATTAAATAGGAATTAATTACTCCCAACTCTCAAGTATTGTGGTTTGTACTTGAAAACGAAAGTAAGACTAGGCAACTATATTTGTGAATAATATTCTGTAAAACGGTTGTTTTTCGAGTGCACTGAGTCTTCATTGTTTTCAAATTTATAATAAATAATAATCAGGTCCTTAAATCGATTTATTCAACTCTATTAAATATTTATACTGATGAAATTCAAACCACTCAATTCGTGGCCGAATAACATAACTATAAAAAATAATAATACTGATCCTGTTTAAATAAGTCATAACAATTAAAGTACAATGTTTTACCATTGATTTAAATATTCTAACGACTATACACCACAATAAAAATAGTAAAAGTATAATGTATAAATGATAATATGAATAGAAAATAAATTTATAATATAATATAAAAAGCAATATATTAGCATGATTGTATTAGATAAATAACAAGGAAAAAAAATACAAAATATTATGATCTCGACTTATTGTACTCAATAGAAATCTGTCTGTTAATAAAAAAATAAACATCGATTACGTTAACAATAATTAAATGTCTAAAAGTGTTGTTACGTGAATTCTGATCGGAAAACTATACCATAGTGACGTGGATACGGATAATATTCCAATAGAATAAGTCGAGCCAGGATTTAGATTTTCGAGCTGTAAAATATTAGATTGATTTAATGTAATAACAATTTAATGTCGTTCACGGATACAAACCTCCTATGTGAAAAAAGTATAGTTTTCAGGAAACACAAAAAATGTTTTAAAATAAAAATCACATAGGAGTTTTTTTCATAAATGATTTATAGTTGGTAACACATAGGAGTATTTTTGAATTTTTCTATGATAAAGTAGCACATAGGAAATATTTTATAACCTTTTTATTATGATTTATTTTATGTACCACATAGGAGAAATAATTAATTATTTTTCATTAATTCTACGATGTAGATAGCACATAGGATATTTTATCCATAAACAGCTTATTTTTTTCTGAATTCAGGGATACCAAAACCTCAAAATCATAAATTTGAACATAGGAGATTTATTCCCGTCAACGGCGATAATATGATTAAAACTATACTGACATAAAAAAGGAAGATAATTTAGTTAATTTGAAACTCGTTTTATTACGCTTATCCCAGTAAAATATTGTCATCTATGCTATCCTAACATTTTGAACCTAAAATCCATATTTCAATGCGTGATATAAATTTTATCAAGCATGGGAAACGAATAAAGAAAGTGTTGTTCAATAAGACCTTGAGTCGAAATGTCGATTTAGTTCGGAACTTAACATTATAATTCGAGTTATTTTCATAGTTGACATGTGTCCAGGAAAACTACAAGATCGTTTACTTGAAGAGGACGTTTCCAACACAAGCTAAACTATAATGGAATTAGTGACCAACGAGGAAACTAACCAAATCACTTCGTTTAGAGACTAAAATAATTTTTAAAAATCTGATGAAATGACAATGATTATTACAATAATTAATTGTTAGAAAATCACCACATATAACTTTATATTTCGAACACAGCGACTGATTTATTGGTTTTTAATTACCTGGGAGTTTTAAAATGGAGCTACTAAGTTATAGGAATCTATTAAAAATTTAAATAGTTAATTTATTTTAATTTTCAGAACACTTGTTTATCGTTATTGGATAGATTTATTTCTTTAATGTACAAATGTCTTGTTGGTATTATTTTATGAGCTAAAAAAACATCTGACTAATTCGGGAATTTTGGATAAGCCTATTTAATAAAACAATAATGGATATAAGCTGTAAAAAGTTCATTCAGTAACAAATTGTACAAACAAATTGGTAAGATTTTGCAATTTTGGTGGGTGTAATATATGAATGGTAACTACAGCTAACAAATAAAATCATATGAATTATACTTAAGTAGAATTCTTAATATATAATCAAACTATTAAAATTTTCAATTTCTAATAAATTACCGTGTAATTATAAGAAGGTAATTCTTCATAAATTGGAAATTCTGTTGTTTGAATGCCAGAATACAAATTCATATCTTTATATGATACTTCTTCTACATTAATAATGTACATTTTCAATACACCATTAAATATCCATGGGATATCCCACTGGAGAGTCATAAAAGTCTTTCCAATGTCGGTAATTTTTACATTTTTTGGCGAATCTGGCACTAAACAAAACATTTAATATGCCTATAATAATAACATAATGGTTGGATTTATTTAAAAATTAACGATTCATCTGACTGAATCACCGACAAAATATCGCCGGTAAATTATCGCGTGACCAAAATATCGCAACTAAAATATCGCGAAACCATTATATCGCATGGAATAAATATCGCCAGTATACATATCGCCAGCACGAAATATAGCAGTAATTTAATTATAAATAAATAATATATTTCAAGCATATAATATTGTTATATTAATATATAGTAGAATTTATAAAAATGATAAAAATGTGTATAATTTAATAAAATTGATATAAGTAATAAAAAAAAATTAAATATGTATATTATTAATTAATGGAAGTATACTCGTATATTCAATGAAATGATAATCTTCAAACTCGCGATTATGATAATCTGCTATTAGGTACTTTCTTTACTCGTTCAGCCCTACTGACTGTTTTGTTCTTTTTATTAGGAGTATTTGGATTTCCTACTATACTTTGACTTATTTTAATTTCCGTAAAACTGTATAAAAGTGTGAACTGTAAAAGCGTCAGTCACAGTGACAGTACAAAGTATTACTAAATAGAAATTATAAAATGAAAAACCAGTGTACTTGAATACATTGATAGGTAAAAGGTGAATACGATTATAGATAAGATAAAGTTAAATGCAATATACAGACGCGATAATAATGTACGGCGATATTATTTCTTTACGGTATAATGGTTTCGCGATATTTTAGTTGCGATATTTTGGTCACACGATATTTTACCGGCGATATTTTGTCGGGGTACCCATCTGACTTACATTCATCGTTTAAGTTAAATGCAATGGACGACTCTTGGCCACCTTCAGGATAATCAAATGATTTTGGCTTTATCTAATACAAAATACAATTTCATAAATCATATTATAATTTATAACTGATTGAGGTTAAAAAAACCTATTAGGTAGATAATTAAATATTCTATATCATCAAACAATACGTACTTTAAACGTGAAGTTGTTTACAGGGCTCAAATTATAATAAGTATGGCAATAGTATTCTGGCCAAGCGGAACATTTCGTTGGGGCAATCACAGAAATATTGTTTGCGTTTCCAAAATCGTCTTCATTAATTGAAACTATAAATCCATCTAAATTTGTGTCTTCTAAATAATACCAACGAAGCCCTACTAACTGATATTTAAGACTTTTTTTATAAGCTACTAAGTTTTCGACTGGTGCTAAATCTGGGTGTGTACAAAAACAGATATATATTGGTTTATAAATAAATAATTCATAACACTAATGAACTCACATCTTGATTTAGTTGTAAAATTGATGAACAGATAATGTTCGAAATTATAACCGATGTGTGTTTTTATAAACACTTTAACTTCATAATAATTATTTGGTTTCAGCTTATTGGTGTAAAGGTGGTTTTTTTTCGTTTCTATTATTTCTAATGTATCATCTACCTTATCCTTAAAGAAATACATTTTTTTAATTTTACAAAGAAATAATTACACGCGTACCTTCAGAATTTACCTTTAATTCAATATAAAACGTTGATAGGAATCCATTTAACTTTGAACAATTTACTGGATCAACTTTCCATTGAGCGAATACTGAGTCATTTGTCACATACATTGGGTGTTCAAGGTCAATAACAGGTTTAGTTTTTGGACCTAATCAGAAACACACAGTAATCAGTCGTCAAAATATGAATACAAATATAAGTTTTATTTATTAAATTACTTGATGCTGGTGTTAATGCGTAAACCTGGGTTTCTCGTCGAATATTTATGTCATCATTAGCAAATGCAACTTGTATACAGTACTGCGAATTAGGTATCGCTTCTAATATTTCGTAATTTGTTCGATTGAAAATTATTATTGACGTCCAATTATTTTCTAATTTTTCCAAAGAACAACTGAGAATTCGTTGCAGCTTAAATCAATTTGAAATTATTTTTATAATAAAAAACACAGACTTATGTATAGATAAGTAAAAATATTTCAATTACTTTGAATCTCACAACATACGTAAAAGGTTCATTTACTATTGTGTCGTGTTGGTGAGTATTTTCTAATTTCCAGGAGATTTTAATTTTATCATCTATCGTGGTTGCAAAAATATCTTTAATACTGACGTCGTTTCCTAGATTAATATAATATAATGTTGAATCGATATTTGATAAACACAGTCACGTATACAGAAAAACATCCAAGGAGCGATTTATAATTAAAAAAAAATGTAATTCATTTTAAACGGTCATGTCAACAAAATGAATATTTTTTTGCAAACATTTCGGCAGGGGTGGGTTGAGTCCCAAAACTTTCTTGTATACGTGCTTGGATTAGATAAAGAAAAACAATTAGTTACTTGTTATTAGAGGAGTAAATGAATAAGTAGGCGATGAAGTCAGTGGTCCTTTAATAGTCTTAGCAGTCAGCGATATACTGTAATTGTATCCAGGATAGAGATTTTCTATTAAGTGGCCAATATTGGAACTTGATTTTATTTCTTCAATACCAGTAATTTGATTTTGTGATTGGTTAAACGTTAATGTCAAAACATAATCAATAATATTGCATTCTAACTGTTTAGGTATTATCTGGTACATAAATAATGTTATAGCTTGTGAGTAAGATTAGTCAAGTTGTAATAAAACTAATAAACACTGCATTTTTAGTTTTTAATTTTAAACGATTACAAAAAAAAAAACATTTACATAATAATTATACTAACTTTATTCCATGTTATATTGACGTTTTTTATCCCACTGATCAATTTAATGTTATAATCAGTAATTTCAGGTTCTAAAAAAGTTGAACAATATAAACAAATTTTAAAAAATTTTTACTTTAAATCACATAGTCAAAATATATACTTACTATTTAGATAATAATATAGATTTTAGTATTTGTAATAACCTAATTAGGTTTCTTGTTGTATTATTTCAAAATAAAAATGTATGGTTTAATAACTATAGATTTTGTGACTTTTAACTTTATAATTATGATGTGAGTATGTTATCTTTACTCAATAAATACATTTTATTATGTTAGATAGGTATATTATTTTTTAAATACATTGTTTTAGCGAAATTGATTGAAATTATGATAAGTTATAATAGTTATGTATTCACTATTGCAATTTAATGGAGACTATCGTTATAAAGAATAAATATAAATTGATTCATTATAGGTAGGTATAATGGTATATAGTTACGTAACTTTTTGACATCATTCTATATCCAAAAATTATTAAAAATTTAAAAAGAAATGTTTGTTTTAAATGTTTAGTTATAAATACTAAAACTGTTAATGCTTCATTTATTTTTATTTGATTAGTGTCAATACTAATAATATAATCGTTGTAAGCAATATTAGGTTTTTTAAATTGTTTTAATAATTGCTCCAAAATACTTACGGATACACGATGTATTATATTGACCATATACAATATCTTCATGATTAAAATTCCCATCTTCTGTTATCACCAGAACACCAATTATATATGTGGTGTCTGGTTCCAAATCATTTATAATATCTGTGGTGGTTCCATTATAATTTTCGTTTATTAATTTGAATTCAGATTTTGTAAATTTGTCTTCAGTTAATGACTGAAATCATAAATTATAGAATAAAACATTTCCCATATTTGCACGTACTTTATGGATATGTACTATACATATACATCTAGCACTCAAACTAGACATTACAGGTACCTACTTTATAAAATATTTGATAATATTTCAACTTCATATTTTTATCTCCTCCTTTTACATTATCCGATTTAAAATTCAATTCAATCTCTATCATCTCGTATTCATTCAAAATAAGTCTAGGTGGACTTTTGAGGTATGGATATTCTAAAAAGTGAAACAAATTAGAATATATTATTATATCAAAAATGTATACTACAATATTTTACATCCCGAAATTGGAAAAATTTTAATAAGAGCTTGATGCTTCATTAGTGTTTTAATTTAATATGTCTAGTATTGGCATCTATTGAGGAAAATTAAAAAAATTTTAAATGAATTCCACAGCTTATAATTTAGAAGATTTAGCATAACTATTTTCTTTATCACATATATTTGTTTAGAAAAATGAAAAAATAAATGTTCACACTACTTTTTTTCCTTAGCAATAATCACGAGTTTAAATAAAGACACATATACACTATAGGTACAGTCTGGTACAGATAGCCCACAACTGAGCTGAAAAGCCTATTATAAACGATCCATGTCCTATGAACCTAGATGCTCAAATTACTATAATATTCTTTTCTTCTTTGTAATTGTTAATTATTGTATTTGAATTAAAAATAATAGTATAACAATGTATTTTAATCTTTTATATTTGAAACAGAGTATTGCATCTAACACCGCTATTCAATTTTCTGTATGATTCTATGTATTCTATAGTATGGTTCTTATTTAACTATTCCGAAATATTTTTTTAAAACAATAAATTAATATTGGCACACCATTGTTGAATCATCCGCTTTTCTACTCTCAGGATGCTTACACCCAAGATCTAAAATTAATACATATATATTATATATACATTTATATATTACATTACATTTGTATATTATATTTATACATTTACATTAGTGTCTTACTGTCTTAGTGTATGAGATAAATTATAAAATATATTAAGATATAAAATATTTTGATTTAAAAACGTATTTTAATGACGATAAAGCTTAAAAAAATATTATATAAAATTTAATATTATGTAAAAACTAGAAAGCTTTATATTAAATGGTCAAAATAGTGAAATACAGAAACTGTTATAACTATTTAAAGCTAACTGTTCAGTTGATTATCGAATATAGTTTTTGAACAACCATTTTTTTTATGAAATAGGTAATTATAAGGCATTATACGTATGTATGATCTCGGAATTACGAACTATTATTCTGCTCTAATATGTTTATAAAGAACACGAATACAAATTTTAATTGTGATATTTATATTTTATATTTTCCATGTGTTATATCTTACTTTGTAGACAATATGGTGGTAAATATCCTTGTGAACATCCTTGAAAACAGATTCCAGTATACTGATCACATGTTTTTTTATTACAATTTGATGAACATGTTTGTTTGCAATCAGCACCATATTTACCACGTTTACAATCTATTAAATATATTTTATAATACCAATTAACATGTTAAACTTAAGATGACAAAACAAATTGTGTAAAAATAATATACTTCAAACTTAAATACCTTCATTACAAAACAGACCAGTTAGACCTGGTGGACATGTACAGCCATACAATTCTGTACACATCAACAAACCACGACACATTTTATTGGCATGCATAGAACAAACGCCTTTGCAATCGGCTCCATAATAATTAGAACCACATCCTAGAATGTATTTAAGTATTTAATTTTTTAATTTTTATGTTCATGTTAATAATATAAAGGTTAAACAGATTGAACCAATAAATTATTAGTTATGACTTTATGTGATATAACTGTTTATACATAAAAAATAAAAAAGGTAAGAACGTGTGTACCACTATGCTGTATAGTGTATAGTAAGTGTCTATAGGGGTCACTATAATGGATGTGTTAAATTTGAAATAAATGATATAAAACAATTGTTGATGCAAAATGATTCTTAGCGAAGACGGTCTGTCAGCCTATATTACTAAGTATGAGTATTTGATGATATTATTTATATTAAATTTATTTATTTTACTAATAGACGTTAGTAATACAGTAGGTTGATTTAATTTTTACCGAAATATTGCATTTTAAAACTTTGTTTTGTCTGTGTGTTTAAATAATAAAGCCTCCTTATGAGGAGCTTGTATTAGATTTTTTAGTTGACCAAGCAAACATTTTTTTATTGATAATAATAAAATAATATTAAAATCATATTAAAATTAATAGTTCAAAATATGTTGAAAATTGTATAGTATGGTGTATATAAAATGTTAATATAAACATTCCGTTAAAATGTCATGTATTTAAGGTTATTATTTTTTGTGAATGAATATGAAATGTTGTCAAAAATTGGTTTTGCGTAAAAATTCCCGCTTTCCCTTATTTATTATTTTATTTTTCCCAACGCGCTTGAAAATTATTGGAAATTTTCAAAAATGACCATCACTTTTGCACCAGAAGAGTTACTGAAGTTGAAAATTAAAGCATTATTTCGACTACTTATCGTGTACAAAGATACAGACAAGAAAAACACCCATAATTGTTGAATCAATACTTTCAACGCTCCACTCAGAATCTAAAATTTGCTGTTTACAGCAACAAATATTAATAAATTACAGTTTTAGAGTCCTAATTACCTGAAATGTTGAGTATTTTAAGAATTTTTAAGAATTGTTATCCAAAAGATTAAATTATACAAAATATTTATTACATAACTTTCTATCTATATAATACTAAGTACAGATTTTTCCAACGTGGATTATATTGTTTTAATATATTCTCGTATTAGTTGTCGTATTAACTGTTTTTTTTCAATTGATCTTAACTTTAATATAGACATATCGTAACATAGGTATATTATTGTATGCACATATTTTTTAAGATAGAAGTTTAATTAGTTATTACCTATTTCACAATATTGTCCTTTAAATCCCGGAGGGCAAACGCACGTTGATCTTGTTGATTGTATGAAACCTCCATTCAAACAAGGTTTATTTGAGGATGTTGTCATTATGTTGCAGACACTAGTATTATCTTTATTAAATGTTTAAAAAAATATGAATAATGTAATGGTAGAGCATATTATTTTACAAAGTGAAATTATACAATGTTTATACGTTTTATCAATGTAATAAACATCTAATACATACTTCGTACAGTAATGCAATTTAAATGATGTATTTAAATTTGAAAACTAAATGACAAATTGTTGAATTCGGAATCGATTTAAGTAAAGCGTGTCTACAAAATTTGTTTATAACTAATGAAAAAATGTCATGCTTAAAATATATCTTGTACTGTGTAGCTCACAGTTTTTTACAATATTGTCAACTAAAACTAAGGAAAATTTAAAAACATTTATTTTTTAAAGTAAACCATAAGACACCTAGGTATTAGTAAATAAATAAATAAATTAATTAATAAATTTATAATTTACCAAGATAATTTCCGACATTTTTATAAAAATTTGTACCGCTTAAAGTGTTTTACGAAAAAAAGAATAACATATCATTGTATAACTTATCTGATGTATTAAAAATATAAGAACATTCCCCAGTGGCCTTTTTAAGCCCGGAATCTCAATTTTTTTAATTTATATATTTTTTGTATTCTTACCATTTCCGAGTATATTGAAGGGCTTCGGAGGTTTACACCGATTAATACCAACATTATTCATAGAAACAACTCTGACTTCTTCTTCATCTAAGAACAAGTACCAAAATAATTTTTTTATGGAATGTAATATTTACAAGGTAGGTGTTTAGTAAATAAATTAATTTAACGTACAAATGATAATAATATTATAAAATATGTAAAATGTATATAATTTATAAGATCATAGACTTTTGGTTGTCTGTATTTTTGAGGTGGCGGGCATTATCAAAAGTAAAGCTATTAGGTACTATTTACATAGTCCACAACTGTACATACAATTCTTTTTTTCTATGGCGAGGGGGGGGGGGTGTTATTGATAGTTCTGAGTTTATTTAGCCCCCAGTAAGTCCCTTTTCAAAGTCCGCCAATGTATAACATGTATTAATGTGTATAAAATACTTATTTAATTTTTATTTAGGTAAAGACTAAAGACTAAAGATGTATTTTCTGTTTTGGACTTAAATTGTGTAAAATTGTTATTAGCTCGTCAATAGTTTCAGTTTATTATTCAACTCATCAATTTATGTAATATCTGATTGGCCTCTTAAATAGTTTACTTAGCTTATATTAAAGTCATGCATACGGAATATAAACCCAAGAAGAAGAATATTAAACGTGTATTTATTACAATTCATGGTTATGTTTATAATGTTTTTGATAAAAATATTACTTACTTAATCTTTTAGTATTTAAAGAATTTATAATTTATAATAATAAAATATTTTATTTTGTATAAGCCTTTGAAAACTTTGATGCGTAAAATTAATAATATCAAAGTAAAATAAACTTAATTTTCATTTTGAAGAATATTATACTCGTATTCTTATATCTACTATTATTTAATTTCAAATATTTAACTTTAATGGTTCACTGGAATATGTTTAGGGAACATCTACGATAATTTGTGTTGGTACCATTGACTTAGCTTCAATATTATAAGAAATAAATACCATTACCATTATTTGAACATTGGGTAATCCGTAAGAGTTCGAACCAATTTCCAAAATAATTTCCATTGTATCCGTAATAATCACGCTTATTAACATATTTCCTTTTTAATGACATTTTATATTTCCGATCTTGAATAAGAGCCATATTATCAACTTTTAATGTTGTTATGCTATCCTGTGTGCCAAACAAAATTTTAACTTAATAATGTATAATAATAAACGAACATTATACTAGGAAAAATTGGTTTTAAAATTAATATATTTGCAATTATTAAATTACAATTCTGATTTATAATAGTATAATCATACATTGTTTATAATAGTTATCCAATATTTTATAAAGATATTTGTAGGTTTTAATTTTAATTTAAATTTTGTCTAGCAAATATGATTTTGTTAATAAAATCAGAATTTTTTTTTTTTTTAATTTGGATGAGATTTTTAGAATTTTGAAGAAGAAGTAATAACGAATCATAATTATTTCAAGAAGATGTAATTACAAATAAATTATAATATGTGTTTATACCAAATAAATATTTTTTAAAAAATAAATAAAAATAACTAGAGACTCACCCATTTATTCTTTTCTGAATTTATAATATTAAACAACATTTTACTCACATGTTTTTCTAATATTGGTGAAGTTATTAACGTATCATTTTCATCGGATATACTCATGATGATTTCCATATCAGAATCTAATTTATGAAAATATGTAATTGATAAGCAGCTTTGTTTTTTAATTGGCTTCCAATGAACCGTGAGAAACGTCTGATGAACATCATCACTTGTTGAGTATGGATAATAATGTGCATCATATTTATATTCTAATGTTTTAATACATTCATTTAACTTATATTCTAGAAATAAAAATACAATTTTAAAACATTATATTTAGTGTTGTATAAAACAATGAATTATTTCTTAAATTTAACATGTGTTATATTTGATTGAATAATGATGCTGTATAAATTAAGTACTATATTCTGTGTGGAATTTATATAAAAGAGGTTATTCTTTTATATGTAAACAGTAATTTTTCTTGAAAAGAATTAACGCTTTTAAATATACGTTTATACTAAATGTAAATGTATTAAATTTCAAACCAACATTATCGTAGAAAAAATATTTTTCATGCTTTTACATTTTTAAATAACAGCTTACATTTTTGGTTTCATATTTCAAAGCAGAATATTTTTCCAAGAATTTCAATAGATATAAAAAAATTGAATTTTGAACAAATAGACAATTTGTTGTAGAAGTTTAAAATATATGTGTGCGCGGTATGAACAAGTACAGGGGCACTTTTCAAAATATTGGTCTAAAAATAAGATTTTTATAAAAGTTTAAGTTACCAGGTAATATGAAAAAAAAAAATATTTAAAAATGTTATTAATTTTAAATTATTAAACTGTTATATCTTCTCATAGGCTCTATCAACAAATAAAACTTCTACTTTCTAGAAAAACAAGTTCAAAAATAAAATATTTTAAAACATTGTAAAATTAAAAGTTGCATTTCAAATTATTAAAAATACTATTATAACTACATATAGTTTTAAATTATTTTTATATGTATAAACTTGATATTTTTCTTGAAGATCCAATGTGACCTAAATTTAAAAATAAATAACCAGAATCATGTTCTGTAATGGTTTAAAATCGGCGTTTTAAATTGTTTAATAAAGCAACATACGTGGAAATGAGACGATACGAGTACCGGATTCATTTATTTTACATTTATACATTTACTTTAGGTTAGTTATCATCAATATCGTATTATACAATTTTACATCGTATAACAATATTTTTTTGATAATATGTTGTTACTTTAGCTATGAAATTATTACTCACGTTTTCTAGTTAATATTACCTGTGACATTCATAGTAGGAGGAGGAGTACTAGGAGTAACAGAGTCGAACTCGCATTTTTCTCCTATTAAAAATATAAGCGATTAATAACGGCATGTTATAATGAGATGATTTATAAAATAATGACATTTATTAATAAAAATTTATATTTAAAAAAAATGTACATATTACCCGTAGATTCAATACTTGATCGTTCCCAGTAATTTAAATCAAAATAAACATCCATACGACTATTATTTTGAATAAATCCGTATTTATAAAAGTCAGCAATATTTATTTGGATGACATTATCTGACGTAAAATTATTGTCATCAGTTGTTTTGTCTATTGATAACGGTATCCCATTGGCATTTGTTCTTGAATGTATTTCAATTGAACAGATCCGTTCCCAAATTGTTTGGGTCTTTCGGCAATTAAATGCAAGGGGCACTAAATCATCATAACACGATATGATAAAAAAAATAGTTACATAGATTTGCAAAATGTTAGAAAATTTGATCAACCAAGGTCATTCAAACTCATGATACCGGTGTTAATGTCACATATGGACGATATGGTCTTCTCTTTTCAATATTAAAATAATACTTCTCTGGCAACTATATTTCAGCTTTATGAAATTAAACAGTACCAATAGCTGGTATTATTATATAACTAACCCACAAGTCCATCTGGAATTTTGTATGTCAAACAACGAATTAAGTCTACATATTGCCCAATGTCACAAACGTCATAGATACATTTTCTAATCCTGCTAATATAAGGATATAATATTGTATTTAATATTATGCGTTGTAAAGTGTAGCCGCTGGGTTACTCCTTTTATCAAGAAACTCGTACTTATTATACCTAGCTCATATTCTTATTGTAAAACTAATTTACAGATTGTACAATGTATATATTCTAATAAAAAAATAAAAAAAATAAAAATATTATGCTTGGAATTATTTAAGATGTAGTTTTAATGATGGCCACGAAGAACCTGACAAGAGTGAGGTGTGACTTGGCGAGTGTGGAATAAGAGTAAGTGTTAGACGGAGTTGTCTCAGGCACATACCAGAAAGAAGACATTACAATACAAGGAAGATATTCTCCTATAATTCATATGCACTTAAGTATTAGTTGACAATTGGAGGTAGTTTAATACATTCTATGAGGTTCAATCCGTTCAGTGATGACTCTACGTATATGAGTAAACATCGCATCACTTATATGCCAAGTAAATACAAATCTGATGACTTAAGCACTATTGCAGTATGCATGTTGGCCGTTGGAGAGTTAAAGAAAGGAGACGTTACGTATGCATAAATACCAGACGTCTATAATATTGTTATATAATTTGTATTAGGGTCTTAACTTGTAGATCAGTAATTTAGTTTAATTACAAAGGTGATAACTTTTTGTCTCGGCATCATTCGTATTTGCTATTGTCGCGGCCTTTGAGTGAAGACGTGGACATAATGTTAAGCATTAGTATGGTATTTTATCGAAATCTATATTGATAATACATAACACTGTACACATTAGTGAACATTTTATACATATTATATTATATAGGTACGACCTCTGCAAACATTGAATACAAGAATAATTTAAAATTACGAAAAATAACTTACGGGGATATAATATACTGTCTATTTGTTTTGTTGAACACTTATTCGAAGAATGCATATCTCTAAATCTATAAATTGTCGTAACATCATAATCATCAAAACAATCTAAAATAAAACAAAAGAAGAATAAATATAATTTAAAACTGCATTATGCAATTTTACATATTGCATATTATTATTGTTGAGTTTTTGTTATGTGTAATTATTATTGCATCTCAAGATATATACAGAAAGATACACAAAGTACCTATATGCTCAACCCTTCTGCGCTTTTTGGGGCAGGAAAATGCTTCAATTTTCTACTCCAGCATCTTTTCTGGTAGGAAAGTAAACGTAATCGGTACTGGTTGGGTGATCAAAAGCAACAAATCCCAGTTATTTTCAGTTAGAAATTCATAAAAAATGTCTTTTTTATATCTAAGATTAGAAATTTGTATAAAAAATTCCTCATCATTTTATCTACCTTTAACAACAAATATTTACCGGAAAGTCAAATACATTTTTTACAAGTGTTTGAATTAAATTTTTTTTTTACTTAGGACATTCACCAGTAAACTAACGATTTCTCATTGAACGAATTTCTTATTTTATTAAAATTCAAAAACGAATAACCGTGGATACATGCATTTTACATTTTAATTGAATGTTTATATTAACATTTTCGACATATCATTAAATTCGGAAAATATTTTGACTCTTTTTAAACTATTTATAGACATTTGAAATGTATTAGTTTTTTTTTATAAATATCGATTTAAAACCAGGTTCTACATAAGCTGTTTAATAGGATTTCATAAATATTAAAGATACATAGACATGGTTTTTTATTTATAAGCATTTAAAGTTTAAATTTTGACAAAATTAATAACTATAACATAACAATAATTTTGTAGTTAACATTTAATAATATGTTCAATTTGTATAGCTAAGGATTAAATATTTAAAAAAAGTTTCTCACAAGTGTTTTAAACAGTAACCAAAAAATCTAAAAATTATATTAACATCATTTTTTTAATAGATATTTAAATTTAAATTTGGATGAAATTATATACTTAAATTGAAAATAACGATTTTAATATTTTTTTTGTAATTTAAAAATATTATTTGTGGGAACTTGAAAGTATACTATTATTTTTTATACACATAATGACATTTCAAAATGCTATGTTTTCGGCAAAAATTAATTAAATTTACTGTATTACTATTTACTAATAGTAAAATTAATTACTTTATAGCAATAATATCATAAAATGTGCATAGTAATATAGGCTGACGCCTATATAGTGTAATATAGGTCTTCATTCAGAATCGTTTTTTCTATATAATGATTTTATATCATTGAATTCAAATTTAACACATCTATTAAAGTGACCCATACGATACCTATTATATAGCAGAACGGTACTCACTTGCCCACCTTTTTTTATTTTGAGTCTAAAGCTTCAATGGGTAGTAGAAAATATGTTTTGATTATTAAAATCGAGGATGGATTCTGAGACAAGTCTCCCTATTAAAATAAAAATCTGAATGCACCAGCACCACTGTATATGCAGAATTCATAATTATTGCATATTATGCATATGGTGATAACGGAACTTGCTAACTTACAATAATGCCCTTGATAAATCAAGGTGCCCCCGTAAACCACGGCAAGTTATACCTATTTTTATTATTACTTTGTTACAATCAGCCAATCAGGACTGGGAGTATTACGCAATTGTTTATTAGTATGAAATTATTATATTTAATTAAATAATAAGATCTTGTTTGTTACAAATTATGAGTTTCACGAATCATTAAAATGTTGTATTGAATATTTGAGCATATTTTGTGCTTTTTTTATAAGATAATGAATACTTTTTATATTTTTATATTTTTGTTCAATTTAAATCATTAAGTAAAAAATGTAATTTTTCATATTATTTTATCGGTATAATGTTACTGTCTATGACGAAGGCAAGCTGTATATTTTGTCATTTGATAATCACTTGGAAATTACACGTCACATCAACTGTTTGTATCTATAATTAGTCAATTGTATGGTGGAGTAATAAAATAATATAGGTAGGTAATATAGGTACGTGTCTTATCTTTTTCACTATCTTCTAGTAAAAGACTAAAACGATTTTATTTGTGAGCGAAATCGTTGATAGTCTACGGGCAATAACAGACAACAGTTGTGTTTTCGTGTGTATATTCGTGTGTAATTATTTTTTTTGATTTTTTTGAATAACATGACGTAGGTACATTTATTTTTAAAAGTTTTAGGACAAACAGTCTACGATTTGTCAGTTAACATTTTTGGTTTGGGAACTTGGAGTAATTATTTTTTTTATTAATTCTCAAATCGTATTTTTTAATAATAATTTTGGAATAATATGACCTAGTGGAATGATGATGTGATGACTTGCTATTTATATACAGATGTAAAGAAAATTACTATTCGAGTTGTATTTCAAAATTGAAATGCCATATTTTAGTGATTTTTATTTTTATTCTAATGTTATTGCATATTTCAATATTTTTATTTTTAAGACCTATTTTACCATTTTAAACTATTTTTACATAATGTAAAACTTGGCTAATAAGTAAAAAACTAAAAAAGGATATTGTATAAAAATTAACTTTATTTCGATTTTTTTGTAAATTCTCAGTAGTTTTTAAATCAATTTTAAATTTTCACTCAATTCAACATCATACTTATACATTTCTCGCTGTTAATTGGGGATTTTCAGATTTTATAGCAGACCTATATGCGGTCTATAAAATAAATTATCTTCTTAAAAATAGTGGTGGGTAGGTAGTATATGAGTGTGATCTACGAATGTATTAATTTTTTTAATGTTTCCTTAATACCTATAATTATAAAACAATTTTAGTTTATAAGTGGAGTAAATATATACTTAAATATTAACACATAAAAAACAATTAAATAATTTTTGTTTAAGTATCTCATCAAGTACCTATTATTTGATTTCTGATTTAAAATTAAAAAAGGCATTGGTTATTAAATATTATACAGTATATTAATTTAAAATCAAATAAGGGTACTTTTTTTAAAATTTGAATAGTTTATTTATGAAATTGTCCACTATACATTTATTTATATTTTAAGTTCTTGCTACATTTAATAACATATAGGTATAGAATTTCTAAAGGTATTTTGTATACATTGCTGGTAATAATATAATATATACGTTAACTATTTATTTAAATTAAAAGCTACAGTTTTATAAGTTTCGAATTTTAAATCTTATTAGGGAAGCAAAACAATTAAATTAAATTATAAACTAGAAATTTAACAAACTGAATAAAGATTATATTATATATTTTAATTTAATATAATTAAAATATTATACAACTATATTATATTTGATTGCTGTAAAGGTACTTATTACTTACTATTTTTGTGCGAATGCAATGAAATAGTGATATTTTGCACATCATTCTCGTTCAAAGCATTTAAAATGTCAAAGCTCAGCAAAAAATATATAGTTGGTAACAATAACATGCTGTTTTTATAGATCCGATTCCTTGGATACCTATATAATGCGCATGGATTTAAATATTTAATATTATTCATAAAATAATATAAAACAATTAAAAAAAAAAATTACCTAATAAAACCTCGTGACTTGTGTTCAGTAGTAGTTCCTAGCTAGTAATGTACAGTCGTACTGACTGTAATAATATGATACCTCTATATACTTACACAAAAACACAATAGCTGTTAAACTTATCGCGTACACGACAACTAATTACTATTATTGTCGACGGTTGACACGAATTGAGATAAGTGTAGGTATTAGTTGAAAATCTCGGAACTCTCTCAGTTGTGTACCATGTTTCGACTTTTTGGTTACACTTTGTCATTATAATGGATGCGTTAAATTTTAATTCAACAATTTGTCATTATTCATTATACCACACGAATTAACGTTTATGAGTGAAGGGGAGGTAAATTACTAAAGTAATACTGCAGTATTTTTGGATTTCTAAAATGGATATAATAATTTACGCCCATAGTACCTACCTACATCTAAGTGACTTTGAGTTTATCGATATCTATTTTAAACACTGTGTTCTCCGATGTAAAAGCCAAACGTTTATCTCTATAATTTTTTTTTTTATTATTTAATTAAAGGCTTCAATAGCAATGATTATTAGCCTAGTGTTATTTACAAACAAAAATAATTTATACAATATTTATAAAGGGAAAAAGAAACATATGTTATATACAGAAATATTATAATTTTCATCTAAACCGATTAATTTAAAAAAATTAAAGATATTGGCGACGTTGGCTTGATTGAGGGCTTCTTTGAGTGATGTAGGGTTTTTGAGGAGAATCCGAGAAGATGAAAATTTGGGGCAGTTGATGATAATGTGTTCTATTGTAAGAGGAGTGTTGCATGAGCCGCACAATGGCTTAGGATCTTTGGTAATTAGGTAGGAGTGTGTAATATTCGAGTGTCCTATTCTAGCTCTGTTGATTGTGATTTGTTCTCTCCTAGATGAATTTTCAGGGTATGCCCATTTTGTAACTGTTTTTTTAACATTCCTTAGTTTGTTGCTAGTTGGGATGTCATCCCAGTGGTTTTGCCATGATGTGAGGATGCGTTTTTGAGCTTCGTTGATCAGGTCTTTGGTGGTGCTTTTAGTTATGGAAGAGGTAGTTCCAGAAGTGACAGTTTCATTCGCCATAGCGTCCGCTTTCTCATTCCCAGGGATACCTACGTGTGATGGGACCCACATAAAATTAATTTGGTTTTTCGATGATGAGATGCATTCTTTCGTAAGCTGGATAAGTTCGTTCTGGGGATATTGGTCTTAAAGAGATATGAGGGCACTAAGAGAATCACTCATTATGAGGGAGGAATTGTTGTGGGATGAGACTACAAATTGTACTGCCGTGTATATCGCATATATTTCCGCCGTGCATATGCTAGTGAATGAAGGGAGTCGGAATTTTCTTATAACGGTATCATCTACTATTGCAAAACCTGTTCCGTTTGAGCTTTTTGAAGCGTCTGTATAAATTAGCGCGTGGTCGCGGTCATGTAGGTCAATTAATTCGTAAAAATGAGATACTATGATTGAGTTTTCAGTTGACTTTTTATTGAACTTTAAAAGTTCTGTATTTATATTAGGGGACCAAGTCCAAGGTGCAAGTGAGGGAATGGGGATTTTGTTGATTATATCTATATTCAGATTAATATTCTCCTTGATTTGGTTGAAGTTTTCGTAGATCGTGTAGGGTGTTTTTGCTCTAGAGTTTAGGAAGGTATGATGGAAGTTGGAGGTGGATATATGGTTTGGCTGGTTTGACGTCTTGATCATATATTTGATGGTATTGATGTTACGGATGATCTGAAGTGGAGGTTCACCTGTGCTGCACAGGACGCTGTCTACTGGGCTAGTTCTAAAAGCTCCAGTAGCTAATCTAATTCTTTGATTATGAATCGGGTCTAGGGTGTTTAGTACATTTCTTTTGGTAGTGCCATAAATAAACAGCTTGGTAGTGCCATAAACAGAGCCGTAATTAATGAGAGAAAGTATAAGTGATTTGTAAATTAAGATTAGGCTGTTCTGGTCTGATCCCCATGTAAGATTTGATAAAACTTTGATGATGTTCATTCTGGTAATGCAGCAAGTCTTAAGATTTCTTATGTGTGCTTTCCAAGATAGTTTGTGGTCGAAGATAAGCCCTAGAATACGTAAGTTGTTGGAGAAGAGTAGAGGTGTATCGTTTAAGGTGATTTGAGGCAATGGGGTGTTTTTTTTGTTATTGAATATGATGCTTTGAGTTTTGGAAGGGGAGAAAGTGAAGCCTGTTCTTGCGGACCACTGAGTTAGTATGTTAAGTGATTCTTGTATCAGTTGTGTTGAAGTTGCTAGATTGGACTCGCTGCAGTAAATGTTGCAATCATCTGCGAAGAGTTTGTGTTTAACCGGAAAGGGCAGGTTTTTGCCAATGTCGTTTATTGCTACCAGGAAGAGAGTGACGCTAAGGGCTGACCCTTGCGGGAGACCATTTTCAATGTGATATTGATTAGATAACGTGTTTTGAGTTTTTACTCTGATAGAGCGATTAGTCAAGAAGTTTGTCAGAAACTCTATCATGGGGCCGTTAATGTCCCATTTCATGAGAATAGATAATACTCTGTCTCTCCAGACCATGTCATACGTCTTTTGTAAGTCAAGTGAGACAAGTATGAGGTGTTGATTTCTTTTGATAGCTGTGCTGATGTCAGTGTGTAGTGTTGAGAGATTATCTATGGTGGAATGGTTGCGCCTGAAGCCACACTGGTGTTTGGAGATATGGTTGGTCAATTCGAGGTACCAGATGAGTCTTTTGTTGATGATTTTTTCCAATACCTTGCTCATAGTGTTTATGAGAGATATGGGTCTGTAGTTGCTTATTAAATAAATAAAAAAAAAATCGAATATTTCAAATAATTATAATTAGGTCAAAAAGGCACAAACAATTTTTTTAATTATTTCTTGTTACTTATATAATATAATTAATAACTTCATTATTTATCAGATATAGATTATAGGTATATTATAATAATATATATTATATCTAATATAAATTTAAAGTTTTTGCAGCTTACAACAAAAAAATTTGGTAAAAAATTTGGTATTCCCATTTTGTCATTATTTTTTGTTAATAGTTCACAATGTTCACCTACTTGTTATTCTCCAATAAGTATCAACAAGAATAAATTGTCTACCCAAAACGACCCGATATAAGGATTAAATTATTTTGTCTACTTCAAAAGACCAAAATGTGACGATAAACAGGTACATTTCCCCGGCACCCTCACTTTGTAGTTTTGTAATCAAACCTGAGGCTCAATTGTTCTTCGTTTGTTCTTGTTGGTTCCGAAAATTACGTCGTTTGTTCCATCTAAAATTATGTTGAACATTATTAATGTTCCTTATATTATCTTTTTGGGGGTAGAATGTCTGAGTGAAAATATTTAAACTAGTGATCATGCCTGGTCATTTAGTCATAGTATCAGAATAAATAATAATAATTGATACTATACAACACGAACGGCTGAAGAACTAATAAACTTGTAGGTGTATAATAAATAAGAAGTTGGTACCTATTAAAATTATTTTTCATATTTTATACAATAGTATGTTATGAACTTTTTTGTGGAGAGTTTCGAGAGTGACTATTATTAATATATATAATATAATAAAACTAAAAATGTACATGTTCAACAAATTTGTTGTATATTTTTTATGGTTCACAAGCTAAATGAGCAGATTTGCGTGGTGTGTCACTCGTGAAATTTTCATGTTTGAAAGTTAAACATATTCCGTATATAGCTAAAATGTTTCTATATACCCCTGTTTTTGTTTAAATACTTAGACAATTAAAGAACGACCTGCGAGAATTATTGAAAATATATTTTTAGCTTATAGATACGAAGCTATAGTGAAATTATTTTATATCCACACACATTTCCACCTCGTTTGCTCTACTCACACATTATATTATAGTATACACTTTAAATGATTATTATCAAAGGCGTCGCGTGACTAAATTGCTTGACTGTGGGATGCTTTATCCATGAAACTATTTTGACTTTATATAAGTGAACATTTTTTTTAATTATTACAAAAATACAAAATAATACTTACATTTTAAATAAAGTAAGTTAGGAGGGTATATAAATGGGTTACGAGTTGGGAGGGATGTACGTGTTGTACCATGCTCAATCTGTTACAATAGGCAAATGCATTAAATATTTGTATTTATTACATTAACTATATATTTTTGGAAAATTAATTTTAATAAACGAATTAATCTTTGTTAGTAAGTACCATTATCATAATACCTATTATAACAATTATTATAATAGCATGTTAGAATATTGAATACATTCATTATTTTGTTGTTGAAATTCCAAGATTATACATGTGACATGTCCTATTGTCTGTCTGACTAATACAAGTTGTCATTTTAGAACGCGTGCCTTATCTTTCTCATTATAAATATTTAATACTTAAAATAAGTATAAACATTTAGAACTGTGTAAAACTATACATTGCAAAAAGAAAACAGTGTACCTGTGTATATTATTAAACATATTTTATTGATTAAGATTGTAAAATTATAAACTTTTCTCGTACCCGACTATAATGTTATAATGTTGTATGATATTATAGTGTAGAATATAATATATTGTAATTCATTAAAGAAGAATGTATGACTTTTTTTTCTTTCGGTTAGGATTCTTACTGCTGTAACAACATATGAGTAATTCTAGATAGTCAATTCCAAATTAGTAGGTACTTATGTATCAATAAAAAATATTACTAAAAAACAACATTAAATCTATATAAGATAAAATTGCTTCTAAATTTGTTTCTTTCAGAATTAATATTGTTTTATTTTATATCATTAAAATAATTTGTATATAAGTACAACAATATATTTTGATTCACAGATTTTATTTTAAAACATCATCGTTACTACTACTACTACAAAAAAATTAAACGATTGATAGGTTGTATTTATTTTTTTCAAAAATTCAACGAAATAGTTGCTACGAAATTCCACCAAAAAGAAGTTGTATGGCGTCCTTTTAAGATAGTATAATATCGAAGATCAAACACTATAAGTAAACATAATATTATTCCTTTAACTCTCTATAAAATAATAACACCTAACCTAACTGCAATATTATAACGGTGCATTATTGTTCCTGACATGTATCAGATCATTTAAACAAAGTGCTCTCTTAAAATGTGTAGGCATACATACACACAGTGAAGTCGATATTATGCAGTTGTATGTAGGATTAGAAGTTATATAATGTACTATATTTTAGTTTATGTATAGGTACACGAGTTGAGTTCGTCCGCACTAGGTAAGTATCAAAACAAACAGGTGAAATAATTAAATTTCAAGTCTCGCAGAACAAACATATCCGTGATTAATAATTTTTATGATTCACGATCAGCGAGCACCTCTAAAATATTATATAATATTATGTTCGAGACACGCGAAACGGCCATTAAAAGGGCGGGTGGCGCGACGACGGAGTTGGCCGAAACAATCGCCGTAAAACAGTTAGCCGCTTCGTATTATATTATATAGCGGCACAAATCCCGCGACCGTACACACACAGAGTCGCCCATTGCACAGGACCTTCGACGTGTCCAAAACCATAAAACGCCGTTTTGGCTGTTATGGGTGCATATAAAAGAAACGAAAAAATTTAACACACCGTACCGAACCCGTAAATCAACGTTGGCATTATATTATATATTATGTGCAAAGGTATATTATTATATCAGATAGTCCTTGAACTTCTCCGTTGTACAGCCGACATGCACCGCAGTGTTTAAACATACATTTTTTTTTGGTTCAATAGTATAACATATTATATATATTTTGTTATCGGATGCGATTTTACACAACGTTGTCGTTCGACGAGTACTCGGGCGTGTATAGAGTGCAAGCAACGATTTAATAATAATAACAATAAAAATATGCTCACAAAAATCGTTACGACAATAAACGAGCATAAGCATAACGACTATTTGTTTTTAATATTTCAATATGAGTCAAAATTATCTGTAAAAATTAATACATTTCACAGTAAACATTCATCGTTTAATTTTGCAATAATTATAGTATTTAAAAGTCATACACACATTTCCCCCACGGTCGTCCAAAAGAATAAATTTGAATAAAATAGGTAGGTAGGTATATGTAACGACTTGAAAATTTAACTTCTAGTTACCTACATGGAATAAATGGAAATGATTCTAATTACTTCATTTATTTTATAAATTCAACCCAGGAATCTATTTGAAAGTGAAATTACATTAACAAATTACTAATGATTCCGGTTACTAATTAGTAATTACGTTCGATCCTTTGACTAAATTCATAAATCGACCTTTTCTGGATTCTATAGAGGGCCCGTTGGACTTATCACGTTATTCTAACATGCGAGGGAATCGAAGTTCAATAAGTTATATATTATGCATCAGCTATACCTTTCAATGCGTGTGGTGTATTTTCTGTGCGCCCGTTTTGTTATGCATTTTTAATCATTGGTCATATAGTTCAAAATCAAAAATTTCAAAATATACGTTGTTTTCAATTGTTTTCCACAAAATAAAACTTATAATGATTTCGAAAAAAGTTATTAGTTTATTTATTGGTATAAAAAAAGTTGGTGATGTTTTTACTAGGTAATGTATTGTACCTACTGAAAAAATAATTTTTATAAATTTTAGCTTAACTACACAGACGCTAGAAGCAGTACTAACCACTTACGGAATATAGAACCAAGATTGGTATGCTGGAGTTTGGACGTAATACAGAACGATAAATTTCTCTATAGAATGCGTGACAAAGTCATCTTCATGTACCGACATCGGGTTATAGAAAATTGCTTCATGAACAGTAGGTACTATAGATGAGTATACTCTACGACGGCCTTTTACGGCCGATTTTCTTACTTTAAGAGTTTACTCGCAAAAATAAACATACACAGAACACAAAACTAATTAAATCCAGTAGATATTGTCTGCATTAATCTGTAATATAATGACTACAGTATTATATTATCATTATAAACAATTGAAACAATGTACCATTCTACCATGCAAGAATATAATAACGATATGACGTAGCAATAGGCAATCACAAATAAAGTTGTATAATAATTAATAGTAATCTGATAGCGTTAGGAAATACAGAATTACGATTAAGAAAAGTACGTTAAAATATCGGAGTTCTAACCGTTTTGTTTTCGATATTTCGTGGATAATCGAGTTTTCTATGACAAATGTTTATAAGCGTTTGTAACTCTTAATTTTTAAATGTGAAAACGTAGTTTTTACTACGATAGTTTGATTCTACTGTCGATTTCGGTAGACAAATGATGTGATGGTGTAAGTACCTATATGACATGAACATGTCAGTTTGTGTTTTTAATGGTATTTTCCAAAAGAGAAAACAGAAAAATATTTAACTTTGTGTTTTATTTTTTAAAGTTGTACTTACAGGTATTTAAGACCTATTCTATTAATAGTTTAAGTAAGTATACAATAGTATGAGCAATTATTCACTCTTGTGCATCTGAATTGAATGATATTTTTTTATTGACCTGTGTTCTAAATTTCTAACGATTTATTATCATTCATAAAATAATCACGAATATTCATGTAAGATAGATTGCCTATACTGCATAAATGAGGAGCAACAAGTACGATTTTATGTTAGTATAATACAATAATAACTATAATACAATATAGATTTTATTCATATTTTGTTGAGTATCGAGTTTTTAAAAAACAATTAAAATACCTTTAAATTAGAATGTACCTAATAATAAGATTTAATTATAATTTAAAACATACATTTTTTTTATGTCACTAACGATATTTATCATTTATTACCTCTACGGATACTTACAATAAGGACCTGAATTAAAAGAAAATACTTTTGGACTGTTTTATTGGAAGAAGCCGCTTACTGATGGTTACACTATACATTCGAAGACATTTAATTTAAATATTTTTGTACTATCGCCTATCATTAAATTTTATAAAATAAACTAGGATTTTATTATTCACATGCAATATATATACTTTAGTCTTTAGTATATGGTATACTTTAATGGAATATTATATTATACGTCATGTACTATATTAATATAAATAATACAAAATAAAATATCCAATAATTTATTAGTTTAAATAATCAGTGCAATATTAGTCGCATTGTAATATCATAAAATAGTTTTGATGGTTTTGAATGTGGTTGAATTATACTCAGCTAAAATATATAATCGTAAATTAACTTTATCATACAAATTATCCTGATTTAAATTTCCTTACAATATGTAATAAACAAAAAAAATGAGACAAGACAAAATAAATCTGAATAAAACAAAATGATTCCAACGATTTTCTGTTGTAAACACAAGTTTTATATTAATCATAATAATTATTAAATATTTTTAAAAAAAAAAAAATGTATTATTTAAAGGAAAATTACTATCAAGACAGTCAAGGGCGGTGTTTTCATTTTTCGCATCATTTATTATAGTAACTAACAACTTACTGGTATATCAATCATCCTCTGTCATTCCACTCAGAAAATAAGGAGTCAATAC
The DNA here is from genome assembly GCA_022818045.1 of Neotoxoptera formosana. NCBI lineage: Eukaryota > Metazoa > Arthropoda > Insecta > Hemiptera > Aphididae > Neotoxoptera > Neotoxoptera formosana. The sequence continues at coordinate 29,980,980 of CM040633.1, forward strand.
CTAAAATAAAAAATGAATAGGTCGGTACTTAAAATATCAATACAAGACCAACCTACTTACAATTTTTGTAAAATTTAAAAAAACAAACACTTATAATATAGTTTGATATATGAATACAAATAACATTATACATTATTTGTATTATCCAGCTCATAATTCGATTTTACCGGTTTCCTTGCTGTCGAATTTCTAATCTGCTTCAGCAGCGTACCTGTTACATCAATTGCCGGGAATAAAAATATATTATTAGATTCACGTATATTGGACTAGCATCAAATCATTATTTAAAAAAATGACAATTCTGTTGAATTCTGTAAAATTTTAACCTCTGTCAGTATTTGAGTAATTGAATGCAACATCTATATTTATTAATTATTATTTAATACTTTATTGTTTTTATATTCCACCATACTTATATTTATACCGTTATTTACGATCCGTATTATAGACTTATTTTTCCATCGTGCCTTGACCTAAAATATAGTAAAAAGCGTTTGCTGGTTATAGATTCCGTCAATTCCGATGGCCGACCATCAAAACATAATCTGACAGACCGTTGATTTACGAAAAAGTAAAGAAAACAGAAAACAGCATTATTTTTAGTATAAAAAATATCAACAAAAAATGTTTTAAACCTGCGCTTAATAAAGGTTAAACGTATAAAATAAGTAATACTTGGAACGCACTATAATTTAGATAAAATGATTTTTGAACGAAAAGGTGATTGGTTTTTCGATATTTAAATTGAAAATAATTTCCTGGAAATATTGCGATGTACACAAACTGTAAAAAATGATTTATAAATAACTATTATAGTTATTTAATGTTTATACATGAATAATTAAAAGTAGTAATGTTTGAACGTCCCTATACCTAATACTTGTTTACTTAACTCCTAAGTGTTAAGCAATAATAAGCTATCAATCGATCGATTAATTTATTATAATATATTTATATATATATTAATATTGTCAAACATAATTTTTAAATAGTAATTTACTAATTTTTGTATAAAGTAATTTTCTTACTTGCTGATGAATTTGAATCCGCCGTGGAAATATATATTGTATTGTATTAATATAAATTATATCATTGTCCATTATAATTTTTTTTAATACACAAAATATTAAATAGGCATACCCTATTAGATTCAAGAAATAGAGATACATATAAAAATTAAATTAAATTGTATAAAACAATAATATTAAACTTGAAATTGTAATATGTATTTATGGTAAGCTCTGTAAAAATAGTAATTATTATTTCTTATCAAAATTATAGATAGTGTCAGTGGCTATCAGATAGCTTAGTGAAAAATGTGTAAGCCATAGATTTTTATTAAAACTTTTAGTCGGCTATCAATACTATAGTGTTGTACACTTATACTACACTACGTTCTAACTTTACGAATTTCAACTTTCAATTGTTGCGAAAGAGTGCAGAACATTGCATTGAATTCAGTATTATACAGATAGATATACGCCTTGTCCCTATTGTATTCCGTTGATAAAAAAATGCTAACTTGTAGTTATTATTTAAAATACATTTATGTATTGATGTACAAAATATGGTAGTAATAAGTTGGATTGCATTAAATGTTGTTGTTTTAATATTGTTCTAATTTGGTTTATGTCTTTTTAATTTTAAGACAGTAGAAGACAGAAGTTATTATATTTCGAAAATAATATCCTTATATACATATTATACATACTTAGGTACCTACCAATAAATACAAATTATTAAATTGTAATAGTCTATTTGATTAGACGGAGATTATATAAATATTAACCATCATATAGGTAATTAGCTGATGGCATCAAATGATAATTTGTGTGTGCCATCGAGTGGTTTTATGTGTGTATACCTAAAAATGATTAAATTCTAAATGTATTTTACTCGTGACAGAATAAGACAAACACATTTGTACGATTATTGTACATTTGTACACTATATTTGCTCCATCGTCGCATTAATGTTTCGGTGGCAAACTATGATTTTGCTTATTAATTTATGTGTAAAAAGAGAAAATATTTATAAAATACATACTCGTATGTATAATATTATACAACAATAATTAGGCATATCGCGTATTTACCATAATTCACTTAAACACACACGTAAATTATATTTCCCACGGCTCTTGTAATTCGTTCTTCTAGGTACAACTTTCTGGGCCGCACTTGACGGTAATATAACACGTACCTACCCACCTATAACATTATTTAATGATTGGTCAAATAACAACGATCGCGTGTTCGGCTCACAAATAGCCGTGTGCTCGGGATTGGTTATGATATCGCGAAAAATTTATCTCTGAAGAACTGTGCGTCCAATATATATGCTAATCGGACGAACCGAATACCTGTAATTTCGTAACCGTATTATTTATATTTTTTTTCGTTTTTCGTTCAACCTCGTTTCGGCCAAAGGTCTGGACGTAATATTGTACATAAAATAATATTATGAATTCATAGCGTGACATCTAAGTGTATGTGGTTTCCTACCCTTTTGGCGGTACACAATATTGGGACTATACAATACTGCGGTCTGACACGGAACCTCGCGACCCTCTCTTTTCCCACCATCATCGAACATCTCATGTGCATCCGAACGTATTAAACGAAAATGTTTAAACAAATTTTAATGAAAACCGTTATTAAAAAATGAACTTTTGTACGCTGTGCACAGAACCATAATATATATATATTATACCTACATAATATTATTATAGGTATACTTGTACACTTGGTATTATGTGCATACACATTACGCGTAATTGTATCTAAATCAGATATCAAAACCAGGAGTTATTATTATGAATAACATTTGTCGGTGTTAGCCGTCAGGTAAATTTATATTATTTCATATTTGTATTATACTAGGTATATTTATATACCTATAAACGCTGTGCAGGTATACAAGAAACTTTACGCAATAAATACGAATATATCGAAAGAAATGATTATAGTTTAATAGTATTACAAATTACAATATGTACCTAACTATTTTATATTATTAGCAGCTTGAAAATAATTTTAGTTTGTTGAAATAGTCTACATAGGTTGGTTGTAAATAACCGTACCGTTATAATGCGTAGGTATCAACTGTAATTTAAATTAAATTTAGATGAGATAATTAGACAAATATATTCAATGTAGGTATAGGTACATACATAAGAACAAAAGGGACTAATATTATCGGTCTACACGCTTTGCAATAGGTACCCTACATTATTATGTACGATCTTTGATTTCACTACAGAATAATAAATATAATTTGGGCTTTTTTGACTTCTGGTAATTATATTATGACTATATGTAAATTGTGAGTTCCTGCCTACAACTTTTTCTCTTATTAATTTTATTTAAAAAACTTACTGTAAGAAATTGTTTCTGCGACTCAAGCTTAAATCTTTAAGAAAGTAATTATAAATTAAGCTCAAAATTACGTATAATATTGTAAATAATGTTTTGGTATTGTGGAAACAAAATAAATTTCAAATCATATTTTTGCTATCCTCGTCTTAGCTAGTTTTTTTTTTTGTAAAGCCATTAGTTACAACTAAGATAATTTAATAATTGCAGTATGATAAAATAAACTATATAATGGTTGACAATAAATTATTTATATTTACAAAGCCTCTAATATAAAAGAAATAACAATTTTAATATCAGATACAGAATTAGTATTTAAAATGGAGTGGAGGTTGAAAGAAATTTTGAGAATTTTGCGGGAGTTAAATAAAACTAGTCGTTTAGCCTGCAGAGCAGGGCAATCAAATATAATGTTTTAACTAGTTATCTATGTTATTTTAATTTTTTTTTAATACTTTATGATTTGATTGCAGATGAAACGATCACTAATACTAGTAATACTTATTTAGAGTTACGATATCAGAAAATAGTATAATATACGATAAATGTATTTGTAATAATTGACCTGATCGAATAGGTACACTTCGTGTGAGGTTACAAGAAAATTGTTTTCAAATATGCAAAATATTTATTCCGACTAAAACATACAACGTTGGTTTGTAAGTTATTGCGCCTATTTATAATTAAGATATAAAAACTTCATGGCGATATTATTAATTACCATCGGCCGCGGGTCGGGGTCGGGTTTTTTGCAGCGCGCGCGGCGATATTGTTTCCTGAATACACCATTAAGGAGGTGGGTTCGTGTCCAAAAATAATGTTCACTGACGTGATTATGTAAAATAAATGACATACGAAAAATGAAATTAAGGCCAATAAAAATCATAATCGCCTGCTAATAATTCCGGTCTTTCCGGACAGTAATAATTGAGTGGACGCTTTAATGAGTCACGCTATATCCGCAAAGAAAAGCGTCTCCTGTAGTCTTATCATATGCGAAACATCGGCGCGTATGATTCATGGACAAATTATGCTAATACGTACGCCCGGGGATAATATTTTTATTTTTATTTTTTTAGTTTCCACTTGTTTTTGGTTTTTTTGTTGTTTTTATTCCCAGCAACGTCGTCCACCCCCGATTGTATCGTACATAAATACGCGGCACTACAACGCCGGCCACTGGCTAATGACAAACTCTCACACACATCACGTGCAGCCATTATTATTATTATTATTATTATTATTATTATTATTCGTACATAGGTAGGTGCAGGGCACGTTTAACGACAAACCTATATTATATCGACAAACATTTCTGGGGTTGAACCCTTTGCTGCAGGTTTTTGCGATTAATAAGACGATAAAGTCTTTTCACGTCATAGACCGTATAATTTATTATAATAAATAATATAATAATTCGTATGCACTTCGTAAACGTCCACACTTTTGACTGTCATGTAGTCTCTGTAAAAGCTGTTGCGTCAACTTCAAAACTCACCGTGTTGATCGTTCATTGGACAATTATTATTATATATTTGCCCTTTTTTATCCATTTATACTTTAACGAATTCCGTGAAGTAAACTTTTCAAACTCCACAGAATACATTTTTTTTTAAAAATAATTATTAGTTACGAAGAATTATTTTTTAAAATATTTTTAATCTATTCACTTATTATAAACTATTATAAAAAAATTAAACGTATAAGTTAATATTGATTGTTCAAAAATCTTCTATGTATTTAACTCACTGTAGCTTAGTATAGCCAGTGTTCTAACTTGTTTACTTTTACTATTGTTTTTACGAACGAAACGACATATTTTTCTGACCGTTTACAGTTCAACGGAAAAGAGCTCTTCGGACACCGCGTGTAAGCAATTGTCCGAAGTTGGAAGAAATAAAATTGCTAGTAAAACACATTTGTGCTGGCGAAGTCTAAAGACAATTAACAGAAACAAAAGTAGTATTTCTTAGCCACCAACCTCTTTTTCTTTCCCCTCCGAGTTTTGCTTTCAAAAGTCCATGTGCCAAACATAAATACAGTTTTTGGCGCGTGATCGGAAAGTTTGATGGCAGTGAAACAGAATGGTCTCGTCCCTCGAATTTCAACGGCTTCATTATAAAATGTTCTCAAAGAAACTAATTAACTTTTACGACTGTTGAACATTTCATGACAGCTGTGGCCATTTTGGGATTTCTTTGCGAAATTATTTTTTCCTTCGTATTGCCGTAATTGCTTTCCACTATGTCCTCGATTCAATCAATAATTCAATTCAATGCCGTAAAATGTATTTGAAAGTAGTATAACGCCTATTAAATATTGTACAGTACACCTGTAGGTAGGTATATGTATAGGCTTATACATATAATATATTATATTTATTAGTTTAAGATCAAATTATTTATAACAATATTTTTAATATAATATTGTATTGAAATTATTAAATTATGTAGTAACAATTTAAAACATTAAAATAAAAAAACTCTTAGTTACAACTACGGATAAGACATCACTGAGTAAATTATTGTAGCCTTGAGTTTCAATTACTTGTACCCATTTAAACTTATTTTAAATACGTAATTGAATTTCAATTTTATTATAAATAATTGAAACGTTTCATTCTTGTTAAAATCTAACAATAATGTCCAAATAACACATACATTTGTCCATTTACTTTCATTTATCGAGTTTCTTCTGAAATTTATTACGCATTTCCAAAATCACATTGACATAAAATATTAATAATAATGTTCACAAATGTTGTGCGACGCAATTTAATACAATTACAGAACTATCGGTTGATAATCTTGATATAGTTTCAAATTTAATTTTTGAATTTTCATTCAAGTTATTATGACATGTACCTAGTATATTGATAGAACCTAAAGTAAACGAGTATGTTCTTTTACAAGAACATTTTGAAGAGTTTGGTTTATATATTATAAATAAATACAATGAATTCTTGTGCATGGTGGAGATGTTTGGTAGTTGTCACTTGTCAGAATGTATAGTAAAGAGAAACTAAAAAGCTATTGGTGGTTGTTTTTTTAAAATGTATAAATTTAATTATTAAGCCTAGAGATTATAGCTATCTATAACCTTCATTTGTTTTTAGTAAAATAATTTTTAATTTTTATCATAGTATTCGTTCGTACTGATAACATCAAAACATCAAGTAAATATTGAAAAATTAATGGTTAGGTGTACTACGTTATTATATTTAAAAATGACACACGTGACATCAGAAAACAACAATAGTTAATATTTACTCTCAAATTTCCATTTAATTCATCAAAATCGTATCAATAATGGCCATTGATCACTAATTTTTTTTATATTAATAACTTGCTTATTGCATTATAATACCTACTAAATATTATTATGTTGTAAAACACGGCATTGGATAGGCAAAATCATAATTAATAATTCTACATATTATTATTATATTAATAAATTATTAATTTTATATATTATTATATTGTAGACAATTTTGAATTTTATTTAAAACCCAAACGAGGTACAGCAAATATAATAAACGATATTCCTGCTCCTGCACAAAGAAAAAATAAATAAAATTATTGAATTGTGTAGTTTGAAATGAAAATAATTTTATGGAAATCAAACGAAAGTTATCATTATTGAAATCGATTATGGTTTATTTTTACTATAAATTCTTGACCGTTTGATTGGTCGTGTGCCTGTACGTACGTACCGTTTACGGACAAGAGGCACACGACCTAAGCACATAATGCGCTTCGCATATTGAAAAAAAAAAATACATGTATGATATATTATATTATATGCCCTCGAAAAGAACCACCACCGTATTCGAGTGGACGTCGTAGCTGCAGAGAGGTCTCCATTGTGGTCGTCGTCGCGGGGCTAAGTTTACCAGCAATTATATTATAATATATATATATATATTTATAACATTATTATATACATACGGGGACGCTGAAGTCTCTCTGTTAAACGGATCGTTTTAACGCGATAATAATTATTTCTGTGAATAGGACGTTATGAATGATCAATCGAGGTCGGAGGCTGCAGACAAAAACCGATTTTGGAGTGGGGTGCGCGCGTTCTAATGACACCCATTTTAACTACATAATGTGTACAGAGTGCTCTTGTAGTGTTTTTTATTTGTGATTTCTATAGCACACGACTTTTTTTTTGTACTCCCAGCTTTCTAAATACCACATAGATGAAATATAATCGACGCGGTATTATTAAATACATTTAGGTACTCGATCCAAAAATCAAACAAACGAGGTACATGTCCGTTAAAAAAATTATTATTTTAAGTAGGCGTGTATGACATTACTATAGCCAGAGCAAAAACCTTATTTCACTAAAATTATAAACAATCACAATTTATATGAATATCTTTTAATTTCTAAAAACGATTTATTCAGATTATTTTATTAAATTATAATATTATACATATTTTAATTTATTGTTTGAAAAATAAAAATACCTATCAATAAAAAATATCAAGATTATATTTATAGAAAATAAAAGAAGATCAAAGATACAATAAATTAATATAACTATGTATTTGCATGTGTAGGTACAAGTTGTACGACCAGATCAATTATTGTTATACATCGTAATTCCGTTTATTAATTCGATTATCCCTAATTTACACTTCATCGTGTATTGGATAAGACTTTAGGTCTTTTTTAGTCCAGAAAACACGATTAAAAAATCGTAATTATTATTAAAATAATGTATTAAACGTTGTAATGAATATAATAGCCATCGAGTGAAAACATAAAAAACAGCTGCATGCTCATCAAAATGTCATAAAATGATTTTAAATGTTTTCCAACACTCATAAAACAAGCTGTTTTACTAGCAATTTTAAATAAAAACATTAGTTTTACACTTTTACAACTCTCCTAAAAATATAATAAAATATTATTAATAATTTGTTATTGAAAATCAAGGATATGAATTTCAGAGCCTCATAGAAACCACCAGAAGATTTGTTTCTCATCATCCTATACTAATTATTAATAATAGTACATTTTTTTAAAGACTGTCTATAACTAAATATAATTTTTATTAGATAACTTGTTCAATAACCAGGTTATTAAATCCAGTAAAAAATATAAATATTGGTGGGCATAGATATCTTAGATTCATCGAGTAATTATATTGTTAATAGGTTAGTAGTATACATGTAATATTGTACTCATACAATTTAGTTCTTAAAGGTTAAACTCCATACAATTCTACTTATCATAAACTCTATTTTCCTATATTCAGTAAATAGTTTGGGTGTAACTTACTTACACTTAAATATTGTACATACAAAATGTATGGGAGAAATTTACATGTTCTCAGAGGATATGTACAACATAAGCTCATGGCAAGTTAGTGTTCATTAGAAACCATTTATTTTCGTTAATTTAAACAACTTAGGTAAATAATTTATCTATTATCGAATTTAAATGTTAGAATATTATCTAAAAAATGTCATTGACTTAAATAGATGTTTCAATTTTAAAACGATTTAATATTATATTAAAATTGTAATATTTTATAAAGTTTTATAACTCTCATTAAAACCAAAATACCAATTAGTATAAGTACCTATGCAAGATGTGTAAGATAGTTTTCTTATCTTTAAATCTGACAATATGCCAATCACTAAAACATTGAAATTCACAACACAATATATAGATTCTTATGAACTCAAAATTGCTGTGGTGCACGTTTTTATAACGGAGACAACACATACAGGCGAAGACGTGATGTAGTATTCGTTTAAAACCAGCATTCGTTATGAAAAAATTGACCTAATAGTATAGATTAAAACAATGGTTGAAAAAAAAGTGAAAATGCTGAGCAAATACGCCCCATATACATAGTATGCACATAAGGATTTTTAGTTATATTTAGCTAAGACATCGCGTGTCATATGTCAGAAAAAAATTATACGAGGATGCCGGATGGTTATGCTGATTACGGCGTTTATTTTTTCAAATCATTTTCTGGACCGTGATGTTTTTGGCCTGATTAAAATATTTTAAGGAGATTTTATTACGATAGTTAATTGTTTCAATTCGTATAAGTATAACATTCTAGACGAACATAAAGTCCAGTGAAGTTTCTGACGTCTAAAGTCAATAAAGTTGGTTTCGATTGCATTTTTAAAAAAACTAACCTAACGGCACCTGAAATAATTTATTTTTATTTATTTTCCACATAATGTTCTAATGCCATATAGGTTATAAAAACAATATAATCAATGCTATAATACGAATTTTAAAGTATGTACAATTATGTTTAAGATTCATGGCTGTACAAAAGTTACTAATATAATATAAACTATATTGTAATAAGTAAAAACCATAGTTGTGATGTATAATCATACATTTTCCTTAGATATGCAGCTTGTAAAAATCCAAATAAAGAAATAAAGAGTACGTATTATTTATAATTACCATTAGGTACATTACATTTTCAGGTTGTGTCAATTTAAGTGTTTATAATTATTGGTATAGGAATAACATTAAGTAAGGAAAAAAGGACGTGTGCAGGGGCGATCAAGTGACGCCCCCCACGAGTTTGTTGGCTGTAGTAAAAAATATGCGTGTAACATGAAAAGCGATATAAATAGGTCTCGTGGCAGTCTGCAGTATATCATAATATTACAAATACCTTTAAGTAAGCTAAACAATTTTAGTAAAAATCGTAAATTCGCATCCGCAGCAAGATTTCAACTAGGTTTACTTGTATACAAATATATTATCACAGTATAACGTTGTTAAATAATGTATATGTACTAGCAGGGAGCTCTACTCCCTGTTCGATTCGCTCACCAACCCCTTCGCTATCATCACCCCTATTTGCGTTTTAAAATTTAATTTCTGCAATTTAAAATATTAATTAAAAATAAAATTACAACTATAGATTAAATCCTTATCTTCGGAGGTGTTAAAGCCAACCTTTCAACCGCTTCAACTTCGCAATTATTTATTTTTGAATTGATATAGAAGAGCCAAACCAGTATTATAGGTAGTTAGTCGATCTTCACCTGTTGTATTGTGTGTATAATACGTGTATATATAATATCATATCATATAATATGTGCATATATAGGGTAGGCGCGTTATAGCCGGTGGCGGTCGTGGCGATATCGATTCCTGCAAGATTGTCTGCAGATGCCGGGCGGGTGCGGCTGCAGAGATGGTGGCGGACGTGCGCGCGGCCGGCCGGAGGGCGAAAAGAGCGTCTGGGAGACGATATAATAATAATATTACTGCTGCAGACGGTTCCGCGCTTGTGCTGACTACGTCGCGGTGCGGCGGCGGCGGTGGAGGCCGAGAGCCACCAACAAATCAATGTTCCCACAACCGCTGTAATACGACTGTGCGTCTGTGTGTCTGTGTGTATGTGTGTGTGTGAGTGTGTACTGTACACGGAATGTAAGCTCACACACATGCGTGTTAATACGTCATCGGGAAGATTTCTTAGCACCGAGAACGACGAATCCGGAGATAATAGTATAAAATATATATTATATAGGAGCAGTGGCGTGCTCAAGTTTTTTGAGAGGTGAAGAGAATACGGGTTTTTAACTGTTCTCCACGTTTAAACAAAAAAAAAATTGTATTCTTGAATTTACATTCAGGCGCTACAGTTAATTATAATAATATATTATATGTTTTTAGGATATTAATAATATCTTCACGAAAATAACCTTGTGATGGCAGTAAATATGCTTTTTTTTTTTATTGAACTTTAGCCCGGAAACTATGGTTATTATCTGTGTGTAAGTGTTTTTGGTAGGTTTTATTATTGTGGGGTGGGGAACGGTTGGTTAGAATACGTTTTTGTATGTGTGGCAAGGATTTGTTGGTCACCCATCCGGGAGCTAGCAACACCGGCCGGTACGTACACTAAGAGCTTTTGCGCAGGTGAGCGTACGACCGCGCCACAAAAATATGCTTTTATTACTTAATAACCTATATTTTATTGTTATAAAGCGACTCATTAACTTTTATGAAATATTTTAAATCATACCGAAAAAATTATTGAAAATATGATAGATTATTTTAACGATTTATTTTGTACCGCTTTTTATCTGTGTTAATGACAAATTAATAGACGGAAACAGGGTATGATACTTTCATCGCCCCCGTGAGCACACCCCTTGTACGGAATGGACAGTAGCGGCGATGACGTCGTAAGAATCAGTGGCGTGAGTGCATGACTCGTAGACCCACATGATTCTCAATATTGTCCACCCAGTTACACTGCTGTGTAGGTTCATCGATGCTTGCCAGACTAAAGGAAAATAAAAAAAAAAAGGAAATAACTAAGGAAATCGGAGTGAACTATTTTATTTTATTTAAATATAGTTATTTAAGTATTGTAGTGACAATCGAGGCGTAAACTTATCCATCAAAATCGTTTTGATTGATGAACTATTTATTTTAATGTTTAAGTGTCTGGTTTAGGTGATACTTTCATATGTTATATCTTATACCCACTGGCCACTACACAACATATAATACGCTGCGGAACATTTTTAAACTAAAAATGTTGAGAGCGGTGCTTACATTTATGTAATATTTTATAAAAACACTAAACAAAATAACAATTTGTCTTTTAAGTACCTGTGACCTAGGCACCACTTAATCCTCTGTGATATTTTTTAATTGCATAACTATGAAAAATAGGTACCTAGCACCTAGGTCCCTATATTATAATTTATATTATTACGATGGTCGTCTCATCACCCAATTTATAAACTATAAACTTTTAAGATACATTTTTTCGCTTACTGTTAGTGCCTGAAGTATAACACGATCTCATAAATTAACTACAATTAGGGCGAGAAGGGAATCTTTGAATTAGTTTCTAAGTGGATGAGAGGGATGGTATAGGAGGCGGTCCATGGATAGGAATACGGGATTCCGCGAGCGAATATATAATACATCGTTATTTGTTATACTGCGTTGTCTCTTATATTTCGCAGTTGTAGTCGTCGTAGTCCGGCGCGAGGCGGGACGGCGCAAGCGCCCGCGGCCGAGGACGCGCCGGCAGAGGATTCGCAGACAGATAAACTCCGACGATACTGAGGCGACCGCCCACGCCCTGACTATCCCACCCCTTGCGCACACTTTCACGAACCACGTCCGTAAATATACTGTTATATAATAATCTATTACGGTCACTCGTACATATATGCTCGCACCACGATTATGTGCTGTAGTCTTTATTAAATAAATATGTTATACTCGTTTTATATACTCCTATATTATACTTGTAAAAATTAAGTCGTTTCATTCTTATATAATAGGTAACCTTACGCTATTAATTTTTATAATCCTTTTTTTGAACCCACCCCCAAAAATAATGAAAATCTGGATACACCACTGATTATTATTTCAGTCAAATACCTAACCCCGCCGGGGATAATCGGGCACGACATTCGCGGGGAGGTTTGTAGAATTCACGCCGTTATGCACGCCAAAATATATAGACGAAGTATAAAGTGTATGTATATAGGTACATATACATATGGAACCAAATGACTACCGACTCGTGATTAAATTATCAGTTTAAAGCTCGTCTGCAAGACGTGCGGACGGGTTCGTCGATGGACGATTGTACAGCCGCTAAGTAAAACAGGATATTTTTTTTCGTTCGTGTAAAATATTATACACATATAGAACGCGTTTCTCAGACGTCTACCACCGGCTAAAATACTACCTATAGGTGGGTACCTCTCGTCCCGACGTACTATATAATATTATTATTCTCACGCGCGCGGTTTCTTCACGGTCTCTTCGCGGGCACAAACGATTTTACACGCGGTCTGAGACCTGTCGACAGGCCCGCGCCCGGCGCGCATTGTTCGGTTTCCCCGAAAGGCCACGCAGGGTTACGGCACCGCGCGCGCCGTGTGCCCAGGAATAATAATAATGCGATTACAACAGACGACGACGTTTCGTCTCGTAAAATAATATTCCACCGCAGTCGCCGCTCGTTTTGTCTTCCACGATTTACGATTTTTTATTTAATTATCGTGGCGGATGTATCGGACGTGCGGTGCGTGGTGCGGTGGGAGCTCAGTGCTACAGCAGCTCGCGCCCCATACAGGTTCATAATATATATTATTATAAATATGTACATAATATTATTATAATAATAATATAAACCTATAAACGTAGTATTATAGTACCTATTATATGTACATAAACAAGCCGACGTGATATTATGTTATACAGGGTGTCGACAATACCTAATTATTTATTCGTACACGATTTTCACTCGACAAAGACAAAAATATTACGTTTTCGAGTTTTCAATGACTAACTAAAGATGGCCTATTATTCAAATGCAGATGCGAGCTGATAAATTTGTGTTCAAAATGTGAGAAATAGTCCTTTGGCAAGTCAAGGAACAATTTTCATAGAGCACATTTTTAACCGACCTGTAATTTGTAAATCATCAAAATAAGCAAAATAAAAATAAATATATCTCATATTATAATATTATATGAGGACAGTTACCTCACTATGATCACTTCAATACTGTAAGCATTCAGCTGGTACAGGTCACCTTTACCGTCAACACCATCCGTTATCTTAAAGGGTGGTCAGCCGGTGCCCATGTACCTACTGTATTATGCTATCTGATAATATCCAAACCCGTATGTGTGCACTACCGGGTCCGAGTCTTGAGTATTTAAACGGATGGGTATACACGGGGACACGACGCGGTTATATTATAGACGCACCCTGTACATTTGTATATGCGTACCAACTACCACCAGATATACCACGTACGCCGTATACGTATAATATAATATATAGGTATTAGTGTCGTGTATAATATGTTATAGGTAGTATATATACTCCGCGGCGGCGATGGTCGCGGTGGGTCCTGTCGGGCGGATGTGTGCGACAACGCGTTTCACGCGTATTTAAAACGCCACCACAATTATACGTGCGAGCCATCCGATAACCGTGAAGCGCATATTACGCATCAACGTGTGCAGGCCGCCGCCGCCGCCGCCGCCGCCGCGTCTGTCGCGTCACTAGTTTTCAAATTATACGTGAAATACATATACATATATTGCACACGAGTATAGTTATACTACTATACTAGCGTATACGATATTAATATTTATAAGATTTATGAGGCTCACCGACACGAGATCTCACGCGGTGGTATGAATTGGTTTTTTTTCTGAACGTTTTTGGCGTGACAACGTTCGCAGATATATTATGCCCCAGAGGACTGCAATCGATCGGTTATTTCTTGTCGAACGAGATATTCAAACGTAATACATTATACGATTGATTCAGAATATTATGTAGCGTTCATATAAACATATTGTCGCTATAGTTTCTCAGTATTATCCAGTAACATAACCCGCCAGTCCGAGTGGTCGACGTGTGAAGGAGGTGAAATTAGAAAACCGGGAAATTTCCAGAGTTGGGTCAAGCTCAACTTTTGTAATCGACATGACTGACGACGTAGCTGTGATACCACCTTAAAGTATATAATGTCCTCCCCCTGATATCTTGTATTTGAATAAATAGATATGAATAATGTATAATAGAACTTTAAAACATTTTATTACAACAAACGATCGTTGGATCGATAAATCGGATCTCTGTCTCATTGCGGTGAACGGATCCAGCTCATTATAATCGTTATAATTTCCACCTGTTGCTCATTATGAAGGGCGCGTGCCGAATGTCTGGCCGATGATCTGCACAGTTTACTTCTGGAGGTTCTCCTATCATTAGAGACATCCGACATTCTTTGGGTAATCTATCGATATGGTTCAATAAACTGTCCATGAGCAGAATGTTCTCAGAGTCGGGCATCATGCTTATTAGGTCTGCTTTTCGCTCTTCTTCTGTGCCTATATCAGGCCCTCGCATTTTGTCCGCGGTAAATAATTTCCACATCTAGAATTATTTATTTTATTAATAAAAAAACGTCCCTGGACGAGTGATTTTTTCATTATCGTGTTCATGTACAAAATTAACATAATAACGAAAAAATAAATATTGATAAATAATAATGACATTAAATATTTTATAATCGTGTTGAACATTTCATACATTGGGTAGTAAAAATTAGCGATAACTTAATAGTTCTTAATGCTTTATAAATTACTAGTGGCCTGTCGATCTCGCTTGTGGTGTGTACTGATTTTGGTGACAATATTATAAAAGTCCAGCTCATCGTAGTCGCAAGTCTAAAGTCGGTCGCAAGTCAAAAAGTTGGTAAGGATTGGTGATAAGAGGCGGAGATGTCGATCTATGATAAGGCGCGGCGATTTGGACGGTTTGGCGGAAACGTGTTTTCGTCATTCGAATTTCAGGGTCTTGAAATCTATGATCGATTGGGCGCGACAGTCGATAAGGTCCAGTCTTGTTCTTTTATGAAAGAAGAATAGCTTAAATATGAAAGCCACATTTGAGTGTCTAGCAAGTCAGTCAAGTCGAGTGAAAATCGATTGAAGTTCAACTAATGTAGCCGATTTAATTCGAATGTTTTGTGATTATTAAACGTTCAAAACGTATACTTGTACTTAGCCGAGTGTGTAAACCAATAAAAATCAAACCTAAATATTATAAACGTGATTTATGTTAATATTTAATTTAGATAATATGTTGTACGTAAAATGGATTTTTATGTCATACTTTTCTCATGAACGCGGTGACTTTTTCGTCTCCCAGAGTTGTACTAAGCGATATTATAAATTCTATGGTTTTGATACACTGCAGCCCGTTGCCTAATTTAGACTCAGAGATAACGGTCAGCATCAGGGCATTCACTCGCCACGCGATACTATTCAAAGTACAAGCGTCGTTAAACATTGTTTTCGTTAACGGTCGCGTTGCTTTGAATTCTTTTAAATGCATGTAGCATTTAATCCGCTCGTACTGGAGAAACAGTTTGTACGTGGACAATTCGATGTCATTTAACTGCCTGGTGAGTTTCTTCAAATAACTCCTGTCAATAATATTTGTTCACGTTAGTTATGTTGTGCGTATAATGTCAAAACTATATGACAATTTTATTTTTTTGATTTTAAGCCTGGCGACTATGGCTATTAGCTGTTCTTAGGTTTTTATAGTTAGTTTTATTGTGGGGTGGGGTACGGTTGGTTAGAGCACGTTTTTTTGTATGTGTGGCAAGGATTTGTTGCTAAAAACCCGGGTGGTCACCCATCCGGGAGCTTGCAACACCGGCCTGCACGTGCACTCAGAGCGCTTCCGCATTTGAGCGTACGACCGCGCCACAACGAGCCACTATATTATTATCATTGTAATGTGCAAAGAGTGTAGATATGTGTTTTATTTTTACATCGTGTTTCGGACGTCGGTCCCGAAATATGATTCGTGATATACGTGATTGTAAGCGTCTTTCTTGTCGACGCTCGATCCCAATATGAATAATATCCTCTTTTCGTTCATATCATCTGACCACTCGGGTACATCCCGATTCAACAAGTACAGAGCCAAACCGAGTACTCCAAACAAGACGTTCACTACCTTCAACGGTCTATGGCGATGTTTGTCCATGTATTCCATAGCTAGTTCGGCTTGTCGTCGAGCTGATCCGATTTCACCCGACAAACAGTGCTCAACTATCGAATTAATGTATTTGCAAACTTGTAAATTTACCATATCTTTGATTTTTTGCCGGTCATTAAGCTGGCGATTTGGTCGTTGACACACGTGCATGTAAAATGGTTTTTTTTTGTATAAATCTTTCTGCATAAAATAATTTGTACTTAATGTTAATGCAGTATAAAATATTATATAGTTATATAGATACTCTACAATCAAATCTGGTTGTGTTAATCGATTATTATATGATTTGTTTTCGGATTTTTACACAAAATAATGTCCACTAAAATATATAATACGGGAAATCTATAAATTGTATGTTTGCGAGATGACAATGTCACAGTATAAGTGTGTGTCTATTATTATGCTTTTTAATAAGAGTAGTGTAAAATTTACAAATTTAATTCCTTTAAATATATATTTACTTTAGCATTTTCAAACGTGTGAACGACTTCTTGGATTTTTTCATAAACTAATTTATCATTTTTATTGTATTTAGATAAAACAGTTAGCTCTTTTCTATAAAACCTCACGTTTTGTACTATGTTTCGTAAATAGAATGCTTCTTGAGATTGTTCAGTGTGAGCTTTGTGAATTTTATTCAACTTTATAGAACTATTTAACTCTTCACATGCATCTGAGTCCATAAATGGTTTAATTTGTATCATTTGTAACATTGTGTCTTTTAAACAATCCATTATTCCATTAACAGGTAAATAGTTATCCATAACTTCATTGACCTGAGAAAATGAACATTCTTTTATTATAATTACTATTTCCAAAGTAATATATCATAAAACTATGGGCTATCAACCAACTATTACTAGTACTTAGTATTAAATGAAGACTTTCAATATGTAAAGATGTAGTTTTTCTTTAGTTGTTTATGTACAGGTAATTGGGTTTGATTTAATTAGAAGTTAATGTTAATATAATTAATTTTTAGAGTTAAAAATAGAAAGTTTACATATGTATATATTATATTTGTGTAAGTCAATAGCTAAATATTAAATATAATAATAATGATTACTTTGAATTATTAACAATCGAATTAACAAAGACGAAAACACGAATTTATTGCTCATCAGAATAATACTCAAATAAAAAACGTGCATGACCTATATAGGTTTATGGTTACAATGGTTACATTGTAAGTTGTAACGTTATAATTTTATTAATAATATAATGAAACCTATTCTAGCAGAAGTTTTTTTTTTGTGGGGGAATTAGCTACAAAGTATATGTACAAATTGAATCCTCTGAATATCGGACAGCTCCAAATAGCTGACAATATTTTGGCGATCAAGAAGGTCTAGTATTTAGAGGTTTCACTATATACTATTACGATTTTGAAATGTATATTGGCTTGTTTACTTTCAGTAATCCTTGATTACAATCAAACGACGTTTTCCTTCGCTTAAAATATTGACTGTAACTCATTAAACTGCTTTCAAAGTTTCCCAATTCAAAGTTTACACTGGCTTCGTTTTCGACGGTTTGGAGTAAATTGGGATCGTTCTGCATCGCGCGGGCTTGGTGTTTTGCCGCTCGTTCGGGTTGTAGAATTCTCTGATAACATTTGCTGAGTTTGATACTCGTTTTGGTGTCCTCGGGGTCGTAATATAAGACCGTTTCATAACATTTTGAGGCTTTTTCGTAGTCGCCTTTCTGCTCAAATTTTTTTCCTGTCGCAATAGTCACTCTTAACTGATTAAACCATTCCGGCTGTGGTTTAGTATTCAAAAACGCATCTAATTTGATGTGTAATGCCATGTTATCTAGAAACCGTGCGATATAAACACAAAAGTAACAATTTTACTACCAATTAAAAAAAATCAATTCGTCACAAAATATAATGTATATTTCTAAATGTAAATTAATTTCTTCGAATTTCGATGTCATGACTACACAGCTTATAAATCTATACAATTGTTGGGCTATCTTAGCTATCTAACATTAAAATATTTGCAACAGTTATGTCATATAGATATTTATTATTAAATATTTTACATATATTATTTTGTTTACAAGAACATACTATATAATGTATATAAACAAAATAAAATATAATCATAAAAAAATTTAAATACAAATTTAAAGTTTTAACTATAACTAGATATAAAAGAGATTGAGTCAATTTGTATGCTAATTATTGTACAATTCAAAAATCGTGTTTAAATTGAGACTTAAGAATAGCTCGTGCAATTATTTTATGATATATTATAAAGTCAATTGCAATCCAACTTATGTATTATTCTACTATCATAAATATGTACATTTTTTTTATGCATATTATGTATAAACTAATATAATAAAATTGGATTTGTCGTATTAGCTTTTATTAATTACCCATATTGACTTTACGTTATTTCAAAGTGACCGCTCGTTTCGAAGTGTACTACAACAGTAACCTCATATAAAGCTACTTGTCTTATATAGGTACCTGCTGTCTGAGGGTTTATGTTTTTAAGATATTTTATCGTACGTTCATCTCCAATATTGTCTGCGAGAAAACTTATGAGTGAGCGATTCATTTGGCGGCCGAATGATCCGGTACGGACACACCACACACCCAACGGCCATAACTATACGCGTCGACCACGGATATCATCACAGCAGTAAGAATTTCAAAACCAAGCACGAAAGATCGACACGTTTATAGACAGAGTATTATACTATACACATTTCCAACAGTGGTAGTGACTGTACCACACACACGTGCGTGCGTGCGTTTATATATTATAGGTTTAAGGTATATACTATTATTTTATGACATCGCAAGAACACCGTTGGATTTTTATATTTTACGACCACTGTTATTGTTTTTTAACGTTCCCGAAACAATACAGGAGTGTTTACGCGGGCGAGGTCGGTTTTTAATGCTTCGGAAAAATTGTCCCAAACAGCTTCTCGCACTGCAGCGGCACAATCACCGCCTCCACCACCTCCACCGACATCCGGATAACGTAATGGTCCTAGTATAAATGATGGTTTATCGTTTGCCCGTTAGCTCGGAAAGTTATCCCGGGACGGACGATAATAATTCATTTCTGCAGCAATTCGAGGGACACTAACAGTTTCCAAGTCGTTTTACGGTCCAATCTCCGGAATCTGTGTGGGATTCGTTTTTTCCGTTTTTTTTTTTTTGTCGAATTGGTTCTCGTTTATATATAATATAAATATAGATATTCGATTCCAAACGTAAATTTAACGTATACGGTATACGACACACGATATACACCTATATACAATAAATATTGCACACACATTGATACCATGACGTAAGCTGGTATATCGTATATACGATGCATATTGGTACACATTTTTAATCGTATAAATAGTAGGTACAATAAATATAATCAAAAGAATTGATCTGCATTAATTTTTTTTATTTAATTTAATATATACAGTTTTAGTGTGTGTAATTATAGTATGCCTATACTATAATCTGACTAATCAGTCCTAATATAAATCCTAATAAATCAGTCCTAATCAGACTAGCCGACTATAGTCTATAGGTCATGATTAAATAAAATACATATAAATTATTTATTTAGTCGAGGGTAAGTACAGCTAGTATTTATATAAAATGTCAAAATGTACTTGTTGCCATTTGTTTATACCTTCAAATTATGTCGTGTACCTATTCATATGTTATACTTTATACATTTTATTGGAATGTATACAATTTTTTTTATGTTTATTGTAATATAATTGTAATATAATATAGTATATATTATGTGTTACATGACCACATAAATAATTTACATAAATCCAAATTGCATCCGGTATTTGTATGTTTTTATTAATTTAAATAACAGCAAGTCTGGACAATGAGCAGTATACCGAGTTAATACATTTGATAGGTAGTTAAGTTGACTTAAGTTTATCGAAGTAACATATTAAATATTTTTTTTTTCACAAATAATAATAAATTTAAAGAAAAATTTAATATAGAAAAAAAGAACGAACAATTATGAAATGGATGGATTTATTTAAAATTGCTTGTATTAAATAGTTCATATTATATTAACTATAAATCAGTCAGTATTTATAACTGAAATACTGAATATCTGGAATAAATGTTTGTCTAATAACACCAATCAATTTGAAAACTGTGCACCTATTATATTTTTATTATTATACCTGTTTATTATTGGCTTTTTGCTTATTTTAATATCTTTAATTTTGTTTCGGCATTGTGAAACTACTCATAAGAAGAACCTATGTATTAAAATATATATTAACTAAAATTAGTAAAATTATTTTGATTTGTCTGGATACACTATCTGACGCTATAATAAAATATAATACTATTAATACTATATAATACTTATTTTATATTTTTGTTAGGGATGCAACTACTCTCAAGTAATCGATTAAACTATAAATTAAACTATTAAACTGCCGATTGTCGACGGGTTATAACAGTTGCGTCCGAGTTAATAGACATAATAATTTTCTAAGACTTGTTATTTTTCGAAATGAGAACATACATTTTTAATTTCACATTCCTAAGCAGAATATTTTCTCACGGGTTTCATGTAAAAAATCTAAATTCAAAGGAGCTGTCGAAATAAGGTATAAGTAGCTGATTAAAGTTTTGGTGAGCCAAGTGAAATGGCAAAGAGACACCCCGAAAAATGCTGCAGGTTTACGCTACTCCGATACTGGCTAGGTATATTATAATATTGTACGCACCGTCGTCGTATAGTGCAGTCGACGCGTGTGTTATACGGACATGCGCGCAAAATCACGTGTCCCGCCGATTCGATACGTCATAATAATATTACTATGTTATCATGACGTATAATATTGTAGACACCTACCGAATATTATGATTCAAAATATTATATAATACGCGTATCGTAGAAACATAGTAACGGCAATAGTAAAAGTATAATGGCAATCATAACAATAATAACAACGTCCAGTGTAACGCATTATAATAGCTATACTACCTATATAGGTAGGATAGGTAGGTATAACCTACTTATAAAATGTGCGGCGGCGGTGGCGGCGTCGGCCGATGACTGATAACTGCGGCGTGCAGGGGACGCGCGCGTATACACAGGTGCGCCGGCGGGGACTGTTTTTCAGGGAAGTTCAAGCCCTGTGTGCGAAAACGTGCACGGCGGGCACGCCAGTTGAAGCCACGCGACCACGGCGGCACACTCCAGCGATATCACCCCCCGAATGAGGTCAAAATCCGTGGCCAGGCGGCTCGCCAAAGGTAAGGCAACACGTTTTACGGTGTACCTATATTACATATTAATGCACGATAAAACCGTAGGTACGACGTAATATTATTAACGATAATATAATATTATATTAATACCTATATACCTACCTACCTATATTATATTGCGATACTCGAGGCGCCTTTACCTAATGCTATTTCTTAAAAGCACAAATTTTCAAAAATTGTTTTTTGTGAGTGACCGCATTTTATGTATAGACATATCGAACAAGCATGTACGACCGGATATTAAATCAAATATCCTATCCGATGTTTGATTTTTGTACTTAGTAATAAATTGAAAAAAAATGAGAATGGTTTTGAAAAATAGACAATACGATCAAATATTTTATCTCATGTACCTATAGTATGATAATATGTTGACTGTGACAGATAGTTTAGAATTTAAACTAAGTATATTTAATATAAGTTATACAAATAATTTTGGCTTGATACCGGCAAATGTTCTGTTCATAATTAATATTTGCCAATTTTAACACTAGTTGTTAATATTGTTATCATTAAACTACAGTTAATTGCCACGTATCCACCAATTTTCTATCATTTAAATTTTTTATTATAATATATTAGCTGTCCCACCCGGCGCGCGGCGTTGCCCGTGCCAAATATTTGTTTATTTTATAAATATATATTTTTTAAAAATCTTCTTATCGTAATAGTGATATAATAACACGAAACCAATGGCAATCCATTGTCAATCCTGAATTACCCGTCATTGTCGGGTGTAAGTATAAAAAAGAATGTATTCTTGTTATTTGGCAAGATTATATGAAGATTATTAGAAAATATTTTAAATATATACTATAAGTCACCGATCGCATATTATTTTATTACACAACACACAGCAAACACAATACAATTTATTATAGCTTATATGCCTAAGAACCTACAAATAAAATGTGATATAACCTCTCCTTTCCCTCCGACAAAAAAATGACAAATCGAGCGCTTCGGTGACACTCAGGAAGGTATTTGGAACAACTTTGTGAAAAAAATTGGAAAAATGTTAAATATTGTCGTCAGAAAATTGGAACATAAAAAAAGCTCGTTATTTTATATACATAAGGATAATTTTTTTACAGCTTGTGTTACATTATTGGAGTTTTAGTAAGGATCCCTAATTTTTTTGAAAGTATAATATAGTCTAATAGTCTATGTCACCTTGGGATAGTGTAACTTCCCAACGTTGAAAGAATTTTTAAAATCGGTCTAGTAGTTTCGGAGTCTATTCAATGCAAACAATTAAATCTTTCCTCTTTATAATATTAGTAAGATAAGATATATTAGGTTTTTCTAACTGTTTTCAGTGAAGAAATTAGAACGATATCCTTACTAAAAGTTAGAAAATTAAAAATTCGTTATAACTTATCGTACAATTATTTATTATGGTTCTGTTTGGACTATCGACACGTAAATTCGTGGGTAGGTAAACGTTATTTTTCCAACATGCATTTTCGAAAAAAGTGTTCGCAATATACTCATACTACTAAATTACATCTTTTTTAACCAAATTATGATCATCTCACACAAAACGTTAGCAGAACACAACACACAAATTCAAACTTTTATACCTAACTAAGAGTTAACTTTATTCACTTTTCATACATAATTTCACCATTATTAGTTATTATTATTGTTATGTACATGATAGAATATATTATTATTGCTTATAACTAACAAGTTATAATACAAAATATTTTATTTATTTAATAAATAAATTCATTTTGGAGACCAAAGATAACCATTTTTTTTCTGATGTTGGGGCACTTATTTGTAATATTTATCGGCTTTTGATATTTATTGTTATAATTAATAAAACAAATTATAAAATCAAGCTTAAGGTTATATTCCTTAAATACTTAGAAACTAAAAGTGATTTTATATTATGCTATAACAGTTAATACAGTTTAATTAAAAGAAACAAAAGTTATAACGCTATTAATTGTATCAATAGGTTAACTTTTTATTCTGCCAACATTTAAATACTAAGAAAAATTTTATCTTTCCAAAAAAATTGTTTGGTACCAATAGACTCGACAAGTTTCAGTTTATACTTTACTACTATAACTCCGACCATACTTAAGTTTGGTTAGTAACAATAATTACAATTAAAACAAAAAAATAATTTTAAAAATTAAAAATATGACTGGATTAGATATATTTTTCATAACCTTGAATGCATACTGTGGTGTGTGGATGAAGTATATTGGCTTAAATTGTTTTCAAATTATGATATACGTTTGAGACTAGTAGTGTAAGTATATCATACTAATCATACAATAAAATATATTTATTATTTACATATTACTTTTTGACTGAGCAATAAGCTCTTAGCTCAGGTCAAGTAAACGTCATAATATTTTGGTCAGTTTTTTTTCTTTTTCAACCACTAAGACCTCCGAGTTATGTGTTAATAACGCTCATCACACATGATTATCGAATAAACATCGACACCTTTTTATATTTACCCTATGTAGATGAGATAGGTACTAAATTACGAAAATAAATATACTCAAATATCACGTCAAGTGTCAATAATTATAATTTGTAAAAGCAATAACAAAAAAATCGTGCTTCGGATTCAACGTAGATGACAAGTTCAACTCTTTAAAATCCCTACTGGAAAATTTCTAGCAAACGGTCTCGAATCTTTACCTAAATAATCGCTGAAATATTTAGAGACGTGTGACTCATTCCACATGGGCACTGGTGCATCACATTTTGATTATTATTTGACCAGATTCGTTAAAAGGCATGCATTTACGGCTGGTATTTGGTCGTAACCTGTTATAATACAATTTATCAGCGTGGTTGTGTGTAAAAACGAGAGGAACTAGTGTCTTGATGAACGGAAGTTTAAATAGAAGCAGAGCGCATAAGTCGTTAGATAGCGTCCGTTTCGTCAATATATCGTGGATCCAGCTGTGTCGGGCAATAAAATGCCAAAAACTTTGCCGGTATTCATAACTATCATAAGGATACGCCGAAAAACAGTACTTATAGTACTCATAGTAAAGTAAGAGGCTGATAAACGGTAAAACGATGTACGATAGCGATTGTCGCAAATGACAATAAAATATGTATTGTCGATCAACACAGTAAAATGTTCGGAACAAAGAGATAATTTCGTTTCTTTCCAAACTCGGTAATTATGTCCAAAAACTTTATTATAAAATAATTATTATTCCACATAAATCATTTAATATGGTAAATAATCGAAAACGTTTGTGAAATCCATACTGGAAAAACATGTGTATTGATTATATTTGGTCTATTGATTTTCTTACGATCGTATGGCAATTAAACAAACGAATATTAGCACTGTTATTACCGAGTATGACACTCAAATACTCGAATTCAATCAACGATCAACGAATAAAGATTGGTAGGCGTAATGAACATTGTGAGAAGTGCATATTTTCCAAGCGATCAAATACGAAATAAGCTTAAATTAAAGAAATTGTCATACATAAGTGATCAAAATAAGTGCATTTCGTCATTATCCAACGAACACGAAGCTAATGATGTTGAACGTCTAATTTATTCTTAAGTAAAAACAAATTAATATACATAAAATGTACATTCATTTGTTAATTTATTATATTCATGTGATGTATTTTACTGTTTTGTTAGTATTAAAAGTTTAAAATAATTGCAAACATGAAGAATAAAATATTATGTGTATCTACTATCTGTCTAATATTTGAATGATACAGCGGCTGGCGGCGTGATATCTCACTTTCTTGTAAAGCTACGTATTAATGTCTTCGGAAGTTACAAGTTCTTAAACGGTATTCAAACCTATATTTTAGTTTCCAAAATTTGCAATCTTTATTATTACAGAGGAAAATTAAAACTTTTGCTAGTGGTGTATTTCAGAAAAAAAATGAATACCTAGATATTTTTATAAACGGAAATTCGGAGTTCAATATAAACTGTATAATAATATAATTCCGTATACACGGAATTCAATTAATTTAACTATAGGTATACAAATTAAATCTGTCATTCAATCGATATAGTTTTTACATACTTTATTTTAAATACGATCAAATTATGAAACCTAAATGTTTTACGCAGTTAATGTTATGGCAGTCGTTAGACCAATAAACACACTAAAATCTAAGGCTAGGTCTAAATGGTCTATAGAAAACTATCTAAAATAGTGCGATAATAATTATAGCAAGTAAGAGGACTGAGGACTAAGGAGGTCTATGTTTTAATTACAAACATAATGTTTAATTTGTATAAAGCGTACATATTTTGAGAGCTGATTAAATGCGAGAGTCATTATATACATACGAAGCCATTACAATTATTTACAATATATTAAATTTTCAACTGATTATCAAATTTAATTATTTGATTACTTACGATTACTAACGTGTTTTTGAGTAGTACTGAATAGCTCAAACATAATTACATTTGCACATTTATTATAATATTATGTTTGTTGTAACTACCGTGAAACTAAAAATATTAATTAGTTCTATGATGTTGAATAACAGTTTCGCTTTTGTTACGTAGGTATATTAGGAAAGCCCCGCTCGAAAGCAATTAAACTTAAGTATTATCAATGCTGCAATTTTTTTTTTAATGGATATAATACGCTACTCAGCTTAATTAATTATCAAAGCTAATTTATTTAATTTAGCATAGTGGTATTATAACTTATAATATTAGTTTAGTGTGTATATAAACTTATATTATACAGTATCTACAACTATACCTATTAACTATCTATACAAATATTATGTCTTGCTAAGATATAAAATAAAAATCCAGTCGAAACCAACCAAGGCTAAAATTGTTTACGGTAATCTAGGGCCTCTTTTAGTCTATTTAATAATTTAATATATGTCAATAGATTTTCAATACGCGTTAGCACTAATATAGCTACTCAAATAGCAATTATTTATAGCTGCAGTATATGCCAGCAATATACTATGTACTGATCATGTTTTTTAAATCAATATTTTCGATTTGTCGACGTTTATAAATTGTTTGCAGACCACGGGTGTAGCGTCAACCGTCTCTCTTCTTCCTTAATACATAATATTATATTATTATGTC
Source organism: Neotoxoptera formosana (assembly GCA_022818045.1). NCBI lineage: Eukaryota > Metazoa > Arthropoda > Insecta > Hemiptera > Aphididae > Neotoxoptera > Neotoxoptera formosana. The sequence continues at coordinate 30,008,303 of CM040633.1, forward strand.
ATTTAGTCCCGAATACGATTTAAATTCCGAGAAAACGCCATCATCGTTCCGCATTATCGGACTCGCAGTCGTCATGTCAATCGGCAAACCAAACGTGGCGAACCGAACCCCGACACGATATCATTATATTATTATACCTCTCCAAACACACTAACACACACACAAATATATTTTGTATCTTTACTTTTCTTTTTCTATCTCAGTGTAGGTGTATTATATATATATATATATATATACATAAATATATTGAATACACACATGTGTTCGGACAGTAGCGCGTTAGGACGGCATAGCATTTTACCATAAGGGGTGGACACTGTGGTGTCCGGCGGATGTGTCCGATTTCACGACCTTCATATGTGTGTGTGTGTGTGTGTGTGGGTGTACGGAGGTATTAATCATCGGCATAATATGTTTTGTATACTACCGCGCTCGCGCTCGCGTTTCCCACCGGTCTCGCCAAAAATTCCGAGAAGATCGCGCAATCGTAAAAACTGACGACCGACACGTGTGTGTCTTGTTCCCGACTCCAATCAATTATAGCCCTGTGAAGAAAAAATTAAAAAGGGACACTTCAATATGGTATACCTACTCTCGTATACGGTTTACCTAACACGGGGTATACATTATATTTTATTATATCATACAACTCGTTAAATTCACACCGTCGTCGTGTAGTCTGACTCATTTTGATATAATATATTTTGTATAATATACTCACTAACACGAGTCTATACTACGAATGCACAATATTTCGTCATTTGGATTCCGTCATTTGGCTCTACGTCTTCGCGGTTTGTGATAGAGTAAACACTAAACTGGACAGTCGTATTATAGTGAATGTAGTGAAACTGCGAGACCTATTATTATTATTTTTGGAGGGGTACGAACGACGACCGATATTTTTTTATGAAAATGACCGCGTTTTACAACGAATTTTCATACGTCTCGAATGGTACGTTTTAGTATAATAATATTAAACTAAAATATATTTTCAGAATCGACGGTGACTCTCGAAATCTCTTTGGCAGACCGTCGTCGTTGAGGGTTGCGTTTACGGCGTATATAATAATATACATATCATCTAAACCTGTTTCACGGTAAATGAGTTCACACACTTTGGTATGGAATAAAAAATAATATATTGCGTAAATAAAATGCGTTTATACTTTACACGATCCTTTGAAACGTATATGGCCAACGATTTAATTGAATAACCGTCGGTGTGTAGGTTTATGATAGTTTACTGGAGTATGTCGAAACGAGAACAAAAAAGTACGATTTTTAATTCAACTGTTTGTACATATAATTATTATTACGTTATGACCTATACTAGTACTTCATCTGTTTTATGTTGTATTATACGTTAAAAAACGTTATAAAACAACATTTTATTTCAAAACCACTAAAACATGAACACTTTGTGTGCGTTACCAAAGTTAAAATTGTAAGTAAACTGTTAAGTATAGTACATAGGTACCTCTACAGATTCTATATATAAACCTACGTGATTAAATTTTATTTTTTATAAAAGTTATTAAATCTGATTATTTTATTATAATACATGATATTTTACAGGTATTAACCGAAACAACTATTTTATGTAATAACAAATTCTGGAATAAAATACTAAACGAACAAATTAGTATATCTACTGGATACAGATATACTGTACCTATTCGTATAGCTATAATTATAACTAGGTTCCTATATTTATTTATTATATACACCCCGCAGGGTTAAAGTACATATAGTTTACAGTTTCAAATTATACGAATCAACTAAATTTCATGATTTCAAATATAAATTATACATTAAGTAAACACTACAAATATGTAATTTAATATTATGTTTTATACTTGTATTATTTATACTCAATATGTATAACCGTTAACAATCTTGACAAGAATCGAAGTGTTTAACTTTGGTGCAGGGAGTCAACATACAATTTATACTTTATAGGAAAATTTAACATATAATTATGAGTGTTAAGATCTGGAGGAAGGTAATAGAGACTGTGGCATAGAAAGGGACTTTTTTATGTAAATTGTTTGAAAATTATTACCTTTCAATTGATATAAATATCTATTATTTCTATTATTACTTCTCAGAATATATTATAATCTTGTGCGTATCTATATAAATATCTGAACTAATAAACAAAATTTAAAAATGTTCATTTCATCTGAATATTATTGTATACGCGTTATAATCTTAAATGCTTAGTCAAAATTAATTTAATCAAAGACCATGTAGGGTATCTATGGCAGATTTTTGAATGAAATACTGACCATTTAAACGTAATAACTAATAAATGCCTCTAAAAAAAGGTTTTAAGTCTCAACTGTAAGCAAGGTTCAGACCGAAACGAAAGTTATTTATTGGTTTTACATTGTTGAGAATGTATGTTTTTTATGTGCAAATAACTGTGAGGAACAGTCTAGAAAATCGTTTTTCATAACTGTATCCTTGTATCTATGTATCCTTTCGGCCATATCCAGACACCGCACAGATAAACATTATTTTATTTAGGTATAGTGGATATACTCGTACCGCGTTGGCCAATAATTGTACAGCTTATACCATACACCATTTATATTTATATACACGCGTACACATGCACACAAATGCACACACACACACACACGCACCGTCGTCCGACACTCGTTAAAATATTATAACCATCGGCTGTCGGTGCTGGCGAGTGAGTGCCATACAGGAAGTCTCGTCGCTCGGACTATCGGCCGCGGCAAATCCGTCTTCGGCCTTCGCCGATTCGTGTACGATATATGCCTTAAAAATAGACACGGACGCACGTGTGTGCTCGGACCCAGCTGCCGCCCCCCGGTACGCTAGGCGCAGATCAGATTATTACTATACGTACGAATAATAATATATTATAACGGCCTTGCGCGATACGCGCGTGTGATAGGTGACGACCCTCAGTGGAGACCGAGAGACGTCTGCTGACCAAATGACCGCACGTTCCGATCGTAATTAGCGAGACGGGTGCACCGAAATCTGCAGCAGCAGCACCTCATCGTGTGTGTGTGTGTATATATATATATATATATAGTGTGTGTATGTGTATATTTATTATATACATAGCGTATAATATACTTATGTGTATAATATGTTTGTATATGTATATGGTACAATAATAATTACCGTCTGCTGTGACAGACGCACGCGTTCACGATTTTCGTCCAAAAATATAATAATCTCCGCAGCAGTCATTATCCGCCGCACGAGCGTCAATTATTTATTGTTATTTATTATATGCAGCCACACGTGTAACATTAGAATGCGTATATTATGTAGATATACGGTGCAGTCGGTGGATCAGGAAAAAAATGCCATTTATTGTACACTCCAACAACATAAACGGTATCATATAAAAACCGTTTTTAAATATTAATAATGTAATGTTTAAAAATATAATAATACAGTGGATAATTGTGTTTTATTTTTAATGTAAAAAATCACAGATTTGATGTATAAATTCATTTTTTTGAAACGATTCTTATACCGTTTTGCTAACGCGTAAAAACATTGGACAATTATTACTTAATTTAATAAAACAATAAAGCTAATTTCAGCTCAGTATAGTTGGTGCTAATTACTAATAAATGTATACCTATAATAAATTACCAGTACATTATCATAAATTTCTCTGTCTGTTGCTTTTGCGGTGAACGACGATAACGTCTCTTGGTGTAAAATAATACTCGTATATACTGACTGTATTATAATATATTACGTACGTTTCGTCCGGTTTATGATATTATATATTATAATATATCAAAATTGAATTATTCCTTTAACCCCTAACCTAACCGCACAAGTCAGTATATATTATTATACACACAAACTTACGACATTTTCTTTCGACCACTTCACTTTTATCACACACACACACACGTGTATATATATATATATATAAACATAATATTAATAATAATAATAATGCATTAATAACTGCGGTGGACACGAAACGTGGTGCGTGACAGTGTGTCTCGACAATAATTCCCCGACGGCGACGTCGAGCTAAAACGCTGTCGAGGGGTGGTCTACAGGGGATGAGGCGGGGGTCCTGTGTCGTCGGCCAATCATTAGTGTGTACAGCCGTCCGGAAGGAACAGGGTTTCCTGAAGAGATAACACGGTTGCGACACGACAGTTCACGTGCGCGATTATGACGTGAGAGGTATATGAAAAAAAATAATAGCCAAAATAAAACAAAAACAAAACCGAAATGAGAAAAAAAGTGGGAAATTTATCAAACGACCACATCTGGTGTTGTCACAAAGTTAGAGAGAGAGAGAGGGAGGGAGGGAGTTCAAGCAAAGTGACCCTGCAGATAAAAAAAAACGATATTTAGGTATACATACAATGTAAACGCAGAGCAAAGTCCGTTAGACACCTCTTATGTGTAGTATTTTAAGAGAACACCTATACTATATGTCTATATTGAAGACATTTTATTACCTACAGGAACGATCAAAAAAACGGGGTTTGAATCAAACGTTTCTCGTGCTTCTTGTCGGAAGTCCGTGATACTTTTTTTAATTACCTACATATAACTATACTATGTACTATATGTACTGTAACATGGTCGGGGAACCTTATTACGATATTAGTTATCCGGGGAATGATTTATATTCCCCACGGAAAAGTTTTCCGTAGTTACAACCCAGTTTGAGTACTTTTGCAAGAGTTTTTATCGATAAGAAGACATGTTTGGTATACATCTATGGAATAATTATTATCATATTTTAAGTACATAGTGCTTTACTGTAGGACATAAGTATAAAAGAATATGGCTGTTAGTAATTGAGTATTTAAGTTCGCTTGTGTGATGGTGACTCTCAAACTGAACTGATGTGTGTCATTTTAATAATAAATAATAATTTTGACAATGGACGGTGTCGATAAGTGTGAAATTGTGAATATTTTGTGTTAGTTAATTTTAGAGTGTGTATTGAGCGTATAATTACACGACGTATGATATAGGTAACAAATGTACACATCGAAAAACCCTAATTTCCATTAGTCGGTGCTGTTATTACTGTAATTTATGTCTAGATGTGCTTATTTAAAAAACGAAATCAAAAACATAATGAAGACGATAACTAACATTTAAGACTTAAGACGTATCTGTTTATAGATGAGCATAGACGTATCCACGAGTAGGTATTATAAACCGTTACAACTCGTTTATTTTAATCATAGACTAAATAAAAATTAGTTGTGGCAACTCAAAACTAATGCCTTGCCCACAATAGATTTGCCCACAATGGCATCACGGCGTGTCCACCCCTCGCCGATGGGTAAAATACAATACATTTATTATTTGCAGATTGTTTTTATAACCACCGTTATCTGTATTCATTTTTATACCGCAGCAGTTCTGCAGTCCCGTTTACATAATTTTAAGAAATGATTAATGTAATAATGTTAGATTGAAAAATTCATTGCCACGACTCACGCGGGTCTTAAGTCTGAGGACTGTCAAGTCCTACCTCGAGTCCTGTTTTATAAACACCGAGCGACGGCCAAAGTGTGCTGTAATATTACTTATATGGTTCGGAGATTATAGCGTGTAAGTATATGTACTAACATATATGTATATACACACGTATGTGTGTGTGTGTGTGCATATATAATAATAATAAAATAATATGTGATATTTGTAACGGGTGATTAATGTCGGACGTTTTGCACAACGGCTCGAGCGACATGTGGCCAGAAGAGTGGAAGAGTGAAGAGGCCCTCGTGCATGCAACACCACATAATATATATATATATTATAATACGTATAAAGGTACATGTTATTATGCGTAAGCGCGGGCACGTGGTATTGCGCGCGCGGATATTATATTATATATTGATATAATAGCTCAGTTTACTAATGTTATTATATGTTTTCGGCTTTTTGTTTCGGCCGACATTTGTACTACTGCTACTGTTTTACACGTACCGATTAATACACGCGGTTACCGTTCACAATATATAGTTATGATTTAATTATGTTATTGTATTATTATATTATAATATATTATATTGTGTTCTACATAATATGCGCGAGGAGAGAAGAAAAAAAATACCGATTTTTCGAAACCTTGTTTTTTTTGTCCCGTGCGACGACGGATTAGAATAAAACGTTTCAATATCACGAGTGGGGCACTCACTCTCGTCGCCGACGCACGCTTCTCCGCGTAGTTATGAGGAGGCCACTCTCCGCGAACGCTCTTTGAAAACGACCAGCGCCTATATTATTGTACTACTATTATATTATGTATATCTAGGCACTCGTGTCGAGTTTACACGTCGTCGGGACGGCTCTAGCTGTAAATGATTATTATTATTATTATTATATCGGAGTACGTTCGAGGCACACTGCTCTGTTAACACGGCATACTATTATCGAAAACACAAACCGTACTGCGATTGCGGTATACGTTAAAACATCATGTGTAACGTTAAATTGTATAATATCATACTTTTATGTTCATCATATTTTATTATCATTATATTGCCATTATAGCATTGTGCATTGCGATCGTTTATCACCGAAGTATAGATTGGATTTAGTACTTACACACACACACACATACCCATGTTATTTATATACGAGCTAGGCCATTATAGCATATGTGTACCTATATTATAAAATATAGGACAATAGGTAATCGCACCTAAACCGTTTAACTGTTTAAGTATACCTATACCATCTACCAAACAGATCGAACGCAAACGTATAAAATTATGAGCGCCGATATCGTGCTCCAGACATTTAACAGAACAACGATGGTTTCATTATACCGATGATTGCGATAATATAACCGACGACGAAGCGCGACACGATCTTCAAACATAATCATCATCGTAATAAAGAGCTTATCGAAATTCGAAAACTAACTAAACTACCCGTATAGTTTTACGCACAATACACCGTAAACTAATATTATTGTGGCGTATAGCCTTCGTAAATACCTAAGATATGTACAGACGTTTGTGACATAGTTCGCCCTATCCTAATATAACACAATTCAGTAAATAATAATTTGTTAATATCAACTGAGTGTACACGCTTAAAGAAATTTTTATTTTTCGGTAAACTATATTATTATCATAAAGCCAAATGCATACCAAATAAGACAGGTAGGTACATGAATTCAAGTCTAACTGATTTCTTTGAATGAGGATACATCAATGCCAAGGTATAATTTGTTACTGTATTATCTTTGTTAATAATTTAACTATTTTTAAAGACAAATTTTAATTCTCTACAAATAATATAATAAATAACTAATTTCAAAGTACAATAATCTATGTATACTGTATAGTGTATACTAATATTAGTAGTATTTCATAATCAACATTGTACCTATATTTACGGAAACAGTTGAATAAATATGAAAGAGATTCATTACTGTGACCTAATGGCTAATCCTCTATTTGTTGCATGTATTATCTTTATACAATAATTATTTGATCATAATTATAATAATAATATATATATATTCCAATATACCATTTGAAAGACCTTCTTGCAGGTATGTTATTTTATCACATAGACAGTCTTCCAGATACTCGATGATTTTTAAAAACATACAATTTTAAGTCTATTAACTTTTTTTAATTTTATACATTTATAATTAAAATGAGATAGACAAAAATATCGAATAATACACAATATTTCTCTATAATAATATAATGGACCGTTATGAGCAATAATTTATTTATATATATATTTTTCGGAACTACAATATTGATTTTATATATATAGATTATATAAGAAATTATAAATTATTTCATATTAACCCTTTGTTACAAGGTAAATATAGTTATATACATATTACATACCTATGCATTCATTGATTAACGATCGATAATCTCGAGATGTCGTGATAGACGTAATCTCTTCTCTACAAAAAAAAAAAAAGAAAATCAACAACAAATTCGTTGAGGCACAAAAATTAAAATTAAGAATAAAAACGATTGCATTCTGCGTCGCGTAATGCAATATTTTATTGTCCGTGATGTAGTACTTGATTAGGTATCTATAAAATAATGAAGCACGCGCCCGCGTTGTGTAGTGCATGTCCTGCTTATACACTATATATTATATTTTAGTCGCCATGTAATTGAACGACGGGACACTGAAAAACAGTTGTCTCGACAATGAAAGGGAACTTTTTGACCCTCTCGATGCGGTTAACGAGCGTGTATTTTTCGTATTTTTTTTTCTTTTTTGCCTTTCCATGTTTTTCCTACCCTTGCGCAGTCATTTATCATCATTCGGACGGCACACTGTCCCCGACAACACTATCCCATCAATATCATAATAGCCGATCATTGTGCGCACTGCTATAATATTATATTATACGTATATCACACACACACACACATCCCGAGTGAGCTCTATACGGAGTACGGACGTTACGGATGCGTATTCCGCAGAAAATCGAAAAATCATCTGGCCAACATAATCATTTCTGTGGTCTCTCGGTAAAGTGGTTGTGTCGCCACTGCGCCGACCGCCGTACGCATTCTATTTGTGGCAGTTATCATATTCTTATATTATATTATTATTTATTATTACACGAATAATTACGAGTGCTGCAGTATAAATATAATATTGTATACATGGGAAACCATTAACCATTTATAACAGCCGTAGTTGAACGTTTCGGTCTTCAGTCTTCACTCGTCGGATTCTTTGATAATGACGTATCAAGCAATATATTGTGGACATTAACCGCATGACCCCAACAGCAACGAAATATTCGTCGTGTCCAGTCGTCGTAGGTTATTATATCATATTATATATTTTTAAAGTATAAAGAAATATGACGAAAAATTATTGTTTTTCATTCGTGTAAATGGACACTATATAATATATGTATAGACGATTCAATGTTCAATCTATACTACAGGCTCGATTGCTGATATTGGTATTATTGTATAATGGTGTAAGATTATAGTTTCTATTTTTTTTGATTTTAAAAGATAGTGTTAACGCGATCTGCATCATTTTTTTCTCGAATAATATATACGCGATGTATACAAGTTCAACGTCCAAGATGTAGTATCTAGTAGTACTAGTAGTAGGTAGTAATTTTGTTTTTTTAGCTTATATATATACAGTGGCGTGGTGAACATCTTTCAAACCCTAAGCAAATTTTTTATACAATGACCCACCCACCACCCCCCTCCCCCCACCAAACTATACATAATTTTCTGTATGCTAATTTTGAATTTTTGTTATAAGAAGTCATCAATAATTTAGTATAAATAATACAAATTACAAATATTATACAATTAAGTAATACATTTAATTATTTAAATAAAATAATAAGTTCATTAATGATAAATAAATAGGTATTATTATATTTTGTGTGTCAAAAAAATATTTAGGTACCTATTAAGTCACACACTGTTACGACCTGTGAAATAATGTCTATGACGTAAAGTTATAACAATAACTTAAGACTACAGTATAACAAATTATATATAATATTGGAAAATCAATACTGTGATGAGAATGAGTCGGTGTATACCTACAACCATGGCACTATATAGTTATAACTTATAGTACATTAGTAGGTACTCTATAACTAGCTACCACTGCAGCCTGCAGTGAGTACGGACCTAAATACAGGTACAATTTCAAAGAGCCAAGGGGTACCCACCCCCCCCTCTGAAAAATGTCTAGGGCTAAGCAATTGCATTGGGTAAAAGTCGTTCACCACGCCACTGTATATATATATACTAGCTGATCCCGGGCACATTGTTGCCCATTAAAAATATTAATAATGACAAATCTATATGAATAATATGTTTTATTTTATAATATAACGATTAAAATATACTACCTAAGTAATATCGTTACAACAATATTCAATTTATTTTGGGTCATTATGTATTTTTATTCGTTTTATCGAGAAAAGTCTGATCCGTCTCATTCTGTCCCGCCCCAGCGTTGCCCGAGCCAAATATTAAGTTAAGTTTAACCTCAAGTGAAACCACCTAGGTAATCCACTGCATTAGATCGTGGAAATATGTGAGCAGTAAATTATCAGGTAGGAAATCCACCTGCGGTGGATTGCGGAAACCATACGAGGTGCGTAAGTCCCATGCCAAAGATTTGCTTTTTTTAAATAAATTTATGGCTGAACCGGCAACGCTTTGCTATTGCTATATTTTTCATAGGTAAATTTGACCCATTGAACTTTATATCACCTACAATTTATTCATCTTTTATATATTTAACTGTCCTTATGAGCCACGACCGTTCCGGGATTACCTGGCGTTTATGGACGCATTTTCAACTATAGACATCCTTGCTACAACGACGGCGAGTGCGAGTATATTCTAAGTTATTAGTACGACGCGAATAACGGATGTCGGGTAAAAAGTGTTGTAACGCGTTTGTAGTTCGAACTCGACACCACTGAATACGACGTAAGGCGTTAAATTATTTACATAATTGTTATTTTTTTCGGCACTCAATTAATTTGTCCAAACTAATTATACACTTAAACCTTCCCTGAGTTTATACCTATTTAATAGTGAAAATTGTACTAAAATCCGTTGAGTATTTTTTGAGATTTTTGCGAACAAGCAACAAACGGCGTCTCTTTATATAATAGTGAGATATTATGTATATATGTATTTCTTCAAGTAAAAACATACTGTTATAAACAGATTAAAATGAAATACTATATAGACACATTGAATGTAATATATATATATACTTATAGTTTTGTTGGTCTGCAACTTTAATTTTTTATAATAAAATCATAATTAAATATGATAAGTGATAACTGATTCAATGATTATTTTATATGATATCGACTATTTATTCACTATATTAACTATTATCAGAGCAAGTCAGAAGGAGACACCAATTAGCCATCTTAAACATAAAATTAAAGTACCTATGTCCGAAGTGTGGAGTAACTTAATATAATATTGTATACTAAAGATAGATTATTTCTCAAATTGTTCGGGAATTCAATAAACAGTGGAATCATTCTAAAAAGAACAATTCTCGTTTAAGCCTTTGTTTTTAAAATTATGATATAGTTTCAGATGAATGGTGCAACTGATAATCTCGAAAAATCAATAAGTCTAGTTATTATTATTATTAATTTTTTTTTAATATCGTGCCCATATTAATGGAGCTGTTTGAGCGATATAGATCGACTTAATATGTGTTTATAGGCTCAGGATTAAAATGTCTAAAAATAAATCACAGTGATTTAATCACGTTATACCGGTTGGCCCGGTACATAGTATAATAATATCGTTATGCTTATTGCATATTATGTAGATACTATTGAATCGCCAAACAAACGGTTTGATACAATATTATAATATATATTATATCGTACCTACCAATATGCATGTCAAGTCGATACATAATGCATGAAGCTTCGATTATTTTTTAATTATCACACCGACGTGCATCGTTAATATAATCCGTTACGGTTCATATTTAAATATCGTATAGATGTGTTTTGAACGGTACCTACCTACCTGTCCAAAGAACGGAGCTCTGGCGGGCTGCGTGATGTGTATAGGAATGAGCTAGGCGCCTTATGTCTTTGCCCCTTGACGCGGAAACGAATCGCACGATCATAAAACGTGTACATATATATGTATATATATACATACAAACGTAATATGTATTATATATACATACCTGCATTGAGCGATATACGTACCTATGTATTATATAATACAGTCGCATAACATTAAACGCACACACTTCCCATATGCAGTAGTTTTAATTATGAACGTCACACTTGTACTCTCCATACACAATATAATTTTTAATATATGACATTATAATAAAGTGTACCTCTGCACATAATATTATGTACAAATAATATCATAATTATTATGCACGCAGCTCCTCGTCGTCTCCTCCTCCTGTCTATATATTATATTTATACATACAATGAGTGCGACGGTTGCTGCAGGATCTGGCCCGATATATTATTATTATTATTATGAATGTGAATCTAATTGACGGAGAAACGCGCGCGTCGAGAGCGCCGCAAACAATCGTCATTTCACGACAATACAATAATAATAATAATAATAATAATAATATTATAAGACAATGAAGAATAAATAGTTTTTTAAACATTGGACCTGGGCCCCGCGTGTCTTTTCCACCCGTGTGGGATATGCATAGGCCGTCCGTATACGTATAATATGTGCCCATGTAGATATTCAGCATGCGGGACAAAGGGACGTGTCGCCCCTCTTATTATATTATTACTATCGCGACGGTTACCGCTGCGGCACGGTCGGTATATACGTATATCGGTATATTATACCTATAGGTATACACATCACATTATATTATGAGTACGGGTCCTGGAGACTGTGACTTTGCCAATCAATCGGAAACCGTACGCGAACGCCACTGCAACACACTCGTGTGCGCTCTCAAACGGTTTTTTAATCGATTCGAATATCCGACGTATATATATATATATATAGGAATACTTAGATATGTATATATGCGGGAAACAATGACAGGGGACCGCCGGTATTCATATCGGAAAACAATGCCGAAATCTGCCGTTATTTCCGATCTATATTATTTATTATTATTATTATTATTATTTCGTAAATTATGTCTTCGGTAGTGTTACAATATGCACACTTATTATATTGTTACTGCAGCTCAGTTTAAATTGTTATTGTATATTGGTCTGTGGCGTGTTTCTCGATGGCAACCGCACCGCGATATCCATAATGTTATGTAGATATTGTAAATAATAAAACACATGGGAATGAATATTATAATTATTTATAACGTACCTATTTAAATATAAAATAACTGAACGTTTGTTCTCCGGGAGTTAATTGTAAAATGTATTATTCACTCATCTATACGTAGATAAAATATCCACTTCACATCAGAATATTACATAATATTATATTATCCGACATTTCTTCAATCGATATTTATCATTAGGTATTCCATTAAGCCTCAATGAGTTATATTAGTTTTTTTATTTGAATATAAATTCAAATAGCCCGCTATGTATATTAATATTGAAATCTATCACCCGCTATGTTTTATAATTATTTATTTTAATTCAATAATTTACGCATTTTTTATACAATTAAATTGTAATTAATATGTTTCTACAATTATTATTGTATATTATTTTATTTTATAGATTGACATTTTTCATTAAAGTTATTTCTATTCCTTCAACTTTATGATGTTTAGATACATTATAGAAAATTTCTCAAACAAAAATATAAATATGCATGATCTATGAAAAAGAAGTGGTTTCAGCTACAACATAAACAATAAAATAAACCCTACATTTAAATTTTCACTATCTTAAATATATGAGCACTTTTATCGAATGGAATATCAATGGATTCCAAGACAAAAAAAACTCCGACACAATCTATACATTTTTTCTTAATTTAAACAAAAGCCAACATTTCAATTAATATAATTTGTTTTAAGATTTAGTTTTAACTTGTACTTGGTTTTTAGGTAGGTTATTAAGTAAGTAATAAGTAATAACCATAGTTGTCAAAGCCCTAACAAATAATAATAATAATAATACAAATGTAAAAAAAACAAAAAATGATATATGTAAGTAAGTTGAAAAAAGTTTTTGGCAAATTTTTTCAATACTCTTTGAACAAATATTGAAAAATTTAACTAAATGACGGAAGAGTTCGAGAAAATAATTTGATCAAAACATTTATTACTATACGAACATACGAACAAATTGTCATCGACGCCCATTCATAATATGGATTATATATCTACTGTACCTACCTATAGTCATTTCAATGTCAATCAAACATCATTTTCTATATGAGAGTTGAAAAGTCAACTTCTGAATTTTAAATCCTAAAAAATGTGTACTTTTCTCTTAAACAACAACATTTTAAATATTTTTAAAGTTGAGGTTTTAATTTTAATATAGCAGTCAAATAATTTGTAAGTTAAAAAATATAGACATGGTGTGTGATGGGATAGACTAGTGACTGGTGAGCCACCCTGACCCTACAGTTCATGTAAAAATAATTTAAATGTACCTATTATGAGTATTAATAAACCTATAGTTACGAATCGGATTTATGTGAAGTATGCGATAAATTGATTTTCATTCCTAATAATAATTATCTCATAACTAAAAATGGGTATAAGATACAATGTGGTAAATAAAAAAGTCTTTGAATAAATAAAATAAAATAAATTAATTTGTGTTTAATATTGTGAAATAGTAAAAAATAATGACGATATTTTTTATACTTGCAAATGAAGGCAATACGTTGCTGTGCAGTGGCAAATATTTTCGATAGTGCTGTGTCTTGACTTTTAATTGAATAACATTTATATACGCTCGGAAAGTAAATACTGAATAGAAAAATACATTAAGACTGGTACACACAACGACACATACGTTTATATTCGAGGGTGTTTACTGAAGTTTGAGGTATAATGTGTATGAACAATTTTTTTTCTACTACTACAAATTCAAATAAAGTAAATTGTACGTAAATTATAAACTGTTAGATATAGCTCAATACTTTTGGAAAAAAATTATTTTTCTATTCAGAAAAAAAAGTATATCAAACATTTTAGTAAATACTTATATACTTAAATTATGTTACCTTAACCTGTATATTATTCACAGGTTCCTTGTAATCATGTGGTCGTGTAGACAAGTAAAGTTATTAGCATGTACACTTAAACGATCATTTTTGTCGTTTTCTTCTAACCATTCAAGTTTGATAACTTATTGGTCAATTCACTCTATAATATTAATTTTGTAGAGTCCTCTTCCCCAAATTCATTTTAGCGATGTATTTCGATTAATTTTTTTTTATTTTATAATATTATACTTTCACCACATTATGATGTGTTATTTGATTAAAAAAAAACTATAAACAAAACTAAGAACATGAATTCGTGAGTTCGTGAATTCGATATCCACTACCCAGAAAACAGACTATTTATAAATTGTATTCCATAACAGTCACATAAACTGATAACAGTATTAAAATAACATGCACTCATATTATTATATCCGATTGGCGGGATGGGAAACACTTGTTTTGACCGCGGCACAATAATTATCGTATCGACATATTAATATTATTGTGTTATTGGTAGTAATAACAATGGATAGGACTCTTTTACTCTTAATATTTTTTTTGTAATTCAATATAGAACCTTTTTATCCTCAAAAAAAGTTATGGAGTAAAAAGATTCTATCTAATACATTCAAAAATAACGAATATGTTAATTTCAAATACATAGAACCTTTTTGCTTTGCGTATCTCATTCATTATTACTCGTATCAAACTAATTTCTAGCTTAAAACATGCGCCATTGAAAACGTATTAGAAATATTTGAAAAAGTCAATTTCGAAAAAAAAAAACATAGAACCTTTTTACTCTCGGCCCGCGTAATAATAAGAATAAAGGGTGGTTAAACTACAGGTAACAACAACTCTGCTATGCAGTAATTGTCGAGTAAATCTCGTTATTAAGTAAGTCACCGTATTGTTTGTGTTGAATTGGGATTTAATGATAAATCATTGCATACGAAAAACGATTCTGAGCGAAGACTGTGATATATCAGTCTATATTATTAAGTACCTATATTTTATTATATATTTATTTTTATTTATTCATATTTATATTGCTATCAAAATAATAATTATTTTACAATCACGTGCCTAGTAACCCACTTTGAAAATTAATTTTTGCCGAAAACATTACATTTGAAAATATAATTTAATGTATAAAATATAATAATATATATTAAAAGTTTCAAGTAACCACAAATAATATTTTTAAATTATAACAAAATAACTATAGTTATTTATAAAATCATTATTCTTCGTTTAAGTATAAAATTTCGTCCAAATTTAACTTAAAATGTTCGTAAACAATTTGTTTATATATTTGTTTAGTTTTTTTTGCTTCTGATATAAACTATACTTATAAGGAGCCTTGTATTACATTTTAAATCAGTAGCTATAAAAATCTAACATTATATAAATTTGTTTTAATAAAAATGTCTCATGCTGTAATTAGCTGAAAAAGTGTCAAAATATTTTGTAAATTATACAATGAATAGAAAATTTTGATGCAAACAGTTAGTGAACATTGTATGTATTTACGGTTATTCATTTTTGAATTACCTACAACAAAACGAGAAAATCAATTTTGGATTAAGAATTGGTTTTGAATGAAAATTGTCGTTTTTCCCAATTTTTTTTTATTTTTTTCTATTTAAGAAAAGTTTTTGGAATTTTTTACTTTTCCGTTTTTTCTACTATGATAAAAAGTGTTTTAAGATATCCAAAAAAATAAAACCTTTATCCTTCATTTATTAATTCAAAATATATGTTAAACACCTCGGAAAATAATCGTATGTCCGCATGAAATTCAAATCAAATTTAGTTTTATTTAATACTACTTCATTCGTTTTTCAAATAATTTATCTAGTCAATATTATTTAATAATTATACCTACTTTATTGCATTAAACTTTTACTTAATTTCATCATGTTTTTAATTTAATACAATGCATTTATTTCGTATGATATTTTGTATATTTAATATGTTTAGATTTTATTTATTTCTACTTTTTAATTTATTCTTATATGTATAGTTAGAATAATTTATTTCTTAGAATAAAGATTATTATTATTATAAGTTGCACTTATATATCGAGTTGACTATTCAGAATATTTTTGAGCGGGAGGCCTCAGAATTGTAATCACGTCACTGGCGTGCACTGAGAGTGTTTCCGTTTTAGCACACATGAGTTTTTAACGGGAAAACATCGCTATAAGTGTCCCTTCAAAGCGCATAAATTCCGTGACCCAGGAGCTGGCTTACTGTGATAATATTATACATTATATAATATTGCCAATATAGCTGGTGTGAACGCAATAAGTTTTTAACCACCGGGCACTGACACAGTCGCGAGAACCGACGTACCGCGAGAACAAAAAGCGCGAATGTATATATGCTCGGGATGTATGACTGCAAGTTGCAACAGTAGAATATTTACGACATATACATTTAATAATATATTATATATATATATATGTAGTTTGTCGAAAAACTTTAAGCTCAGTAAATATCAGCCGATATCGCGTACCTAAACATATATATATAGGCTAGGCGGTGAACGACAGCGGAGGAGAGGAGGCGAATCGGAAGAAAAGCAATCGGGAAACAGAAACATACACACGCGTGTTTATACTTCCGTAAAGGAAATTAAGGGCTCTCCGATAGTAATTTCCCGCGCCGTCGTCCAGCGATTACGGACCAAATCAAACGCATCGATGTCAATATAAACGTTTATATGTACACGCACACACATGGTTTATATGCAATATATCTAAACTATCGTGGAAAATATAAGGATATATATAAAAGCGCGAAGCCCGTGTGCATCGTGTATACGTGGCGGGGACGGTGTAGAATCCTTTTTTTCCTCGCGGTACGTCATGCGAGATAGCGTGCTGCAGAATAGATGTGTCAATTAAACGGCGTTTGATATAAATTACACGATATATATAATATATATTATATACCTACCGTATAGGCGGCGCGTGTGGCGGATTTACGGTGCGGCGCGTGTGTTATAGGTAATATAGAAACGAGCCAGAAAAACGAATTGCGACTCAAAGTAAATAATAATAATGCGGACGGTGTGGGGACGGCTTTTCGAGGTCTTCGGCGCGCCGCGGGAATTAAAAGCGTAAACGGCGGCAGTGAGGTATAATAATAATTATAAGGTAGGTACATATTATAATACAACGCGACGTTTGTTGTATAGGTATAGATGGTACCACGCGTAACTGTGCACACGCGTGTATTCGTATATTATACCGCACTGGTATACGAGGGCGGTAACCGCGGCGACGACGACAACGGTGCAGCCGCGTGTGTTGTATATACCTACGCGGTTAAGCCTCGGGGCGCGGGTCTGACGCCGTTTGCGCGGGGCAAACAAAAGTGACATACGAAACATTGCGGCCAAATGGATTTATTGAAGGCTCCGTCCCGTTGTTCCTCTTTTCAATTAATTTCAATGGCTTCCGCCACTTAATTTATCGTCGTCGTCGCCGCCGACGCCGCCGCGACTGCTATCGTATGTACGACCTGCACGTACAGGTATAACATAATAAACGTACGGCTTATAAAAGTAAACGTACGTATTGTGTGTGTGTGTGTGTGTGTGTGTGTGTGTGTGTGTGCGATATTATGCAAACAACAACCGCAAAAGTTGCCGGTTGGGGTGGCGGAGAAGGTATTTTAAAGGGAAAAAGTACTGAACCGTCGGCCGACCTGCTGCGCAAAGGTATATGTGCAACAAGGATTAAAACTGTGTAGATAATATGAATATATCATATGATACATATTATGTATATAATATAATATATAATATACAATATTATATTATTATATTATAATGTACCTACGTACTTACACGTATAAATTGGTATAATCACTATAATGTATACGGCAGCGGGGCTTGAAACCATAATTAAAAATGTCGGTATCGGAACCCGAATCTTCTGAAAATCTTTGAATCGGAACCCTAATTTAAGTTTCTCGCGTTAGTACGGTACCGATGTTTGGTGCGGTATTCGTATCATTAGTTCTTTGAAAAAATATATAATGTTATTTTGGTACCTAGTTAATTTAATTACTTTAACATTTAAAAACAAATAATATTAGGTAAATATAATTCCCTATAATGATTTTTTTTCAAAAGGTACACATTTAAAAAATGTAATACATTTAGTATTCAGTAATAACTTCTATTATGATTTTATTTTCTGCTTATCACTTATACCTTTGATAAGCGTATTATTTACCTACGCTTTAAAAACGTATTTTTTCCCTTCATTAAAACTATATAATCAAAAGCCATTTTACTAGGTTTGATTTAAAAAACTTCAATTGAAACTGAAGACAAAAAACTATAAAAAAATACGCCATCTAGTTTAAAGTCTCTCTTCACCATCACAAATCTCTCACACTTTTCTACATTCTATCTCTACATAGTACTAACTTTGCGAAAAATTCACCCAATCTAGAATTATGAATAATTAACCCAGCTTTGATTTTTCTCTCAAACCCATAAAATATGATAACTAAGCGGCTCTTAGAGTTCTGATATACTCTGTACATTTATTCTATAATCTATGATAATCTATAATCTATATCATTCAATTATCTATTGTCACTATGGCTCTCAGTTATTTCTAATAATTATACATTTTTGTTGTTTCTCTTCATTTACTACATTTCTCTATTAGATAGGTAATAAAAAATATATTTTTTAAATTTATTCTATTTAAACCTGTTATATATTTAATTTAAGTTTATTTATTCAATTTCACTTCTAACATTTTATTCAAATAAATACATTTTATTTTTATTAAATAGGTCTCATATCTGCGTTGTATTATTTTTTATCGAAGGTTATCTATGTAATATGGATATGTGCAAATAACCATCACGTGGTTTTATCGTATTTTATAAATATTGTAATAATAGATACTCGGCGATGCAATTATATTTTATAAGCGTTTTTTTTCTTTCTACCATCGTAGCACTTCGTTGTGACGCGGCGCACAAGCATAGGTATTATTTTATTACGATATCGATCCGAATTATCGCCGTCGCGGTGTTTCGTGGCGTTCGTGGCTGTTTGACTCTGAGGAGTTTCCTTTTCTCAGCCAGCTCCGCTCGCCCACCACTATTTTTCCGATCTCCTCTCCCATATTCTTTCCATCCAAATCTCTGTATTTTTTTTCACGTCTTCTTGTGCAGTCAAGGTATTATATTCGCTTCGGTTGTATACTGCAGCGGTCGTATACCTTTATACACGGCCACCATGTACGCGTAATTACTGCAGAACAACGACGAATTCGCGTACACACATTATAATATTATATTACATAGGTACATTTGCACTTTGGGCGGTATAAGGTAATACGCGGTGGTGCACCTACGTGTTTTTGCGCACCCATCCAAAACGACGACGACTACTATACTGCTCGGTCGGTTTTTACGCGAGCGTACACGCGTAGTTATTATAATTATTATTTATTTAATAATATTATTACATATTATAATATTATACACGTGGTGGGAATATGTATGCACGCGCGACCCCGACCGTTTCCACTTGGATGGTCTCTCAGAATAAAACTGCAATGTATAATATTATTAAACTAAAAACGTTTCGGCTACTAATGACCTCGATGGCGCATGACGGTGAAAAAAACTACATATTTTGTAGCATGCGAATCAATTTTTAATATTTATATTAACCTTTAACATTTACACCGTACACCTCGATCCATACAGTGGAATGTGGATTTAGTTTTAACTTGCAATCGTTTTGCTTATGTATATTATAAGTTCCGAGGGAAGGAATAATTATTTTCAAAATTAAGTTGGTATCTGGTTCTTAAGTACAGCGTGTGCTCTAAAAATGTCATGATAGGTCATCAACAATTTTTAGATGTATCGATCGGAAATACCTATCTAATGTTGACACGGTACTTTGTTTTTCGACTTTCTCTGTAGCAGTTCCAATAAGCACTTTACTACGATTTAATATTAGTAGCCCGGCCTCCCTTTAGAATTGTGCTTCGAACGTTGTGATTTATTATTGCTTTTAAATTTTGGATCACCCACCCCAGTGGAACATCCAACAACTATTTCACACTTTTATTTTTCTTAATTGGTTTTCTTTTAATTTACGTCAATTGTTAAATTTTAACATGCACTATGCAAAATATCGATACCTGCATATGTACGTAATTGTCTTATTAAAATATAATTCAAGAGCTAAATAAAAATGCCTATATACTTTTTTTTACTTTGTTTATTGTTTTAAAATTATAGTAAAAATAATGATGTACAGTAGACATAAAAAAAAATTTCTACTAGATACTTTAATGAACAATGGTTAAAGGATACCTTGCCGTTGACGTTTTGAGGGGGGGGGGAAAGGATCGGTTAGGTCCAATGGTATGCAAAATATAATTTATGATACTATAATATCAGAAAATCAGTATATATAGGTACCTAAACAAAATATGTATCTTTTGTGTTTATCAATATATTTGGTTCGATAGCGTTGTAAATTGTAATTAGATATCCATATGACTATATTGTATACTACATACTTATAAATTATTGTATGTACTTGTATATAGAACATTTCTTATCAAATACTATCAAATACGCAGCGAATCCAAATTATTTACTTTCCACATAAATTAGACTACTGATAAATTATGTATATAATATATTATATTTTATAGAGTATTACCATTTTCGGTGATAATGAGATATTGAAAAAAAAATTTCAATTCTCTTTATATATTATTATGTTATTATAGTTGAAACATAATTAGTTCAAAACGACAAAACGCATAAAGTAAATAATGCAAATTAAACTATAATCATTTTTTTTTTAAGCAAACTGTTATAGTTATGTACTTTATTAATCATTTTAAGACTATGCCACAGATTGTTAGTTTTTATAAAATAATAATAGTCTGTGTTTAATATCCTATAATCTATATTATGTTACGGGCCAAATAGGAAGTCGGGGACGGTGCACACGGCCGGATTTTAGAAGGCAAAGTAAGAAAAAGTTTACATTGTCCGGGCATTGTAGATAAAATATTGACGTATCAATATACATTTTTAAAAATGAATATATTGTAGGTATTATATTATTTATATATTATACTAAACCGATAAAATATAACACTATAATAATATATTATTATTATGATATCGTGATACGGACATATAATGTTATAACGTGAATGGACGAAAGAACATAATAATATATATTATTCTCCTTCACATTGCCTCGTCTAATATTTTATCTCTTTTTTACGCAGTGTCCCTGCAGTGGATTTTAACAGTTTTTGTTTTTTTTTTTTTACTACAGTAGGTGCTACTGTGTCTATACGCCGGCGTGTTATCTGAGTCTTGTTATTACGAGTAGTATGCGGCGATTACATTTGTGTATAGATATAGTAATATTGTGACTCTATAATATAATATACGCTGTGCGTGTGTATACGGTCGAGTGGTATAATAATAATAATAATAATAATAATAATAATAATAATATAATATACTGTACAGCGCGTTGCAGCGAGGATAAATCAAAACCCTGCAGGCTGCAGTTGTACACGGCTTGTCAGCGGTATTATATGGACCGTTTTTTCTTTCCTTTAATACGATTTTTCCAACGCGAGATAAGTTTCCAGACGACTTTACTGCCGCGCGATTTACGACTCGACCGCCATCGATGGTCGTACGCTCATGTGTGTGCATGTGTGTGTGTTTTCAATATTGTTATCGCCCGTACGTGTCTTTGGATCGGTTTGGGTCTTGGAGACCTTATAGAACGGATAGTAGACCGACGCGCGACGCGGAGAGTCTTTGCGCAGAGACATAACAAACAGTGGCAATAAAATTTTTTTTTTAAAAAAACCAGACCATAGCATGTCGTGCAGTGAAGGGAAATAATATTATAATACTTGACCTGTCGTGAACCAGATGTTCGTGTAATACCAGTCATTTTATCGTATTGTTTGTATAATAATAATAATTATGTATATATTATTATATATACTTGGAGACCAATAACAATGATTCATGTACTATTGTTACACACAGGATAGGCATTTGTTTATACACATAGGTACATATCATGTATTTATGCACCACCTCATACAATGCATATATTAGAAATGATAACAAAAATGAAAGTATCGATATTGATAATAAAAAAAAAATAAATTAGAATTTAACACAAGTTGCAGATATTAATCAACTGTGGTAAATAACTCAACGTTCCGAGATTAAGATTATGCTACCATTACAGATCGTATATTGAGCCATACTTAAAATTAGATTATCGACTAGACAGCAGCGACGCAGTAAACTTTGGTATACAATCATGTCAACGAATTTTTTATTTCGTAAAAAAAACAATGAGTAATCCCATTTTATATACATAGGTAAATGGTGACTATTCGATCATGTAACCTCATTGACAATGTTTTTAAAACATAGAAAAAATTAATTAATATTCAAATACGTAAATTCGATTATCTTATTGAAAAAGGTATTCTCACCGGAGTTGGATAGAATTATAGTATTATATAGGTAGATATAGAGACATTTTTCTGAAATTTGGATAGTTTTATAACGTGACTAGAGAAATAATATATGCACTTGCAATCTGCATGTTGCTGTCGAAGGGGTATACATACGTCATTCTGCAAACTAGATTAGAAAGTGCAACACTGCAGTCTATACAACAGCAATTTATTATCGCGAACTAATCGAGTATCGGTAATATTATTGTCGATCATTATAATATAAAAATTATCGCTTTGCTAGCACGAAATTCACAATCGTAGGACGGATAACAGTAATACTCGTAAACTCGCCTGTCTGTGTCTCGGTATTGTAGCCTTTCGCAGCGAAGACGCGATTCGTTAGACTGCTATTATTATATATATCCACGTTCGGGGCTGTCGACGACTTGGGCGAATATCCCATGGATATCACGAGGAAAAAACGACGGAGACAACAACAAAATTAAAAAACAAAATAAAGAATTGTTTTTCCTTTTTTGTTTCTCCCCACTCACCTCCCCCTCACTCCACTGAGAACAGTTGGAGACCTTTGATTCGTATTACTCTATATAGTACACATTATATGTGCGCGCAGCCGCGAAAAGATGTGTAAACCGATACGAACCGGATGCTTCCACAAAAACCCGAAAAGACAAGAGAAACGAGATAATTATCGTCGCGAGTCCTGCAGTGACCAGCGCTGGTGGAGATAATGGGCACAATGCGGTCTGAGACGCGGCCTCCCCCCCCCATATACACTGCACATACCTATTACCTATACTTTATATTCGGAGGCATTTAACGTGACTGGTCTCGTGGAAATACAAGCACACACACATATATATCATATAAATATTATAATATCATCCGTCGCACGCACGCACACAAAGTACAATCACGACACTATATATATACGCGTATTTGTGTGTAGAGGTAACTACATATATACACGTAGGTAGCTACGTGGGATCCCGTGCGTGCTCCTGAGCCTTGAATATTATATAATATATAATATAATAATGTGTAAGGTGTTTTTCGATTCACCTGTTGACAATTAGTTCAAAGGATCCCCCATCGTATTATAATATAATATATTATATTATTATATTGTAGACCGAGCATGCATACATGCATATATATATATATAAGTATGATGATATTATATACCCTCGCTCGTTGATTGATGGCCGCCGTATGAATGGACATTGAAATGCGTGAAAATTCGCGTTCTCTGAGAGATTATAAAATACACACTTATATTGTATTATATTATACATACATAATAATAATATTCAACGGATCCGCAGAGTCTGCGATTCGCACAATGGGATGCGTGCGTGTGTATACATATACATATATGTACTGCATTGCCTGTACAGAAACGACGTGCCAAAAGAAGATGAATCGGGAACGGGCCTGCAGCGTATACGTATATCATATCACAAAAGGCGAGGTGTCGTGATGCGGCCAGCGTGGTTTTTCTCGCGTTTTTATGTTTCCATTAGAGGAATTCCATCGGGACCCACGGAAATTTACGAATAATATGTTCGACACGTCCTGTGTTGTTATATTGAGACTTGAGAGTCACCCCTTTCACCTCTCGTCGCACCGCCTGTTAAAATTTTTACGGAGGGCGTTATATGCGTCGCACTGAGTAGCTATCGGTGTAAACGAGTGCCATTATGATATAATATTAGTCACATACAGCCTGAAAATTTAAAAATATGCAGGACAAATATGGTCTTCAAGTATGATATTATGTAGTTCAGAAATCAGAAATAACTTAATTAATTAATTATTAAAGGAAAAATTGGGGTGAGCATGCCTGGTGAATTATCCTGTATATTAGCATAGATCAGTTAATAGTTTTTTGTAAATTTAAATTTGAACTGATTTTTTTATAACAATTATTATCTACCATAATATGTACATGTTATTATGTTTATTATACACGAGTTGTTTCATTATATTATCAAACCATAGTATTGTTAAAGTTATAATACAATCATTATGCTCTAATTAAATGTATTAACTATACCTATAAATAAATTATATATCTACCTACGCACTTTCATTTATCTAAAGACGTTTATACTAATTTCCAAAGTAGGTGTTATTCAGCTATACTCAATCATAATACGAGTACTAAACATTACAAAATTATACATTTAATATTTAACATTTATTATTTTTATTTTTATTTTTTAACACAATATTATATTTATTCAATATGTTGAATTTCCTGTTTCAATTTAAACTTTAAGTATGAGATCAATAACTAATTATTTCTTATTGTCCATGTATTTTTTTAAGTTAAACAATATTGACGACTATGCATAGGGATGCATGGGATAATGTATATAATATTATATGTAAATATTTAATTTTTAAAAGGTTTCTTTTCCAAAATACAATTTTGCCAAGTGATTGTTCGGACAAATCCGTGCACTTGGCAACACTCCGCGTTCTCGGAGAAAATTAACAGCCTCCTTCTCGGACGATGGCAAATTAAAAAAATTCATATTGACTAAACGATATATTTAACTAGACGTAGCGCTAATACGGAAAATAGGACGATTGTCGAATGACTGACGAAATAAAAACCAACATAAAATGGTTAAAGTCAACTAATTGGCTTATAGGCCTACATTGTACATCGAAGACAAAATTAAATTGTACATAACAATGATACAGATTACAGTTCGGGAATAACCAAACAGAAAGTGGTTAATGTCAACTAATCTGCTTATAGTAGGTATACAACGCGGGAATATATATTTATTAATAAATTACGGTCTACGAAGGTAGTCGAGATAACCCGGATGATTCCAACAGGTAGTCTTGGGAATATTTGGGTAGTCGAGATAACACGGAAGTACCGATGCTTTATTAACAGCTAAAAGTAAAATTTGAGATTTAGATACTCTTTTGTAACAGTAATTATTTTTATTTAAAATCACTTGATTGGCTAACATTCACTGAATATTTTAATATTATATGAAAATAATAAGACACAACAAAATATTTATTAATAAGTATATAGGCAAACAAAATTCACGATTCTTAACATTCTTTATACATTTTTAATAGTCCTAACTTATAATACTTAGGTATATTATATGAGTTTATGGAAGTTTTAAGAAACTACCTACGCGTAACATATTATTATGTACGACATCAGACTGACAGTCGAATCGAACAAAATTATGTTACTATTTCAACAAAAAATTATTTTTGTCTATTGTTACTTTTTAGCTGTTGTTTAACATAGTATTATGTTATTGGTCTTTGTAGAGTATAAAACCATCAACAGATATTCATGAACAATAATATGTTCAAAAGTGGTACATCGCACATGATATAATAAATTGTAAATCGTTTTTGATAGTGTTTTAAATTTGAATGCTTACACAAGCAGTTTTATTTACTGCGACTAATTGTATGGCGTTTAACAATTCTTTCATATTTGCATTGTTTTATTTCTTCATTATTATTTGCACCAAAAATCGTCATGTCATAATATTGCAGTAGTATTCGTCTATACATCTATAAAGAGCACGTGCTTTCCAAGAATTCCTATGCATTTTTCATGTGCGTCTCTGTTACAACGGAGTAAGCAGATTCCGACGTGTTAGTTTAATATTTACGATTATATTATATTGATGAGTATTACAATGGCACATATAGATAATAAAACTCAAATTATTATGTAGGTTATTGAAAGTGAGTAAAAAAATTGAAATAAATACAATCGTGGCACTCGTCACGTTAGTGTTTTTACGACGTCTTCGGCCAAAATGTCATGTTGTTATTGTTATTATTGAAACGAATCAAAAAAAAAAAAAATGTCATAACTATTATCGTAGCAGTATACTATTATCATACTGCAATATTATATGGATGCCAGGCGCGTGGGTATTATAGACGCTCCACAAAGCATTATAGTTATTATATTATATTATTATTATATCGTTTTGTGTTTTGTAGTTTTTATGATTCGCCTGTTATCTATACGGTGCCGCGTGACGATGTAAAACAATAAATAGTAGTTCGTAAATGGTGATATACGAAAGAGAAAAAAAAATTAATAAATAATAATAACAAAAAATCGCACGTTATCATCGGCGCCGTGAGAACTGACAGATAAACATTTCCATTTAATACAGGCACTATTATTATTACTTTACACAGCACACACTGCAAATAACAATGAGGTCGCATTGTGTATCGACTTGGAGGCCAATTTAACCGAAATCCGTTTGTTACCGCAAAATAATTAAGGTCCGTAGTATTTAGAATCGCCGGTCGTACAACAGTCATTATACATTTTTCGCCATACACAAACCGAAGAATTGATTGAAAACTCGCATTCTTGTTTAAATACGTATTGATACACACCAAGTATACAATAACAATATGATTGTATGGGTTCTTTCATGAGATTTTAACAATAAACAACCTACATATAGCTATATTATAATATAAATAATGTAATATTGTGTTGAGCGTCACGCTCGGCGTTAAGCGACACAACGATTCGACTTCCCGAAAAACAAAAGGGGAATGATGTTCGTTATAATATATAATTTTATTCGTTTAAACACTTCAAAGTTTACCAAACTACGTACTATTATGATTAAATAATTGCTTACAACAAAATAATAATTAATATTAATTTAAAATACTTAAAACCAATGCTAATGCTTATTTACATTTCTTTGCTCAGTCATAAAAAAAATTATGCAATTTTGTACAATTTGAATCGATTTATTGATATAGTTTTATATACTATATAATACAATATTATAACTTATGGGAAATGTCTGTACAATACCAAAGATTTTAAGAGCGGACTCATCACTGACGTCAAGTGTTAACGCTTGTCAAATGAAAATAGGGTTTCTTGGAGACTACATCTCCGGTTTTTAATTTTAAAACTTGTGTTTTGTATTCTAAATCCTATAAATTGAATTTTAAATATATAATTTTTGTTTAGTTTAAATTTTTTTGAACTATATTAAACGTCATGTAAGTCTTAAGCATAATCAGAAATTCATTAGGCTAACTTGACTTGATGTTCAATTAGTTATTTAATTATTTATTTAACTAAAGTAATATGCATATTTTTTAAAAGTTCAGCCTTTGTTCAATTCAAAACCAATTTAAAGAAGCTCTATTATTAAGTAAATTTTTTTGCAGGATTTAGAATATACAAGTCGATGCATAAAATTAATTTAAAAAAAAAACCATAATAAAGTTACTAAAATGATATAGGATTTTTAATTTAAAGAAATAAAGTTGCGTTACGCAGAACTACAGAAGAGATATTTGTGAGATAAACAAATGTGTAAGAAATCGACTGCCTTGCTGCAGCTATGGTATAATATATAATATAGCTTCACGTTTCGCAAATCGAATTCAAAAATATAAAAAAAAAATATGCATGAAGTATGCTGAGTTGTAGAGTGTTGCTTGTTTCCTTGGTACACATACGGTATACGTACGTACCTGCTATTACGGTATTCGTGACCGTGAATAAATCCAAAACACTGCAAGTCACTCGCATTTCTATGTTATACAGTAGACGCCGTTTATAAGACTTACATCGGGACCAGCACAAAGTGAGTCTTATAACCGATTGAATATTATAGGCGAAGTGGGAAGAAAAACAAACAAATATTTTAATTAGTCATTAACTTTATTTTGCCACCTACTTCTCCTATTACATATTATTAAATGATTATAAATATATGTAGTACATACAAACATATTATTAATTAAATACATACATACGTACATAATCATATTAACTTTCATATAGATTTTAAACTTTTATAAATTTGAAATTCGATAAAATTTGTTGTAGGTATACACTATACATACATACATAGTACATTGCATGATTAGAACCAAGTAATAAGTAATAACCAACATAAAAGTTTATTTTCTACGATTTTTCTTCCGAAATTTAAGTCTATAACCGAAGTGATGATTCTTAAAACAGATTTTTTTGCAATTAATTCGAATACGTCCGAACTGTTTGAACTTATTTTGAGTGTAATAAGCAACTGAACCTTATATTCGTGAGCCTTATAAGCGGCGTCTACTGTAATATTATATAGCGGGACACCACCTCAATCAAAAAGCTCTCAGAAAGAACAAACCCCGATGTTCTGTATCGCGTGTTATATTATTTTGAAAGTCGAATAACTTATGTCCGTCAACACTAAATATTATTATAATATTAAAGGTAAGACTCGCCGATATAAAATATATATACCGTGAAACCCTCAAAAAGCCACAAAGGCCAATATGTTAAACGCATTATTGTGTCAAGTATAGGCGAACAAGTCTCCATAATATTCTGATATCCGTGTGTGTGTGTGTGTGTGTGTGTGTTTGTGTGCATTGTATTACTACGAGTGAGGTACACAATATATATATTTGTGTGTATAATGTATATACGTGTGAGACGTGAGTATATGTTTTAATTGTTGTCAAGTGAGCGGTGACATGTTTGTGTGTGGATACTCGGCGGTCGGGCACTCGCTGAGCAGCACATGTATATAAAACGTAGTGCTTGCAGTAATGGAACCGAAGAGGGTTTATAATATAATATTATAAAATAAGAAGTATTGCACACACACACTTTTCCTTCATTACTATACCTACTTATATATATATTATATATTATACTATTTATTATTATTGTTATTGCTATATTATTATTGTGTATACACCGCGTCCGGAAGCCGTCAACAGTCCTCGCCTCCTCGAGGAGCCGTTGCATTTGTTGACTCCCGCCGACGACGACGACGTCGATTCGAACGCGATAATAAAATATGTTGCCATCAAGTGGCTATCGACTGACGACGCGTTATCCCACGTTATTATATATACGTACCTATGTACTAATGTACACCGCACATATTATTATATTGTATAGTGCTACCGCTAGTTAGTATATTATATATATATACATGCACGTTCGAATAACGTAATACACTCTTAAGGTTATTATAATATTATACACACGCATTACACATATTAATAATAATATGTTATATTATGAGACTACTTGTTGAATGAATATATAGTGTCAAAGAACGCAGCCCCCAAATGTACTGCGGAGACTTCCGTGAGAAAAACTATATAGCGACATTTAAGGCGAATGCGCTGTATTATATTATTATTATGGTCACCGCCACCGATATTATATTGTTCCACTAAAATATTATAGTAATAATAATAGTAGAACAACGTACACTTTATGATTGTGATTATTGTCGTAAACATTATACGCAATATCGTATTGTCAACATGTGTGATTCCACAAAGCCACAGTATAGGTACCTACTTAACTATTCTTACTATTATTTACTCTTATTTCGAATATTTACAAATATCACGTTAAAAAATAAATGATATATTCATATTAGGTATAATAATATTATATTATTATCATATAATACAGTATGTATACAATAGGCTAAAGAATTCCAAATTTTTTTGAGAGGCTGAAGTTTCCATATAATACGTTCTAAAAATGATGTATGCTCAATACCTTTTTTTGATTAAAATTTTTTTTTTATTACACAATATGTTCGTGTATAAAGGAATAGTGAGCCCAGCAATGACAAATAAATAAATAAATAAAAAAAACATGGATCACGAAGTGAAGAATCCTCTTATTGGAGGAGCTTCTATATGCTTAATATAGGTTGGTCAGTTGATTACAATAGTCAGTTGATTATTAAACTCATTAGGTAAGAGAACGCCTTACACCATCCGTCATTTATCCATGAAAATAGTTTTGGGTGGATAAACTTACAACAGTTATTCACAGTAGCCTTTTTGACCTTACAACGAGAACAAATTTATGAATGTCATAGCGTTTTTATTTTTTTGATATCTATAAAGGATAGGTAAGTTACTCATAAATGTGTCCCACACAGAACCGTTTTTTATATAACCCTTTTTTTTCACAACAACCATTGTTGTTACTGACAACGGACCTTTTTAAAATACCTCGAATTAGTGTTTGATCTTCAACTATAATAATATATAGTCCTTATAACACTAGTCTCTAATATCCAAAAATATAGTTCAATCTGTATTTATGCAGTATATATTCGGATACGTGTAGGTTCTTCATTATTCGTGTACTCGAATTCAACCTTTCTTCTTCGTCATTATGACTGTTACAGAATATTGTATAGTATAATAAACAACAGTTGTTTACAATGGCTACTTTTTTTTCGAATAACCTTCCTCAGTCGTTGTAATGGTATATGGTTTATGGTTTATGGTATATGGTTTGTCAACACATATATTATTACCTAATATTAATACCTATACAGGTAAACGTTTAACATGTGCTATGGATTTATCAATAATATATAGTATAATATAATACAAATAGTTATTTTGTGTACTGCAAAGTCTACCCATAGGACCTCTCCCTCATAAAAAGAAAGAAAAAATTCTCGACATTATTCGTTCTCGGCGACTACCGTTCCTTAACGTCGTTGTCGTCGTGTCAGCAATTTAACAATAAAATATATCTGTTTCCGAACGCGGTCGTATACGAGTCGCTCGTATATATAATAATATACAGACATATTATAGTGTTGGCGACTATTATTGCAGGCGGCAGTCATGATACCTATACAGTGGTATATAATAATATAATAATATATACATAATAATATGTATTATACAGTGTGGTCATGCGTATGGCGATGTTTTACGGTCTAGACTTGTTAAAGGCTATCGCCGTAATTGAAATACGTGACGTTGTGCGCGGGACGCGTTATTCGCACTACACCGAAGTCCTGATAGATTATAATGGTGGTGAGGGGGCGACGGGACTAAAAACGGGGTACGTCACATTCTGCGGGACTCGCCGAGCGGCCTGCAGCTGTATGACAAGAGAACGACGACGACGGCGATGGATCGTAAAGTCATATTATACCATCAGCCGCCGCGCCGGGCTTGACCTTTCTCCTACACGAACGTGTATATAATAGTAATAATATTATAACGCGGAATTACGCTCTCCCGACCGCCACCGCCACCGCCACCGCTGCCGCCATCGCCACCATCGATCGGCGGCGGGCAGACGTTTTGCCGCTGCACACCGGAGCGGGGCTTTAAACGACTGTATAATAATATCGTATATGCTTATTATAAGCGTTATAATATACTGGCGATATTATTATATAATAGTTGTGTGTGTGCGACAGTTTGCCGGTGATTCTTTTTTTTTTTTTTTAAACGGACCGAAAATAAACCGCGACGGATTCGGATGAGCGAAGAGCCAACCCGAACGTCGGTCGTGTTGGCACGTTTGCCCGCGCGAGGTTCTCCGATTTCAAAAATACGTGTCTTCCACCCAGTCCCCTCCGGCACGGCGGTGGCGGCATTTTATTATTCGTTTCGTGATTATTCATAATTTCGGTTTCGGCGTAAAAACGTCATCCCGGTTTTTACGACAATCGCATGACGAGTCGTGTGGCGACGTAAATCGCACGCACAATATATATTTCACAAACTATAATATACATACTTACATAATATTTTATATCGAACGGACAGACTATATTAGTAGTGCACTTCACCGGCGCAGGCGGCAATATAGAGGCGCAAACGACGTACGACGGAAATATAATATTATGTTATATACCAAAAAGTATAAAATAGACACACATAATACCTATAGTATAGTATATTCATAATATTATATAATATCTATAACATCACAGTCGTACTGTAAGTATGGCGTTCAAAATAAAAACACCCTACAATCGCGTTTTCCGGTTGTAAAAACGAAAATCGACTCACGTAATATACAGACACATTCATATACGCGTTGTATATTTTATTATATTATATACGTAGCTGACACTCCTCAACAGGGGTGCGGAACTGAAATTTGTTTTAACAGCAGCGAGAAAAAATAATTAAAAATCCACGAGCTTCCTCCCCGTCAGGATTCGGTCGTTGAATAAATAATTCTCAGAAGTTTTAATTTTAACCGTAGAAAAAATACTTTATTTGTCGATTACACCGTCGACGCTGTCGCTTCCACCGCCGCCGCCGCCGCCGTGTTTAGCACTTGTTGTTTTCTGTGCCAGTCTCAAAAAGTTTTCTCGCGCGTGGTTCTGGGAATATTTCTGCGCGATTCTCTGCCGCACAAAGGTCTTCTGAATAATAATTTATTTAACACGAAATGTTGTGGCGTAACAACGCACCGATTGAAATAAAAGTATAATACAACAACGCTGTGCGGATACTCGTGCAGAGTACATAATAACTGGTAAGTACATACTGCAGTAAAACCGCACTATCAAATTGCAAAATTCGAGAAGCTATATGTTATAAGAGATTCTTGGGGAATTATTGAAATTTAGATACTTACAAAAATGAGAAAAATAATCTTATTAAAGGACCTATATAAAACTATATTTTTAATTAATAATTTTCGCTCATATCTTATAATATAAGGAGTATACCTGAAAAATATTATAGCACTTATAAATTATAATTTTTAGGCACTGTATTAATTATTACAGTGTCAACTTGTTCTACTGAAAAAAGTGAAAGTTGTGATTGGGTCCTCGTCGTCCCAATAAGTGTTTATATATTTTTTCGAGAATCTGAAAACAGGAGCAGGAGTGGTCATCAGTCATCCGGACTAAAAGCTTGCCGTCCTTTGCATTTCACACTTAGATACAATTAAAAAAAAGTACTCTGCAGTATAGCGGCACACTAAAATGACTAAAAAAATTAATCAGAGTAATCAGTTCCACTGTTCCCCTGTGCTGAAAAGCACTGTTTGTACGTCACGTTTGTTATTACTATACTCGCGCGCGTATTACGTCATATTATATTACTATATATGTATATTATTTCTTGCCGGAGATCGGCGGCGGTGGCGCGCTCGCGCACAGGGGTAAGAAAATGATTAACTGCGCGCTCAAGAAGTCACAGTCAGATGAGCCGCAAAAAGACGGAGGCGTGCGGCAGTGCGGTTGTAAACATGACAAGAACAGAGGCGAATGCGCCGGCCGAGACAACGTAATAAGTCCGCGATAGCAACAGATAAATCATATAACCCAAGTCGCCCGGTCGCCGCGGCATCTGGCGCTGACACGGCGGCGGCGGCGGCGGGCGTCCCGACGCCTTTAACCTCTCTCCGGTAGCGGCGGTGTCCTTCCCGCTGCTCGCAGTCTTCCTCCTCGTCACCCACCACCCCATTGCACCCGATGGATTTAAGCGGCAATTCTCTTATAATAATAACAATATAATTCTGTTTTTGCATTGCACACGCGATTTCTTCTTCTCGCGCGGGCGGGTCGGTCATTACTTATATAAGTACGTTTGTCGGACCGAATTTTTTCTCTCTACCCCGCCGCCCGATCGGTTCCTCGCTTCTCCGCTACTCGCCCTCCTTCGAAAGTCGTCACGACTACAGACCAAAAAACCTGCATGCACAGCAATGGCGAAGAAATTGGTTAGGTAAGGTTAGTTTATGTTATTATAGGTTAGCACCTTGGCATTCCAACCTCAAAAATAAAACTGCTGCTGTACAAATATAATAATCACGACCTTCGTCGAATTTGCAGCTCTGCAAAAGTATACCTCAAAAAGAACGATCGAAAATACAGGTACTTATACGACTATCCTTACCATTCACATCAAATCATATAATTTATTATAAGCTACTCGTACGATTTTCGCATCTGCTGTTCTCGCTAACTGCATAACAGCAGTATTCAGACTCGTTTAACAATATAGCTCTATTCACATAATATTATGAGTTATAACTCAGTGCTTAACTTATAATTGAAACTCGCACGCGCCTCTCGTGGCAGAGGAATATTAAGTTTAGAATTATTTTTTTAAATTTAATTCTATTAATCGGCACCGCTCGAAGTCGTTAGCGCGGCGGGCCCGTCTTCGGCTCGTCCGCTAATCGTCGTTCGATGTGAATTCGATTATATTTTATACAGTACTCGTGTATCCATTATGACTCTATGGAATACACTATACATATTATAATATTATATATATATATATATATATATATATAGGTACAAATACAATGAGCAGCGCACTTACAGGAGTGGGGGGGGGCGTAAATCGATTTCGTGTTCTAAACGCATTAAGCGCTTGTCTATATAATCTTAACTACTGTATATTACGAACATGCATACGATATTATATAGACACGTTTAATTCGTTTCGTTCTCGCAAATGACGATGACGCTAATGAACACATTCGAGTCGGAAACTCGTAGCGGTTTTCCAATGTGGTATTATACATGAAACACGAATAATATACACAATAGCTAATATTTTATTAAGTTTTATGCTTAATTCCGTCGATTTATTATATTATTGGCTATTATAGGAGTTACGTAATTTAATAAATTGTAGCTTAGTTTTTCTGTGCAAATTTTGAGAATGGTCTCAGGATACTGCTGCGGGGTGGAATCAAAAACTTATTTTGAGTTTTGCGATTTTTAAGAGTATAATATTTGTATTATTTTTTTATCCGTCTTGTTAGATTTTATACTTATTAGTTATTACAGTATAAAATACATCACTCCAGCGTCAGAAATGCTGAAACATCATCCGTGATATTATATTGGTACCAAAACAGAGGTTTGGACAAACAAAAAATGGAGCAGACAAATGTATTATTAATAAAAATAAAAATTTGTCATTGTTTGTTTTTTAATTGTGTATCTAATTGCTACTGATTGACTGATGCATGCACATTTAACATTTTCAAAAATCAAGTTAAATATAAAAATAAGGGTATTTGGGGACGATATTTCTAGTGCAGATGTATTTAATATTGCATAGAACATAATTTAAATTTAACTATCAACTAGATAAGTACTACAGTAACATTATAAATCTCGGATAATTAAAACGCAAAGTAGATTTTCCAATCACTAACGTGGGATCATTCTCAAAGCTATAGTAACTATACGGAAAATCCTGGAACGCTCTTTATAGTAGTACCTACTATATAGGTGGTGTGTAACGTAGGTTTTATATACACTGTTTATACGGTTTGTTATGTAATCATCCGGACAGTTCGTAAAATGTTTTCGGCTCGATCGATCTGCACTTGGGTTTTGAAAAAGTTCGTGGAAGAAGCAAAAACCAAAACAATTACCCTTCAGCATAATAAAATTATTTTAATCAACGTTAAACAATGGAGCTGCGTGCAAGACGGCCGTGTAACAATGTCATAATATATTTTGTATGTATATATATAATATACATATATTGCTGTTGTAGTACCTATAACCTCTATATATTATTGTTATATTATAATATGCTCTGATATGACATTTAAAAAGACGGTTTTAATTTTTTTTTTCTTTTAATAAACGGTATTCGCAGCAGAAATTATACACGTTTATTTTGTCTTGATATAATTAATCAACTCGTTATTGCCATTGTATTAATCATTTATTGTTTAAGCGTTTCGATTATTCAGCGCAAGTAAATATACGTACATTAAAACCGTCATAATATAAATCCTACGAAATTTGAACATAAACATCAATGTTATTCATTACAATAACACACACGCAAAAGATATATAGGTACGACACATTTAGAACGCCAATATGAACTACGAAGAATATTTGGGTTATGTTAATATCAGAATCATTAGAAGAAACATAATTAATTATTAACACTGCTTATAAATGATGATTCGTAATGTGAGCTCTGTTCAATTTTGTTGAAAAGTTATGTTTTTAATATATGGATTATTGATTTTGGTACTCGTTAGTATACGGTAATGACTAGTGATGATTCATTTAATATTAATATATTTGTTTAGAATTCTCAAATAGTTTCATTAATTTTTAATAAAAATGAATGTTTTTATTTAACGAGGCATTTAGCGTATAAAAACAAAACATATATATTATTAATTAATACCTATTTTCCATATAATATTACCTATACATAACGCATTGCGCAATAGCTATAGTAAATATTAATTGCATACGTTTGAATATTGCGTTGTTTGCACATAATTTTTTTCTCGAATTTTAAGTAGTGTTGTGTACGCCCTCGGGGGTGAATGGTCCCTATAAAATCAGCTCGATCTGTTATACAACTTCCCGATAGCACCCTACAATTTAAGGGCGTAAACAGGAAGATGCTTGTCGAATCTAAATCTGTGGGGGACTAACACGTATGTGTCGTTTCTCACTAAATCCAATTTTACGGTTTAAGTAAAACAGTCAGATTTAGTTTAAACTATTCAACTGTTTACCCAAACATAAAATATAAGTGTTTTACATATATGTAAATCATATTTCAATGCAAATTAAACTGTAATGTCATATAGTATAATAGTCATTACTCATTAGATAATATTAATATTTAATAACTGTCTTTGATAATAGAATATAATGTAAATAAACGTATCATTATTCATTATAAAATATTAATTTAATTACGAGAGATTTAATTTTCATTCATGCTCGTTTGTTGCAATAAGACTTACAGTAATAATAATCATAAACCTTATGTATACGGATTTTAACTTTCAAGTGCCTTATTTTTAATATTTACAAGTTGGTGAAGAAATTTGTAGGTATTTGCGTTGTATAAATATATAATATAATTTCATTCTACAAATTTGACATATTATTTTGAAACGGAACATGTAATATTTCATTGCAATTAATCTATATATAGTATGTATCTAATTGAATTGAAAATGGATCATTTAAATTATTATTTAAACTCTCAAATAATCTAGATGTACAATGTCCCCTGTTTATACATACATACGTTTAATATGAGTATGCGCTATGCGAACTACTCTATGTACTCAACAGTAAACGTACATGGTGATTTAATTATTTTATTTGACTGACTTAAAATCAATGTGTCAATATGTCAATCCCTGTGGATTTTTGAAGTCTAATGGGTTAGCTTTATAAAGTACCCAGAGTGAGAATGGTCATGGTTAGCGGGCAACCGCTATTTTAGATGTATTATTAATAGTAATTAAAGTACTGTTATTGTCATTATAGCAATGATATATCATAAAATACACTTAGTTATGTAGGCTGACAGACCACCTTCGCTCAGAATCGTTTTTGATGTTCAATGAATATATATAATTGAATTCAAATTTAACATATAACATATCCATTACACCGGACCCACTTGACACCCACTGTATAGCAAAGCGGAACCCACTTACCGACCTTTTTTCTGTTTTTCTGTTTTACAAGTGGTGCAAGACCTAGGGGGTCGTATACAATTATAATAGATAATAAATAAACAAAATAATATGACTAATACGACAATATTCGTCGCTGTCCGATTTCCCCTTGGCCATCTTGCGCGCCGTCCGATTCACGACGATTTTCAATCCAACAATTTTCGATAATAACAATATAGAAGAAGTGTTGTGCAGAGTGACGAAATTCCGGCCTCAAATAATTGTTATCTATCTTCTATAATTAATTGTTGTTTTCGCGTCGTCGTCTGCGAGTGTGTATACAACATACTGCTGTGCAGTACGACGACGAGTCTTGAGCGAGCCATCTATCACCTCCAGCCTTCCTTGTATAAGAAATGCGACAATTCTGTACATCTCCGCTGATTATTATTATTATTTTTTTTTTTATTTCGACGTTTATTTAGAATGTAATATAAATGTATAATGTATATTGTACGTAAAATGTGTGTATGTAATGTATAGGTTTGGATAAAATCCAAGTAAAATATCTTTGTATAATATTCAAGTGGCATATTTGCTATTAAGTACCTATTATTGTGCATTTTTATCGTTTCGTATGTTATTCGTACCTGTGTGGCTGTGTACTTACCATGTGTACTATAGATGCAGTGTTGTTACATATAATTATCGCGGTCGACCACGCCACAACGTAATATTTTTGTAGGGTGTGAATCCAATAGGGCGAAAGACAAAAGCGTCCCAAATTTAGAATGTTATTCTTATTTTAGTCTTTAGATAACCGTGCGTGTATCTACCTAATTTAATATAATTTGGTAAATTAATGAGTAGCACCGATTGAGTTATGTGCATTTTGGATTCATATGTAGTTTTCTTAAATATTTATCGTGATAAAATTAATTAGGCATTCATTTTGTGTTGTACTGCATACACTTTT
This sequence comes from Neotoxoptera formosana, assembly GCA_022818045.1. Taxonomy (NCBI): domain Eukaryota; kingdom Metazoa; phylum Arthropoda; class Insecta; order Hemiptera; family Aphididae; genus Neotoxoptera; species Neotoxoptera formosana. Next base: position 30,047,714 of record CM040633.1, read on the forward strand.
AACTCTGCAAAATAATAATATTTGGTGATAACGATTATAAACCTATAAGAAAATTAATTATTATAAATAATTAAATACTATGGAATTTGCAATTTTATAAAAACGAAGATTTCACTGTACCTATATAAATAATTAGTCCGTACAAATATGTTGAAAAATGTCATTATAATTTTATACAACTGGTCCAAAGGTACTTTGCTCCGAGGCCCCCTGCCTTGGAATCATTTTTTATTTCGATCCACAGATTACGATTCTTTACACGACTCGTATAAACACATAGAAATATAGCATATAATATACTAATATATACCCAAATATTAATAAGAACAATATACATATTAATATGTCAAGCAGGCGTGACCAATATTGTCGTATGTACAGAGAATGAAATAGGTTCAGGCGGCTGCGGTTGAGCATGCGTCTCAGATGGACTACATAATATCATAATATTATTTTTATTATAACACAGACGCAAATCAATTACGTGTATTTCGAGCGCGTTGTCCGCGTGTCCGGGAAGCAATTGATTCGGTGCGCATAAACGATAATAGTTTTGAAACGATGCTGTTTGACCGAGCCATGGGACGACGCGTACAACGACAACGTACGCGTATAATATAATAATATATATTCTATTCGATGGTGGCCACGTGCCGGGCGACAACTGCAGCGACGACTATAAGACTTTAACGCTTATATACGCGTCTACAACAAATACATGTAACTGCAGTAATAATAATATATACGGCGACGGCGGCACTTAACAATAAAAGCCATGTCGTGTCTTCGCTGGGCGCGCGTATACATATAGCATACGATATAGGCGACTACATCATATGCGTGTACTGTATAATGTATACATATATATATACGTTTATATAGTTCCTTTTTCGCGGCCCGAAAAAATGTTATAAACGACGGGAACCGGAAATTTATGTGCGCCACTCCAGAACACAATAAGAACGGTTTTGCGCGGCGACGGCGGCGGCGTAACAGTTGTTGTCCTTTTCCTCCTCTATATTCCTATATCGTCAGCCCAACGGCCGCGCCACCGCGCCGCCGAACGTATATAACAGTCGGTAATTACCCGGGGTCGGAGTGTGAGAGTAAGTACGTATATATATATAATAATAAGTGAGAGAAAACGGGAAAGGAGACAGAGAATGAGTGCGAGAAAGAGAGGGGAGGGGTCAACAGTACAAACCCATCAAAAGCCAAAAGGCTTCGGCGGCTGGGCGACAAAAGGCCGAACCGTGTGACACGAGACTGTAACACGTGCAAACGCTATTAAAAGTGCCAGTCATATTCTCTTTCCCCGCGCTCGTCCGACGGTCGATCGCGGTCCTACGCATAAACACGCGTGTGCGTGCTTCGTGCGCGCGAGGGGGGTGAAAGGTTATAGCTGTTTTGCCATTGTCGTCGCGTCGTCACACCCCCGCCCTGGATCCACCACCAACCAACCCATCGCTTATAGACCACCCGCACAACCAAAAGTCCTTTCAGTGCAAAGCTCAAAGGTCGTTTGAACTACCGCTTACGCATCGTGTGTTTGAGAACACTGTGTATAAATAAACGTCCACTGCGTGATAACGTCGATGCATCCTACTTACTATTTTTTTTCAACGATGAACTAATCGTTTTATTATACTATGCAGGCATTGCGTAAAGGTTCTGAAAATACGATTTTCCTTCCCTCTTTCTGTTACACCTGCTCACTCAAAATTCTTAATACTCTGTCCCTTAATACGTGGCTGATGATATTACATATTTGAAATTGAAATAATACCGGTATTCAAGGAATCAAAGATAATGATACTGAAGAAATAAATACTAGAAAAAAATAAAGGTACTCATTTATTATGACTAGTGAGAGTGTAGGTGAAGGAATAGATATTGTTACCGAAAAAACTTATGTCTAATTCCTATATATAGGAACAACATAATTTATCAATTCAGACTTACTATATGCCGAATAGTTATTGCAATTCAGAAACGATCCGACGCGCGTCGGCTAATGCCCTGAGTTAATTATTTATTTTTTTTTGAAAATTAATAGATACACAATCAGATGGTTATAATTTAATTTATTGCTACACTGAATTTTATATATTCTACTCTCACCACTAGGAAAGTTAATGGAATTATTTAACTGAGTTATAAACGATTTTATGCCCCTATAAAATAATATAGTCATATACATGATGGTCTATCAGTTGTCTAATATGATATTTTACATATTATATTAAAAAAATCATGGTTTTAAAAGCACCACTTTTATTCACTCTATACTATTTATATTCAAAACTTCAGAGGTTCAGAAGACTGTACGCTTATTTCTTTGCCAGAATAATATATAAATTCAAAATCAAATTAGTTAGGACAGTTGAAAATGTATTGCGTTATTTTAAGTTGATAAGAATGTATTGATTCAAAATTAAAACTAAAGCGTTCAGTTCATAAATGATGTTTTGAATTTGGGGCGATGTGGATCTTTCGGTAACGCCGATATATTTTGATCCGCACGCGCGTCGTTAACTACATTATCTAGAAATATAGGTAATACACGTGGCGTACATGGTACTTACACAATATCAACGTAAACGAATTTATATTTGATAATTTGATATAATATATATTAATATGGGTATTATATGAGTGTGTATGTATATAATATGTGCACAACACATTTATAAATAATATATATGTACACACCTATTTCAACGTATAGACGTTTTTTTGAAGAACAATAAGTGCACATCTAATGGTCGGAGGGGTTTTTTTTTGTTTAACGAGACCCGTTATGTAAATGCAAATATAATGCGTTTTTACTACTTCCGCTTTTTTGTGTGCGCGCGTACTTGATGGGGTCTTTACGACAAGCAATGTTCGTGATACTATTCTGTGGCTTCTTGTCGTTATTGAAAAATATATAAAAAGTAGGCTGCTGGCATTAATGTCTTTACAAAATGCGAATATATAACTGACGGTACGGCGACGGCATCGGTGACCGACTGTTTTATTCAAAACGTATTAAAGGTTTCAAATCTTGAAAATAACACTATAAACGCGACGTCGACTGCACTCGAATAATAATCACGTATTATTATAACATATAAATAGTTCGGCAATACGCTCTATGTCGTATAATAATTAATATTGCACCCAAGCTGCAATCGTTCACAATGTCAAATTATTATTATTGTCCTAAGCGAGAGTATAATATTATAGTGCACACGTTACGGTACACGTCCTAAAACTATATACACCCCTAACGACGTGACCTGCACGGCCCATTATTGTATTACGGTTGATATATACTTTTTTACGGTTAATAATTATTATTGTGGTTTGCAAACAGCTGTACGATCGGCGAGATAAATGTTTGTACATATATTATATACATATTGCATACTATATTTTTATAAGAGTTTATTATATAGATAGTAGGTACACAGCGCACTTGTCTTGTATTATTATAAATTTTTGTAAATTATTATACGTAGTTTATATTGTGTAATAAATAATGATAAGCGATAATAATTGACACATTTTAATAGATTTTACACGAGTTATAATATTTAATAAACCGAAATAAAATCAAATATTCATCGATTATCAATCTCAGCTAATTTAAATGTCGATGTACGAAACGATATAAATATATAACGCTCGATAGGTCTTTTTAATTGTTCAACAAAATATACCCATGTGAATTTGGACATCTATGAACTTAAATAGTTCCAGACCATTATTTTCAGGACCTTCTTAACATTAATCATACATTTTGCTATGATTGAGTGATTGATATGCCCGGTGATTGAGATATATATTTCAATAGATATTATTAAAACAAAATCCCAGCGTATGATATTAATTTTTTAATTAACGAGCAAATTCTTAGTGTGTACAATGAATTTGTGTTTAGTAAGTTAAATGCATTTGCGAGTTCATACAACTTTATTTTATAAATAATTATGTCATAACAAGGACAATAGGCAATTAATAACTTTTAGTTATTAAGAGAATACCTTTATAGATTTTCTAACCAAAAATGTAATAATTAAAATTATTATTTTATAATGACCTAATTTTCAGAATACTGGTATAATTATACCGATCACCTTGTTGATCAGATTTTTATGGACTTGAACATTTTTTCTCTATAGGTGCTACTCAATTTTTGACATATATTATATAGTAGGTATACTTCATTTAAACAACAAAACATAAATGATGTCAACTATGTAAATCTTAAATTTTAATTATACAAATATGTGTTTTTTTACTTTTCTTGCCTCATTGCAAATTTGTATATTCACACTTAAATTTAATCTTATCTCAAAAATGTATTAAACCATATTTATCGTGGTTAACACCACATATTTCACCTATCTACTCAATTAGTAATTGACAATTACTTACTCTATTTGATAATAAAAAAGTAATACATTAAAATATTACATTTTTACTTATCTCTATGTAATTATGTAAATTTTTTTTTCCAATTTAAATAAATTATATTTAATATTATAATAATATGATAAGTTAATTAATTTTTTGGGACATTTTTCTAGGTAATTTATTTTAGGTTCTGGGACATATTTGTCTGATTTTTAGGTCTTTTGTCGTATTTAATATATTCTCTACCTAGTGATTATATTATACGAATATACCCAAAAAAATATAATGAGGTATCATTGTTCGTCTTTGCGTAACATTTACATATAAATCTATAGTCATACTAAAACGATATTTTCTCACGCGACGATTTCCAAAATACATAATCTTTAGATGAGACAATCGCAATACAACATAATACGTACGAAATAAGCTGTTTTGCGCGGGAAAAACATTGGCGATGAGGGACGTGGGCAAAAAGGGAATTGGTGATTTTTGGGGAGAAGCCCTTGTCGTGACATTCGGTCGATGGACGATGAATACGCATATTCGTTTGTGACAATTTTTGTTCACCCTTTCGCCAAAAAAAAAAGAATCTTTCTTTCTGCGCGAGACCCCATTTCTTCTTATTCTTTTTGTTGTTACTGTTATTACCCCGTTTATTATTATTATTACTATATTATACTATCGACAATTATTTCGATATTCTCGGAATTGAAATATCAACTCAGAAGAATAGCGAAAAAACCATAACGAATAAAACGGGGGAAATATATCGGTTTTTAAACGAAATGCCTACGCGTGATTTAACCCCTTGAAACGTGCCGTAATCCTTTTAACCGTTTCCACATGTGCGTAAAACCTTTGCCACAATTGTCCTGTAATTATATTGAGTGGGAACCCTTTGATGGGTTCTTACGTAGAAGTAATAGTAAAAATGTGCAAGAATAAAATGAAAATGTTACCTAAAAATGTATTTTAGACATCTGTCTGCTACCCAACCATTCCCACGGGGCACGGACTGCAAAAGTATTGATAAACACTACGAACTTAGATAATTTAATAAATATTAGAAAACGATTTTTTTTATAACAAGTAAAAATCATTACGCTTGCGTATTGCGTATATAATACATTAGGCGTTTGAAAATATGTATTTTTAAATAAATCAACGACAACCCAATAAAACTAAAAAAGTATAGGTATACATAATAGTATCACTGTTTTGTTTTAATTGATATTATGATTACATATTAAATGATTTATATTTTATACTCAAGGGTTATGTTTAACTATTTTTTTTAGTTCTCAAGTGCGTAGTCATTTACATTAAACAAATAATATAAATACTATAGCTAATTTAGATAATTATGCTTAACACCGTAAAATTTTATTACTTATTACTTTTTAGTTTATCAGAAACAGCTGTTTCCGTCACCATTCTTATTGATTTATCTATATATTTATATCATAATAACACTAACAATTTTAACGTTTTTCATGTTAATACATTTTATAAATACATTTATAACTCGTTAATTGGATTAACTTATCATAAACTAATTTCATCAAATTATTCTTTCTCATAAAATGTGCATATTCATATACCTATTATCATTTAACATAATATTCTTCAACTATACGAATTACAAAATCTCGATGTTAATATCTGGTTTTTTCAAAAGTCGAGTTATATCTTATATAAGGTATCAGACTTATTGTCAAGTCGTAGAAAAAATATTAAGCCAATGGTGCACATGTGTACCACGCTCATAGAAGGTCCAAGGATTTGGTATATAAGATGCACATTGTTTTCATCGTTTTATATAATAAATCAACAGTACTTTATTTGAATTAAATATTTAAAAAATCAATACAAACAAAACTTATATAGTTAGATAATAAGACGTAGTGCTTTATTCAAATTTAAAGTTGGATAAATGTGCATGCATTTACTTACCAATTAAATCACAAAACTTAGAAATCCCTAATTATTGTTCACAAAAAAACATGGTCAATCATTTTTTGATTTAGTTTGATTATTATCCATTATTAATTATTATTATCCGTTTAAGATTTAGACTATAGATTTATACAAATACAATATTATTAAACTTAAATAATACATTTATTTTTTTAAATTATTGTTGATATTTCCGATTTAATTAAAGTACTTTCCCAAGATTTGATCAATAACATACCTAACAAGTACCTATATTTAATAATTATTGGATTATGTGACCAAACTTGGTTATAATCTCTACATTTATCAACTAATCATTTTTACCTTAAAATATATAACTTTTACAGCTTACCATACGTCACTACCACTACTCACTGTACGTCATCTTATGAGTGTCTATAAACTTGTCTACGTATGTACAGCGTGTTTGCGTAATAATATTATTATTATTATTATTTCTTGATTATAACGTGGAATTTATTCACTTGCGATGTATTAAGTATATTGTATAGGTACATTTCACTTTACAGCTATATATTTCTTTCTATATATACACTTATATATTCTATGCATATCGATTTTTCCTTTAACACACGCTTTGTATTCTTGAGGGCAAATGCGCCAACCACGAGAGTCGGACGGGCGGCACGAGCGAGGTGCAGGTCGGGGAGATATTTTATCCGAGCTTTGCGACATTATCATTCTGAGATTTCCGGGCGTAAAGAGCAACGCGCAGACACAACATTTTGCGGGCGGAGTTATAGGTCTCTCTCTGCCGGTTCCGGGGTTTTTTCTTTTTAATATATCTCCTTAAAAGCTTTTTAAAGGCTTTGAACCGTTACGATGTATTTTTTCTATACATATATATATATACATTTACCGCTCCCGCAGTTTTTCAAATTACGACCACGCACGCGTATATACATATTGTGTATACGTTTTTTTCCCCTCGCGCAATGACATTCGCGCGGAGCAACGACATTATTACTATTAATAATATTTCGCAGACACCTTAAGCCTTGCCGCGTGCGCGGAAAAGAAAACCACAACACATTCGCATATTATAATATAAACTGCACGCGCATATAATATACACATTAATATACATACCCGTACACATCTACGGGGCCATTTGTATCAATATATATAGTATTATTTTTTTGCAAACCCCGTACGAATCTTACGCATTAGGTGTTTTATTATTATATTATTATTATTTACAATATAAATAATATTATACTATTATCCGTTTTACGATTCCGGTTCGTTTTCGCGTTAAAGAGAAAACACGCGACGACAAAATTTATTACAGTTCGTTCCCATTATATAAAACGCCGTGACATTATGTGCGATGACATACGAGCTTCGGATCCACGTATATATAAATGTATGTTGCTGCATATATATATATATGTATATGTATGGGTTAGGTATACATATTATGACGTTTTTTTTTCTGTTCTTTCTTTCTTTCTATTTTTTGTTTTTCGTATTAATTTTGTCGGCTGTATTTCGAGGGCGATAAATTTTATTTTCGAAATGCCGCAAAATGTTTATGCGCCCGCTTATATGCGTGTGTATTATGCCGTATAATAATAATAATATACTCTAAGAATAAACAGATTGGACGGAAAACTGATTATTGGCCAATAAAAAAGAACGGAGCGAAATCGATGAAAGTGGCCAACAGCAGAACGTTCGGTTATTTTTACCGCCGGGAACGGCGAGAGGGGTGCAGTAGCGAGTATAATAATAATATTATATGTATTATTGCGAATGCGAATAAAACAAAACAGCAGTTGCGATCACACGGCCATTCGATCGCATAATGAGACGTCCGTCGACACCGCCGCCGCCTCGGTATCCCTGCAGGGTCGTATTGCTGAAGTCATCCGGTTTTATTGTACTCTGTACACATGCCTGTATATTATAAACACACAGAAATACTCGACATGATGTGTGTCTGGGATACTCGATTCAATAGTCAAGCATTCAAGTCACGATTTCTGCAGGAATTTTCGAAACCTCGATTGAATAATATTATAATTGCGCATAGGCACCTATTAAATAATTGTATATCGTAGGACCATATTATATTGTAATATATAGGTGTATAAGTGTATTACCTAATATTGCCGTCTATAGTGTATATAGTCTACTAAATACATATTAAACAAAAGATATATAGCATGCGACTATGCGACTATGTAAGTATGATGTGACATTGTGACCTATATGCTTAAATGTTGTCATTAATATTTACGGTATGTCGAAGTCGATATAAGCAAATCATTCATTTTTTCTTTAATTCTAAAAAAGTATAGGTATAGCTTATTATAATTTAATATTATTTAATAATAGTTAAAAAAAAAATGACATGACAGTATAACAATATTGTTAGTGTTGAGCATAAAAAAAAATGTATAATATATAAATTACGATGTGCATAATTTATTGTTCAAATGTATAGTTTTTGTTCATCCCTCGCCGTGGAGCCTAACCCTATACAGCTCATTCAAATGGTCGGGTAATGAACTATCTGTCGTGCCGCTCGTGACACACATTGGCTACTCGCCTACCTACTTAAAACCAACACAAACAACGGTATTCACATTTTCCTCTTCGCGGCCGCCGTTTTATAATATATTTTATACGGTTGTTATAACGTTGCGTACTACGGTATAGTACGCGTAGTTAATAATGATTCGAATCCTTCGGGGCGTGTATACCGATCCGAAAACGTGTTATTGTTGTTGTAGTTCGTGCGGTTTTCTCTCAAAACTCTGTGTCCATAACAATCCGGCCCCGGGGGTTCAGACCACTCATCCGACGAGCTCGTTATTATACTCTCTTTTCTTTCTTTTTTCAATTTATGACGATGTGTACATAACTGTTCTACCCCGATGCGCGTTTCACCCCTTGCAAATATTATTGATGAGTTTTATAATCTCTTAATTTCCTCTCTTTCTCGTCGTAACATCCCCGCGATATATAATATGAATGCCACAAATTGGTCCCGACAAATGGTTCCTTAATTCAAAGGTCACCAGAGTCAAGTGTCCCGAAGATTTATACTGTATAGGTTCTGCCGAAAGGGGTTTATTCGTCATGTAACTCTTTTTCGCAGGTAGCTTTCAAAATTATTATTCAATTAAACTGCACTCGCGAAATTTAGGTAGGTAGTTACTGATTTCTTGGGAACCGTATGAGTGTTTTGGGGTAAAAAACCGCTTTTATTAGTGGAAAAAAGGGTTCAACGAGTTCGTTTCGTGGGGTGCCGAGGGAACAGATGTATCTGTATTAAGACCTCTGCACCGGTCCGTCGATAATATCATTGAAATCTAACTGAACCTATAGCTTAGCTGTTATAGCATGTAGGTATATAGAGAATTCAATTCAAGATCGATAGAAGATTGCAACCGCGATAATTTTTTTTTGCAAACAAGGAAAAAATTCTAGAACATTAGAACCACATGTACACAACTTGGTTTTCAATTTTTTTTTGATACATTTTTTTTTAACATGACCAATAAACCGTTCGAACCTCTCATATTATACAGAACAATGAAAATATTAGAGTATGGACTCTGAACCACTAAAAATAATTTTAAATAAAGTAAAAAGGCTACAAAAATAATTTTAAAAGTTATATGAAAGACTTAAAATTTTTATTAAAAGGAGTTTTTTACATTTTTTACATTATTATTTATTATTTTAGTAGTTATTTGTTAGTTCATAAATCAATAAATAATTTACTGTAATAAAAAATATTCATATTCACAAGACTGTTCGATTTCAATTTTATTAAAAAATACAAGATATTAGTATGTTTAAAAAAAATAATTAGTTTATTAAATTTCTAAAAAGGCATTAATAATCACAAAAAAACATGAATCAAATATTAGTCAAAAAAATAGGTTAGCAAAATGTTGTAAGTTTATTCAATGTGTTACACCAATCGCATTTATATTAAAGAAAACTTCGTTTTCAACTGGCAGAAAAATAATCGAAATCCGTGTTCTAATGATTATGCTGTACATTTCATCCGACGTCTTTCAAAACTATAATAATATAGCAATTATTCAAATAGTGTTCGTTGATATGCGTAGGACGTAGGTGTATAATTGTAATACGATGTAATTAAATTAGACTATAATATTACTATACAATTTTATTGTAAGTATTCATCACCCAAGCGTGCTCTATAAATACACAGCATTTGTTATTAATAAACATGAGTAAAATTTTTTGGCTTCAATAATTACTATGATATTGATAGAAAATAGGAACTAATATTAGACACATAAACATGATGAATGTATTTATAGGTAAATGCATAACTGAGAACTCTACGCAATTACAAAGTTGTTTAAATGATTTTTTTTTATTTAATTTAATTTTCGTTTAATTGTCTAGTTCTTCCAATTTTTTTTATTAGATAAACACCATATATATTATCATGCGTTAGCGGTAATTATGATAATGGAGAATAACAAGTTCATATTTACGCTTAATTACACGTTCGGCTTCCTTAAACAAACCCCCTGAAAAAGGTCTCAAGTGAGTTATCGTTTTTCTTTTTTAACCAAGACAAAAGGGGTAAACATGTCATTTATTCGTAAACAAGTTATTAATACTCGTATAAAAAGCCATTCAATTCAATTTTTCAATAATCGGAAAAATAACGAATAATCATTTGATTTCTACGAGTCTTATGGGTTAGATTGGTTCTCTGAAGGTGGGTAAAATAGGGTTTATATGGGTAAATAGCTTAAATAGGTGACCAGTAGGTGGAGGGTTAGATTATTAGTTATTACACTATTTGTAATTAAAATGTGTATTTTATTATTTATAAATCAATTATTATTACAATTAGATTACCGATTAATTAGGTTCGCATTTACGCGGCTTATCGATTACGAATCACTGGGTGTTGGCAGTAATGCAGTATTGTAGGCGTTATATACACAATTCACGAACCGTGGATGAAAATCGTTTGGGATCTGCTGCGAAAACTGAAAAGAACTTGTTTTATATTATATTATGATAATCTCGATCAATGGTATCGGTATATGTGTAAGGTTTATAACATACGTGTGTGTATGCGGGGTTATGGCGACGTATAATATAATAAACGCGTCGCGTACACGCGAAGAACGTGTAAAACATTATAATAATGTATAATCATTGCGGACGGGACTCTGTTCGGGATGTTTTCGTAGAAGGCGCAGCTCGGTCGGTGCAGGGGTTGCAGGATAATATAGACGGCAAAACACTTCGAACGAATTAGGTGGGGGTGGATGTTCCGGGGGCGTAAAAGTGACGGTAAAATGTATATTACAATATATTATACATTTTACATATTTACATTATGATTATTAATTTGTCGGGAGACGACGATGACGTTGTGTGGGTGAGTGCGGTGTGCGGTGATCTGTGTGTGTGTGTGTGTGCTCGTTACGGTACTGTCGTCATGATGATGGTGTTATACATATTTATATGAGTATGGTATGTGTAACTTTAAAAAGACGAATTGGGCGTCGAGTGATGGTTGGAGGGAGAGGCCAACACCGCGGAGGTGTGGAGAGAGCGTGTCGGCGAGGAGGAGGCGTGCTGCAGTCGCGGTGCAGTAAAAGACTGACGAGACGCTTTGGCGCGCGCAGCTTGACGTCTGACTTTCTAATTTCCGCGGCCAAAGTTTTGCCACCCGCGAGAGCTTGCAAATGACAGATTTGCCGCTGGCACGCGCTTCGACCGAGGACGCCGTCGTGCACCGCCCGCCCGCTCGGCGTATGCGCGGCGTATATTAAATAGTACACCGCTGCAGTTGTATTTTACAGCTATAAGAGTGCGGTGTTACAAATGTCTACGCTCACGCAGAGTTGACCTTTATTGTCGTACTCTTTAGGTGTTGTGTGTAATAGTAACTTACGGCTAGTCAACTGCACGGTGTGGTGTATAATGTATATAAGCGCGAAAGTGCGCGGGTGATAGAGAGAGAGTGTGTGTTTGTGTATGTATATGTTCCGTGTACGTTTAAAAACACCTGTCAAGCCACCGCCGTTGGGGAAATTTTAAAGGCGCATATTCAGTATAAACTCTACATGTGTATAATGTATATTATATATAGTGTCCGTTCCTTTAGACCACAGAGGCCGTTGCTTTTAAATTGTTTTTTATACGGTCATACGTGCGGGGTGATCCATTTAATACACTCATTATTTCAGCAAACACTAACTATATTCTTTATTTATTTTACATAATTTAAGTTGTTAGCCGTTATAAAACAATAGTTTTAGTCTTTTAGAAAGACATATTATACTTTTACTATTTTTTAAGTTTTTACACTCTTGAATGTCAACATACATTTAAAATGTCATAATATCTAAAGTAGAATATTATTCGGAATATTTCAAATATTAAGTTTATCAGTTATGTTAGTTAGATAGTATATAAAGTTTAGATGAGTGAAGTAGTGCACCAGCATTTTGAGGGCTAGTTAACTACTCAACTCCACTATTGTACCATCGTTGAGTTGTTTTCAACAATAAGTCGTTTCCTGGGGGAAAAACAAAACATTTTAGTTTATTTCAAAATAGTAGAAAACACGAACCAAATATTATGTCAACGTATAATATAATATTATATATTTCAGTCATCAGACAATATTTTACATCAATATCGAAAAATAATAAATTGTTACCAGACGGTGTACCTTCCCGGAGTTCTAACCTGTAATGGCTATACCTATATTACATATTATTCATAATATACCGTGTGACTCTGCCATGTTTTATTTAAGGATATTTTATGTCCTCACTCTTAAAAAAGTCAACTGTTGTCAAAACTATAACCCGTCAGTCGTCAGGTATCAACCCTTTGAACACGCCTCTATAATACTAACAGCTAAAATCTAATTCCATTTACTGCAAGTAGGTATACTACTATACTCGGTATATTAATTAATGTTGTTCCTTGATTATAATAATTTCCATGTGGTTTATTTCAGCGTATGCCCATTATTTTGACTATGCCATTGTACCTAAGCTGCAATGGTGCAATGAAATTCATCAGAATAATGTATCAGAATCACTAAACAATTGTAATCAAAAATTTCAACAACCCAAAATAGTTTATAAATAGCTTCTTTCCGTTTAAAATCTTATTATTATTTTACGAGTAACTATTTTTAATCTTAAGTAGGTATATAATGTACTTTCTCTAATAATATTGGCAAAGTTATATGATTATACCTTCTAGACTTCTAGTACTTCTTCATCTCTTCTACTGTGATATTATAATATGTATAAAGTACAATGTATGTATGCAATCAATATTCACAACAAAATATCTGTTTATTACTCAAGTGAAAGTGTGAAACCATATTATATATTTCAAAACCGTTTGTTAATTTTTATTAAAGTACCTATAATAAACAGTTAAGACAAATAATAGTATAGTATGTATACAACTAATAAACATTTAAAGTCAAAACCTTAAAATCACATTTTCTTTCATTATTGTTACATGAAATCATCGAAATGCATTCAAAGAAAAGATCTATCGTTTCAAAATATATATCCTGCGTTCAAATCCAAATGCTTTTCACGTGTGTAGTAATATGTCTACGTGAGCAGATGATGAGAGCAGTTTGACGTTTTCCCTTTCAAATCACCTGGTGTAATAACACAATAATAAGTGAAATTCGATTATTATCCCCAAAAATATTATGTACAACGCTGGATACTATAGGGTAGATAAAAATTGCACAGTGTTATATTTCTAATTGTCGAAGTTAAATGTGTGAAATGCCAAACAAACAAAAACCTATAAATGAGTAAACATTTCCTCCAAGTATTATTTACAGTTTTTATAAAATAATACATTTTGCAGACTTAATTTTTGTAATTTGTAATTCAACTCCAAGTTTACATATAATTTAATATTATGTAATCAATGACGACAAATATACAGTTAAAAAGGTGTAGTAATATAATAGTTACTACTGTTGAGATAGTTATAAGTTGTAAAACATGGTAAGATTTACAAAAAAATTGTCTTTTTAGTATAGGTTAGAAATATATAAAATACTTATGTATGAGTGGTTAGAGAAGGTATTCAGATATTGTAATTGATAATTAATAATACTGTTACTAATTAATATAATTACATAATAAATACAGATCACTTATATCATTTTATTATATAAACCTGCATTGCACTGAACGGCAATTTGCTGTCCGATACCGCACAAGCTTATCATCCTTATCCAAAATAAACGCTGGAATAAAATCTTTAATCCCACCTTCGTGAACTAGAATCCTGCAGGTATAAAAACTGGAAAGTTAAAATAAACGAAACCAAATTATGGCATAATATTACCTTTGCACTCAAACACGGAATCTGCCCACCGATAAAATTAAATAACATTAAAATACCAACCTCGAATACAACAAAATACCTCGAAGTACATTTTCGATAAAGAATTGAACTGGTCACACCACATCCACTGTACAAAACCGGCTAACTTAGACAAATCCTGAACTCAAAGTCGAAACTCACACTACACACAAAACTTAATCGTTATAAACTCCTTCTAAAGAAAATTTGAATATATGGTATCCAGATTTAGGGATCTACCCTAACCTAACCACCTAATCACTAATGCTCCATTCTATGTAACAAATCAAACCTTACACTCCGACCTAAAAATGAAAACAATATTGCACAAACTGCTACAAATTAATATACTCGATACCATAACTCTTTAAAAAATCATCCGAACAACCTCCAAAAGATTTGGCTCTACCTATCGCTGGACCCCCCCCCCAAAAAAAAAAGATTGAAAAGAAAATGGTGCCGTAACCTTCTTTCCAATTAATCCCCTACAAATTTATAATATAATGCCCTAAGGAGTATCACTAGTGGACGGCTTTTCCAAATCAAATCTTCAATGTCTGTATTTACTTATTAGTTATTATCATTTAAGCTTATTGTACTTACTAGATTGTGTAACTCAAATAAAAAAAAAAAAAAATTATATAAAATTATAAACCAATAATTGCAATATCATACATATTTTTTGATGTAATATATATAATATACTGAATATTATAAATCAATATTAAAACTTAATTCAACCATTGGGCATGAACTTGGTTCACAACTAGTAGCGCAAATTTCCAAGGACAGGGGGCACTTCAGTACTTGCCCTTCCCCCCAAAAAAATCTAGTTTTAGAGAATAGGTATGTCGTATGTGTATATGGTAGATCCTATAGTAGCTGATAAAGATTATAGATTATATACTTGTATAATTATATTGTAAATGTAATATTGTGAGATTAACTGATAAAAAACTCAAACCTGATTAATGATGAGGGTGGGTGCCGGCTGGCAAATTTCTAAATTTGCCCCCCCCCCCCGTAAAAAAAATGATTTGCGCCACTGAGCACTGCAGTAGGTACATCGTATACTTTTATTATACAGAGAATATATTATACACCTACACAAAGTAGCAACCGTACAACCACAAATCATATAATATTGACTAGGTTTAGAAAGACAAGTATATGGAAAAGAATTTACTATATAATATATATTATTACGATATTACAAGCCAACATTCTGATTTCGGTTCATGGCGCGAGCTCGGTCACTTTATACAGTTCCGTTTTACTATAGTAAGTTATTTTTAAGTAAATAGAATTAAAAATAGGTGAGGAAATGGGTAGCTCTCTGCTGTATGGTAGGTGTCGAGTGGGTCACTGTAATGAATGTGACAACATTTGATTTCAACAATAAATTTAAAAATTGTAATTACTTAATTATTAATTGTTGCATTTATTTGCACATAGGTTTATTTTTGAATGGATGTGTTAATTTTCGAGAATATTTTATTATTTAACCACGAAGTCAAAAGAGTCATCGGTTTATAATTGTTGTCATGATCTAGACAGGTTTGACCAGCAGCTGTAAAGCATATACCTCTATACCTATATACCTATGTAGTATGTATGCAACATGCGTACTTTAAAGGTAGATACTTAATTGTGTCTTACGCGTGTATAAAACACCGCGGATCGCGGCAGAGTATTGCAGCACAAAACGAATAAATTTTTGAGAGCCCCGCGAGTAATAACAATACAATATACAGAAATGTTAAAGTAAAAAGTATATTCTAAAACGATGACAATGCGAATGCCACCACGCAGATCGGATTCCGGAAGTCGACGATTCGCGGAGCGTCCTCGCGCCAAACCGACGCAGCCGGCCGAGACATTTGCATATTAATAAAATATTATAACATACCTACATTTATAGTAATAAACGCGTGCAGTATATAGTATTATGTACAACGTACTTCTCCATAAATATAATACATATATAGGTATATGCCATAATATATGCCCCGTATATACCTACGACTACGAGTTGTGCGGCGGGCGACGTTTTGCAGGGGAGAGCCGCAGGTCGACCGTTTTAGTCTATAGATTACTATACAATACAATACGTACAAGCGGTTTAGGCGTATAAAGCATATATAAATATAGCTACGTCCAAACACACGCGTTATAATAATAATATTATACATATATACACTTCGCAAGGCGCGTGCCCGAGCTCGTCTCGACAGCTCATCGACGTCGACGACGATGGGCGTTTTCTTATTTTCTCGTTCATAATATATACGATATAAGTATATTATGTACGCGAGTTTTTTACGGATAGTTTTTTTCTCTTTCATCCCGTTGTTGTCGCCGTCCGCCGCGGCGGCGGCAGCTGCCGTCGTCGTTTCGCCGGAAATGGGATGTGAAAACTAGTCTTAAGATGTATATGCAGTGTACGCTATAATAAAATATATAATATATATATAATATTACGTTCTCGTTTTCTTCGGCAGCAGTTCGCTCCTCAGCGACGCTTTTATATTGTTTACGAGCGCGTATTGTTTAGGCGTGCGCGCGCTCGCGCCACCGTCCTGCCGCCCGCCCATCGTATAGGGATCCCGTTTTCGTATTTATTTATGTATAGGTAACATAATAATATAATATACGAATGTGCATTATAACGGTCATCGGAAGTCGGCGTATACCGTTGCACAACCCGCGCATTGTTCGGCTCTTCCGCTTATCTCTATTGAGGCCAAACTCCGCAGAGACTGATGCGAGAGACCCTCGTCAAGAAGCGTGCCTAGCGCGCGCATGGGCGGTCCGCTCGGAAGATCGTATTTCTCCGGGAGCTGCAGCGCGTGTCTCTAATATGTGCCAGCGTATTTTTTGTATTATAAATACGTAATACGCGTATAGGTTTATAATAAATATATATATTATAGGCATTGTGAATATACGTAAATAGGTACCTATAACCAGGTATACGCGGTATGTGTGTATATAGGAGGAACTGGCGTATTACCGATGAGTTGTTGACCCAGTTCTTTGCGGGGGCGCGAGTGAAAGGAATAAATATAACTTTTCTGGGCCGAGGGTGTAAGTCGCGTACACGCGTTCTCACCCCGCGGTTCAGGGTCGTCGGATCCCCGAGCATATTGCGTTGTATTAATGTCGGTATGTTACAAACACATACGCGTCATAGGTAAAACGAACGAAAGCAAAACACATTCTCATTATATATATTATATTATATACGATTGCGAGCATAACAACATAACCTCACGCCTCACGCTACGCCGAAGTTATTGTATATACCGAGGTAGACCCTCGAGATCTTTTCGGTTGTCCCCGTATCGTCATCGTCGTTGTGCTGTAACATACGTATACATAAAATTATATATCCGTTACGCTTACCTACTAACATTTTACAGCGATTTTTTTTTTCGCGAACATAATATTGTCACAGATATGCCTCGTGTTTTATGTTGTATTATAACGTCTTATGTTTATTCTTATGTTTTCACAAGTTCAAAATGCATTATACGACAACGACAATAATAGATATTTATTAATATGTTCGATCATTATAAATTATTTCGTTATGTAAACAATTCGAGTAGGTACGTGGATAAATACTTTTTAACGTGAATAAGATGAAAAATGTATTCTAATTTTTAGGCACCCGTAATATCTATTTAAAAAATATAAATTATATTACACAGTATTAGCCTAAATACATCATATTATTATAATTTATAGCAAACTCCAGCCACATATCTATTCTGCAGTATCCTATAGTTCTTAAATTCAAAATTATAGTACCTATAAGTATTATATATATTATATTATTATATTCAAACCTTTTAAGCTATATATATAAAATATATTCTGTTCATATTTTATAATCTAAAATCATTTAACAATAAATAGGTATACGTAGTATTATAAAATATAAGTAATGGCTTCGATGATAATATTAGTTGTTTGATAGGTTGATAGGTACTAAAAAACTAAAAATGTTTGATACTTCATTCGTTAAGTCTAGAAATTAATCTATAGCTTACCTAGCAATATATGAAATTAACAAAAAAAGAGTCTAGCCCTCGTTATAATTTATAAAAAATATAACTGTAACTGCAATAAAGATTATTTAAACAGTTATTTTACATTTTATGATAAGCTAACTGCAATAATAATTAATATACATACACATGTATATTATTTTTTTTGTTAAAGAAATATTAATATAAAATATGTAAAAATTACAAACATTTTTCATTTGAAAGCAAAAAATCAGAGCTTATATCATGTAAAACCTATCAATTTTAAATTTTTATACATAGCTACATCGTGGATGAAATTAAGATAACATATTATTAGAGGAAAATTATGAAAGCTATAAGAAGCACTATCTCGTCAGTTTGGGAGGGTACATTAAGGACTATTAATTATTATTGAGCTCCAATTTAAATAAATGATTATTAGAGTATTATATGGCCTATACGTAGCTGCAATAATATAATAGTGTTGGTAAAACATTATATTTTATTAAAATTCGTGTTTACTTGAAAAAATGTTAGCGTATATATAGCTTGTTTGCAAATGGATTTCTCGACTATATTCGTCGAGGGACACGTAATTCAAAATACTTTAGTGAAATTGATTGTCTGCGTGACCCAATTGAAAATAAAAAAGGGGGTGCGAACTGCACTGCAAAAAAAATACAGTAAACAGTGAATCACACGGGTTCACGCTGGACTTTAAAATCATCGTCCCTTTTCCGAGATAAGATCCTTTAAATCCGCATGTATCTAAAACATACATATGCTAGTTGCAGCTTCTGTGCGAGACGAGGGGTCATTTATTGCCCGTGCTTCTTTACAAAAGCCGCCGAGCTGACCTTATCGGTCGGCGATGTATGTATATATACAGGCACTGTGTATATATAAAAGAACTGGGAGATTTTTCAATCGCAAAAGTCAATTCCGAGCGGATTGAAAAAAAAAATAAATAAAAAGAAGAAAAAGAAAAAAGCCGAGTGAAAAAAAATACCGTGTCCCTTGTGGCGCTCACGGAACCGCCGCTGCCAGTCGTTATGTGTATATATATATATATATTACATCGGGAGGAGAAAAATAGAAACTTTTCCAGCACAATGGCACGTGTCCACCGCGCCCCCGAAAAACTATCGCGACTGCTTATATATTATTATGTACATATACTTCCCGCTTCTTCACGTCACCCATCACAGCATGTTTAATATAATATATATGTATATATGTATATACTCCTCGGCTCGCCGGTATCTGCGGTTATGAATATTATATATATATATATATTAAGATATTAATGCATCGATATTATATTTTATATAATACTCGTATATCATATAATGGCATTAAATAACTTTAAAATAGCATATCTATATTATATCGTATACCTGCCGAACGTTTGTGCGCGACGCGCGTCTCCAATATAATAATATCCGCAAAAGTCAACGGACCAGCGTCTCAAAACGATCCATTAAAAATCCGTTATGTCGTCCGACGTCGATCATCTCGGCGGGTGGGGATTTCGGTGTCGCGGGGAAGGGTCGAAGGGGTGGGGGGAGGGCTCGCGAGGTATAGTCACGCTCAGCTATTATTCGGCGGTTTATTATTATTATTATTTTTTTGCAGCTTGTGCAATTCAATAGTAATTATTATTGTTATTGGAGAGATCTCCGCTGCGTTGCGCACAATGACATAAAACATACGAGCGCTTCCGATCTGTTTCACAAGCACAATAAACCGCGGGCCGGCGGTACTTATCTGTGTTGACGTTAAATGTGCGACGGGTGCAGTGTTGTACAAGCCGCACCAAATATACATACATATATAATATATATAGTATATACGGTGCAGACCAATAACCCCCGTTGCGGACCCGCGAAGTCGTCGTGACTTCATGTGAAAAACACACTCTTCTTTTATACATAAATGTACATATATACGCGGGTCGAGTCGTGTATATGCGCATATACATACGACCTTATATATTATATGGCTGCAGGTAATAACCCTCTCGTCTCGTGATCATCAACGAACATATTATTATAGCATATACAGATGACGCGACTATATGTGTATATTATTATTATGTGTACCAGTTATAATATATAAAGCAGTGTAGACTGTATGTACCTTCTATATATCTACGACGACAACGGCGAGACGACGTCGCGGTGTTTATATACATATATGACGTACAGTGTCGTGTCAGGTATCGTGTTACCTTGCGCATAATATATGTATATACAGACGTATGGTTAGGTATATGTCACACGCGGATAGTGATGCTCGTTGTCCGTCCGTCGCCCGTCTCCGTGAATGCCTTTTTGATTAGCGCAATTGTTGTCACCGCTGTGCAGCAGATATAATATAATAATATATTTGTACGTTGTGTCCGTTATACAAGGTTTACCTACGTGTGATATATACAGTAAATATGTGCGTGTACGTAAATATAGAGCTCGACGCTTGTCTTACGACTTTTCGACTTCGCGACGGGTACGCGGGGACGAGCAGAAAAAAAAATTATAACAATGCGATAACAATAATAGTATAACAAGTATGGTAACAAAAACACGGAGGTCCATATAACGTCGTCGTCGTTCGTCCCCCGCGACGAACGTCGAGGGATGAAAAATAAAAAATTAAATATGACTTACAAAACTATACCTATACGAATAAAACTTAAAAGCCCGCGATGCAACGCCAAACGTATATACATACATATATATAGCTGCTGTAGCGGGTTACCTATCCAGGGCGTGGCGAAAAGGTCGCGAATATCGATCGGCTAGCGATTTACCACACGACGCCCTCCGCCGACGCTATATACTTACCTACCGTCGTTGCCACGAATCTTCAGTTTTCTGGACTTGCACCGTTCGAATAAAATCTACTTTTCGCCCGCGACGTTCAGTCGACCACTGCATTATAGCTATATGCAGCCTACTTATATGTATATGCAGTGGCGGCTTGAACTTTTTTCCCTTGAATCACATTTAATATTTTGAGTTACACCACCCAGCCTTAAAAAATTGTCACTTCTCTCCGAAGAGTGAATACTTATATAGGTTGTGTAAGTGGTTAAATAATCGGTTCTTAATATTGGTATACACAGTAAATCACGGAAGTGAAAATTCAAGCAATAAGTTACAACTATTTTCGTAATAACCTACCAATAAATAATGTTATCGATGAAAGAATTAATAAATTCAATATTTCTATTCAATCCTTTACCAAGCTTTAGCTTAAGGTACAATAATTGTCTGTTACTGCGATGTACAATTTATGCAGAGTACACGCGTACGGCTAAACATTATAATTATAATTTAATTATCATCAACCTTTAAAAATTGTTCAAATTACATTTTCCAACCATAGGACACCCACCAATATTTTTGTGAATCATGTGATTCAAATTACCTCCTTCGAGCCGCCACTGTGTATATGCGTATATAAAGGTTCCGCTTAAAAACTATAACTTAGGTCTGTGAATTGTTTTTCTCTTTTTTAATTGAAAATTCGTGTTTCCCTTTTATAGATAGAAGTACACGTTTTACTTACACTATATACCGATTAAAATCGTCTAACAGCCTTTTGCCACCGTAAATAACTATATACCACCGCAACCAGACGACAACACGAAAATAATATAGCGGTTTAGTTGTATTCAGTTTTGTATAATATATATATATTATAAGTAAACGTACCTTATACGCATATAGATACTCATCTCCGTACTAGCGACAGATCTAATTACATTTTTAAGTGATACGTCGTAGTGTATATAATAAAACACGTGTTAAGCCTATAACACACGGATTTGCGTGACTCGCGCTTAAAACAGCGCTTATAACGAGAGTCGAGAGGGGCTTAAGTGTTATATATACATATACTTGTTGATTTCACCCTATAATGGTTAATATATTATCATACATAGTAAATGTAGATACAACACCGCTCGTTCACTTAATAAATACCTAATATAGCTGTAAAGTGTATATAATATACTGCAACAGTGTTCTGTATATTATATTATACATATATAGCCCATATAGGTATATAGGTATTATTACTGATGAAGTAAAACAAAGTTGTTATTATATGTAGTTGGTGTGGCAGTATAAACGTGTTACTATACATAAATATATTATATATAAAACTACTCTTACAGCACAAAACTATTGAACTCAACCATCACTATATTATTACAACAATAAATTGAAAATCGCGACGTCATTAAAATATAGGTATAATGCTTTAAATTTAAGGGTAGGTATGAATTTAATGAAATTAAAAACCTTCAATAATTCGATAAATGCAATAATAATCCTGAAAATGCACTAAAAAGCTAAAAAAAAATGCATTATCAAATATCAAAATATTAAGTTTTAAATTGCAAAAATGCATTAAACAATTACAATACGAAAAAAATGTGTTAACAGATAGAAACTATTAAAAATATATCGATAAATTATAGGTACAAAAATGACAAATTAAATAAGAAATGTCAAAAGATTCAAAACTGAATTCGTTGGTATAGGTATATATCTAATTTGACCAAAGTTTATGTTAAGTAAGCTATATTTTACAACAAGCTAAAAATAATGCATATTCCTACAAATTCCAAGTCTTAAATATACGCTTTATCTATACATAGATACATTACATAATATTTTATCGTCGTATTTTCTGTTATTGGTAGGTACATATATACAATAGAGATTATTTGTTAATTTCGTCAGATAAATCATGTAATTAAAATTAATATTAATACTATAACTGTAAATTGTGTATCACATTTTTACATATCACATTCGTATTTTTAATTTTATATATTTATATGAACCGGACTTTTTTACCATGTAATTTTTAAGCTTCGTAAGTAAAAAAATGAAGGGATTCTAATTTAAAAGAACTGAAGTTTGTAACTCCATAGGACACATCTTAAGTAGTTCAAAAAATCTCAAGAGTCTGAAAATATGGTCTTTAAGTAGGTATCTTTAAAAATTAATAAATTCATTATTAATTGAAAAAATGAGGGTGACCATGCTTGGTGAATCACTTTGTATATAATTATTATACCAACTTCATTACATGATTCAGACGACGATATAATATAATGAATCATGGTAAAAATGTCAAAAGAAAAAAATTCTGTGGTTAAACAGTCCGAGGCATAAAAAATCAAGGGTAAAAAAGTCCGAAGCGTGAAAAGTCTCTGGTAAAAAAGTCCGGTTCATATAAATAGATAAAATGAAAAATACCGATGTGATGCCCAATTATAACGTTCTAATTAGTATTAATATAAATGTTAATTAAATGATTTACCTGAAGAAATTAACAAATAGTATTTTTGTATGTACCAAAATCGACAATATCACAACTTGTTAGTTGTTAGTGATAAGCTGCATCATAACTATAACTGAGTATTACTAAGTTTATGGATTTTGAACAGTGCTTGACTTTTAGGAGCATTCGATAATTAATTACTATTGCTTTTATCTTCATTATCTGATTTTTAGAGTCTTACTCATATACATAGCTTATATTATATAGTTATATATCAGACTATTTGGATACTCATCCGCAAAATAAGATTGGAATTAGTGGCAGATATAAGTTGAAATTATAGCTGTCAACTGCTGCAGCATGGGTGAGCTGGTATAAAAAATATAATACAACACAAATCCGACTGGTTACTATTTATGCCGAAGAATAGAATAAATCTTTCAATTACACTTGATATATAGGTACCGGACTTTTTTATCACAGACTTTTTCGTAGTCTACCATGTACTATATGTACTATACATGCATGCAGGGTATAGGTCAATATTATATCAATTAGGCGTAGGTTCAGGTGGATGGACCTGGAAGATTTTGATCGTTTAAACTGTCAAAATCATCCAGATACACAGCATATTGCTGTGTACAAACGGAAATATAATTAAGTAAAAATGTAATGATCGTAATAGTCTGCTGCGGAGCATTTGTTCGCGTTCAATTTATGTAATTAATACCTATATATAATATATTATCATATACGATATACCTATACTATAGGTACCTATTTTAGTGTATCTATATACATACCTACTTAGCCGTATAGGTATAATATGATTTATGAAGTATTATATTATGTTGTACGACGCTTATATATATATATGCATGCAGTAGGTATATGAGTGTCGAGTATACTTGTAAGGGGGTTAAGGGGTGGTGGCATTCGCGAAGCGTCAACGGACTGAAAGCGATGCATTGGCACACACTGCATACACACGGATAATAAAAATCGAAACTGGTATTATATTATATATATTGTAGTATAGGTGAAATGAAATAAAAAAAGTCGCCGCCAATTGTCTCTATGTACGAAATATGTGTGTATATATGCGCTATTAGTATATTGCCGAATACACACTCACACGCGGAGACGACGACGACGGAATCGGATTGACGTATGAAAGCGCCGGGCGGTCCCCAGATAACAATTGCCTTCATGTCATCGCCGCCCAGGAGTCGCGCGGGGGACCGTCCGCGAGATTTGTGTGCATATATGTTATTACTGCGCCAATGACTTCCGGTAGCCCCGACATCCGGCCCCAACGGATTTTCGTTGTTCTATAACATTAATACGCACACACTCAGACACACATTGGTACATGTTCTGCACAACGCATCGGCGGCGGCGGCGTTGGTCCACGAGAATAAACGACCGATTATATAATTTATATTATTACGTTTAGTTCCTATTATATGTATACGAGTATATACCGTGCAGTGGATCATTTATATATATATTATATAATATACAAGTAAGTGACGGTGGCCCGCAATTATCGACCGGACACGTCGTTGTCGTGGGAAAGGAAAATACGCGAATTTTTCCCCTTTAATATACCACTCTATATACATAAAAAAATATAGTGTATATCAATATATAATCGTAGATATATTATTATTATTGTCGAGGTGGTAAATATATACTTATTACTTATATATAGGTGCATATGTAATATGAGCTTATTTAGAATAGCCCACTTATGGTTTGCCGTGGATATACATATATATATTGTATAGGGTACCTATATATATATAAAAGACATATAGATCGGACGGTCTGCTACGTCATTTGCGACAATAGATTTTCGTATATGTCAACCATATATATAGTTGTATTACATACATAATAATTATGTTATGGAAGTGTACAATATATTTTTTATGCATATATAAGGGCAATTTAAATATATATATATATATTAAATATAGTAGGACAGTATAGGTAAACCTATATATATATGGTGTTTAGTACACACATACACATATATATAATAAGCGTGCGACTATTTGATTTGCTTCTATATTCGTGCAGTAAAGCAGGGGTGTCCAACCCGCGGCCCATGATAGGTTTTGATGTGGCCCTGTCGTATATTTGAAAACCATCAATTACTATTAATATGTTTAAAATAAGAAAAGAAATTATTAAAAATAAAACCTATAAGGTGCCCATACCTATTTTATATTGATTAATTAATATTATGTGAATGTGTTATATCGTATAATTACTGCAACGATGGCAGTAGCGAAAAAATAAAATGTATTATTATAAAAATGTATTTGGCCCACGATAACGCTTCTACTTACTCAATGTGGCCCGGTATTCCCAAAAGGTTGGACACCCCTGGTGTAAAGGTACTGCAATTATATGGTGGATGACATAATATAATATAATATAATACATCATCGTGATATAGTGTGGGGTCGTATGTAATTTGACAGTAAAATATATCTATACTTATATATAATATTATCATGGAAATTAAAATACTCGAGTTATACTTTTTATAATCATCATCTATAGGTACGCGATACGCCTATATACCTACATAATAATTAAAAATGGGGTATTTAAAAAATGTGCGAACTCCATTTATTAATCACACGTATTAGTTACCTATGTAAAATCAAGGCCATATAACCCCTGTAGCGAGGAGAGGGTTAACATGAAACCTTCGACATTTATTAGAAGTCGAAAAATTTAAGCAGTGAATATATTGTTTATTGACTATATACCTAACTATTTATATATAGGTATAATATTGTAATAAGAATAATTTTATATTTCCTTTGAAGCTGCAGTAATATAACGAGAATAAAGAGTTATTATATGAATATACTAACGTAAAAATGATGGACCACCTCCCCCCTAGAAATTAGTTTTCAGTTATACTGCGACTTGTAAATAATAATAATATAATATCAGTACCTATACCTATGCCGATTATGTATACATACCTATAAAGCAATGTTATAATAATATAATGCGTTTATATAAGTAAGTATGATGTGATGTGTTTACCTATAATATGTATATACCTATTATAGGTACATATATAATATAACAAGAGTTAAATTGTATGTTTTTATAAGCTGCAACTTTAAAATCGACTTATTGTTTTTTGTGGTTCAAAAGTATACTAATCGAAATATTGTTACACGCTGCCGTTACAAAAGTTTTCACGACCATAAAATATGTCCTTATAATAATATATAGGGATATATAATATCATATATTATATATATAGGTATATAAACACTTTAGCACTATACTGCTGCAGTTGTCAACAATATGAGTTCGTTTGATAGTATTATAGTATATGATATACTATAGGTATATATATAGGTAATAGCGGCATATAGAAAAACTTTAAACGCATATATTTAATAATATAGGTTTGGTTTATAATACCACGTCTTTATGTAGAATTATATATAGACGTCTATAGACGCATATAATTTTGTTCGAATTTGTTTTCCTGCAGACTCACCTATATACATTATACATACCTATATTATGTATAGTTTATATATATTTTTTCTGTTTCGTACATTTATGTATTTTGTACGCATATGTGACTTATACATAAACCCACCTATATACTATATATTATATGTATATGTATATCGTACCTATAGGTATAGTAAAACCACTTGTTCGATGTTTCATTACATTTCCTATGTAGGTATATAAGTATATAGGTGTGTGTAGATGTCCCTATGTATAATATTAACCATTTTTGTTAGGTAGGTACCTATATTAAATTTAAATATTGTGTAATATATTGAAAAAGGAAATAAAGAGGAAACTTTTGAAAACCACCGACCTTAAGAACTCTCGTATAACCTTTTTTTATTTAGTTGGTAATAAATTATTTATTTTACTAATAATATATTATAATATAAAGAGACTCGTATAACAAAATCGATGTCCACGCAATAATAAACGAAGAGCGAGGTAATTAAAAACTTGAAAAAGTCAAAAAACCGTTTGCCACAGTATATGAACACAATACTCGTAATAATTATGAAATTAAAATATATAAATGGTCGTAGGTATATAGGTACGCTGCAGGATCTTATATACTGCAGAGTGCGCATATTAAAATATAGGTATAATAATATATATATATTATTAATTTATCAGATTGCAAAATTCAAAGCATAAATAATAAAATAAAATATTAATTAAGAGCGAAAAAAGGAATTCTCACTCGCGGTCGGTCGGCGCGGTGAAGACACCCCCGTCAATGGAACGAACGGGCGAGTGTTCGGAGTCGGCGTGCGAAGGGATAAGGGCGGCCGCCGCCGCTACCGCGGATGACCGCGCGCGTCGACGATGAGCGACGATGAGCGCCGTTGATGAGCGGCGGCGGCTTCGACGATGATGAAGACCGCCGCCGCCGCGGTGGTGGGGAATCGCCGATTGCAGCTGGCAGGGTGCCGGCCACGCCCACAATCTCCGGAACCAGCTCCGCCCATCAGTCACTCACGCACACACACAAGCGCACGAGCCGCATCTATGTGTGTGCACGACGACGGCGGCAGCGGCGAACGTCCCGTTGCGGCGCGCCCGAAGGAAGCGCGTGCGTGCGCATCGTAGAACACCGCCGCCGACCCATCCCACCCCGCCGCCGCCGACCTATCCAACCCCACCGCACCACCGTTACCGTGAACCCCGGGGACAGCTTCGGCGTCGTCGATCTCGTGGCCCGGCCGCCGCGGCAGTCAACAGTCCGATCGCGTCGATCCGGTTCGCGGTCTGGTGAACGCAACGCTCATCATCCGACGCTATCATCATTCGTCGTCGTTTATACTCGTCACGGACGGTTGATCTGTTATACATATTAATATCTTTGCTTTTTATCGTCGAGAATAATATTTACGACGGTATTTTTTTTTTATCGACTCATCATAATTTTATTTACTTGCGGCAATATAGTTATTATTTTTTTATCACACCTCGTCGATCTATTTTATATTTATAAACGGTAAAAGCTGAACACTGCGCATAGACAATACGATTTAGTATAACAAAATCAATTATTTCTTATAAACGATTTTTCCGATTGTCCAGCCCACCCTCTATATATTTAGCTACGATACGTGTGGGTTTTTCGTCTTCGGATCAGACTCGAGTTTTTTTTTTTGTTTCGTACGGAGTGACATCAAAAGTTTATTACCAGCCTCTCGGAAGCATTCGTGTATGACTCGACGTCCCCCCGCCCCGTCCAGGTCGACATGAGCAGAGGTGAGTCTATGTTATATAAATAATAATATAATTTAAATATCAGTATAGTTCTATGTATTGTATTATATTATATTATATACTATTATAAAGTTATATGCAATTACTAAGTATTAAAGGTACACACGATTTTAAAGAACTTTATAATCGTGAAGGTACACCAACAATCAATATTATTCAATCAATGTATCTATTATTAGATGGGTATACATGGATTTTTAACGTAACTATTATATACATGGATTGCATTATTGTAGGTACCTACCTAAAGTGTACCTAATAATTGTTGTTTATCAAAATAAAGACAAAAATATAAATAACATTTGTCTATAATTTCCTGCAAACAAAACAAATGCGTAGATATAAAGGTATCGATTAGTTTTAATATCTCTCACTAATTACTCATCGAATTTTCACAAGGATTCAGTTCTTCTATAAATATATTACTTTTTGATTTTATTATAGATTATTTTAATAGTTTTATTGACCTAATTATATACTGTTATTATTATATTAGTTAAGTTAGTACAATAATATAATATATTATGTAGACGTTATAGCAAAGATTAATGTTAAATTTGAATTTTAAACATATTATACAGATGTTTATATACATAAATAGGATGTAACTATATGGTTATCACTTATCAGTTATCACTTAATAATATTTGTTCATACCTAATTAAGTGAGTATTTGAAGCTCGTATATTATTATCTATAGATATGTTGGTGCCATTCCGTGTAGAATATAGATGGAATCTAATATTATATTTTAGGTTTTTTCACATTTGTGCGGTCATTTTGTACGAAGAATTGTGTGGTTCATGTCTAAATAGACAATCAGGGTTTCTAAAATAATAAAAATTATATTCGTGTTTACAGACCGTATATATTTAGGCCGTCATCAATTCGGGGCCACCTATACCTATAAAATACCTATATTATTGTATATTAGAGTATTTGACGGAATAACCGAAAAATCTTATTCCTTCACTATCGATAATGATAATAATGGTGCATACCTATAAATACTAAAATAATAATAAATTGATGATTCGATAAAGGTAATTTGCTATACACAAAGTAACATTATAGGTACTTATATAGATTCAGTTGAACATACAAATTAAGTGAATATTATTTAGTTTTCATATTTACGTATTACAGTTGTCTACGGTTAGTGTAGTATACCAACTATGAAGTATATTTATAGGTACCTACATTAGTATAATATGATATATTATACATAAATCGCTATAGGTATTATTTTTTTACAATGATCGGCTATACTATAGTTAGTCAAATTGTCAGTGAAGAATGAATCATTATTAGGTTTTAAAAATATTCGTATATAGTTTTAACAAAAAAATAAAATAAGGACCACGTAATAGATATGTGCAAAAATATTTATTTAAGATATCAAAAAAAAACACTATAATTAATTGGATTGAAGAGGACGTCATACCCGCATGATGTGTTGTCTTCTTTACAAACGCACAACAGACCAAATCTTATACATTCATAATAATCAATTTTACTATTCGTTGTTTTTAATGTTAGACCATTAGTTGATCTCGATGTATATTATCATGGGCCCCCATACGTTTTTTCTATTTTAATTCAATTTAATGTGATTAATTTTAAAATTGTAATATTTCTTTATAAATCGTGTTTAGAAAAAGTGAAAATTATTTATAAATACTCTTAGTATACCTATTACATTAGATATTATAAACCTGCAAAATACCCAGTGTATTTTATATTATCGACACTCGTCTAGTGAAAAGTATCTTCTAAATATTATATAGTTGGATCAAATGTTACGTTATACCGTATGAATAACGCATGTATATGTGATTCATATGTCAATGTTTTTTACATCAGTAAAAAAAAATATATAATGCTTGACAATTTTTTTTATTGCTTACTTATATTTTTGGGGAGTATAATATCTATACACCGTGAAACCTCGATACGTATGTCTCAATAATATAATAGTCCCCTCGCGCATTTATTTATACTATTGCGACGGTTCTTATAGACTGAACAGGTTTACATGAGACAATTTCACGTATATAATATAGGTACGTACACGCTACCGCAAAAATAGTCCCCTCGTGCGTAACGGACGCGGACCGTAAGAATCCGTCAAAATATTGAAAACACCAATTCACGGTTGACGATGGAAAAATATAAAAATCAACACTTTACTAATAATTACCCCGCTCAATAGCCACGGGGGAGCAAAGTTCAAACACGCGCTTTAAAAACGTCAACATTTCATTCCAATTTCGAGGCCTATCAGATGTGATAGTTTAACGCATTTTCTATTCGACAACCAATTTCCTCGTCCACATATAGTATTATTGATTTTATAACAAACAATTATAAAATCAATGATATAAAATAATATTATAGTTTATAAACTATATACCTTTAGGTATTATAATATGATAGGTGCAGTGTACATTCACTTTTTTCGCACACTCGCGGTCACCTGATGATTGTCTCTTCCTCATTGATAGCACTCCAAGCTTATTTTTATTAAATGTCATCCCATTATTCGTTAATTTATAATTATTAGTCCAAATATTATAAATATCTGTTCTTTACTATAACTTAAACTATATAGTTTATTGTGTTATAAATATTATGACACGCCCGTTGTCGTTTTCGCCGATTTAATGCTTATATTATATTTATATATATTATGTTAAATATTATATATATCATATAATATTATAGGTAGTTACTTTATATTATGAGTATTGTATATACAATATACATATTAAAATGATAAAATATATACATCATGCGAGTAGTGTGCGTGTGTTACCGAAATATTTAGATCGTTGATAACGAGTGCGTACAGATTTAATGTGTTACAAAATTGCACGTGTTTATATCGCTATTTGACGAAAATAATATTGCAAGTAGTGCGTGTTGAGGTATATAATATTATAATAGGCGCAGTGGGCTGACGAATTGGCACATTGAGTAAATCAATAATCGTTATAATATTATTATATACTATTTAGTATTTATTATTTTTACTATCATTAATAATTACGTGAATACTTTACCGGTGATCAAAGGAATAATAATAGGTAAATTTCCTCATATCGGTTCGATTACTTAGAAATAACCACGATAACGTTTGTACGATCGATTACGATATTATGTTTTTTTCCAAAGTATTTCCATTCATCGTGTTACTTGGTTCTCATTGAACACTCGTTTCGCGTACAGCTATTATCCACAAACGTATACATAATATAATATAATAACAATATAATATTACTGTATGACCGTATATTAAACGAGCGAAAACACCATTAACGAGCTTGAATTTTTATTATTATACGGTAACCTAGTTGTCGTTACGATAATAATCACTGTAATTATATAGTTATCGAGACAATGCAATATTTATGTGTACAATTTGTATAAATATATATACAAACATACATTGTATGTACTATATATATACATTTATACTATATATACGTTCGGATACGATTTACGTAGCGTGTTCAGCATCTTTAAGTTCGCGGTAATGTTTTGATTCTGTTGATTCCGATAAATATAAACACTTTTGATAACTCATATCGTAATTTAGTCATCGAATGCGTCACACAAATACACAATTTATTACAATCGAGTTAAAAAAAAAAAACAAACGTTTTTACGCACCGTGATCTGTAAAAGGGTTCGGAATTATAATTTTGAAACTGCATATAGCTTTTATCCAATATTACCCTGTGAATATACTATATAAGTAGTATGATATACTAAAAAAATTCATCGGTTTTATCGTAAAGTCGTAATATACGTATAAAATAACGAGTATAATGAATAATGATTATGTAGCAAAATAACCTATAATGTTCGTGTAAAATAGATTTTTAGGTACCTATCCAATAAAATGTAGAATTAAAAATAGGCATTGTAGATACAAGTGTATAGGTAACTAATAAAGTTTATTAGTTTATTTATAATTATAATTTATAGGTGACTTATAAATTATAATATGTGTATAGACTTGTATATTTGAATTATAGGATAATAGATAGACAATATTATTACTATAATTTTTTTGGTATTTTATTTTTTGTTGACATTTTGTAAGTACTTACGTAAACGTTTGACGAAAAACACTTAACTTGTTATTATTAAGTTCTTAATGCAGTATTTATTTTTTTGTCTTGACTGGACCTCAAAGCCGCTGAGTGCTCGAGTAGTGATAAGGAAGAAATCCTACACGATTAGGCATGGGACAGACGGTGTTTGCCTCTTTTAATCTCGACCGGTGTCCAAACATCATGTCTCCTAGGGGATTTGGCTGTAAAACAAAACAATATCCCTTACTTTGACCTTGTGGTACAATCTTCGAAACCGCAAAAGAGTGTTATTAAACAATGTCGTCAACGAGTTGTTGATCCCGGGGCAATAAATCGGCGCGGGGACGATTTGTACAAATATTTGTACTGTCGACCTTGAATGCACGATACAGAAACCCCGAGATAGAGATGCCTGTCATTTATGATGTCTTGTAGTTGTATGACGTCAAGACCCAACTACGAGCTGCATAGGTACGATGACTTTATTGCGTCCAAAGTCAAAACGATTATAAGCATATTATAATAAAATACCTAATATTTAAATTGATATGCATAATATGATGCAGATGTCTGAACTACAGCAACAGTGTTTTGTATATCATTTTCTCAAAATTATAGGTAGGTACACATTTCGCTATTAAATAGTTTCCTTTTCATGTCCTTTGGCAATTATCGTTATATTTCGCTCGTTACAATATAAAATAATATTGCATTATAATATATTGTATACATTACATTATATTCAACTTTACGTTTTTATATATTATACACTATATACCAGCTATAATGCGTCCCTCGATATTTGTCACGTGCATACTATGAAATTCAACGGCTTTCATATTATGTATACGTCACAAACATTGTTGTACGCGTTTATACTCTGATAGTAGTGTGTGTATAGAAACGTGTTTGGAAGTAATTATTGTAAATTTTTTTTCGTAAAAACTCCTTCACATGCTCTTAATATTAACTGCAGGGTACATGAATTAAGTTGTAATTATACTATATATAGTACATATTATATTATTATATAAATAATATAACATAATGTGGTTTGTATGTCAGGTTTATGGATGTAATATTTTTTTTAATCATTCGAAAATTACACGTTTCATAGTTCCTTTGTGAGAACACGCATATTTCTCAAGAATATACCTACTTAATCGAATCCATTAAAATATCGGTTAACGTGGAGTTCTCCAACGGTTAATGTAAATTTTGTAAATTCACAGAATTTTCCAGAAATACGATACTCACAATAGTGCATATAATATAATATAATAATAGGTACACTATTTGATCGATAAATCCATTTTCAAGACCACGATGTTTACTGTTTTGACATTTGATCTGTCGCGGTATTAATGTTGTACCTATAATGTATAAAACAATAATACAATGATAAATAATTGTATATTTTAAATGTATATAATATATATACTATGTAGCTGTTAATACTTGGGTTAGTAAAATTGTTTGATTTATTAATATGATTATTTTGTTGAAAAATGTTTTAAAAAAATCAAAAATACACTTTGAGTCTACATGGGTATTAAATTATTATTAAATATAAATTTTATGTTTCATTTATATATCGTTATCGACTGCTTCCTAACTATTACATAATAAAATATTAATACTTCTAGAATATTTGTTTTTTTTTCGTGGTAAATCTCAAATGATTAAAACTACCGTAAAATTAAAAAGCCATATATTATGCCCAATTTTAAATCGGAAAATCCAGATATGGCTCATTTGAGTACAAAATAAAATTCTTTAGGTAAGGTACCCTTTATTTCGATATTCATTTGGTTAAAAATTTAAAATCATGGATACATATTACATAATAAAGAAATAGATAGGACGCCTCAAATTCGCTACTTGTTGCAGTTTTGGTCTAACACAGATAAGATATTTAGGCCGTTTGTTTTCATTTTTGTATGGTATAATTATATGTATATTGATAGTCAATATTCGATTATAGGTATACTTATTTGACTTCAATTTGTATAATTGCATTCGTCATTGAAATAATACTCTATGTCCTATCCAATTCTTTATTATCTATGGTTAAAATTAGTATGTATATTCAGCCAGAAATAGCTAATACTAAAAAAAAAAATCGAAGGTACATCATAATATATTACGAGTATAAAGTCCGAACTCCTAATATATGTACAATTTTTTCAGTACATCTATAATATTTTAAGCACGCTCTTTGTGCGTATGTGTATGTTTAGCGGAGGAGATTTAACGAAATTCTTTGATGTTTTTTGCAGGCAGTAGCGACGATGGAGGTGGTGGCGGTGGCGATACGGACGCCGGTCGGAGCGACGACGAGCGTTCGTTGTCCAGCGACAGTAGTGGCGGCGGTGGCGGCGTCGTCGTCGACGACGGTTGCCGGAGCCGGAGCAGCAGCGCAAACAGCAACAACAACAACGGGAAAAAAGACACGATCACAGCTGTCGACGAGGGCGGCGGCGTCATCGGCGCGGGTTTGAACAGCAGTTTCAACTTTTTTGAGCTGCCAGCAAACGCGGCCGCCATGCCGTACAATTTGGAGTTGCGGAACGCGGGCGCGAGCGGCGTGTGGACCAAGACCCAGCTCCCCAAAGGCGTCAAGTACGGACCATTCCTGGGCAAATGGGGCCCGAAACCGGTGGACTCGCGGTTCGCCTGGGAGGTGAGTGACGTGCAAACGACATTAATAAAAATATAATAAATTGGAAAAAAAAACGTTTCTCAGTCCGTTGTCGGTACCGTATATATTATTATATACGTAATTTCGGTTCCCCTTTTTTTCGTCATCTTCTTATATCCTCCTCTCGCGCGCGCGCCAGCCTAAACCCTTGGGTATGTATGTAGGTAAATAACAGTAAACACCGTCGATCGGGACGAGAGGGAATGTGTATTATATATATATATATATGTATAACTGTAACAGCCCGATAAATATTGTGAAAAAAAAATGTGCTAGATCTCGGAAACGCTCGCCGCCAACGGAAACTATAGCCGCGGTGCGGGCACGCACAAAAGGTGCGAAGCGACAAAAAAAGAAACGTCACACTCTGACAGTTGTCGGAGGGACGAATCGACGGATATAATATAATGTCGCCGAGGTGTCGGATGACCCCGCAGGGGATCTCCGCGAGATTAGCTTCACATCACACTCACACGCACAACCGATACTATACATTTACGCGAATAATAATATCTGTGTATGCGTATAATAAGATACGTGCGAACGCCTCGCCGAAATAACTATATACATATATATATATCTGTACATAATATAAGCCGTAGGTATATAGGCCGCCCCCGTTTGCAGTTCACCCCGACTCGGTGATCGCGCGCGCCCGAGTAAAAGAGAGAGTTTAAGTATAAAACCTTCGATTGTTGTCGGTTCGATCCCTTTTCAATAATATACGCGGCTACTGGCCTCGTTTTACTGCTAGCTGCAGTGGTGTGTTTGCCGTGCAGGTATACCTATAACCAATAATACTATAATATTCACGCAAAACAATAGATATAAATGATACAATATTGTAAAGCTGAATCTTTGGATGAGTCCCCTATATATTATATTATTATTTATTGTAGTCGACGTTCTTATTTTGTTGATATTTTATTATGTCGTGTAGGTACGCAATATTTTATCATTGTATAATATCCTCCTCTTGCTTAACCTTCAAAACTATACTAATTATATAGACGCGTATAAGTTGTATAGTTTTTTTTTTAAAGTTTTTGTAAACCAAACGCATTAGTTTAGGCCAAAATCATATTGTTATGGTTTAAAAATCGAAATATGTTGAAGGTGGCAGGGTGCAAACTCAGTATACGAGTCTCAGACACACCCCGTACAGATTATTATATGTATAAACGATGCATACCCTATATATATTGTCATTGTGCAGATTTTCGACAAGCACACTCGCCTCGTTTTTGGTTCATTAAAATTTGTCCGCCCGGTCAACCGTAAAATTCACTGTTACCTATATATTCGTCGGTGGCTTGTATGTGTGCAACGCTTATATATATTATTATCACCACCGCCGCGTTGAGCTGCACGGATAATGCGCGTACGCTGTATACATTATAATATTCCGCTGGTAGTGGGTACCTATCTATCCATATGAATTATATACATATATATATATATATGTATATGTATACAATATATACATATTATACGGCCACGCACACACAATCCGACCGCCTAATGTCCGCGAACTCATTGTCCCCGCGGCCGAGGTGTGAACTGATCGAATTTTATGGTCGGTATCATCTGCCCCCGGCGGGCGGTCCTGGTTTACACTGCAGTCCGCGATGAGGACGACTACTGCGACTATATTATATCACATACATGAATATAATATTATGTTATATACGCGGGCACACATACGCTTATTATATTCTGCCCGGGCGCGCATCGATAGTAATAATATAATATTATATATTATGGTGAAATCCCCGCGATAATCTATGTATTATTATGCTGCTGCAGTGTTCGCGCGGATGCAGGAATGTCTAGAGATAATTTCTTGACGCGATTTTCGGCGTACCTCCAATGGCCATATGGGTTGTTGTTCCGAAGCATACTGCTGCAGTATACATAACACGATATTATATATATATATGTATACGCACCACACACACACACACATACACTATACGTATAGGTGTTCTCATACAATCGCACCTGTTTATACACGCGCATGCATACAAGAGACGACAACGGCGAGTATAAAGACGACGAGACGAGACGTTAAACCGCCGCTCCGGAGAGTACCTATACCCGAGTATTCCTTTCCACCACACCACCGCTCAACCCCTCTCCTTCCCCTCCCACCCTTACTGTGATACGACGGCGCTCGTGGATAACTCTACAATAATAATAATAATAACGTGTGTCGTATACCTGGTTACGGGTAGGTAGGTTATTATCATATACATTTCACGGTCCCCTCGAATACCCGGCGTGTACGGTCGACGACGCTAAATAGAACGCCGAAAACGCGTTGTTATCGCGTCACGCGCACGAACGCCGATCTTACGCACGCTCGCTTGGTTGCCTACTCGACTTAACAGGTATAAATGGTTAGTGTTAACTGTAGACAGGTCGTTAAGGTGCATATTATGTGTTGTATTATATATAATATACAAGTTAAGTACAGACAACCGCGCTCGTTTATCGCTAAATCGAGTGTCGCGCGGACAACCGAACACGGTTCGACAAAATATGACAAAGCGCTCTTCGTGTATTATCATATTACTTTAATACAGCCTTTCATCCCTTTTTCGTTCTTTACGCGTATGTATTACATAATAAAATCATACTTCAAGCTCGTATCTAGCTGCTAGTACTTACATACGATACGAGTGTGTTATGTAATAATGCACATTTTAGAATGTGTAAAAAAACTAAAAAAACAGGTAAGTCGTGTAACTGTGTACGAGTGTAAACGTTAGCACCCTTCGATATTCAAGCACTTTGTATACTATCAAACATTATTCATTACGATTTCGAAATCGTCGTTCAATACTTTTATATTTATTATTTGTAAAATTTTTACTGCAGTTTACAGTCTCGATGAGCATATACCTAGTTGGTGTTTTTTTGTCTAAGCCGTGTTGTAAATATTATTTCGTATCGTTCGTTTTCAAGTGGTATAGTCTCGTTTGCGCTCGAGGACTACCGAGCACATAATATTTGATTGTATGCTATTTTTGTTACACAATCGACGGGGTGCATCGTTCCGAATAAACGTATTTATAGATCAAATGTTCAAAACTATTACCATACATTATTAGTTGAAATTTAGTTATTATATTTATCCGACAATTAATATTATACAGCGAAGTTCATTTTTTTCGAGAAATGAAACTTATGTATTCTTGAAACTCGTATAGGTATTACCGAGACATAGGTGCGCGCATACTGCAGAGTTGTATGTCTTCGCACGCAGTGGGTAAGGAAACCTTTTTTCGATTAATTTTCCAGACAAAGACCTGGTGTATACGACGGCGGCGGTCCTATAAATGAATTCAAAATTTGTTTGTTTTTCTATGCTTAGGTAGAGTATTATAATATATGCACAACGATGATGACGATGTCGTAGACTCGCAGCAACAGCAGCAGGACGTTTGGTCGGCGGGTAGGTGGGTGGGTGTGCGTGTGTGCGCGCGCGTTACGCACGCAGCAATAATGGTTTTTCATCAATCAAAGTATATAGTATAATATTATACTTGGTGGCGGATATTGCCTCAGCGTCATCTGTTATCAGCATTCACACATCTGTAAAAACCATTCGAAGCGTGATGCTATCCGCGGGCCCGGAATGAATTCGTGAAAAATCGGCATGTATATATATATATTATGCTATATGTATGTGTGTACACGCGTTATTTATTAAAATCGCGAGGGTTTTTACCCATTTGTGGAGGCGACGTGGCACCATTCATCTCAATCATTTCCGCGGAGGAATTCGCGCGCGCGGAGGCTGTTGCGCCGTTGCTGATTTGTCAGTTAAACGTAACGGAAAACACTCGTGGCGGCGGCAGCGGAAGCGTCGATTTGGCTCAGGTTTTTTCTCCTCTGCCGCCGCCGTCAACCCCACCACTCGCCCACTGCCACACCCCCTCTCCACACACCGAGTCACTGGAAGAAAATATTGTTTTAATAATACCCAATCTGTGCGTGCGAAAATTCCGACGATAGTCCCTGCAGTATATAGCTTTGCGAGTCATGTTTATTGTATATATGCCTTTTTTCATACTCCGCGATCGATACGTACCCGCTGCAAAGCAAATCGGATATTTATATATTATACCTATTCTGAAATATCGAAAACCGGAAAGATTTTAGGGTGTAATTTGCATCTATATAATATACCGAAATCGGCAAACAAATACGATTTCGGTCCGTATGAAAAATATGATTGGCGTTTGATGTTTTTGACGATGATTTTTCGTTTTGGTCTTTTAGCGTTTCTTATGTGTGTATATTTGGCCGGCTTTACTTTCTCTGCTGTTATTATTTTTATTACATACTTTAACCGTTAAACGATTTATATATAAGGGATAATATGTGGAAAATTCGAGCGAAACGTTGACTGCGGGCTGTTTCAAACTGACCGCAAGTATATATAAAATAATATCGTGTTTTCCCTGTGCAAGTTGAGGTCGGTATATATAACCACGCCTTCGTAACCGCACGCGAAACGAAAGATCCGGGGCCAGCGTTTGGCTAATTGGACAAGACCCGACAACCAAGCTCCGCCTTTTCAAACTTCACTGGAGCGGAAAAACGATTCGTTTTCCGTCTCGAGTGGTCTTGGAGAAGAGAGCAGAAGTCGGGTTTTTTTTGATTTTTTGTTTGTTTGTTTGCTCGTGACCTGACGACCGGAAAAATAGTTCAAGCTGACGAGCGGAGAGAGAGAGAGAGCAAGAAATTCGGGGTCGGTTGATAATTCGAGTGTCTCATACCGTGTGCAGTGGACCCCCCAATCAGAGTCCTTATTATATATATTTTTTTTTTGCATAATAAATTGCGAACGTATAAAATATACCTATACATTATATTATATTCCTTCTAAGAAAACAGGTAAAAACCGTCGTCGTCGTATTCAAATTATTATATTTAAAAATTTTTTCCCGACCGTATTCGCGAACTGCAGATGTATTGAAATTGTATGCAAAACGTCAAGTGTTCACTAAACCGTGACTTTGTGCCAAATCAAAAAATGAA
The DNA here is from genome assembly GCA_022818045.1 of Neotoxoptera formosana. Classification (NCBI taxonomy): domain Eukaryota; kingdom Metazoa; phylum Arthropoda; class Insecta; order Hemiptera; family Aphididae; genus Neotoxoptera; species Neotoxoptera formosana. The sequence continues at coordinate 30,088,975 of CM040633.1, forward strand.
AAAAGACGTTGAACTGTCAAGATTTTTATGAGGGGTGGTTTTTTTTTATTTTTTTTGCTCACAAATAGCCGTTTCGCACACGTACCGTTATCTGTACATAACATTACGATATAACTTATAAGATTATACGTTCCCCTCGAGGACGTATGAAACAGAAAAAATAACACAGTACGTGTTTATCATGTTGCCAATTATACAAGAGAAGGGCTGAAAGACAAAAGAGAGGGAATTACATATTATATATATATTGTGTCCCTATCCTAAACAGCTATATAATATGTGTGCAGCACGTGACACCCTCGGGCCGATGTACAAATTAAACTCCACTTTTCCATTTATTATTTACGATCGAACGTCGTCTTCGGAATATTGCGAGTGTTTTTCTTTTTTTTTTGTTCTTTGAAAAACTTTCGTTGATTTTTTTTATTAATTCCCTCGACGATGCGATATTTGCGCACCGCACGCGCTGTATTACTGTGATGTATATAATATTATAGAGTTTAGGATATGCGTAAAAAGTTTATAGTAAGGAACGCTTAGTATAATAATAATAATGCGAGCGATTGTTGTCGTAACCGACCGCGTCACCCTCGTCGCATGTGTCTATATGCCTATATGACGTATTACAATGTTTAGTAGGGGCCAAGGAAACAACTTCGAAGACTGTACACATACGCTATACAGTAATAATAACGACAATGATAATGTTATAACTTATAATTGATAGGTGGTAATTGGTGTATTATAGTCGATAATAATAATAATTTATTTACAACAAACGTTTTGCCGTCGTCGGCGAATGGTTATTGGTAGGTACGTACAAAACGCGCGAGAAACTTTGATCGCGTACATAATAATAAATTAATAAACATAATATAATATAATGTAGGATAGCTAGGCATTGTTTCGCTGTACGTCTTTTGTCGGCATCAAGTTTTTGTTAAGAAAACCCGCAACAGTTTACCGGAGTTTGATTTATGACGGGGTCCCCGTCGATTTTCCGCCCTTCGCACGCACGTTCTCGGAATTATTTAATTTCCCGCATCATTGACACATGTTGTCTGATGCCGTTTTGTGCAGTATGTGTGTGTGTGCGTGTGTGTGTTATGGAAAGAGGGGTCGTCGGCAGCAGATAGGAAGAGGGTCGGTCGTTCTCCGTATCTATCTCTCTCTCACACACTCTCATTCTGTACATGCTTATACCATATATATAATAATATATACGCGTGAATCGCAGTCACTATATATATAAATATATTGTAATATCACACAAGGGTTGGGCTCGCGCGCGCGTCAATCCCTCGCACACGCGTTATCTCTTTCCCCGCGTGTTATTGTTTGTCGGGATACGGTCCCGTGAACGTCGAGGGCCATTAACGTCCGCGTCCTATTTATATAATATAATATATATTATATATATAATAATTATCGTTTATAACATTATTACCGTCGTGTGTACAACAATGATGATACGATAATACGAGTATCTACACATAATATCATTTTTATAATATATAATAATATAATATATCCGCGTTATTATTATTATTATTATTATTATTATTATTATTATTATTATTATCAGGATATAATCACACGAATCGCGCATACGGTGCATCGTATCGTATATTTAACATTTTAACTGCATATAGAGGTCAAGACAAGACTTCATCAGCAGCCGAATTGTATATATTATATATATCGTGGACGGGATCGGTAAAGCGCGGCACGAAATTCGAGAGGGGTTGTGGAGAGACGCGCAAGGGATTAATATTATTGTCGCCGTGTTGTTGCATATAATACGTGTGTGTGTGTGTGTGTGTGTGTGTGTGTTTGTGAGCATATTATATCGTCCACGGATGCGAGTGGCGTTAATGAGTTATTACGGTCATCTCTTCGTCGCACATGATATTTAAACGAGCAAAGCGTCCACAGTGTCAGCTGCTGGACGGACCTCGATATTGTACATATAAATCATTCAACGCGTATGCACGTAATACAATATAATATATATAATATGTGATGAATTTATGCAATATGTATATTATATTATGAATACGATGATATTAAATGCAATATTTCAAAACTCGACCGTCGCGTTTCTAATTAAAAAGGATTTTATACTGAAACTCGCATTTCGGCTCACTGCAGTTGTCTACAATATATATGATTCCGAACTCGCGTGTAGTGAAAACCTGTATAATATTATAAACATATACATCATAATATCTCCTTCAACTTGCTACGAGATAAATTTCATCTTATCGCTATAATATTACGACGTTGACTGCCCATACTGGATTGCTGTATCTATGACAAATGTGAGCTGACGCGATTTAATCACCGGCTAACGATATATTTTATGTCTTGCAGCGATATTTGTATAACGTTCGTTATTAAAACTTTGGTGCGAATGAAAACCCGAGTCACGTGAATCTACCAATATCATATTTTAATGTGTTGTAGGTTGTAGGTATAATTATATAATGTTATCAGTGTATATCCGGCGACGGTTTGTGCAGTGTGTGCGCACAGCGCCGTTTCATATTATTATAAAGACGTCGAGATATAGTCATATTGTGTGGTAGATACACGTGTATTCGCCGTTGTAATAATATAACTCGTTTTTATAATAAATTTGTGCGGATAACTTTTTTATTATAGCGTTAAAATGCTAAATTTTAATATAATTATATGTACTGCAAACGCGATGTTTTATTGACCGTGACCTACGCGCGTGTGTACGTTATAGGCGAGCGACTACAATGCGGTGACAAGAGTTTGGTAATTATATACGGCAGCAGCAGTGAATGAAATAAAACGTGTTCGTATGCAATATGTAGTATTGTTCTTAAAACGAAAAAAAATCAATAACGGTCTCAGTTTTTGATTGTGTTTTAAATAAATTGCGACTTTCTCGTCTTATCGTAATTATTGTCTATAACTGTATAGTGAGTATATAAATATTCATTCTTTATACCACGTGTATTTGTTAATATGAGATTGAAAACACACGGATTGGTTTATAACGTTCGTCAGCATTTTTTTTTATAATAACAATAAAATTATTAACTATTGCACAATATTATATTCCGATAAGAATGTACGATACATCTGTGTCGAACACCGTTGTTAACAAGACCTGTTCGCTTTACATACCTAAAAATAATAATAATGCGTACACGTAAACTGTTTATACGACTGACATCCCTTATACTTACTACATTTCTGTTATACGGTATAGTCCTACTATTATCGCCACGAATTCACCCGAGGCAAACACATAGGTTGTGTATATTTATGAGGGGATCCAATCCTCCCAATGTTCGCCCTTTCGGAGAGTTTCTTGAACAGTTATATACGAGTTAATTATTATACCAAAATTTGATGCTTGTTAAATTAAATTTAAATATCTTCCCTTGGAAAAATGCTTATACATATTACATACCTACATGCATTATTTAATCTACCGCATCCTCTACGATTTTTAATATTTTTAAACTGCAGACTTAAAATAATTATTATAATAACAGTACCTACCTATAGTTGAATAATATTATTACTATATTCTACTATGATATATAAAAAAGTGCGATTCTTGATAAATTTAAAAGTGACTTTATAGTATGCAAACGTCATTTTCCGAACGATGGGTAAAATATTATAAATTAATTATGATTGTCATCCCATATTCTGCAGAACATTATGAAGTCGTATGAATCGCTCATGTATACAGAAAAATTATAATATTATCGTTAACCTGGTGCTATTTAAAATGTTTAATAAATAAAATATAATTTAACATTTTATAACGTTGACAATTTAAAATACCGGATGTTCATTACCGTTTAAAGAAAATAATGATAAAAACTTAGTCTGGTTGTAAAAGAGTCAATCTATATATAATTAAGTGTCGACGAACTAAATTAAAGAACCGCGCTTGAGTGGTCTTTTGCAGTCGACGATTCAGCCATTCAGGATAGAGAAAACGATGCCAGGCGTTGGCGGAGGTTCAGGATAGTGAGTTCTGTACACATATACATAATATATATCGCCGATGAGTGAAAAACGAGCTGCACGTGCGCCCCCGAGGAGGGAATAATAGTTAAGTACGAAATAAAGGTTGGCTGTCGAGCTGCAAAAGTATAATATTCGCGGTGCGCAGTGCAAACACAAAAAGGACCGCCGTCGCGTGCGTTACATATAACTATAAGCACACACACACACACACACACCTACAGTGTATAACGCGATGTTATATATAATATATGTACACAACGCAATTATTCACAAGTTGGTTTTTGATAAAACAGCAATAACGTTACAGGAGTGCCGTCGGCTGCGCCGGGACCGAAACCCGTGGCACTGGGGATGGTACTAGCGGGGCGTAGAAGAAGGGCCGTCCGACAGGGCGCAAGCGCTGGAAAGGAGATTTAATATTAAATTATATAAAACCTCGCGGACAGAGGTCGTTTAAAAATTCATCGGCTACCACCCAAACAGCCGCGGGAGGATCGTCCGCCGTGCAACAGCATTATTATTATTATTATAAACGTAAGCCCAGCCCCGTTGCCTTCTCTTTCGCCAAACTTCCCGTGCGCATATTAAAGTATATATATATATACAGTAGGTATGCACAAGCTTAGGTATATGCGATATATTTATGATTTTGAGTGATGCCGTTGTACCTACCTATACGCAGGATCGGCGGTGGGCATTTTCGCTGCCGCAAAGGTCAGACTCGTTGGGCGGAACTACGACGTTTTTATTCGTCCGACGTTTTACTCTTATATAATTTTATGAAAAACTGGTGGTTGCAGACTCTGCTGTGGCACTATTTTAGATAGAGACTTATTTTAGGAATTTTGCTACCAAGGTAATAAGAACTCCCCCCCCCCTTATCGTAAACATTTCTCCAGTAATATATTTGTAAAAAAAAAACACATTATGTTAAAACCAATGCACTCTTCGCTATATTCAAAATCTAAAAACATAATATTAGGTATACATAAAAAAATACATATACACTGATACACATATTAGTGTAATACATTTATTATAAAGCATAATAACCAAATTTGAATGAAGGAAATTGAAATAAAATAAAATATGTTTACTCCGAGATTTTTCATGGGACAATGTATCAATTAGGTATATCATCGATATTTAATTTCTTTGTCAAATGTGACTTTATAGTTAAAACAGTTATGCATTTTGCCTTTCGTTAGTAAGCCTTGATCTCAAATAAGACGTATTTATACTATCTATCTAACAATAGACTGTAAAGTCTCCTTGAGTATTATAAACGGACAACGTCTGTTTGACGAGCGGGGGCGCTAACTCCGTTTTTTTTATATTATGGTATTTTTTCTATCAACGACGATAAAATGATTATTATTTTAAATTTTGTTACATAATTCATTATAATAATAATAATAATAATAATAATATCATTCACGCGAAAAAGATTCCCGTGTACATAATATTATATTATTATTATTTATTACTATTATAATATGAGATTCGTGTGTGCGTTCGTGTATGCGTATACGGATCGCGTTGGACATCTGCCACCGGGCGGCCACTGAATATAATACAATAATATAGATGTTTGCTATTGTGTTTGACATTCGGGCGAGAAACGACGACGATGATGACGAAGGCGGCGAGGTGTCAATGGGACGCGCATTATGTTTTCTCCCCGATATATACAATTATAATACTATATAGTAGTGATAATAATAATAATAATATCGTATAGTGGTGTACTTGCACGACGTGTATATATTATAATATTTAGCTGACGAGTCAACGTTTTTTCATTTTATTTTTTCAAAAAAAAATATTATTTTTTATATACCCCTGTACACCCGTAAGTCCGCTCTCGCATCGATCAAGTCCGCGAGTGAATGAAGTATTAATTGCGTGCGAAAATATAGATGTAAAAAACGAGACCGATATGCAAATATTATCGCGAATTTTTAACGCGCCGCGCGCCGTTTTGACTGATCACTTGAAACGCTACAGCACTTGCCCCGCCCCGTCCATGCGTGCATGCGGTACGCATACAATATATTACTATACACATATTATAATATGCATTATATAACGTGTAGTGTATAAAAATTATGTATTATGCAAAAGCTGTACGAATATTATACGATTAGAAAGCGTTATCAGTGGGTACAATTTTTATTATTATTTAATGTAATATCGCGGGCGCCCAAGTGGCCACTCGTAAACCGTACGTAGTATAATACGCGTACATAATTGACGTCTGAACACCGAACGGGGATTATAATAAATAATAATAATATTATATTATAATGGAGCTGAATATTCTTTATACTCAGGATATGATTTGATTTTAAAAACGACACCCATTAAAAACGGAAAACATCTATTTAAATCATTATTAATCATCTCTCAAATATTAAATAAACTCGGATCGTCGTTGGAAGAATGGGTGTTTATTTTTTTTTGGCACCGTAACTTATAACAAAATCAAATAAAAAAATATATAATTAAACTAAAAGTAAAAATTATAATAACGCTCTTAATGCGTCTTGCAAACGATCTAATTACAGTTTTGAATCGGCTAAAACAATTATGGTTTCTAGAATAAACAGTTAAAGGTTTTTGACGACTCTGTTATGTATATCATTCAAATTTTCGCTATTGCTATTCTGTTCGTCACAATTTTCCAAACGCATTGCATTTTTAAACCGCTCTATAAATCGAGATCATAATTTTACGTGTTGAAATCGCGCCGTATGTTATGAATTTCGTTTTCGAAACGTATGTTCGTCGAATTACCACGTCATGTGAGCCGAGAAAAAAATAATATAAATATAAATCATTGTACGAGGTAGAAAAAAAATAATATAACAAAAAGAAATAATAACAAATACAGCGCCCGAATGTATTCGGTTGCGACCTCTAGTCGTTAATCCGTGTTTAGTGGTTGCCGCCTCGAGCGCCTTAGTTTCCAAACTATTATACAAATTGAACCTTCCTCCGTCGCTCTCGAACAATAATAATAATTCGAGTTTCGACTTTTATCGTCTCGGCTCGTGATGCTAATTGAAAAGTGTACGCCGAAAAAAGGCCCTTTAAATGTGTCACGTTTAATTAATAAGGACCTCCTCGTCCGGGTCCCACAAACACGCACGCACACAAACATACATAGTATGTATATATAATATATATACATAAACATATCCGGGGATCTTTTTCGGGAAACCATCAATTAACACCCGCAAAGGGTTCATCTTTTTCTTGGGCGAAGGGTGCATTGCGAAACGTCGCTAGTGGTTTCTCCTTTATGTACGATTCTTTTCATACCCCGTCCCGCTGATGGTGATTTATGTCAGGACTTGAATAAGAGTAGAGGATAGACAGAGGGAGCGCGAGAAGACCTAACGACCGCCGATTTCGTATACACATTTAATGGCCAAGTTGTCCTAAAGCTCGCGTAATTAATTACGATCTCTCCGGCTGTGGTTGGAGGAGGAAAGCAAGCGAGACGCCACATAAAACGACCCGCCATATATACGCCTGACATTTCCCCGCCCATCTAGTGCAAGTTGTACTACAAATAATAATACGGTTTACGATTTATTTCTGTTCACAGGTTCGCATTGCTGGATACTCTGGATATTTGGACGGAACTATTGAAATCTGTAATTGGCTGAAATTCATTCGGTCCACGAACGACTGCAGTAGACAAAACGTCCGAGCGTTCTTGTTGGCCGGACAGGTAAACAATTTCGTTGGCGATAGTATTATATTCGTCTTTGCTGCAGTGTCAACATGTTTCGTGTGATATTTTGTCTATAATACCTATTTTGTTAATTTCATAGATATTTTACGAATTGACTCAAACAGTTAGAGCTTCAGAAGAATTATTATTGGGCAAGAGAGAGCCATTGAATTTAGACGCGGCATTTGGAGAATTAATGACCACGTCCGCAGAGGATCGGAGTGAAAGGGATTCGGGTGAGTGCAAATCACCTATATACCGTGTCTTTAATCCAGTATGGAATATTATTGTATATTATCATAAGCTATCGAAATAATTCTAAACTTTTTTCAAGCTGGACCAAAACGAAATTTCAGTTCATATATTTCCAACTTTTAATCGAATTTTGGTTAAAATATATTCGTTTTAAATGTGTTCATATATTATATAATATTATAATGTACGTGATAATAATATATTCTCCCAGTATTTTTTTCCTCGCGTCACACCCCATTATTGTAGACGTTCCCGCGAACGCCCTCAATTAAAACGTCACTAATAATAATACAATAATAACATTTTATGACAATGAGCTCTCATATCTGCAGCGCCACTGCAATATGATCAGAATCGAGTTCGTGTATAATATTACTACAGTCGCAGATATATTTAAAATCGGTCGGCACTACCAATACCCCATCGTACGGCTCGCACCCTTTCGCACGCACGTCTTTTAATCTCGACGTTAAGCTCGTTATTCTGTGTATTGTCTATCTATATTCTATATTATTATATGCACGGCGGCCAGAAATCCTGACAATGGCCGCCGCCGGAGAATTAATTCACAATTAATCGTATATACAATATGATATTATATATATTATATCACCGCCGAACGCGCGACGTCTCGTCACGGTCACATTTTTCGCGCCCAACACAATGATTTCGTTTTACGATCATTTTTTTTTTTTTTTTTTTATCGCCATCATTTATGGTCGCCCGGCGGGGAGATCACCGCAATAATATTATATACATAATGTACAAAAACAACTTTATTATAACGGGGGCAGAGCGAAAAAAAATCGGAATTTGCGCACACACCTCCTCGCGCCGAAAACAACTGGCAGGGGTGTTGATCTCTCTCTCTCTCTCTCTCTCTCAATGTGTCTAAAGTCCCCGCCGACGACTGATAATAGAGCTGTTCAAACACACACACACACACACGTGACACAATCCTCGTGATGTATTCGTTGCCGATACATATATTATAGTAAAGGGGTATGCGGTGCACTGTGTGTGTGTGCGCGCGGACTTACAACACCCCCTCGTCTCCCCGTCTCGCCCTCGCGATGTGGATAGGTTCGGCGGCGGGGCACCGTTAATGATCTGTACGCATGTCCGTTGCATTGTACGATATTTGTCATTTCGCGTCCGCCGCCGCTTTATTACACGCACACGTATGGATCGCGGAACCCCTCCGCCGAGAACGCCGCCGCGTATTAGGGTCGTTTCTATTCATTATTATATGAATCATATTTCTGGGCGGTTTATATCATAACTCACCTTCGTTCTCTCTTTATTCCTGTGTGTGTGTGTGTGTGTGTTATTATTTTTTTGCACCCCGTCCGCACACACGACGGAGAACAATATAATATACGCGGAACCCACCGTGAAACCGACGCTCTCTCGCGCGCGCGCGACAAACGTCGCTAGATTATCTGTGTGTTTATAATATGCACATACACACACATATATATATATATGTATAGCTTTAATCGCGTCCGACATAATAATAATAGAGATGTCGACGGCGGCGGTGGCGGCGGTGGCGACGAGGGGCACGGAAAACAACCGGGGAACGAGCATAAAAGAAAATTAGGGTAGATAATTTGTCTTCCGCCTGTACGAGTAATAAAGACCTAATAGCTTTGAATTGATTAAATGGGATTTTTTTTTCGCCCCGTACCACAAAACCCAATCCGTGTAACGTGGTACACATACACATACACACACACACACACACACACACACACACGAGCGTGGTATAATACGGTCTATTATATTATATTATGTTATTATATAATATTATATGTATGCCGATCAAACAAGACTGATTTTAAGCATGTTTATAATATGTCGTATTGCTAAACGAGACATACATTTCTCGAAAAACAGCGAACGTTATTATCATAATATTATGGGTATATAGATATATTTTAGTCGATCTACACAAAATCCTTGCAAAACAATTAGATACGAAAGAATAATGGATGGGAGCTGCGGTTTTGGTTTCGCCGAATTTAAGTCGATAATTTTATCGGCGATTGAGAGGTTTGTAATGTCGAAACATTTTTAAACTTATCAAAATACGATTTAGTATAATATATGGTTTAATACTATAATGACTAATGTGTATTCATCGATAATGTCTTATACTTATAAATTATAATTATACTAAAAGAAGAGTAAAAACAAGATCAAACTTTTTTTATTGAGCCTTGATTGACTGAAATTAGTTAAACCGACTATTACATACGGTTATATTCGAGTGATGTAACCTGTTTTAACTTGAGCGCAATAATTCTCCATCATTCCATCACAGTCTCGTAATATTAACATTATAATCAAATGCATTTATCATTATTACGGCGTGTTCGGCAAAAATATCGTTACGACGAACAGCCGTGCTCGAACTTGAGGACGCGAAACCACAATAAAATCCAAACTCTATATATATAATATGATTCGACGTATTGTGTACGGATCGAGATCGTTCTCGGTACGCCATTAACGCGACAACAAGAGCTCGAATATTATTCTGTATAGTGCGCGTTTTCTATTTCCACTCCTTTTATTTTATATTATTTATAATAATATCTTATGAAAACGTATATCGAACGATAAAAAGGATTTTTTTTTTGTTCAGAACATAATAACAAAATATACTATTGCGTTTCACAATAATACAATAATTATTGCGGTCTGACGGCGATATATTATTATTTATTTATGTCTCATCGGTGCGTAGGCGCATGACGCGAACACCATTTTACTGCATTGGCAATAATTGTAAAATTATTATTATTGTTACCACGGTCGGTGTAGTGAGTCACGTTTTCTCAAAAACGATAATATATAATATTATAACAACATCTCGTTTTACGCGTTATACGATCTCGAACGAAAAACGCGAAAAATGTGTGGCCAAAAAAACGATCGTAAACACATCACAGCCAAACGCCACATCCGCCAGCGCCGTCGTCGTCGCGGGCTCCTCGAGATAAATACTGCGACAGCGGTGCGGAGTCGGGCCGAATAAAAACTACCGGGAGGGTGTTTTTAATTAGCGATTACTATTCGCGAGCGCTCGAGTCCCGGGGAAGACCGTTAGCCACATCTGATGCAAATATTAATTAAAACAATTTCTCGGCTCCGTCGTGTCAGTCACGGTATTATCGTTATCACGAATTCACGGCGGGGGGGGGGGTGGTCGTAAAAATTAACACTTGATGCTGCTATAGCGCGACGTCGTGGCGGGACACACTCGCTTCTCAGTGCCGAGCGGAGAAACGCGGAGAGGGCGGGCTCGAGTATATAAAATGCTATATTATTAATGTATAGAGACCTCGAGATAATAAACGCCCGGCGGGTTCAAATCGGCAGTCGAGCTTCGACGTATAGTACGTATTATAGTATAATAATTATACATTTATACATATAGTATAGTGTACCCGCTCACGTCGCACCGCCCGGCAGCAGGTCTCTATTTAATATTATTATGATATGAGCTGTTTGTTTTTTGTTTGTCGCCAGTTGGTAGTTTTTTTTCAAAACCTCATTTCATATATAGCGATTAACGTTTGATTAAAATCTGTTTTTTTTTTACGGTCGACACGAGCCGACTTCACGATGTCACGCGAACACCCTAACCGGTTCGTATACCTATAACATGTATACGTGCCCGCGTGCGCGCAGATGTTATGTACTGGATTTGACTTGCCATAGGTCACGCGAGATTTTTCGGATCAAATTGAATCGCAAGGGTCGGCTGCTCACGTGACCCGTAAAAATAAAACGCGATCGTCGGTCACAGCCAAACGACGCCCGTCTGCCGCCGCCGCCGTCTATCGCTGCGACTGTGTATAATAATATATAGCTACCACTCTAACCCTAGAAATTCTCAGGGCTAGGAATAAAACAAAAACAAACCCCTCGATGCTATATACTAATATATAAGTTATAAGGAGCTATAATAATTAAGTCGTATATAGGACCTCTGACGATAATATGTGCGTCCTCGACCGAAACAATTCAATAATACTATAATCATCGTATACTCGCCGTATAATGCTCGACTTCGCCGGACCGGATGAACAATGTAGTGCTGTGTACTTGGCTGCGCAGTGAAATCTCCTGAATTCATTATCCTCGCGGATCGATCGGGAGCCCCCTTTTTGTTTTTTAACGGTTTTCACATGACCGGAAGAGATTCAAACTCCCACTTCCTGGTGCGAGTCGCAGACACCTGGCCGAAATCGCCCCCCCCCTCCCCCCCACCAGACAATCAGTGTGACTTAACCCCTATTACGCGCGTTATTATTCTTATATTTTTCATATTTATTTTTTCCCGTTCCGAGTACCTACCGTTGCCGGTCGTCATGGACACGTTTTATATCATATATAATATTTATTATATTATTATTGTGTTTTGACGTGCTCGCGTATTGTTATTGCTCTGAAGTATATTATACTCGGTGGCCGTACCGCCGCCGGAACAGTGCAGCTTACGCCGTTCGCACTTTTACAACGATGTCAAGTTGGTCAGAAAATACGGGTAGAAAAAAATTCTTCAGCGCCCGTCCGCATTGTCGTCGTCGAGTTAACGTTGTTCTAGACCGTTTCGCATCGCTGCCCGTTATACACAATATATACACATGTACCCATGTATACTAATAATATGAGGTCCATCTCCGACAGTCGCCTATCGTGCATATATATATTATTCATAGTTGTTATTCCGGACCATATTATATTATAATATGTTCGCGTCTGGCGTTTGTCTTGCATCAGCGAATCCGTAGCGCCGGTGGGAATGAATGGTGGACAAGGCGAATAACTCGTATGCTTGGTCCACCGCATTGTGTCGTCCGCGTTTCTCACGCAAATCACCGGAGTCTGTCCGTGTACGCACGATAAAGAACTGCACCGTACAGTGGTTACGCGTAAATGCATATTATATATACCTATACGCTGCAATTAGCCCATCTGTGCGATCCGTTATAGACTTGTGCGGCCGAAACACAGGATGCAGGTGTGACTTACTCGCACTCGAGCATTGTATATGACGATACGATAATATTATGCGCGTATATTTATATGACATTATGTATTATCGTATATGTGTCCGAAAAAGATCGAGTCTTCGCACTATATTATACGCGTGGTATAATTTCAGTTATATATTATATTAATATGAGTCCGTCGGAGCTTTTGACTTTGCAGAACACGATTAGCGGGTGCGTGTGTGTGTTTTTTTAACGCGACATAAAAGTGTGCGCGAGGGTCTCCGAAAAGAAGGGGTGTTGCGTGCCGTGTGAACTCAAACGAAAACCGAGTATTAGTGGGCGGATATTCGATTACACGCGTCAAACGTCCCCTTATATCGTATACATATATGTATATAATATCGTAGTCCTGCCGCACACAGCAGTCTTAATAGTTTCTGCCAACAATATGCCTTTTGATTTTTATATTTTTTTTTTTTTTTACTCCTCGCACAACGGATCGCTCCGTTTTTTATTTATCGTCGTATTTTTGTTTTTTATTTATTGCATTTGAGTTTATTAACTGTCATTCGTAGGGCACGGTGCGGTGACGATAATATTAGTTCAACCACCGGTGACTGCGGTTTATAGTGTCGTAGTAGGTTTCTATATGTTTGCCAGTGTATACTTTTATCAGCGGGATGCGGATCCTGGGTCTATTGGTCACGTTTTCGGTTATACTTGTGCTGCAGTTTCACGTGTATTATAATAATATATAAACAGTATACACGATAATAACAGGTGTGGTAAAACGTCAGTTGAAAATCCCAATCGCACCTGACGCATCGGATCCAATGATATAGCGCAATTCGAGAACCCCCTCGCCCAACCACCCCGTTAACGTACGCGTAAACTTACAGCCGTGAATTAATTATGCCATCAGGTACAACACACACACGCACTCGCTGCAAACAACGGCGTAGCGCTAATACACGTCACGGAGCCCTCTGTGTTTGGTTTCCGTTCCGGAAGGTAGCTTTCATCCCTCGAATTAAAAGCGGGCGCGCGGAGTGTCCCGCAGATAGCCAATAGCACACCAGAGGGTATAATAATATGTAAACACACACGCAAACGATACAATAGTACCTACCTATACCGTCTACCAAGCCGCCGTCGGTATAATTTTTTTCACCTCAATCACGCGGCGACACCCCGAGAGTAGGTACGCTCCTCATACGAGTTAATATATATTATGATTTATCGTCCGCCGCGCGAGGTCATCCCTGCACTCTGACCGCCGTAGTAATTTGTAAATAACACATTGACCGACTGTCAATAGCATACTGATCGTGCGTTTTGATTGTTGTGTTTTTATTTAGTCGTCGCGTCGCAGAACTCACTGGGATCGATCGACGGCGACGGAGACGTGGACGTGGACGCCGAGGAGCCGGACGAAGACGACCAAAATCGTTGCATTTTGTGCGAAAAGTGTTTTCCCGACATCGAACAGTAAGTCACGCTCGTATTATAAATATTATATACAGCCGTGGTATACACTTCCTATATTTTACCTATAACGGAGTGCGTTCAATAAAAATATAAACCTATACAGTAGTATATATACACATCACGACGCGCGACGTTTTTATGTATTATATATATTATATTTTAGATTTTCTATCGTCCCTCGATTCCCCACAGTTTGCTATATCAGCTAGTATATATTATTATTATTATTATGTACGATATATCTAGTCTGCGCAGACAACAAGCAAGTTTAGCGACGGGGAGGGTGTGAACGCCTAAGTGCTTAAACGTGTAACTGCGGTCACGGTCCGGAGACCGCCCGCCGGTCCGGCACTTCATTTTTCAAGACGCCCTCTTTTTTTCTCCTCTTTTTCGCTCTCATCCGAAAATCATTGGTCGCGACGACGATGTTGTCGTCGTTCCCCTCCCCATAACCCGGCCGACCGACCGTCCGAAGACGTGACCGATAAGAGCGGGGCGTTAAGACATTATATATAAATCGATTTTCGTATATATAAAACGTCGCTCGTCCTCCAAACTTTTCGTAGAGATTTTTTAAGGGGTAGGTGTTAAAGAAATGCGTGTGCATATCATATAACACGTTTAACGGCTTTTCGACACGATCGTGTTCGAGCGGTGTCGCCGCAGCAATAGTAATAATAATCGACCGTTAAACAATAATATTATATCATAATGACGCAGTATCGAGAGGACGCGCGCAAAGTCAAGTCTAAGAGTTTGACGTTCATCGTACCTGCGATATATCATCTTATGCATATATCATAATATAGAGTGATACATTTCAAGTAAAACTCTCGTTAGTTCAAAAACTAAAAAACGTTTTTGAAAATATGTTTTTTACATACTTTTTAATTTAAAAAAAAATGTTTTAATGACAACACACATTTTTTATTTTTTATTCCAAAGCCGAATATTTTTGGATACCTATCGGTATCGAGTTTTGGATGAATATCTACTTAGTTTATCAGTTATAATAGGTATTTAAAATTTGGACAAGTGGAGTGAAGGGGTAAAGAGGTACCCCGCAAAATGTTGGTCCACTACTCCGTTCATCTAAACTTTTAAATACTTAGAAATGTTATCTAAAATTGTATTTTTATAAATGAAAGTATTTCGAATAATATTCTGTTTCGGAAAATGAAATTAAAAATGTATGTATTGTCATTCAGAAAAGTTAAAACTTAAAAAACTATTACAATATATAATAGAATATAATAAAAACATAATTTTTTTCCAAACTTTATGTTGTTTTGTAACGACTTGTAATTATGTAAAAGAAATAATTTTAAAAATGTTAGTGTTTTCTGATATAACTGTAGTATCTTGCGTATTACAGCCAAAGTTTCTCATTCACAGGCTCGACGATCACCTGGTATCCGGTCACCACTACAAGGCCAATCAGTACGGGTGTGAGCTGTGCCCACAGTCGTACAGCTGGAAGCCGTGCCTGATCCGGCACCTAGCTCTGGCCCATAGCCGAAAGTTCACGTGTGAGACCTGTTCCAAGGTGTTCAGCGACCCTAGCAACCTGCAGAGGCACATCCGGACTAATCACGCAGGAGCCCGGTCGCACGCCTGTTCCGAGTGCGGCAAGACGTTCGCCACTTCCAGCGGGCTCAAGCAGCACACGCACATACACTCCAGCGTAAAACCGTTCCAGTGCGAAGTCTGTTTCAAGGTGCGTGTATATATAAATGATTACAATATAATAATACTGTTAGTACTTGATTCGTCGCTATAAATCACTCGCCGTCGAAAAATACAATATTATTATTGTGCCAGGCGCATTATTGTGCGCGTCTTATCGCGTTGTTATGTTCGCGCTGCATTAGGTAAAGCGTGCAGTTTATGTACGTACAGTTATTTAATCAATCGGTTCCCGTTGTGTCGCCGATGACGACGACGACGACGACGGCGACGTGCTCGACGTTATCCCGTCCGTTTCCTCAATGATAGCCCGCGTAGATGCCGTCGCAATCGGCGCGGTTGTTGTACCGGTCACGTATATAGCCGCGACTACGAGAGAGGTCCGCCCGATAGGCGCGCGTGTGTTATCGGTGGCAATACGTGCGCGATGCGTACGACAAGGATGCCTTATTGTCTCAGTCGACGGCCACCGATTTCTCTACGGTCCCCCGATAACAAAATAATATAATAATGATTAATTTACGGGACGAGAAAAAAATAATAAAAAAATAATTATACAATAACACGACACCGCAGTCTAGTCGCGATCTCCGCGCGCGCTCTCGTTTTTTCACACACACGTCTCCCGCGTCGGACGACAATCGCCATCTTTTGTGCAGCTTTATTTACTGCTATTACCTTGTAATAATATTATAGTAAATCGTAAGCTAACGCATCTGTCGCTTCTTGTTTTTTCTCAGGCGTACACTCAGTTTTCGAACCTCTGCCGGCACAAGAGGATGCACGCCGACTGCCGCATGCAAGTAAAGTGCGACCGATGCGACCAGTCGTTCAGCACAGGCACGTCGCTTTCCAAACATAAGCGGTTCTGCGAGTCGAACCCGTCGCCGTCACCATCGTCACTCACGACATCCGGCGCAGCGACTGGTGGTGGAATGTCATCGTTACAGCAGCAACCAGGAGCCGCGGCCACCGCCGGCTCGTCACCGTTCTCAGTCTACCCACGGTTCCCGCTGTACCCACCGCACCCTCTCGTCCACCCGTTTTACTTCCCGTCGGCCAACGGGTCCCTGCCGCCGCCGCTTTTCCCGACGCCGTTCGGCCCGTTCGGCCAGTTTGCGCCCAAACTGAACATGGACATGCTGTCTCTGTCCGGCGCTGTCGAGCTGTGCAACAACCGGTTCAAAAGGTCGGCAGGCGAACCGGAACACAATGAGACGCCCGCCAAGCGGTATTCGTCGTCATCGTTCAACGCCGGCCAGAAGACGCCGCCGCCTCAGCCGCCGACATCGTCCGGCGTGGCCATGCTGATGGGCTCTAGCAAGACGTCGCCACTAGTCGGTGAAGAAGCATCGTCCAACCAACGGCCATCGCCAGCCCGTCCTAGTGCCACGTACCCCGACCCCAAGGTGCACGTAAAGCGGCAGCCGTCCGGGGACGAGGACTGCGGCCCGTGTGACCTGTCCGTCAACACTGATATACTGTGCAACGGTGGAGGATCGGTGGACGAGCTGACGACAGATGACAGTGCTGGCGGACGCCGGTCATCCGACGACGATGAATCGCCCTGCCAATCGGTAGACAGGTCATCGGACCAACCGCTGGACTTGTCAGTAACTAAAGTGCAGCGCCGTCGAAAAAAGTCACCTTCCGCTGTCCGCCCACCACCGAGAGATGACAGCCCGCGCGCCGACCACGCCGGTGGGCGACCTGAGCAGCGCAGCCGCAAGTGGTCACCGCCGTCTTCGACGCCGCCTCCACAACCACCCCCGCTACTACCTCCACCACCGCCTCAGAGGCCATCGTCGTCGTCGCCGTACTCGGTCAGCAATTTGATGGCCTACCCCAAGCCGCTGTACTTGGACTCAATGTATCCGGCGTCGCTGTCCGGCTTCGCAGAAAGCCAGCTGCAGCACATGCAGGCACACCAGCCTTTCGGGCCGTCCGCCACTAGGTCGTTTCCGTTCATGTCCAGTTCGTCTCCAGCCATCGAACACTTTCTCCGGCAGCCCATGCCCAACTACTCGAAATCGTACCAGGATATCATCCAGCAGCACCAGAACCATCACGGACAGCAACAAAACCAGCACGGACAGCACCAAAGTCAGCACGGACAGCAGCAACAACAACAGCAACAGCACGTCAAGTCCAAGGACAGGTACGCGTGTAAGTACTGCGGCAAGGTGTTTCCACGCAGCGCTAACCTGACCAGGCACGTGCGCACGCACACCGGTGAACAGCCGTACCGGTGCGCCCACTGCGAACGGTCGTTCAGCATATCGTCCAACCTGCAGCGGCACGTGCGCAACATACACCGACAGGAGCGCAACTTCAAGTGCAACCTGTGCAACCGACGGTTCTCGCAGCAGACCAATCTGGACCGGCACGTCAAGAAACACGAGGCGGACGACGGCACCGCTGTTGGTACCGTCACCAGCAGTTCGGCGAGCAGCGTCGACGAGAAGGAGGACCCCAGGCTGTTCGAGATCCGGAGCTTCATGAAGAAGGTTAGCGACCACGGATCGGCGGCCGCAGCCGCCGCCGCTGCTGAGATGCAGAACAACAATGTGGTGGTGGACCCGTGCGGCATGCAGCAGCCCGACGAAGGCCTGCAGTACGCAGCCCACTTATGACCCGTGCCTCCACCGCTCTACCTGAATTGGGCCCGTTGACGGGTCCTATGGCCCTCCGCGATGCGATATCATTACGATAATAATATCATATCGTCGTCGTGGCATAATAAACATTATTATAATATTATATATTATGTCATATCGTCACAAATCTCTGAGTACCTCCACACGCATATTATATTATACATATTATTATTATATTATATTATATATTATAGGTCCTATCCTCTATCGTTCGTTTCTTCTATATTTGTTTATATTTATTTATTTATTTCGTCGTCGCAAGTTCGCCGTCGACCACCGCTAGCAACAGAAAGTATCGTCTCGGCGTTTTCCATTCGATTCGCCCATCACACGGGTACTATATTATTATACTACCTATATAATGATTATTAATTATATACGTCACCGACCTTCGTCGTTGTTAGATATTTTATAATATTATGCTCATCGCGTCTATCCGACAAATAGAATGTCAGATATTGTATCATGTTGATATATTCTCTCTCACCCCCAAATATTATGTAGGTACCATTTTATTATTAACATTACCATAATATTATTATACCGTAACACGGTTGTCGCTATTTGCTGCTGCGCCTGCTACCGACTATATAATATTAAATTATTATACGTATATTTATAAATTATGAATATCATTATATTATTATTATTGTATAGATATTATTACGCTCGCACCAAAGTAGACATTATGATATTATTAATAAACTATACAAATTTTTAGAAGATTTACATAGTAAGGATTTTTATTTTTACTTCTTTATATTCGACAATATAATATATAAAATTTTATGTTGTACTTTTATTTTAGTTTGTAACGTTGTAAAATTTAACTCAATTATTATAATCTTGTGATACAAATTCCTAGGTTTTTCTTAATTTTAGTGTACCAATGTAAATTTGTTTTGTTATATTATTATTATTATTATTTTTTTTTAACAATTAAGACCAAATATCACGTTATTTAGTCATCACAACAACTATGTATAGCAAAATATACTATTTGTCATTTGATATTTTTTCCAAAGCAAAACTAGTGTTTATATATGTATTAAAATAATTATCATATTATTTAAGTATTATTTATATTTATATATGTGTAATGTATACAATTTAATTAAACTTTACCAAACGTATATTATTATTGTATAAGTTTAAAGATCCCAAAAAATAAAATCCATTTTTGATAGAATACATAATAATATTATATTATATTATACCCACAATTCTGTTATAACTTAATATAATTATTATTAATCCAATTTAATTTATTAATAATACTTTTATTTATTTTGCTAAAAATTAATGTTAAATTGAATTTATATATAAGAATGTTTGTTTCGAAATAAATCAATATCATAATATTATCCTCAATAAAATTCCGAACTACTTTTTTTTACAAACCTAAAGCTAATTTGTGTTGATAAAAAAATACTTAGGATTACCGATTATGTCATATCTTGTTGTTCGCTAAAAAAACATATTTTATGATGTTAGCTTATCGACGTACGTTCTTGAATTTCAGTTGCCAAACCGTCTACAATAATGAGTAATGACATATACGCACTTATAATTAAAAACAAATGGTATTTAAAAAAAATTTATTAGCGAAGATACGACTCGTTAAAATATTATACCAGGCACTAGGCACATCTAACCTCCTAAATACATTATGAAAACATTTATTAAACATTAACATATTATTATTGTCTTTCGATATTTATTTTATTTATTACTGTTGTACTGATAAAATTACCTTTTCAGACAAGTGATTGAAACTGAGGGAGAAGGGATAAGTTTTGATTTGACTAAGAATTTTATTTCAATGCCAAAAGACTGAACTCATGTAAAACAAACTTCACGAGAATCAAATAATTATTATATTAAAAATAATAACTTTCTTTTGGCTAAATTACGAATACCTCTATCTTTCTATGAATAAATTCGTCATTTTATTTATGTACAAAAATATCGAGTTGAACAAACTGTTTCAATGATACTACATTAGATTGCATAAGTAACTGTCTCACTAAAGTAATTAATTACAAAATAGTTTAAATATATACATGCTATTTTATTTTGATGATAAAGCACGTATATTAATCGTAAATGACATTGTAAGATACCGATTATTTTTAATTACATCTATTACTAAAAAATTGTTAATTTTCAGTACCGACTGTTTTGTAAGGAAATATTATAGAAGATAATTGTAATAATTAATGAAACGATTAACGGGAGACCTGCAGCTGCATGACGTACTACAATAAAGGGATTCACAATTTTGTACCATTATACCAGAAATTGATAACAATTTGAGGAGGACTTGGTTGGGGGGACTCAGTACCCCCAGTTAAAAAGCTAATAATTTGTACTAATTGTTATAATATTCTATGGTATACTAAGCATGTTATGGGAAGGGGAGTCTTGAGCCCCCCGAAAAATGTAGGCTATTTGCGCCTATGATACTAGCTGTATAATAATTGAATTGGTACCTAGCGAATTATTTCGATTGTATATAATATAAACTTTTTATATTGGTAGCTTTATAAAAAAAAAAAAAATTATAATATAAACTTTCTAAACATATTATGTATTATTGTACAATCGTTTTTAATTTTATTATACAACAGTCATACTACCAAAGACCGTAAATAATTGGTTTTTCAATATTTTTTTAATTTATACACGTGCATTTAATGTATATTATCTTTGGGACCACGACAACGAGATACTGTATAAGAATACGATTTGATCGAGAAAATATTTTAGGATTTAGACGGTTAATATACCAATTAGATTCGAAACGGACAGATGAAATACTATAGCAGGTATAAAATTAATAATATAATCGCATCTTTCCGTAGTGGTTTTTATTTTTTTGGCAGTATTATATTTTACAAATAACATGCAATAGGTAATAATTATTTTTCTTTGAAAAATTAAACGATCATTTATTTATTCGATTATGTCATAGTTCATAAAATGTTAGGTAAGGTTAGATAATATGACGTAAGGCTCAAAATGTTTTGTACATTTTTTTGCCCAATATTGAATTTTGATTATTATCGAATAATTGTATGCAATTTTTGAAATTGTTTTATTATAAATTATAGATATTACATAATATGGTACGGTTCACTATTGCTCTAATAATTTAAAATACATTCATTTTCACTATTATAATGTAAAAACTTAAATTTAATTTCACTATTCAATGTACAACCTGCATATTGTATTTATCCTAAAAATATCTGTAGGTACCTACATTCAATCGTACAATGCATAATATGTAGTTTTTAGATTTTGTTAAATTTACAGTTATGTAATATTATAATACAATTCTAATTTCTGGTTATATTTATACATCTTAATTTTTATAGACGTGAAAAAGCGCAATACAACACATGCGTATGTAATTATATGTATAACAATTGAATATTTTTTGTCTGTTCAAATTATAGACATTTCATTATTATTATTTTAAACATTTTTATTGTTTTATGGAATGTATTATATTCTTTAAATTGTATTGTATGTTATACAATGATATATTATGTTCACCAATATATTGATGACCAATGGGGTTATCATTTTCTACAAAATATAATATACTATTACAAAATTAATTTACAGTAATATTTCACAGGTTATAGTTAGTGACCGTGTTATAATTTTTAACATAATATCTAAAAATGTTATCTAGCTAAAAATCACTAATTATCTGTTCCAGATAAATTCCAGCTCAACTATCTTTATTTCTGAGTGGAGCGATGAACGTATTGGTTTTACAGTAAATCATGTGTTGTTTTTGTGCCTGTCACCTTTTGGAGAAAATAATTTATACAACGATAAAACACAATTATTATTATTTAGCCACCATTGAATTATCTACTATTTTGCATACATTTCCGTTATTATCTATCATGCCAAATTACGATAACAGAAAGGTATACTCACGACGCTGGTGTACCCAAATTGCCTATTCAGAACGCCGATCGATCATCATTTTATTGGAAAAAAAATAGATCTAATAGATAGTTTTCTTTAATATCAATCCTATTATAGGTATAGGTACCAACTATATTGTGAATTCGTGAAAATAAGACACAGCGCCTCATTTTTAATCGTAAGGAATTATTAATTGATTTAATAAATACATTTAATTAGTATTTTAAATGTTAAGCATTGTTACTGGCTACAAATTCCTAGAATATATATTTTACACTATAGGTACTATATTATAGTATAGATAATACCTAATCAGATGTATGGCAACTCAGAGGGTTATTGGTAAAGCTGCAGTGGCGCCCGAACTTCGAAAAATGAACTCAGGCCAAATGAAAATACAACGGCCACAAGTCTACATTTCTACTTTACATAAAAATGCTGATACCTACATAAATTGTGTGCATTTGAAATTCAACTGGGATAAATAATTTATACAATTATTGTTATGTTTATTAATGTATTTATGTAGTGTGAGTTATACAATTGACAATTGTATATGATATGTATAGAGTTAATCATTGCATTTTCCAACAAATTGAGTATCAGATTTAGTGTATCAAATTTTTGAAGTGAACTTTTATTTATAAGAGTTACCGGTACCGAAGGCATGGTCTTATATGCACTAACTGCTGTACCGCGATTATGGTAAAAGCCGTTATAATATGCCTTTGGCGGGGGACAATCCTACTCGGCAAACAGCGCGCGGGCAGAAATGCGAAATAGACATGATAGGCATGTAGCACGAACCCGACTTGACTTTAAAATTAAAAATTAATTTAAAATTATAACCATTTTGAACGTATTTAGTGTCTTAATTTTGAAGTATTAACAATTATAGTGGTATAAAGGTGGAAACTCTGTAGTGACTGCAGGTGAGATGAGAAGCAGTGAAACGTTGATCGACATGAAAACCAGAAAATGTTATATTCCAATGCTTCAAACGGCATCATAAAAAATTTAACTTTGGGCATGACAAAAATAATTTTACTATTTCAGAGAATAGGTATTATACTTTGATTTTTCAAATAAAGTACATAAAAAAAAAATAATAATAAAAAAAAATAAGAATAATAAATAAAAAATTTGATATTAACTATACATATTATTATTATTTATTAAACTACTTTAAAATCATCATTAAATAAAGTTATAGTTGCCTACATACTTAATAGTTGATTGGGTAGTGACCAGCTGGTACTTATAATATGCCCATAATTTAAAATTGTTAAGCAAATCAAATTTTATCCTCCAATAAAACAAATTAAACAGTTTTCACCATTGATTATAGTATAATTAATAAAGTAACCTTTATTAATGTATAATCATTATACAGTAGCTAATAGCTATTATAGTCCTATATTTGTATTACCTGGTTATGTCAAACAATCGGGAAGGTATTTAATATATTATTATTGTTTGTATTAATAATAGTATTAAATATTTACATCTAGACATTTCCTTTCTCATCGTAAATGTAAAGAATATATTATATTAATATATATATCTGCCAGATATTTTATTATTCATTACACTTGTATAGGTGATAGGTCTACAGCACTTTTAGATTTTATAAGGGTAAAAATATCTTAAAATTTTAGATTTTTATAAGGGTCATAATTTACTTAGGTCTGCATTAATATAATAATAAAATGGGAATATTTTCTTTGTCAATTAATTTAAATCCTATAATTTGCCTTCAGCGTATCGCCAACGACCATACCACGTTGAATACACCAGTTCTCGTCCGATCACTGAAGTTAAGCAACGTCGGGCGTAGTTAGTACTTGGATGGGTGACCGCTTGGGAACACTACGTGCCGTTGGCATATTTTTGCTTTTTTTATAAACATAATAAAAATTATTTTTAATATTTAACTTAGAAAACATAAAAAAATGTTTTTGTCAAGATTGACAACTTCAATGACTCGAGAATTGCAGTAAAACTCCTCCCCTACGATACATTTAAATATTTTTGTATCATATTAAGTATTATTAAGCTGTGACGAATTATTCATTTTTGGATCAAGACCAAAAATAAAAACAAAATTTATTAAAACAAGAATACCAATAAACATTTTTGTTTATCCATAATTTATTTTTGTTCTTTTCAATTATTTTTAAAAGTGCTGGGAATTTAGTTTGACTTTCCCAAGTACCAACTAGATCAAATTCCTTATCAGAAACTAGCATTTTTAATGCTTTAAAAGTGGATGACAAGGACGAGAAAATGAAAATAAAAGTAAAACACAGAGCAAAACCAATTCATCGTGTCATTATCCAATCCAATACAATACATTGGACCAAATTCAGGATCTATAAAATTCTAAATTTTAAAAAGCAGCTGCACGGCCAGTTGTCCCATATTATTATAGGTATATTACAGTGAAACCACCTAATGGACGTTTTTTTGGGAACAGGGATATTTGCACTACTTCCTAATAGGAAAAACTCTGAATAGCGGACATCTATTTTAATCTTTATTAAAAAAAAATGTCAGTAGGTACTACGACGGAAAAACGCGCTCAAACTAGTATATTATGGACTTGTATAATATACGGAGTTTGATATGGATCGATAAGATAAGATTACGACGAATAACGACCATAAAGACGAAAATATCAATGTCTTGACTGCCAATTTTTCGTGCACTTTGTTAGTCAGTGACAGGTTTTGACGCGATGAGTTAAAACGTAAGCTGTTAACTTCGCAAAACAGTTGGAACCTTATGGACTTTTGTCAAAATAACAAAAACCTAGGAGTTATCCATACTAAAATTATTATTTCATTAAAACATTATTATAGTTTATAACACAAAAAATATTATATCATAAAAACATCACCATTATTAATTATTACTAGGTTAGGTATATAACATTATATAACCTTTCATGAATTTCAAAAATTTAGCCCCTCTGAATAGCGGACACCTTCTAATAGTGGTCATTACAGTGACCGAGAGTGTCCACTATTCGGAGGTTTCACTGTATAGATAAACAGTTCAAACCCGTTTACACGCGTAATTTTATTTTGTTATAATATTTTATTTCAATTATTTCACTTATAATCTCTAATACTGATATTGTATTGTATGTTATTATTTGTAAATTGAATTTTTTATTTATTAATGAAACTTAATAATAAAGGTTAATTATTAATTAATTAATCCTTAATAAAGATTATTATTATTATTATAGGCTATAGCTAATACAATTTTTAATTTATTATAAAACTGTGTAGTATTATTGAGTTTATTATATTATTATATAGAGAAACAATGTTCGATATTTTACGCTATAGATTAGTTAATTGTCGCTGATAACAGATCGCGCTACCAGTCACTAACAATATTGTTTTATTTTTTAATACCTATCTAGGTGTAATCAAATAATAATATAATTACTCGTATTTTATTGTTAGACATAATAATAATATTAAAATGTTACTCAATGATAATTATTATATAATTATATAATGTTAGTTTGACGAATGATGGACAACGATAACACCCATAGATTAGCGGTGTACCTACATTTTTACTTTTCGATGAATAATAATATTTACGGAATATACAGTGAAACCTCTAAATACCGGACACTATCGGTCGCTGACATTTTGTCAACTAGGATTTATTTAGACATTTTGTCTGTTATGGTAGGTTTCACTATACTAAGAAATTGCATCTCAAAATCAATAAATTTGTTTTTAATGCTTATGGTTTATTGAATGTTTTGATTTGCGTTGGAAACTTATTTCATCCGTGTTTTTAATGGTTTATAATATTATACATTGTCTTATGTCGACATTGTTCAACCATAATAATATTATAGGTATGGGAATTTGTATTGTTTGAACCTTACTCAACAGTTGGAAAACGAGATATTTAGTCGTCGTTGCGAAATTTTATCTTTGTAATACAAGCAAATTATATGACAACTATGGCGTATCCTATACTCGCAGTTACTATAAAATAATAAACAAAATTAGACGACTCGATAAAAAGACCACAATAAAATTACTCTACTCGGGTACGACGTTATTATGATTAGGTTTAATATATAGGACGTCGTTAACTCTTATGTTTATTTTTATGTTTTTTAATAATTTTTATGCTGACAGAACTGTTTACACATATTATGTTAGCAGTAGGTACACAAAATTTCATCTGCATATTTTTTCTTCGTCGTATACGCTATAATTTATGTTTAATGTGATAGTTTTTAATAATACTATAATAATTAGTAATTATACGTCTTTTTTCTTCGAAATAATATGTTTACATGGCAGAAAAGTGATTCGTGATATTTCATACTGGTGGAAATTGAATAAGGCCTCCGAAATTAGAATTTCCTCAAACAATAAAATATTGTCTTAAAATTCTGCAAGTTAGGATAATATGGGTCGACATGAAATTGCCAACACTGCCAACATAACTACCGGGCATCGGCACTTATTTAATATAATATGTACAATGTAGGTCTCATCGTCATTATTGTTTATCTAAACACCCGTCTAACGCGAAATGTATGGCCGCATTATTCTCCACTACATACACATCTCCTGACCATCATAGCTTTGAAACGATTTGAGTATACGGCATGGAAATATTACTATATTATAGTTTATTGATATCATTACAAAATTAATAAACAATAAATGAATAATTGTTTGTATAAACTAATAGAGGCCGCATTTCTTATAATTATATTATGGTTTTGGACTTCGAGTACACTTTTGAGTTCGTATACACCGCAAAATTATTTTACATTTTAAATATAAATGTTTAAACTAATAAGTTATTAGTATTATTCCAAACTTTATTAATAAAAATAAATATATATATTTTTTTATACTTTAATTTAGGTACCTACTTGGAAAATTAGAGTAGCCAGTAGCCAGTTACCTATAAACACCATCCACCTTTAAGTTAAATATTTTAATGTCATTTCAAATATCCCCACCATTACAACAAGTATGGCTCCTAATTTTTTGCCAAACATTTTAATACATTATAACAATGAAGTAGAATTGTAGGAACATTCTGTTCTAACCTGTTGTTATGACGTCTATACTTGTAAAATCTAATTAGATAGAAAAAAATGTAGTATCTTATATTCTTATCATTCCTAAGTCCTAACAGTTATTATTTATTATAGATATAATATCACTTGTTGGGATTATTTCTACACTATTTGTAAAAATCAATAATTTTAAGAAAAAAAAATGAATATTCTCAAACATTCATAGGTGTTATAAAATTATATAAATTATAATTTTAATTTTAAATAAACACAATTCAATATTAGTATAGGTGTTTAGAATAATTATTATATTAAAAGATTTCAGTAAAAACATTTTATAATTGTAAGATTTTGTACCAATACAGGTATAATATAAACACTCTAAACAATGTTACGCCAAAGACAGAATGGGCCCTTACATTCGCGTGGGGGACACAGATACGTGGTCTCCCTTCCCGCACTTGCCACTTACTACTTAACCCTGGGGCGGTGGCCTTGGTGGCAGTCAGTCAATATAATAAATAAATAAAAAAATGAACTTTAATACTTTAGTCGGTGATCTAGACGACTTTTCGGCGGTCGAGTGTGTTGGTGGAAAAGTTTTAAAGATCCCTGAATGGTTTTGAACAATCTATATAGGTATAGGTATTATACGTTTTCGAGTTCAAAGTTTAAACCATGTAGTAAAAGAACAAAACAATTGCTTATATTGAAGTCGAAATCACTTTTAGAATATTGTTTGTATCGGATTTTTCGATCCAGTACCGAAATCATGCAATATTTTATAATACATAACTTTTATAATATAAAGTCCGTGAAGTTATAGCGTGAACGTGGAAAACCATTGATTCCCGCCCCAAGTGCAAAATTTGAGTGCTAAATTAGCGCATTTAGGCAATACAAAAACAACAATTAGTGCTCCGTCCAAACCACGGACATTATAATATACTCGAAACGGTAAACGAACGATCCGGTCTCATTTTTGATCATACCAGATAAATTACGCGTAGAGTAAGCAAGTTACTGCAGTCACCGCTGTTGCATTGTTATACGCGTATAATATATTTAGACACCTGTGAGTGTGTACTATTATTACACGCGAATGTACGTCGTCGCTAGTTTCGTCGACGGAATAATAAAAGACGTATAAAACATATTATGAATATTGCATATGTGTGCGGGTAGACCTACACGAGTATACCTAGTGATAATATGCGAAGCACTTGTCAAGAATTCCTAGCGGCGTTGTCGACCGACGACCCCGCGGACAGAAATTTCACGCGATACGAATTATGGCGAGAGGAATTTTTTTTCTTCCTATATTATAGTTTATAACCGTCGTTAAGACATTCATTGCACCAACATGTAATATATATATATATATATAAAATATACAGCCGGATAGTCGTCGTACAATACTCCCGTGTGCATATGTACATGTGCATGGGCGGAGTTTGTTTTTTTCTTGATATTTCGATCCCGTTCGTGCTTATAGCATAAAAATAATCTGCTTTATTTTTCGAAAATAGCAATTATTATAGATAACGCGTATTGTTATTGCTCGTCGAATAGGCCCAGCGTGGATTCGGGAGAATACCGTTTGGATAACATTGCAGGCCTTGTTTTATTATAGTAGGTCCGTATAGGTAAAATGTCGGTTGCATACTACAATTGCGTCCCAAAAAAGTATATTGACAAGGAAGTAAATTCGCACGGTGGACATGAAGATATCAGCTATATCATTATTATCGATAGTATCGGGGGTTATCATATTACTAAAATGAGTATTCAATACACATCGATAGTTATTAATTGCTTATTATTTATTTATTATTAAACACCAATGTATTCTTTTTATTAATATTTTAAATTTGATGTTTGATATCTTAATATTTAGGTATTTATTAATCGCAACAATTACGAAAAAGTAATAACTTAGTGACAAAAATATTGACAAATAATTTACAAAAAAGGGTTATTTTTTTGTTATTTTTTTCTGTATCATGGATCGTATATATATTACAGTTAAAGTGTTGTACGACCTAAAATGTATCGATCCACCACTTTTAAATAATATCACACTACCACTACAGTCTGCAGTAGTATTTTAATAATTATTATTTTTTATTTTTTTGTTGAAAGATTTACAGTCATTATTCAATTAATATTAACTTAGTAGTTATAAAATATATAACGTTTGTCGAACTTTTGTACTATGGTATATTTACTTGTTCGTTGGACATAACGATTGGGTTACCAAACATTGTTAACAATAACAATACGTTGAACAAAAATTTCATATTATGCAACCTATACACGACGATCGGCTGCAGACGGTGTAATCACTATTCAAGTTATGTTAATTCACATACCGTTGAATCAGATAACAATATTATACGAATATTTTATCTCCCACCCCGAATTTTTTTAATTTTAAATGTTTTTTTCCGGATACATTACCGATGTTACGACACATTTTGCAACCGAAATAGGATCAAGGACGCGTTGATTTTCCGTAAAATTTTGAAAAAAATTCCATATACGATTATTGTTGTCCCGGTGATATAACGTCGTCGCATGATAAGGTATAACGATCATCAGACATCAACACATACCAGTTCTGAACGGTATTTTATAGGACGTGTCTTATTAACAACAAAATAATTCCAAAATAAAAGTGACGTATCAGCAATCCATATCGTCAAAATTACAAACAAAATTTATTGTAATATAATATACCTATAATGATTTTTTTTTATACTTGTTTAAATAATTATTACCTGGTATATAGTTTTTGGTGCTTACTTAAAAGTCGATCACTTTTGAATTATTTAAATTCTTAAACAGTAACAAGATTTCCCTATACCGCTGCATGACATTGTCCTACCAGACATTTTACGTATTTTATGAAAACGTATACTCGTATATAAAAAAAGTTAATTTTCCAACGTTTCAACAGGTATTGAAAATTTAACTTGCCGTGCAGAGTGCTGACGGGACAAAATGCTTTGTATGGGAAGTCAATTTCAGTCTTGGACGAACGTTGTTCTCGTCCACGGCTGCACAAGCATTAAATGCGCACAGCACACATCACCCGCAACTGAAATCGCTCACTTTTCGCATTTATTTTCAAAACGAAATACATAATTAATTCAAAACATTTAAATCGTTTATTCTTTTGATAAAATTGTCTAAAAAAATATATTACAATAATAGTCCTATAATGAAAGTTTTATTACCTTAAGTCTTATCCATCCACACTATTATTGAAAATATATATTACGTATATATAATATCTATTAAGATAAATAATATAAACTTTTAGTTTTTATAGTAAGTTAATAGCACATTTAAAAAAAAACTAAATACACTTTTGAGAAATCAAGCATCAATCATCAAAGCATTGTACAAGTTTTGTTTGTTCAATTTGAATCACTTAAATGGCCTAAAAAAATATGTATCCTTTTAAATTTACCAATATAGGCAACTTAATATACATTTCAGCATCATGTTTTATATTTCTGTTATTAACATTGGATTTAAAATATTGTCTTCATTAAATATCCCATAGATAGCGTTACTTATTTTTAAACACAAATCAAATAAAAATATTTTTCGTTGTTTTTATTCTACAATCAGTATTCTATCATAATAAAACCGAACGGTTTATATTAACAGCTACCTACGTTTGTTGTATACATAATCATAATGTAAAAAATTCAATGTAATGTATGGCCTGTGCTGCCGATGTTTATTTTGGAACAATAAAAAAAAATAATAAATAATAGTTGGTTTTATTCAAAGCACTTTTCATTAGGTACTAATGATTTAACAATTTACATAGACAATACCACAAAAAAAAAAATTTGAAATTGAAATTTTCATTACATTGATATTACAATAAGATATTTTTATTTAATTTGATGACCCACCTATTTTCAATATTAGTTTTGCTACACACATCGCATATTATATTGTATTTTTTTTCAGACTAATGTATTAATTTACTTAAGTTAATTCACAATAGGTACATCCAAAGAATTGTAATTGTGAGCATTTCTAAGAATTTTATAAAAACCATTTATTGTTATGTTTAATGGCTACGTGGTATAAAATGTATATTTTATTTTTACAATCATTGGATTGATTATTGGTGAGTTTATTGACAAAAATAATAGATAGATGACTGATAAAAATGATTGATAGTAGAAGAAATATATATATATTTTTAATAAAGACAATTCGTAAACTGTACGACAAGTAAATTGCATATCCTACATTAAAATAGTGGCATAGTCAATAATATTAAGCTCAACATCAACATTAATTCAGGATCAACACAAATTATAAGTATTTTTTTCCGTTTTAATGTCTTTTTTTTATGATTCTACTCTCGATTATACAGTTTTTATTAGTGTCTCGTGTAGTTTTATTTTAATTTGTGGTATCAAATTAAATGAGAGAAACACACGCAATTAGCATTAATAAATAGGTAATATATAAAAATCTATTATATTTTATCGATGAAATTACTATTTTGTTACTTCATTTTATGGTCTTATCTGCAGCGGTTATTGACGAAGGTGAGTCACTTTTGAATTTCGACTTCTTAATCAATACTCAACTTATTTAATTTGAATTCCTTTTTTTTTTCTTAATATCTTAATTAACAAATAATAAAATAGTTTGATGTCGTAGCCAGGAACTATATATTATACATTTAATATAACCAGTTGCAGTATAAATTATATTTTGTTTTACTTAGTGTCTTACATAGTTCGATAATCGATTTACTATAATATATGTACAGCTCAGAACAACTCGATATGGATAAAATCGTTAAACAAGGTGATTTTTTCATCATGCTCTTCCTATTTTTATGTTTAAATTATGCATAGATATATTCAAATTCTGATTTTTGTAATTTTTAAATACACTTGAAGATCAAATTATTTTTGAATTCGTGAGATTTGTTGTACCACTTAAGGATGATCCTGTGACAATACAAACTTTTGTTTTTCGAATAGGAATCCCTCTTTTTCACTTTTAATTATTCAGGATTCACCAGATATTCGTATTGAGATTTGTGATGTATCTAAATTTGAAAGAGTGTTTTTGAGTTATATAAATTTGTGTACTAAGGAAAAATATATGTCTATGGTAATGGATTAAGTAGATATGGGGCTTATATGATTTTAAAGTGTAAGTAATTTCTTTTAATCAATATAAATATGTGAAAATAGTTCAGGTATAATAATTACTACATCTAATATTGCATATGGCTTATATTTTTGTAAGAACCATTTTTAAGGATTATTATCCTTAGTATAAACAATTTAGTTACTCAGTAATTACTAACTAGATTTTTGATTTAGATACATCAACATTTTCAAAAAAATCATGCTCTAAATAATTTGCAGTGAGAAATGGTGGTTCTCATTTGAAAAATAGAAGTTTGTATCACCACAGGACACTTCTCAAGCAGGTAGTAGAAAACCAAAATAGGAATTTGAAAATATAGTAATCTCTAGGTATACTAAACATTTTTAAAAATCAGATTTTGAATAATTGTATTGTTAAAAGTGAAATGAGGGTGGGCATTCTTAAAAAATCACTCTGTATATAATCGTAATGATTTCTTATTAGTTATCGCACTTATTTACACTGTATTTTTATACTTTGTATATTTTGTACTTATTCAGTTACAAAAAAAATAAGCAAATAATAAATGAAATTATTAAATTAGTTCAACACGTCTTGTAATATTATAATATTTACAATGATATAGGTATTATATTATGTTTGGAATTTTTTATCAATTAACAAATAATTACAATCTATACAGGTTTGAGTAATTTTTTTGGTCACAAAGAATGTACATTAGCAGAATAAAAGATGGGTAAGCTTCCAGAAGTGCCACTGGACAGGTCAATCGGGTAAGACTGGACTATTAGAGTCTATGTGTGATACCTGTCGAAGTAATGCGCAAGCAGTCCCAGCAGCGTCGTCGATAACAAGAAAAAAAAAAATAAAACTATTAGAGTAAGTATCTATAGTCCAGCATCTTTTATTTGAACTTACGGAACACACGTTAAACAAATAACAATAATACTCGTCATGTCATACAAATCGTTAAATATAAATTACACGTCGATTGCATAATTTAAAAATCGTACCTATATACCTACAAGGTCGATCTTGTAGAAATAGAGGAGGGGGGATTGATAAAAATCGCAAGTTTATTGATTGAACAATAGCACGCGGCAAAACTGTAAAATAAACTGTTCGTCGTGATATCCGGGTGTCAATGAAATCGCAGATGTATGTTTTTCACAAAAAAGTAAAAAAACATAATAGCAGTTTATTCCCTAAACACTAATACACTACCAGCTATATACCTTCATATTATTACATTATTCTTAAATATTGTTGTGCAGTCCCGTTCCGAACAATATACACTACAGGTTCTATGCGGAATTCCGAATTCACCATATTTTTTGTGCTCGCAGTTCTCTGTGCACTATGTCGTTGTTAATACCAAGCTGGCCATTTCCGGTGTTAATTTCCTTTCCATTGTCTCCCTCGCCGGTACAATGACGTGAAATCGTAGGCAGAACGTTTTCTGAAGTTATCGCACATTTCAGGTGTTGCTTGTATAAGGCGGTGGTGGCGGTGACAACGATGATAATTTGAATCTGCGGTCACGCCATTATATTATTATTCTCGGCACTCCGATGATATTTTTTAATAAGACTCACGGGACTCACAACTACAAATATTTCATATTTTAATGTTTTGGTAATAAAGTTAAAAAAAAAAATATTTTTATTTCATTATTTTCAAAAAAATTGAAGATAGCCATTTTGTAGAATTTATTTTTCTGAAAAAGTTGACGTTTCAACATTTTATTTTCATTAATCTCCTGATTTTTAATATTTTTTTTAGTTTCGAGAAAAATTGTGAATTATTTAATACCGTCAAACAAGTTGCCCGCGTGCTCGTACAGCCGGCGAACGCTTTCAGTGTGGCCCACAAATAATTCATAATTTTTCTCAAAACTGAAGACCATATTTACAAAATTATTGAGATTTTTTGTACCACTTATAAGGATGAGTGCTCTGAGGAGATACAAACTTCTGTTTTTTAAATGAGAACCCTTTTTAACTATAAATTATTAAGTGGTGAATTTTTCTGAAAACTTTGACGCACCTATCAAAAAAACAAAATCCTTACAAATAGTTGCTGAGTTATTTAACATTGCGTACAAAGAATAGTAGGTCCATGATAATGGGTTTGGATGATATGGGGGCTATAGACATTTTAACATTTTAGTAATTCATATTGATCTATCAATATTCATAATTTATAAAAGTGGTCTAAGTATAATAAATACTAGATCCAAAATTCCATATATTTTATATTTTTGTAATACAATTTTTAAAAACATTATCCTGAGTATAAACATTTTAATAACTGAAAATCTACTCGTTCGAATTTTGAATTAAGTACATTAAAAATGTCAAAATAATTATACATACTCATTACACTAATTATACATTATAATCTATAGTAAAAGGGGGGGGGGGGTTCTAATTAAAAAAAGGGAGTTTGTATCACCACAGGACACTCCTTAAGTATTATGAAAAATCTCAAGAATCTGAAAATATAGTCTTAAAGAATATTTAAGAATTCCAAAAATCAGAATTTGAATAAATGCATTATTAATAAATGAAATAAATGGAGTGTGAGCATGCTTGGTGAATCATCCTGTATACTATTATCAAAAACCACACTCTTCTCGATGTGTTCGCCAAAAACGCTTATATAACGAGAAAAATAAGCCTTAACCAGATAATAATAATAATAATATTTGACTATATTTTTTTTCGAGTAACAGATAAATACTTTCAAAAAATGATATTGGTGTATTCTAAAAGAATTTAGAACAGTAGTTTAACAGTATTACAAACCATCTAATGAACCTATAGGTTCGCCCGGCGAATACAGAAAAATGTGAAAGACGTCGTTGCGGTTAAACGATGTTTCGATATATTATTATTACTATGTATATAGCGATTTCCAAACACGCTCTTCGCAACCGTGGCCGAACGGGTTGAATTTGTCTTTTTTACGCGGCTAATCAATCGCTTAACGCGCAGCACAAATTATTATTATAGCGCTGCAGTGTCGGACCCGCAAAGAGATTATATCGATCAACACGTTGCTTATTTTTCGCCCCCGCGAGCAACTGGGTCAGTCGTTAATTAAAACTCCGCGCAATGCGCTCCAACGCGCAAAACGAGTTACTTGCACTCGCACGGGCGCCGCCGCGCGAACAGATCGGTGCCTATATACAATACATACGATATCTATATATTAAACTGATCGACTTATAATGATGTATGTTGTCGTTCGTTATTATTCAGTTCGTATAAACACGAGTCGATTCCGTCTCGAGGGCACCACTTTATCTGCGTGCGATTTTAGTAATATTGTTATTCGTCTGTAGTCGGGCTTATGACGTGGAATAAAATATTCGGTCAATGAAACTAGCGGCAGTAAAAAACATAGTGTCGTGTTATACGTCATAAAGTAAATTCACAAGAATGAAGATAGGTATTTATTATATATTTTTTGTCCGTTGAATTAATTGATCAATATGTACAAGGGGCAAACAACTCAATATTATATTGCACGGCCTCACAAAAACAGGAGTGTAAAGAGGCTTTCTTGCACCGCGTAATGTTCTTTGATGTTATGCGAGCTATGTAAGTAACCTTTATAAATTTGATTTATTTAAACGGCCTACCGGGTAAGCATACACAACTAATACATTTCTTCAACGATTAATGTCGGTTTTTGCATACTCATTGGCTACGGGGGTGTTACACTTAGTTTCGTTCGTCTTTTCACTGCAGTCTTTATCTGGGTCAATTGAATTGTATTTCGATTAATTAACACCGTATCGACCTTAAAATCATTACACGCTTAATAATAATATTACAACACCGCCGGCCTCGCTTTATTAAATCAAATTTACAATTTTTTTTCTAAATTGAGAGTGTATCCTACCTATACTTATATAATATATGTATAGGTAATTACATCGTGTGTATTTTGGAATTCCAATTATTTCCATACATTTTGATTTCAATACAAACTTACAAATGTTTTGGACTCACGACATGTAGGTACTAGCTAAATAGCTATATAGTCGAGTCCGGGAATACTCAAACCTCGATAACTCAAAAAACTAACTAGAATTATTTTTAGTTCTTTGATATATTTATTTATAAGTTATGTTTTAGCCATTTGAAGTATAGAACTCGAAAAATACTTAAGTCGAATTTATTTTCT
The DNA here is from genome assembly GCA_022818045.1 of Neotoxoptera formosana. Lineage (NCBI taxonomy): Eukaryota > Metazoa > Arthropoda > Insecta > Hemiptera > Aphididae > Neotoxoptera > Neotoxoptera formosana. The sequence continues at coordinate 30,126,214 of CM040633.1, forward strand.
TATACCTCCTGAGATTCGGAGTTATCGAGACTCGACTGTATAGTATACAAAAATCATTGATAAAATACAAGTACCTACCTATGCAATAAAGTATGATATTGTATGGAACTGATATAATGAACACAAGTACGCAAAACAGTGCACAGAAGCACGTGCAAAATAGCACGTTTTATATTTTATAATTTATAGTAATGAAAGTGGATTTTGGAGTTTATTTATCGTTAATTTTGTGGACATTGTATTACATGTCATGTTATTATTACAATTATTATCATTATTTGATTTTGTGTTGATATCGCAACTTGTTAGTGTGACTGCCGCTGTCGTATATACGATATACTTACGTATATTGTAATATTATTACGATTACCGGCTACAAACAATATATTATAATATTGTCAATAAATAATAATTGGCCATTTTGGTGCTCGTGTTTTTACCAACTATTTCAATATAAAATAATATGTTATCCGTATTGCGGCGAGCGGTGCACTGGTTGTCGTAGGTTGTAGGTACAACATATATAATATATTATTATAGTCTGGCGGCGGTATTCGCTTTCGAAACTGAATTCCGACGCGTTCGCGGTGGGATTTTCGTTTTCGTTTTTGTTTCTTCAGTTTTTCAGCCGACCGCTATGCTATGACGGTGTGTGCATGTATGCGTGCACAATATATTATATCGTATAAATTCACGCACCTATTTTAATATTACGAGAACAATAATAATGACGTATTAGACAGCGGAAAAAAATAGATCTCTACGACGCGTCACATTATTATTATGTGGCTCGGAAAAACGAGAATTTTAAAACACACATTATTATACCTAATGCTTATCCGTGTTTAAATATACATTATAGTCATAGTTAGTTAAAATAAAAATATACATTTAGATAGAAAAAAATCAATAAAAATCAAATAAAATATTATATTTTAAATCAATACTTGATATATTGTAATGTCCCATTATTTTATCATTATAATTATTATTTTAATTCGTTTACATTTTAAGATTAAAGTTAGAAAACAACTTGAGCTTTTGGGTACACACCTTTTTTCAGTTCTATTGTTAAATAATATTGATGTGAAAATGATGTATGACCGAAAAATCGAGCGATGCGCAACTGTCTTACAAAAAAGGTCAAAATGGACAATAGTGATACGTAAAACGACAAGCGGCCGCCGCCTCGGTTTGGCGTCTTCTGATGGCATTACAAATTACAATGACGCATTATTGCAAAGACGGTTATAATTTTATTGTTATCTTTATCATTGTTATTATGGTAACGTGTAATGTGATAAATAAAACACCAGATAATGAAAAAGCGGTGGCGGTTAGTTTCGGACAGCGGCGACCTAGCCCGGCGGCGATACTGCAATATTATAATATAATTAGAGAAATCTATACTCGTTCGTTGTTGTTTCGGTTCAATTAAATATGTTTCGCTAATCAATCTCACGATCGTCGTACACATAAAATTAATAATAATACCGCACGAATCGTTTTCGTGGTACCTACAAAGGTACACACTAAACAACAAACAAACATCGCGGCTCTGTTATGATAACCTCGTTTCGCCGAGACGCCGAGGGGTTGTGACCGGGCAACCATCTCGGTAAGGAAGAGGGGTTCCGTATGCAGTGGCGTATACACGGGGGGAGGGGGGGTTGGGTGTTCAACCCCCCCCCCCTTTAACTGAAAAATAATTATATATTTGTATACATAGGACAGATTAAACGGATTGGCAATGTTGTCTAGGGTTCCCAGATTTATTTTTTTAAAATACAGGTCATTTTAAAACATACCTGTATAGTAGGTATATGCAGTGACGTATTTACGGGGGGGGGGGGTGGGATCAAGCCGACCAAGGGGATCGATCTCCCCCGCAGGAGTGTATATAATATGCATCATTTTTTGGAGTCCTAATTTTAGACCTCTAACTTAATAAAGCTATATCCCCCCTCCCACCAAGAAAAAACCTAAATACGCCACTGGGACACTGGGTATATACTTGAAATGTACATGCCGACAGCCGATTTGATAGCCGATATAATATCATTAATCAGTAATCAGTGTAACCACCACAAAACCAACAAAAAAATGTATTGTTATTATAATCAAATAATTATCATTTGATTTAGTTATTATCATTTATCAATAATTTAAATTTTAAAATGCCAAATAATAAAAAAATATTTAATTTTTGAAATAGTTTTAAAATAAGGTACATACGGGACGGGTTGTTCAAAATACGGGACAATAGTATTATTTTTTAACTTTTGCCGGGACATCGGGACGCTTCATTCAAATACGAAACAATCCCTTAAAATACGGGACGTATGGGATCCCTAATGTTGTCGGTGTACCGTAGTACACATTTAACTCCTGAAAAGGTCATTGACGAGTTGGCAAAAAAACCAAGAAAACTAGATCTTGTACTGTAAACAATTAAATAATCGTTTTGATAAATATATATATAATATTATGTATGTATGTATAATTTTTATTATAACCCCCCCCCCCCCATTGAAAATATCTGTGTACGCCACTGTCCGTATGTGATACACGATTGTAGTTGTTGAAGTTGAGATGGAATTTCATGATTAGTGGATCGATTTAAATCGACAAGAACAATATCGATATTGAAAAAATCAGAACGTTACTTCATAAATCACAAAAAAATAATTTTCTTTCTTATTTAACATTTATATTATTTTGTTCATTGAATCGGTAATTATTTATAACAATGGTTTCAGTTATAAAACAATTATAAAAACAGATATAGCTTACAGTATCACAGTCATTAGCTAATATTAATTTTGTTAAATGTAAAAATTAGTATCAGTCATACAAAACATAAAATATCCGACTTTTATGTTTAGTTTTTAATTATTTTAGATCTAAAACATATAACTATATATATTATTATATAAGTGCATTGTAAGTATTCATGGTGATAACAATTAAATCATGGTATATGGATCGATCTAGAATAATGGAATCGATGTTAGGGTATAGAAAAATCGGCTTTTGATGAATATGTTTGGATTAAGCGATTGTCTATAGCTGAGCGTAAGCCCAATACGCGCAGAGTATAATATTATTATAATTTAACACAAAATATAACAAATTACTATCGTCCATCATAATATTTGAGCATGCACAGCCGATAATGTAGTGTTATGATATTATGGTCCTGAACAAATCATATAATAATATATTATGCAAAAGCAGAATGAGTGTTATTGTGATTGGTTTCGAGATGACATGATACCATAAGTAAAAGGACTTTGCAATCGTTTACTTTTACGCAGGTTAAAATAAACATTTATCATAATAATTATACAATAATGAATATAGCTTATACTGTGGAATGAAACGTAACTATACATTCGCACAAAGTCGCATATCGATTATAAAATCATCGACTGAAAATGCACAAAACAATATAAATTTAAATATAATATTATAACGTAGAGTAAACAGGTTTTTGAAACTTTGAATAGGTATACGTTTAAATAGCTATTTATTAAAACAGAATAATACTGATTAATACTCTAAAACCTACATGAAAAATCTTTTGATATATTATTTGAATCTTATACCTATACTAATTTAATATTTATTCTTGGTTTATATCCTTGTGGTCTTTATAGAAGTGAACATGAAGAACAGTAATTTTCTTTAGATATTATATATTTTTTAGCTCACTCGCCATTTCTAGTACAGAAAACTGTATGATACGTGTGATTCGAATTCAATACACGAATGCCCCTAAATTGCCTACACAAAGCACCGTCCAAAATTTACACGTTCTTGCACAAAATAACGTAATTGTTTTATCAAATAATTTTTGTGTAACGCTATACTTATAGGGCGGCAAAGACCAGCATATGGCTTAGTAAGAAGACATCGGAAAGTCAATATATCTAAAGATTTACCATGCTGAACTAAAAGCACTCGCGACGAACATTTTCCAAACCCCTCGTGTGAATACAAAATTGTATTAAATTTTCGTTATCAAAAGAAGAAACTCAATTTTTTATCATCAAAACTTAAATCTTTTAAGAAATAAAAAATTAATTGTTTTTTAATGATGTTTGTGAAGAATTTAGTTAATTTGAATACTTGTTGTGGAAGGTATGAAAATGCAAATTGTCTTTAATCATGATTTTCTTAAATTAAATGGTGGAGACTCGTTTGCGCACATATTAATATATTTTTAAAATTTACGACAACTTGTTTGCACAAATAACAGTAAACAATGAAAAATAGCTAGTAGGTACAATTTTGGGTGTACAGCGTGTCTTATAGACAGGACCTTATATAGTCTTAAAGCCTAACGATTATTTTTGTTCGTGATTTCCCATCAGTAGTGAAATAGTGTGAACTAGCTTTAATTGTATTGCTATATTTTCACTTTATTTTTAAGGAAGCTGTGTTAAAATAAATAGCTCAAATACCATTTATAAACCCACCAATCTATGACATCAGAATATGATGAGACAAAAAATTCCTAAGCCTTATAAAGTAAGAAGGAAAATGTGTGTAATAATTTTCCACCATCAAAAATTGGTAATGACCAATTCGAAAATTCGGAGGTACGCAGATTATGTACGCACTTATATTAACCCTATACGTAGTTAAATATCTTTGAAAAAATGTTTCAATTGTTCGTAACATGTGCGCAAATGAGTTGTAAAAAAGGTAAATGTGCGCAAATAAGTTGTAGCCCTCATGATTCTAATTGTATGTTATATTTCCACGTGAAAACAACCGTTTTTAAAACGTTTACAAACAGTTGAAAGTTAACGGTGGAGTATGTAAGAAAAAGTTTTAAAATATATTTTGGCTTCTATGCAATTATTTTCCGTCATTTATTCAAATTTATGATTTTTCTATAATAACGTTAAATAACAGTTTATATTATTTGTCGGCGTGGACAATATTACATTATGACGCTAATGGCACATATGATATATTATAATATGTAGTTAATATCTTATGTATATGCGGTCGACAAATACAACATCCACAAGTATGCCATTCTGGGGAAGATTTATGTGGTACTTTGGTTACGAAATCCCGTTAAACGTTTCAATACATATTACAACCAATAATTTAATATAGATACACACAAAAAACAATTTAATCATAAATTAAGAATAAATCTCGAAAAGTAAGCAGTTTAAGACATATTAAATGCGCTATATTTTCGTGTCGTCCGTGACTCATAGGTTAATCTATTGCTATATTCAAATGGCCATAATCGTTTAATTTGTATCGCTACCAATAATATTACATCTTTCAAAACGTAATCTTCTGATCGCTCCACACTTTATTATTTTCGAAAATAATGTTATGCATATCACACGTAGTTACTCGCTTACAAGGTATAATTATACATATTTTATATTATTATATAACAGTACAATTTACTTAAATGAACATTCTTTAACTCAATTTAAAAATTGTAAAGTATCTCAATAACTGCTTAAAATCCACAAAATATTTGAAAAATTCAATTTTATTATTAATATTGATATTTATCTTAATTGATTATTTGATGTGATTTTAATACTGGATTGAGATATTAAATAATATCTTCAAATGAATCATAATTGTTTACTACTGCAATATCGGTTCAATATACTTACCACAAGTACGATTTTATGTAGAACTGTCAATTTCTATTCTAAGGTACAGCAGATTTTTATTCACATACATGAATCACATAATATTATTATTATTATTATTATTATTATTGTTTATTATCAATCTAAATCGTTCGTAAAAAACAGTAATTAACAAAATTAACAAAAAGTATTTTGTTCATTATTGTCTCTATAAAATTAGTTTTTATACGATGTAGGTTATTCACTTATGCGGAACAAATCGTGTTCAAACAATATTTAATCTTATAATAATTCTAAAACTTCAAATACCTAACAATTAAATATCGTGTAATATGTATGAGCATTGTGTTCAGTGCTCAAAATGACTACTTTGCTCGTCACATTTATATTAGGTACTAAAATGATAGCGTGTCATTCAAAAGGGTCAACCCGTAATTTGTAGGTATATGCATTATATTGTATTTTAAACGGAAAAGGTGAGCCGTGAGGTAAACCGCAGAGTAAACGACAGATGTCGTTTCAAAATTAATTATGGAATTGGAAAGTATTTCGTATATTGACTATCTATCGCTACTATTATAATGTAGTTTACATGGGCGATGGGTGAATATCATTTTTAATTTCGTTAGGCACGCATATAGTATAATATATCAATTTGAAATAATACGATATGAATATATTATGATGCTCAACTTATATCCTTTTGTATATTATGTTTAAATTAGATCTGGGGGCTATGAGTCGTGTTTCTTTATTGAAATTCGATTATCAATACCAATAATATAAATAGATAATATTAATTATAACTTGGACGGGAATCTTCGCGGAAGGCCAGCAGTCATCGATTAATTAGATACATAACGGAAAGTAGGTGCGACGCTTTGCGGATATTCAAATTCAATGTCATAGTCCGGGATTTAAGCCAGCCTAGATAACGATGTATTATTATTATTATTATTATTTTTAATTGTGTGATGCCAAAATGTCGAACATCAATTGTTCTAATGACGGCGGCCCTATGCGGAGTATGTCAACAAAGACCAGCATTACAACCGTATTAACGGTATCCTAAAGATACAAATAAACAGATCAAATAAAAGACCAGAAGCAAAACATTATACTATACATTATTAAATTGTGAAAACATAACAATTGAACTGTAATCAAACAAACTCCAAGGCCGTAGCAAATTGATAAAAGTATGTGAATTAATTTCTTTTAGCCTTTTATTTTAATGTACACACTACACATATAGAATAATCAATATAATATTTTAAAATAAAAGTTTTGAGTGTAATATTATACCTAAGGGTCTTACAACTATGTGTTTTTTTGTTTCTGTAAACACGTTACTGACCATATATGTATTCTTGAAATCGGTGAGCATCATGATCTCCGATGATTGCGTGTATATTATGTCGTCTCTATAATATATGATAACGTGTGTGAGTGTGTGACGTAAAGCTTATATATTATTTTAATTAAAATACGATTTTTAAATAATTTTTATAATTTACTTATAGTACACAGTCCGATACACATCTTTAACCACACCTCTTTTGAGACAGTCCTAAGTCTGTATGAAGTGGGAAGGCATTGGCGTTGTAAAAAACCAGAACCTTTTGAGAATTGACCTTTTTGAAAGACTGGGGCCGTTTAGGAAAAACGGGATCCGAATGGGCTACGTCCGATTTTTTCTGTAGTGCTAAAAAAGGTTATCAAGGTTCGGACACAGGCCATATTACTACAACGGTATTCCGCAAAGCGAACATTTTTACTTAAAACGGCCATTACGTAGGTTTACTGCAGATTTCGTATTAAAACTTTTCAATCGACGTTTATAATACCATTTGATTATATAAAATCAGCGTACATCGATTGTAAATTTCGTCGTACCGAATAATGTTCGAAAATCGTATTCCAAACCCGCCGGTGGCGTTCGCGCGGGCGTGATGAGTGGTGGCGTTCGACCGCAGACCTCGCGTATAAATCAATCCGAAAAATGATAAAAATATATTATTATTCGATGCGATTTTTGTTTCTCGCGTCCGGTAGTCGTGGTAGTCGGCCGAGTCGCACGAGATCGATCAATTTTTTTTATCGATTCATTTATCGTAAAGGTAGGTATAACGCGTATCGTATATATTGTATACGCCGTACGGAACGGCGTTATGAAAATATCGAAAACAAATAATTCATGGACATTCGCTGACACGCGTAGTTGGTTTTAAATAACTTCTGTAAGCGTATTATATAGGTAGGTAGGTATATATGTTTTATACCTACGGTCCGACGTCGTCTCGTTAATTACGAAAACTGGGCGGACGAACCGGCGGTGCGAGTGTGCAGTGGCGAATACGTGTAACTGTCAGTTCGCGTTGTATTCGGCAGTCGAACCAATAACTGATAATCCAGACGGACGAATATATTACATTAATATATTGTATACGGCCCGTGTCCGGGCGCAATTGCCAAAACGAGCGGTGTCGGCGAGCGCTGATGAAATTGGAATTTTCACTCGAGCCGCAGCAACTGGTTTCGTGTATTATGCGTTATTATATTTAAATATTTTTTTCCATCTCGAAAAGCTATCTCCGGGACGATCGCGACCGGTAACGAAAGGCTGACTGGTTTTACCAAAACAGTATTTACTGCCGCCCGCAGTATAATATACACATCCGCGTGTATAATATGTATACCTACCTATATATTATTACTATCTAAGGTACATAATATTATAATACAATTTATCTACCTATATATATACACACACACACACACACACTCATACTAATTACTGTGACAATATTATGGTCACTATATTATGTCTATATAATATGCGGTATACATGTTCAAATAGTTTACGATTTCGTTAAAATTTCGAACGACTGCGGCGGAGGCGGTCGTAAACAGATCGCCGAACACGAATTTATCGCTGCCCGAGTCCATTAATACAATTTTTTCCGTCTCGGATTTAACGACCCGAGAAGACGTTTAACGGGTCGCTAAACGCACCAAAGAAAAATTCGCCCGCAGTGTAGTTATGTTAGGTATTATATAATATATATATATATAGACACTGGCTCGATTGAGTTATATACGTATCATACGTATCTCGGTTTTTAGCCGCATTGGAATGACAAAGAAGCTGTTAATTGCGGTGACGGTGACGGAAATTCTGTACCAAGTAGAGCGTATCGCACACTACGTATACGATGCGTATAACGATATTATAATAATATAATATTAATATAGTTGTAACTTGTAAAGCGATAGATTTTATTCAGCTGACGTCGCTTTGTATTTAACGAGTTGGCTATATTATATTTAATCAGATACAGAAAAGCGATTTTTAAGGATAAAAAAATTACACAAGTTAATAATATGAAAAAAAAATTGAAAGGGGGACCGGGCACAAGAAGGAATTTTCGATTTAAGAAGCATAAAAAAATTGTACAGGTATAGAAAATAGAAAGAGACTGCAGTCTAATTTTCAGATTCTTAATAACAAAAAATTAAACAAATAATAAATTTTAAATAGGTATTGATTATTTATAAATATTGCAATTGCATATAGTTTTTTATAGTATTAAATAGGATATCAATTTATCTTTGGTTTATAAAATGAAAGAAATACACTGCAGTCAATGCCCAAAAACTAATGCAATTAAAAAAAAAAAAAGACACAAGTTAATAAAATGAAAAAAAAATTGAAAGGGAGTCCGGGCACCCGAAAGTATTTTAATAACAAAAAAATACATTTTAAATATGTATTGGTTATTTATAGGGATCCCATTGCATATAGTTTTTTATAGTATTAAATAGAATATCAATTTATTTATCTTTGGTTAAAAGAATGAAAGAAGTACACAGTCTATGCCTTTAGGCTACTGCGTTTTAAGGATAAAAAAATAACACAAGTAAATTAAATGATAAAAAAAATGCGAAAGGAGACCGGCATATTTGTTTATAGATTATAAATTTAACTTGATTACGGTCTATGGAAAATAAAAAAAGGAACTATAGGGTATGGGCGCCTGCATTTCATTCAGATTATGAATCAAAAAACAACAATTTAATTAAATTGTATATTTAAAATAAAGAATTTGACTACAGTCTCTTCTCCAGATTCATAAGCCCGAAAAATGACAAAATGTAATTAGTTTTTAACTATTTTTGATTAATTGTAGAGATCACTCCGCCATTGCTGGCTATATAATTGAATCGTATATAAATTTAGTAAATTAATAATAAATTGATAAGGGGACACTGGCACTTGCAGGAATATTCATTTTAAGAAGCAAAAACAAATTGAAAAATTGTTTCAGGAGACGAAAATTGAGATTTCAGTCTTATCTCAAGTTTGGTACTCCCAAAACATTACATTATATAATTGGTAATCTAGTTTTTTATAATTCATTTTTTTGTATAACGCTAGTCCGGCACTGATTGTCTGACTATGACACGTCTGATATTCCCTCGGTTATATTTAAATGTTTTCTTTGATTGTTATGTTTACAATATCGAATATCTTGGTAAGAAAAGATCATTGTAAAGCTCACGACCAGTGATGATAGTCCATTGTCATCACAACATAGCATCAACATTGCTTCAATTGGTTGACCTTAGACCTATATACTAGCATCGTAGTATATTGTCTAAGGACTTATAATTACCCTTCTTGGACTGAGACTTATCCAACCAGGCTTTTGGATAAAACGAGTCTCAGTTGCCGATCTCTTGAATTAAGTGTTATCAAATTGAACAGTTGATTGTTGAGAGTTTGAGACGTGGAATTACGCTTTAGCTCATCTGAATTGAAAATATTGTGACTTATGAAAAATTAAACCGTACTTAACAAAATTTGTTTTTTGTCCATGTCCGATCATTTATATAATACAACTTTTAATATCAAAGAGGTCCGTGTTTACTATTTGATCATTAAAATGTGAAATGAATTACATTTTTTTTTTGCCGATAATGAATTTTTCAGTGGGTCAAAAAACTTGAAAATGCAATATAAAGTTCTTCATAACTTGCTGTACATGAAAATTAAAAAAAAAGTTGAGCGTATATCTCTAATAGTTTTTTATAAGCGCCTAAAGTTAACATTTCGACAAAATACGTAAAAACCACGAAATTAAGAATTTTTTTTTGATTAGTAAATTCATAAAAAAATTTCTATTTAAATCTAAGATTTTAAAATTCAACACAAAATTTTCTATACGTTTTTCTATATTCCCTAAAACATTTACCGAAAGTCCAACTATTTTTTTATGAGCGTTTGAAATCATTAATAATGGCAGTATACATATAATCAGTGTTGGGGAGTAACTTAACTTAAGTTACAAGTTACTGTAACGAAATTACTTTTTAAGTAATTTGATGGTAATTTAATTACATTTTATTGTAAGTAATTTAAATGTAACTTAAGTTACTTTTTCGTAGTAATTGTTACTAAATTACTCGTTATATTTTTTTGGTTTAATAAATGTTAAGAACTTATTGATAATGAGTGTAAATATTAAAATATACCATATTGAGAACGCATTGTTGTTAAAAATAAATTTGAAAAATAAAGATTAATATTTAATGTGTATCAAAATTAGTATTAATTGTTAATAATTTCATATTGTTGATTGTCATTATTTAGTTTGTGTATTGTAACAAAATGGTTATTATAAGCTCCAGTGATATTAAAAAAAAAGTAACTTTTATTGTAATTGAGTTCCTTTTTAAACTCAAAAGTAATGTAACTTGACAAAATTTAAAAAAAGTAACTTAAAAATAATTTAGTTACAACTTCGATAAGTAATTAGTAATGTAATTTAATTACCCAAAATAAGTAACTTCCCCAACACTGCATATAATATAAAATACCTATCCTAGGCTAACGACCGTCTCTGCTCAGAATCGTTTTTTGTATTCAGTTGAAGACAAATTTAACACCATCCATAACAATGACCCACTTGTTACCTACTGTAACGCAGAGCGACATTCACTTGCCACCTTTTTAAAATTCAAGTTATTTCTAATAGATTTTATTATAGAGCAATTTTGAGTAAAATAAACTTACAAATAACATGTACTCATTAGAACATTGAATTATTTAAAACAATAAATATAAAATTACTGTAGGACAATGTGTTGGGAATAATATATAAAAATAAAATATGTAATGCAATTTTAAAATGACTTAAGTTAATTAATATATACTATAAATTATATTATTAACACTTCAAGGTGAGTTAAATGTAAAATATAGTTGACCATAGTACCGCACGCTTAAGTACAATTGACTGATTCTATGCAAAAACAAAACAATCTTATTAATCATTTTACATTATTGAAATAAAATTATATAATTTTTGTACATGAGGATATGGTACGATTATATCTTGCGGCGTCCAGACCTTCTCAAAGATTCTAAAATCCTTAAAATCAAAAAATGCTTATCCTTACAGTTAGCACAAAAAGAGTTAAAATTGAATGGTATATAGAAAATAATAATCTAAACATTTCGTAAGACTTTAAAAGTCTACTGTTATTTTTTTTGTTTGAGTTATGCCAAGAAAACAAAATTGAAATAAAATTCCTGTTTGAAACAGCCCGTTTTTCCTTAATTTTTTTCAGTAGGTGTCGAGTGGGTCACTTTCATGGATGTTTTAAATTTGTAAGTACCTATATATATAAAATAATCCAATTTATTTTTGAAAAAGAGTTGAAAATTAGTTTAAATATTTTGAAGATAAAACAAATGATAAACAAATAGGTACATTAGGGGGAAGGTTTTACTACATTTACAAAGTTTTTTACGGAAAACATATTTTTTTTTTAATATCGATCGAAAATAAATTAAGTAGAATAAAAAAAAATCAAATATTTTAAATTGGGTATCTTAAAAACATAATATAATATAATTATACCTAATTAATATATCAAATAATAATCGATTTATTAATCGTGTACCTACATAGTATAATTATTTCAATTACAAAAAACAATAATCACATTTATTTATTGATTCATAAAAAAATATGCTTACGTAAAAAATATATACTTGTGCATCTAATATCAAAAAAACACCATCTAAATCAATGACCAAACAAATAATTTATGAAGCTGATTTTAGCAATTTTTCAGAAAAATATTGGATTTGAAGCTGTTTTTGAGATACTTGAGTTCTTGGGCGTGATGAGCGTGATGAGCGTCTTTTTGTAAACGTTTTGTTATTCAAATTTTCAAATATAATGAATATTAAAATAGGTCATTAATTTAAATTTTTCAGAAAAATATTGGATTTGAAGGTGTTTTTTTTCAAATTTTCAAATATAATGAATATCAAAATTGGTCATTAATTTAAATTTTTCAGAAAAATATTGGATTTGAAGCTGTTTTTGAGATACTTGAGTTCTTGAGCGTGATAAGCGTTTTTTTATATGCTCCTTTTTTCATTTGGCATTACATATGTATTGCTGAATATAATCATGAGCGACTTTTTATGATTAATTATGGTTAATTGGTCATTAATTTAAATTTTTCAGAAAAATATTGGATATGAAGCTGTTTTTGAGATACTTGAGTTCTTAGGCGTGATGAGCGTGATGAGCGTGATGAGCGTCTTTTTATAAACGTTTTTTTATTCAAATTTTCAAATATAATGAATATTAAAATAGGTCATTAATTTAAATTTTTCAGAAAAATATTGGATTTGAAGGTGTTTTTTTTCAAATTTTCAAATATAATGAATATCAAAATTGGTCATTAATTTAAATTTTTCAGAAAAATATTGGATTTGAAGCTGTTTTTGAGATACTTGAGTTCTTGAGCGTGATAAGCGTTTTTTTATATGCTCCTTTTTTCATTTGGCATTACATATGTATTGCTGAATATAATCATGAGCGACTTTTTATGAGCATTTTTTTATAAGTGTTTTTTATTCAAATTTTCAAATATAATGAATATCAAAATTGTTCTTTAAATTGGATTTCTCACAAAAATATTGGATAGTAAGTTGTTTTTGAGATACATATAAAAGTTGAAATTTTATTTAAGAATGTTCTATTTACCCGATTTTTCTGTAGTTCGTATCATTAAAATCACAACAAATTTTCAAATATGATGAATATCAATATTGGTCATTAAATTGAATTTTTCAGAAAAATATTGGATATGAAGCTGTTTTTGAGATATTTGAGTTCTTGAGCGTGATGAGCGTGATGAGCGTTTTTTTGTAGACGTTTTTTTATTCAAATTTTCAAATATAATGAATATCAAAATTGGTCATTAATTTTAATTTTTCAGAAAAATATTGGATTTGAAGCTGTTCTTGAGATACTTGACTTCTTGAGCGTGATGAGCGTCTTTTTATGAGCGTTTTTTTATTCAAATTTTCAAGTTTAATGATCATGGCTCGGGACTTAAAGCATTTGCTTATTTTTATGGATTGACTTAAAATATAGCAGAGTGCTATAGAAGTGTATGTCATGTTACAACACCTTCGATTTTGAAATTTGAGAGTGCTTTTTTTTGCTATTTTCAGCGATTTTTCAAAAAAATGCTTATTTCAAGTTTTTCTGATAATTATTGCTTTTTTGACCAGTTTTTATACTTTTTTATGATGTTCTCCTGCAAAGTTGTTTTTGATTGAATTATAATTAAAAATAATTCTTATCTAAGTTGTCGCGTAGTCCGTCGCCGTCCGCGGCATCGTTGCAGGGTTAACAAAAATATTCCCACGCTCAAAATAGAATTGGATTTCGAGGAAACAAATTAATATAATTGAGTTCATGTTTATTACTTTATCAGTCTATCACTAATTTATCGGTAAATAATATTAAGATAAGATTTATTTTTTATTTTATTGTTTTTTTTTTTTTAATAAAATTTTTTCTTAAATTTAAGTTTTTTAAATGCTTATTTGAGTGCTTATAATGATGTTTTTAAATGCTTTTTTAAGCGCTTATTTTAATGATTTTAAGTGCTATAAGTCCCGAGCCCTGATAATGAATATCAAAATTGGTCTTTAAATTGGATTTCTTACAAAAATATTGGATTTTAAGTTGTTTTTAAGGTACATATAAAAGTTGAAATTGAATTTAAGAATGTTCTATTTACCCAATTTTTCTGTAGTTCATAATATAGAGACTACCGGGATGGGGTAGTTCGGCCCCGTGATAAGAAATAGCTGATAAGCGTAATCATGAGTTCGAACTCTAACCTCAATTCTTTCGTTGGCGTATCACCTAGATCTCCGTCCTACACATAGACCTTATACTAAGGTTAAGTGTATCAACTTAGTATAAGGTCTATGGTCCTACATAATAAATACATAATCACATATTATTACTCAGTTAAGTTGTATTGTTTATTTCACGACAAGACTCGAAATGGCAGCCTACTGTGGTGGGACATGTTTGTAGACCCAATGCGCGTTCCATATAGTACCTATTCAGTTCAGTTGAGAGGAGTGCGCAGAAAAATCGGGCGGCACCGTTGTCGGCCAAAATGAACCTTTCCCTTTTCGGCCAGTTCACTTTTCGGCTATTCTGAATTGACCGTTTTCGGCCAGTACACTATTTTGATCACCAATGAATTATTCTTTTCACGTTTTATTTTTGTTAAACTACCAAAAAACTAATTTTTTGAATGAACTGTATAAAATAATAATAACAATTGTCAATTTTTAATTATACACTTTTTTTATAGTTAAAACACATACGTTTAATAAATTCTATTCGTGTTATTTCTCCTCTCTCATAGTTCGTAATATTGATTTATAATAATAATAATAATAACATCTTTATTGCAATAATAACATCTTTACATATTAAGACAAAATAATAAATATAGTAGGTATATATACGTTAAAAATATAAACTAATAAAATAATAAAATAAAAATTTTATGAAAATTTAACAATGTTGCAGCACTCCCAAAAAGCAAGCTTGTGCTGGGAGAGCCAGTTCTTAAAAAAATTTATATAAGATATAAGTACACTAGTAGTAAATGATAATTAAAATATAGATTACATAAAACAGTAAAAGTAGACTTAATTATACTTAAAACAAATATATAAAGATCATGAAATAGAGTAAAACAATATAATAAAGAGGCAATAATAAAAATTTAAATATAAACTAAATCTAATTTTTTTATAAATTTTTTAAAAGAAGTAAGATTCTTAAAATTATTTATATTAATATTAAATAAAACACATAACTGTAAACCAATATAAAATGTACTTTTTTGACCAAAAACTTTAGTACAATTTGGTAAACATATGTTAATATGGTTGATATGATTGATTTGGTTTTTATCTTGACGACGAACGAAGATAACGATGAAAGATATTGTATATTCATCCTAGTTAGTAGCTATTCGTTTTATCTACCATTAGCCTATAGATGTTGGATTCTCCATAATATTTTTATTTTAAATAAAAATAAAATAGGTATCCCTATAATTTTATATATATTGTGTAAATTGATAATTTAATGTGACTTTTATTTTTCATATTTTTTACTTAATTTATTATATACATTGGTAGTTTAACAGAAAAAAACTCTAAAAGAATATTTCATTGGTGTCATTGGTAACCAAAATAGTGTACTGGCTGAAAACGGTCATTTAGGAATGGCCGAAAAGTGAACTTGCCGAAAAGGGAAAGGTTCATTTTGGCCGAAAAGTGTCCCGCCCGAAAAATCAGTCTTGTTTTTGGCTAAGTTAGGTTATTGTTATTGCATTATAAACATTATTCACTTGTGATGGCGGATGATCTAGAATCCAAATACTAAATATAAGATAATTATTATGAATAAATCAATGAATCAAAAGTTAAGTTCCTGAAATAAATAACTCTTATAATTTTATAAAAAAAAAGTACTTCAAAACACGTTTTCATGATTTGGCATTAATAATTGTAAACCTATTATTACATATTTTGGGAATGAGTTTTTTATAATAATTTTAGCACATCACTACATTACTAATGATAATAATAAATTTGGAAGGGATAAAGCACTAACGATGGGATGAAAAGCACTAACGTGCACTTACGAAGCACAAACGATCGCCCCGGGTTTTGAACCGAAATTCAAAAAGGGGGGTGCCAGCGACATGGACCTGTCTGTGTATTGCTTTTATTCATTCAACCAAAGTTAAATTAATATCCTATTTAATACTTTAAAAACCTATATGCAATTGCGATCTCTATAAATAACTAATACCTAGATATAACGTATTAAATTGTTTAATTTTTTGATACTAATAATCTGGACATAAGGATGCAGTCTCATTTTATTTTCTATACCTGTACAATTATTTTGAATTTTTTTTTTGCTTTTTAAATAGAAAAAACCTTCTGGTGCCTGGTCCCCCTTTCAATTCTTTTTTTCATATAAATAATTTGTTTAATTTTTTGTTACTAATATTCTGGAAATAAGGTTGCAGTCTCATTCTCTTTTCTTTACCTCTAAAATTATTTTGAATTATTTTTTTGCTTTTTAAAACGATAAAACCTTCGGTTGCCCGGTCCCCCTTTTAATTTTAATTTTTCATTTAATTAACTCGTTCAATTTTTTTTATTCTTAAAATACAGTAGCCTGCAGGTATAGTCTGTGTTATTCGTTTATTCTTTAAACCAATGATAAATTAATATCCTATTTCATTCTATTAAAAGCTATATGCAATTGCGATCCTGATAAATAACCAATACCTAGGTAAAATGTATTATTTTGTTTAATTTTTTGTTATTAAGAATCTAGAAATTAGGCTGCAGTCTCATTCTCTTTTCTATACCTGTAAAATTATTTTGAATTTTTTTTTTTTGCTTTTTAAAACAAAAATACCTTTGGGTGCCCCGTCCCCCTTTCAATTATTTTTTTTATAAAATAAACTTGTGTAATTTGTTTAACCTTAAAACAGAATTGCTTGCAGGCATAGACTGTGTATTGCTTTTATTCATTCAACCAAAGTTAAATTAATATCCTATTTAATACTGTAAAAAGGTATATGCAATTGCGATCTCTATAAATAAGCAATATGATAAAACATACTGTAAACATATTAATAATCAAAGGTTAGTTAAATGTAAAATATTGTTGACCTAGTACAATAAATTGCTTAAATTAAATTGACTGGTTCTATGCAAAAACAAAACAATCATATTAATTAATTTACATTATTGAGATAAAATTATATAATTTTTTTACATGGGTTCGATTAGATATATCTTGCGGTGATTAGTCTTTCTCAAAGATCATGTGAAGTCTCCATGTGTGTAAAGTATATTATAGATCGTCAGCTCAACCAACAGTTTTTTAGTACCTATATATATATATATTCTTGTAAAAATAAAAAAATAAAAAAAACGTTTATTTTAGATCATCATAGATTGTGTTACGAATTTTACTGCACAGAATGAAAAATGCATGATTGCGATACTCACGAAAACTAGTTTTGATACGGTTGGGCGTCCGTGAAAAAGTCTAAAATATAATACCTACCCGTGATTCGCTTTCGATCGGTATCTCGAATCGTGGCTATAGGTAGGTAGGAAATGGGTTTTTGGTTAGTTGGTACCTGCCTAGGTCCCGGTTCGATAGCCAGCGGCCAATTAGGAATATCGTGTCTTTTTTTCCTCGACACGCGTACATAAGATTTTACTTTCGCAAGTCGTCCAGTTTAACAATCAGATTGTTAAAACACTGTGTACAACAATAATATAAATAGCTGATATAGGAACCTTTATGTGATACCGACCAAATTCAAATCGCGTTAACCACAAAATAGGTATCGTCAATTTAAAATTGTAAACGCCTCTGTGTATATACTAAACTCTTTTGATATTACTATATTAAATTTACACGTGTAACACCTCAAGACGTTTGAAAAGCTCACGGCCATATTGCTATATACGGTTGTAACGAGTCCCTTTGTTTCGTACACAGACGGATTGTTGTGGTTTATTTTAAATCGATTTTTTACCATAAAATATGAGTATACACTATACATACAACAAAATACGGTGTCTTTAACTTCTCGATTAGCAGTGCAACATAAACATATATAGGTATTGTATATTATTATGCACTCGGTGAGTTTGAAATATATGTTGGATTTCAATATCAGTTAGTTAGATAATATATCAAAATGTATGTCGATCTAAATACATTTTGACTAATAAAATAAATTAACAAAACATATAATTAATCTTAAAAATTATTGCGATTAGTATTATTGTAGCATCAAACACCTATTATGAATTTATTTAAAAATTTGTTCGATGTATAATATATTATATTATAAATGTATAACCATTAACTGAAAAAATGGCTTATCGTTAAAAATTAAAATTACTGACCACATATTAAAAATATATGAGTGGAGGGTGGGAGGTTAGGCACACTCTTATGTTACCCTTTATAAGGCGCTGCCTATATTTACTTACTTTACCTTTCAGTTATCTATATTATGCATAGTACAATTATATAGGTAGGTTCTACAAGAGGTTACTATATATTTTATATTGCTATGGTGTCCGACATAATACTCTCGGCCAGGGTCAACGAGCGCCGCGTCGCGATGTATTATTATCCTCATCTTTGCTCTTTCGATAAGGCAGAAATAAATATGTGTACCTACTCGTTCTGCAACAATAGGACGTGTAGGTGCTTTAGCATAAAGGCGTATGCGAAAATAAATATATAAAATATATATAGACGTGTGCAATACGGACAACGCCCGGTCGGGTTTTCATCTCGAAGGCTCTCAATAATAAGCTTGTATTAGGTACACAATTTAACAATATAATATTATTATTATATTATTATACACTGTTTGTACATGCGCGTACAACGTTTTACAATTATTTTAATTTATTTTACGTTTTTTTTAATCTTAGTATTTTCGTTACTCGCACATAATATAATATACATGCGTGTGTGTGTCCGTATTAATCACTCGTTTCGTGATTCTAGAAACTACGGTTTTGTTTTATCATTATTTAATTCTATCATTTCGATACTTCCTGGTACGAATTTTCCCGTTGATTTCTCGTTTTTTTTTATTTCAATATCTTCCTTGGAACGTTTCCACGCGCGTGTTTCTAATTATTAGTGATTAAAAAAAAAAAAAACATTCATTTCCAATTAACCGTGGCCGTCGACAGAATGTCCATGTAGTACAAGTATACGATGATTAACACGGACGATTGTCACAGCGATATATTCTACGCAACACGCGTACAGTTCACATCGTCGTAATAATTATATTTTACAAGCTTTACCCAGTTCGAATAGTAATCAAGTATTTTTTTTTTTTTTTCAAAACGTGATTTATTTTTTAATTTTTATAACAACTATCATATGATAATAATATTACTAGTAATAGCACCTATGTATAATATATGATATCAATATAATATATACCTAAAACCGACGACTGTCGTAAAAACGCATATGTCAGATAACGTTATTATATCTACCTACCAGCTAAATATATACATTCAAACACACTACTCGTCGAATCTGTGATATTATTTATTAGTACTACAAATTAAGTGTGAAATTTAGTTTATAATATTTAGTTTTAAAAAAAAATGGTTAGTGTAGTTAAAAAAAAAATCCTGATATATTCTGCTACGAGTATTAGGCCTGCTCTGTGCGCGGGGAAGAAGATGGAGGTGCGGAAGAATTATAGATTTGAAAGTAATAAATCACTATATAAATTATAAAAAAAAAAACTGTTTATCGTACGATAATTATTATTATAAAAGCTAGTTTTATGACTATGTATACGAGAAAAATCGTTAACAGATGGTATTCGAATATTAGTGATTCTAAACATTAAAACATGTGCGTTTTCTGACTAACATAATGATTAATTACATTCTGTATTATTTGCTATACAAATAAATAAAAAAAATTGTTGTTTTGCTTGACTCAATTTATTGTACAATCAGCACTAGTTAAACTATCACTAAAAAGTTGAAAATCAAAATTAACGATACAAATATATTGATATAATATATTATATTACCTAATGGCTTAATGGCTATTTTAATATATCATATTGAGCCATTAATCATCGTTGTAATGATACTAATTGTATTTTTCAGTGGACTATATTGTGGAAATTTGAATATTTTTTTAAAAATTATTTCTGCAACGTAAAATATGTATTTGACTTTTGGTAACCATTATATTATGTTTCGTTTACATTTTTGTATCGAATAACATAAATAATTTGGGAATAACTTTGACATAATAGTATACTATATTATATGCGCTAAAATATTGAAACACACAGTAAGAATGCGATATCACCGGAGATTTCATCCACCCAATACAGCATAGCATATTATGTAAACTGGCGTATTGGTTTTTATTATTATCTTTTGAATAATTTATTCTCGCCTCCCAACAACTGACGAAGATCGTATTAACTGCGCTGTACCTACAAAATTTTACGACGTTCACAGTTATTATATTATAATTTACCAACACTGATTTCCACGCGATGTTTATTTCAGTACTTTTCAATAATTTAAGACGGTCGTGTGGACAATAATTACTATTAGTATTGCCGACGCGCAATAAACAGGTTGCACGTGAATTTCCTCTGGTTCAATTTCCACACACGCGAATGTATTTGAATTTCGAAGCTCACATAGTTACGACTGCAATGCATTTTAGCCGTGCGCGTGTAAATCGTATAAAACATTATAATTTTATTATAATATTGTACATATAAGGATCTCTGGCCGAGAATATACCTATACATTGTATTATACAATATATTATAAATGTCTCGGTTCGGTCGAACAATTTTCATCGATAATATATATAATATGTATGTGTGTGTAAACGGATTCGATCCATGAACACGTCTATTTCAGTGATTATTGTTTTTCACGATTGTCGTTAAATAGTGCCACGACGTTTACGCGTTTTAACGGCCCGCAACGTTATATCGTTTATAGTGTGATGTTCCCGAAAACGAATTCACTAGGTAGGAAAACTAATAATATCTAACTGGGCATTCTAGTTTACAGATCGGATTAAATTACACATTAAACGTGTTTGTGTATCAGATTTAAAACCGAAAAATCGTAAAAATTAAACACCCGCCTAAAGTAATAATATAGTGTCTACATTTTATAATTCACTACTTAGATCATTCGAATTTTGTATTATAGTCAATACATTTTTACGTCTATAGTGGTTACCTAATACAATAATATTTTCATAATAAATGTGGATCGTTTTCTAGATACGTATTACGTATATTAAAATATAGGACCAAGATATCGTATATTATAGAACTATAAAATATAAAAATAGTAAACAAATATAAAAACGCTGTTCAATACTGAGGAATGATAGAGTTCAAGTTTGTGTCATTTTTATGCGAATGTTATTTTCGTATCATAATAAATAATCTCAGTTGACCGTAACCGAGTCCGTCGATCGGCGTATAAATATTTTTAATTCTGATTGCTTATATAGAAGGTAACTAATTGTACGAGATTTTAAGCGGCGGGCGTAAACCAAATTACACCACTTGGCCAGACACCTTGTATATTATAGGTACGCCCTTATATACTGCCCTCGTGAGCTAAAATTCCGTAATAGTCTTTAATAATTATTATAGCCGTTAACTTTTTTATTTATTAATAAACATAATCATAACATCTTGTACATTAGTTGTTAATTAGCATTACTGTTTGCTTAGCTTTGTAACAGATATAGTTGGTAACGATTTTTGATTAGTCAGTAATGACCTACACTACCCGTCTATTTTTTTTTGACGATTTATTGAATTTTAACTGTTTTATTATTGCTTTTATTGTTTTTGCTGAGCAATATTTCAGACAAGATTGATCTGAATGATCTGAATCTTAGAATTTTTAATTTGGTTTTACTTCAATTTTTTTTTTTGACTTACGGTATTTTAGCTAGTATTTGAGTATACTTTCGTGTACATCGTACATGGACGCCATATAGTATAATAATATATTCAATATTGTTTGCAGTTTGTTTTATACCTTATGTGTATTATAATATTATTATTTTATCGTGCTCGACCGCGGAGAGGCGCATCACGTTTTCCGTGTAGCTGGGGCCCGTCCCGTCGACTCGTTATACAATTTGTTTCGGTGAAAAACACAATATTTTTTTTTACGGAATGGGTGGAATAACACGCGCGCCCTAGACAGAGCCTCAGTCACATAAGAACACATGAGACATGACAATAATATATGGGCAATACATTATTGTTTTATATTATAATATATTGTGCGTCCCGTGTCCACGTTTACCACGACCAACCTATTTGATACCTATGTAATGGAACGGACACGACAGTTGTTTTTCGATAACGGTTCTATGAAAGCATAATATTATACTCGTTTAAGCGTATTTATGTTTGTATTTTATTACTATAAAGTTACCAGATGTATGGACTAGCTGAAGCTCATTTTACCAACCATTGAAGGAACATGTTATCCTAGTTTCTAATTTAGTTTTAGGAGCAAACATTCTATAGTATTTACGATAAAATATCCTTCTTCTCGGGAAAATAATATTCTGTATGTATTCCGGGGTTAGGAAAAAAAAGCAAGTGAATAAAAAGCGAATGAAAAAAGAGCATATGGAAAAGAAAGCAAAATTCAATTATTAATATTAATTAATTTTTTTTAAAAATCAGTAGGTATATATTATTTACTATTATAGGTATACATTTTTACAAAATATGGTAAGGTTCAAAATATTTCAAATCAAACTAATTAATTAATTAAATATATTATGTAGGTATTACATATTACATATTAGTGTATTTATTTAAAACGTATATCGTTATAAGCTACAGCGTTTAAGAAATGTTTGATATAATTATCATCATTATTATTATTGTATCTTGTATACAATAAAAATAACTTTTCTTGCATATTTTCATATATATATATATTTTTTTTTTTGGTTTTAAATTACCCATATCAAATTGAGCTATTTTAGTGCTATCTGAATCTATCCCTAATCTAATTTTTTTAATCAGTGTCCAAATAGAGGGATGATTATAGCTAACGAGCTTAGAAAATCGATGATTAAATCCTTCTGTTTGATTATTAGTACGCTCTAAATTTAGTTGCTGCGCCTTAAGTTTCATTAGTTTTAAGCATGTATAGACTTCAACTTAACAAGGATTTATTCATCGATTTTCTAGATAGCACTAAAATAGCTCAATTTGATATAGGTAATTTAAAAAAAAAAATATATATATATGAAAATATGCAAGAAAAGTTATTTTTACTGTGTACAAGATACAATAATAAAAATGATGATAATTATATCGAACATTTCTTACGCTGTAGCTTACCATAATATACGTTTTAAATAAATACACTAATATGTAATACACTTATGACTTATTTTAATATTATATTATACATAATATATTTAATAAATTAATTAGTTTGATTTAAAATATTTTGAACCTAACCATTTGTAATAATTTATACCTATAATAGTAAATAATATATAGGTACCTACTGATTTTTAAAAAAATAAATTAATAATAATAATTGGATCTTGCTTTCTTTGCCATATGCTTTTTTTTCACTTGCTTTTTTTTACTTGCTTTTTATCCTTAGCTTTTTTTTCTTAAACTGATGTATTCCAGATGTAGCGTAGGCATTTATAGGATCATCGTATATAAAATAAAGGTTCATCATGTTCCTTCTCAAACAACTACGGACCTACGCAATACAAGTTTGGAGCTCAGTGAAACCATACAATATTAGAAAGCTTCAGACTATCCAATTACGAAAATATATAAGCACATTTTTTTTGTAAGCGTTTGAAATTAAATTGTAAATCACCAAAATTTGCAAATTATTTTGTAGTAATTTTTGTTTCACATTTTTATTGTTTATCTAATTGGGATATTTTATAATAGATTTTTTTAACACAATATTATTTAATTACAAAATCCGCTCTACTCCGGCATCAAGTTGGCCCCACCCAATACCCCGGAGCAACTCAGGTTCGTCTTTGCTAAAACTACGGTGAGTCTGTGCAGTTTGATTTTAGTGCAACTTGGTTTGGGCGTGAATCGGTTAACACACCATTCTACATAAATATTGAGCATGAAAAATAAAATAATAATTTTACTTGAATAATTTATTATAATAATAACCATAAAAAATTATAAAAATGAAAAAAATTATACATATTAATAGAGTAGTAGGTCATTGTATTTAATTAGGTACATAAATTCATTTATAACAAAATTTAACATGATCAAAATTAAGTATTTTTTACTTCCGTCTCCCAATCACTATTTTTATTTTGATAGGGTGGTAAAAAATAGTAGAAAACAAAAGTATATGTTATAAAAATAAATAAATTGGTATGGAATTTTTTTATTTGAAATGTAAGCTTATATTTTGAAAACAGCAAAGTTTGAAAATACAATCAACAATCTTAAATTAACAAAAACAACATATAATTATAGTGGTTGCAAAGATTTTCGATTGTAATCTTAAAAACATAGTATAATATTCTAATTTATAAAAGATAGTATATGTATGGTAAACATAATATATAGATAGATGCTCATCCACATATATTTTTTGGAATCGATCGGAGAAATACCTTATTTGTATTCTGTAAATTGTAATTCGTTATACTTTAATAATTATTGTTGTATTTAAAAAAATATAATAATGTTCTTGTCTTTAGAATTGGATATTTTGAAATTTTCTTTTATGGTGTTTAATTTATACAAAAAGTTCAAGTTTAGTAACCATCATTAGAAAAGAGCAGCCAACTGCTTAAATTTGTTAACTTGAACATTTCCAAATTTAATATTCGAGTCTAGCTTAAATATAGAAGGTTGCAATTAAGTAGGTTAAATATGAAAACAATTTAATGTTGATATGATAATGTATGCGAAAGATCGATTCCGGCATAAATACGATAACTCGCATATATTTCATAGAGGTTGCAAAAAGTTGCAAATTAGCTACAAAATAATATTTAAAAAAACCTTGCGTGCTGAAATTTCTCCTCCTAATGGAAACACAATAAACCATAGATATGTTTTTCGGTTGCTACATGGAAATACCTCATAATATTATTCATCGGTAATTAGGGGATACCTATAGGTACTTTAACGCAGAATTATAACGTCAAACTTTGTATTAATTCACTTTACCATTTCACATAACACATATTTTATATCTCTGCTAGATCATAATACAATATGATCTATGTCTACTACAAAAAAAAAAAACCACACAAATACAACAAGTATACCGAACCCTAATAGTCAACAATTTCGATGTGGGGAATAGCTCCACCGGTAAGTGTTAAAAAATAATAATTTCGTTTTGCAGACCGCGTCCGGAACGACGACAACTTACAGTCTCGTGCAATCTCGGTGCCATCATCTCGGCCTCTAGCTGGTGCTGCGGTGCCTCGCCGGCGAGTGAGAGAGAGAGAGACTCGTAGCGGGCCGCACGCTCGATGAACGACACGACTCGGCGGACGCGTCTCCCGCGGGTCCCGTCCGGGCGCGATTCTCATCGCTGGCGAGCGATCGCGTTGCCGGCAAAGTGTTCAGTGCGTTTGTGTGTGCGACACCATCACAGACGTCGTGGCGCAGCTCATTAGCATAACGCGACGTAGAAAAAATATGTTCTTTCGAGCGGTGTTTACCGTATAGTATGCCTACAATATATAGGTATCGCGACGTAATAAACGGTTTCGTTTACGTATGTCGTACGCGACGTGTATATAGAGGTATACGCGCGGACCTGCGGATAGGTTATATTATATATTTTCTTTCTCTCTATATACCCGCAGACTTTTCTTTTCTTACTTTTCGCCACCTGGCCGCCGTCGCCGCTAATTACCATATTATTATTATCGCGTACTATACACACACACACACACACACACATGCAAAAATACCTGTATTATACGCGTATTTGAGCTTCCGAGGGGACACGCACGTGTGTACATATATAGCGCGTAATAGTAAACGCGCGTGCGACGGCGGCGTGACAAAACGATCGTGTGCGCGATTGATCCGAAGACGCGGAGAAATCGCGTGGCGGAATGCGAAGACTATAATCGACACGACATATCGGTCCCCTCATCCGTCCACCGCACGGGCCCGGCTCACGACCATCGAGGATACTCGTCTTTTCGCCCAACGTATATTACTTTGATTGTAATAATATTCGCGCGTACGGAGATCATAATATAAAATATAACTGCGCTGCGGGTTAGGTACCTGCCGCTACCTATATACGCGCTGTATCGGCCCGAAATCGTCGCGCACGCCCGAAAGTAAATATTTTAATATTATACACCTACTACATAAAGGGCGAGTAATCGGGAGATAAATGAGTCGCAAGTCTTTAAGTGTCGGCCTAGCGTCAGCTTTCGGTGCATGTATACGATCTTTTATTCGACAAAATATCCAAATTATTTCCTGTACCTTAAGAATCAGGATTGGTTCCCTGCATTGGGATTTTTCCATAGCACCATAAAATATATAGTTAATGCACCAAAAGTGCTTAAAAAAGTTTTTAAAATAAATGCGACAAAAAATAAATCATTAAATTAGTATAAATATAGGCCATTGATCGTCTTGGTAGGGTAGGTATATTTAAATTAGTTCACTGTTCAAATTATTATTATTATCTTTTTTTTAATTTTCAAATTAAGGTTTCAACATTACAGGTTATTAGCTTAGAGAACATTTAAAAAAAAGGTTGGATACAAATAAATAGAAAACTATAATTTATGTTACAATTCAATGACTAGGGTATAGGTATTAGATTTTTACTATGTTACTATAAAATCATTTATAAGTTTAATTTTTGTTAAAAAATATTATTTAAATGTTTTATAGTTAAAACCAATCATTTGATTATAAATAATATTATAATTTTGAATTATAAATTACCTAACCTAATGAAAATAAATAAAAGTATTTGGTTTTTCTCGTTATATATAAATATGTACCGTACGAAAACGTTCAATGGCCTATATTATAGTCTGTTCGTTATTATATGGCCCCAATCACTTTTTGCAGACCAGTATTATTGAGGGTGGACATGATAATAATTTTCCGATTTTAGATTGTCGAAAAATAATAGTTTCAAGTACGAGTAGGTAGGTACATTATACAGCTTAATAATATGCATTATTGTTTTGATACGTATAAGTTAATGTCTTGTTTTCCAGGTGGTCCGCTGATGCGGAGATATACTCGTACATAGTATGCTGAGTATGCGTATACCTATATAGTCAGATTGCCGTAATTGTAGTAATAATAACTGTATTGCGGTAGACATAATATTACTTTAAAAACGACGCGAAAAACAGAACATTTACCGAAAATACTAATCGTAATACCGAACGGTCGTATGAACAATATGATATTATGCGTTGTTGTGTGGCGACCGACTAGTTCACGACCGAATCGCCCGCGAGGTGTGCAGATCAAATTGGTCACGGCAGATAAGATTCACACACACACACACACACAGTCGAAACTTTCGTCTCGATCGTTTAATTCGATAATGATATAGGTTCGACTTCCGTGTTTTGACGATTACTGTGCGAGGGGAGGGAACTCATATTGCAGGGGATAATTATTTCTATGCACAGTAAAGTGTGTAATAATAATATGATACATAATCCGTAAAACATAATACGGTCACGACGACCGTTTAACCACGTCATAATATATCATCTGGAACTTTTTTTTTTCGTAGTGGGGGGTTAATATTCGACGTTAATATTATATAGGTACAGTAATAGGCATTTATAGCCAGTGGGCACGTCGTACTATAAACGCGGGGCGTGCAGTAGTTTCACTTGAGGTAGGTACAATATATTATGCCAGGCACGTAGCCAAGAATTTGTCTATAAGAGGGTCAACATTTGCTGGCCTCTTTCTACTTGGCGTAGCCCCACCCCGCCCACCCACTACCCTTAACCTTATCACACACATTTTCAGCCGACGAATATTTGTATAATAAAGTACGAGAATTTAATTTTTTGATTCGACTATTAATAATTATTATGTATATTATATTGGTATTATATATTAACATACGGATAATAAATATACAACTCGATCAATTCAAAACTGCGAGGGGGCTAGTTTGGGGCCACTGACTTTTCTTAGGGAGTTTGTACCCCAAGCTCTCCCCCCCCTTGATGGTGAAGTGTCTGGTATATGCGCATATACCTTCGATGAATTATTTTGTGCGATCATCCACCGGTGGTATTATAATATTATACTACATTATAAACGATCGCGGAGCTCGAGGTCACCGTACCGAGATAGGAGCCGTTCGTAAACAATAATATCACGCTATATAAAGCCACGACATACACGTATATAATATAACAGTAATAATAATACTATATACTTCCGGCCAGACGGACGATATTGGATGCGCAATAATATAATATAAACGATAATATGTTTTATTATACCATATATATTATAATCTTTGCGATGGATTATAATATAATATATTATAGTATATTTTGTAGTGCACGAGTGACAGACCCGCGATTTGTCATTCCGCGGCGGCGGCAAGGTCCCGTAAATTATAATACGCTTTACGTATATATATATTATTATTTCATATCGTTTGCCGCCTCCACCGCCACGGGATTCACACTCGTGAAGGGTGTGCTGGCCGCACGACGACGACGACGACGACGACAACGACTTCCGGTGGACGTTCAGCGAAAAAAGCGCTCGTCGTGTGAATTACGGCTCGCGGGCGTGTATCCGATTTACCCGGTCGATAAAACGCGAATCGGACGCGTATATGAATCATTCGGTCGGGTGCAGACGGCGCGCAGTGCGTATATACTCATATATACGTGTGCCTATACGGTATGATATATTTTATTTACACGCATATATCGCGTTATTATAATATATGTACATAATATAATATATACAAACGTACATAGTGCGCGTGTACATATATATTAAGCGCGTCCAAAGTTTTATTGCGAAACTACTACCTATATAAGATATATATACATATACAAATATACGCGTATATTATATTATAATACACCGTACACGCCATAATATATTATAATAATGTTATTATATTATATACTTTACCGTACCTACCTATACATAATAATATAGGTAATATATATATTATGCGCTAGGCTTTTGTACACACAGCTTGTTGTCGCCGCGCCGACCGGCTGCAATATAATATCGCATGGTACGTCGATCGGGAGATTTACGACCGTCGTACAATAAACATCGCTGCACCGCCGCCGACCGTGTGGGAGACGACCTGCGGTATTATAATATACGCTACCACAAAACTGCCCCGTCGCAGGTTGCAGTCACGGTTACCGTACTTGATATTTATTATACGATTCCGCGGTGTCTGCAGTCTGCACTTTGTACGCAGCAGCACTCTCGGATCTCGGTCGACTTGGAAACCGAATTGCAAATTGCAAAAACGCACCAAAGCTTGTATAGCGAGTGTTTCTGAATGTCCAAAAACATTGCTTATCACACGTCAATAAAAGTCGTATCACACATTGATGAATGACAAAATGAAACTTTTACCCGATCATCAATTTCAAGAGGTGAGGTCGGTTACACTGCAGACTAAAGAGTGCATTATGTAGATTTAATTTTTAAATGTTCTTAACCTTTTTTGGTGTCTGCAGGTCTGTATACAATCAACTTAACCGTGTTTCGACAGTTAACAAGGTCAATTATTAACCGAGTGCAATTTTAGCTTAAGGTCTATGCAATAGACCGAACCGTGCTTTGACGGTTTGAAAGTTAAAATCAAGCTTCCCTAAACTTATTCCGTTATTCAATGACTGAATCATCCATAATTTGTTAAACTATATATAATAAAATAAATAAATAATAAATATTTATGACTTCATTAAAAAAGTATGTAACATAATTTGAAAATGGGTCAAGTATAAAAAAAGTAAAATTTGATAAAAAGTTTGCTTAAATTATTTCTTAAAAAAATGTTTTGTTTTTATTTTACATATTTTTATTTTTATTACGTATTAAGATTTTACCTATGTACCAGTACAAGACATATGCTGTGGCACAACTCTAATATGCATTGGTTAGGCTTCTCGATGTGCCAATAATTTGACATCGAGCTGACGACATCTAAAGTATAGGGGAAATGGAATTCTGCTGCACGTGAAACAGAACTGAGAAAACGGCGTTTGATTCAACTGTATCTAGACTCAAATGTATCAACCATCAAGGCAATGGAAATTATCGATTAAATATTTAATACTAGTTATAAAGTTAAAGCCAAGTTTAACGGTTATTTTTTTTTTATATATTTTTAACTTAAGTAGTATTGTTAGTTTAAAAATTAACTGAATAACTTAACTATAGTGTAAGAATCTATTTTAATAATTTAATAGCTTTTTCCGGTTAATAAAGAAAACACATATACGTGTTAAAATCATGTTTGTACATATTATTGTCTATAACTTTAGTTAAAACTATCTAATTAATACATATATTTTTTTAATAGCACTTTATACATGATTTTAAATGGAAACTAATATATAATATATTCCTTAATTTAATAAATTATTTGACACAAACGTGTAATTGCCTAAACTATTACAACTACTGTGCAGTCAGAATAATGAGAAATGTATTATGCGTTTTTAACAAAATGACTTATTACTGTTTAGAATATTTGGATGTTGTACAATCGCTGGCACAAGAAGTTATTTAAAAAAAATTAATTTACTTAATTTTAACAGAGTTGAGTTAATGTTTTTCTCTATATTATCTTCATACTTTTTAGAGTTAAATATATTGTTTGTTTGTTAACTATTAACATATAGCTTGGCGTCCTAACCGTTGACTTAACATAACTATCTCAAGTTGTTTTTTTCATTAACTCGCCCACCTTTGTCAGTACTAAATCTATACTACTATATATTATTTGCGTCATTATATTGTAAGTATGGGTTAGGGTATACCTAATGTATGTATGCGTTTATTATATTACGTGATGTTCGAAAACCCGTTTTGGATGTGCAACATCTCATCTGCCTGTAGTATTTATGTTCGACTACGGCCCGACGTCCTCGTATACTTTCCATGGCTGTTCGACGAATTTTTTTTTTTTATCGAATTATGATTGGAGAATCTATTAATATTGACGGTTATTGCCCAAACCGTCGGTAAATTATGAACATTTTAAGTCATCGGTTGGTCTAATAATTGTGGATCCATAAATATATTTTTTTATTTTTTATTGTGGGAATATCCCGTTGGGCTATTCACTGAAAAGTTATATCCGTTAATCATTTTGCGACCTCATTTTATGAGGTTAACAATTTTAACTTAAATAAAATTATATGTTTAATATACGTTTTAGTTTTTGATTTGAGCGATAAATGTATTGATCGAATGAATGATGTGTTTTAAAAAAAAAAATTTGTTTGTGTCTTTGTACAATATAAGTAATATACAGTGAAACCTGTCTTAACAGACACCTGTATATAACGGACACTTTGATGGTCCTGTGAGTGTCCTTTATAGACAGGTTCCACTGTAGTAGTAATATGTAGACATATAGTCGAAATAATGAACCGAATTTTAAACTTCAGTATCTTTTCTAGTGGAAAAGTAAATTAAGTAGAAGCATTTAAAAGGTCACAATAGAAAATTCACAATAATTTTCATAAACGTCTGGTAAAATAAAAAGTAAATTAAGGAAAAATGAGAAATATTTTACTCAAAACCAGTTTTTAACAAAATAACTGAAGATACTTAAATGATTTTTCCAACAAATGTTTAAATTAGCATTTTCTATACATCAAAATATTTCCAAAATATTTTGACTTTTTTTTTGAGCTATTTATAGACATAAGAATTTCTCCATTTTTATTTGTTTTTTTAAAACTATTGTCGATAAAAAATAGTTTGCTCGGTCAAAAAACTTCAAAATTTAATTCAAGGTTCCCCATAAGTTGTTATTTATGTTATTTAAAGAAAAAATGGGCTTTAATTTACAATACTGTCTTATGAGCATTTGAAGTTCAAATTTTTGACAAAATTCATCAATCACAAATATTTGCAAATTATTTTGAGTTAAAAAAAAAAGTTGCCGGGAAAATTGAATTAATTTTTAATTTTTTTATGAGCGTATGGTTTTTCAATTTTTTTGACATTGGATATTTATACTTACTCGTAAACTAATGATATCTCATAAAACGATTTTCTTATTTTATTGTAATTCAAAAACGAAAAACCATAGATACTTAACATTTTTACCAAAAATGTATATTAGGTATGTCTATGATATAATATAAAATTACTTTTTGAGCTATTTATTAACTTATAATTTTTTTTTTTTCTATAAATGTCGATAAAGTTTTTTCCAAAAGGCGGAAAAATAGGTTCTTTATAAGTTATTATAATATCAGTTAAAAAATATTAAAGATGGCTAATACTCTAATAGTAAAATTAATTAATAATACCATATATAACAATATAAAATATAGGTAGGTATATACTCTCATATTATTATAAGATCACTATCACTATTCACTATTATTAATTTATCACCGAAGATATTATATTATTTTATTCTACGACAAAACACCTATCTAAGAAAAGTACTGTACTTAAATATTATTAAATTAAAAATAATATCCATCATGTTAAATGTTATATTGACAATTTATATTATTTAATTATTTCAATCTAAATGTTTAATTTGACTCAATATTTTTTTTAATTGTACGATACATATTATAGAACATAATATATACATTTTAAGCTTGGATAATATTTTAGAAAAATATAATATGAGAAACTACATACTTTTTTAAATTTTACTTTGATAATTTATATTATGTGTTTTTTTAAGTTGTTAAAAGTTAAGTTGGATATTATTATTTATTAGTAACAAGTTACTAACAACTATACCTAATCAATATTTTAATTTGGTGTTGTAAAAATTCAAACCAGAAACTGAAACCTAATTTTTTTATTTTGACGAACAAGAACGGAACGAAATTATATAACATGTTATAACATAAAAATGTCAAGATTACTGGTGAAGAAAATTTAGGTAACCTGATGAATCCTTATTCTCATACAAGCTGGGTCCTAAAATTCTTGGTTTGAAACTGATATCGTTTTGGTAGGTATGTTCTTATACGAGAACTATCGTGATTATATCGCAAAAATCGATATTTTACGGTCTTGCCTAGAAATTTAACTTAAATATTGAATGAAAACAGTAAGTAATTATAAGCAAGTAAAGTATTTTTAGCTGAAATTGAAAATCTTGCTGTACCTAAAACGATGCATTAGGCCATTAGGGTACCTAAACAATATTATTAGTCTGTGCATATAACGGGAAAACGTCTGCTGCCGACTTACGAGTTATAATATGGCCGTCGTCGGTGAAAATCCGACCGTTGATGTTATAAATATTAAAGTAATAATATAGTCTGCAGTTGTGCGCGGGTGGTTAGGTATACATTATAGCTACCGCTAAAACGCGTGCGGTGCGCTGTTCGAATATTTCGGTACGTATTACCACGGAACATATATAATATGCTCATGTTATAATGTGGACCACATACGGTGACCGGGTTTGATTTATTTTCACCGTCCATCGTTCACACACACGCGCACAAACGGCAGTGCGGTGGTTACTATATATCGTCAAATAATAATAATTATTATTTTTATTAAAATATTTTATTATTGTCGTTGCGTTAAACATATAGTAATATAATACGTAAGTATACATCATAATCATATTTATGGGATCAGAGGAGCGGCTTTCGGGCCAGAACACCGCCGACCGGCGGCCCCGCACGACAGTCTGCGGAAGTCGGCAGCTGCGGCGGTGGCGGCGGATGGACACGCGATAAACTCCGTCCTGTCGTCTCAGCAGTCAGCAGTGCTGAGCCGCGTCGGCGGAAAGCCGATCGAGAAACCGCGACGGCGGCGACTTTCGTAGAGGCCGGCCGGCCGGGCGGTCGGTCTGTCGGTCGGTCGGTCGGTCGGTCGGCCGGTCGGACAGACGGACGGACGGTCGAGGAGACCGCGTGCGGCATACTATATGGTTATACGCGTGACGCGCGGCAATAAATCGGCACGATGACAACGGACCACCCTGTAGATATATTACATTAGAGCGACCTAGCTCAGCCGCAGCCGCCGCCAATCGACCCGACGCCGACGATATTTATGTACCATTATTATTATCATCATCGTCGTCGTCGTATAATGCGCATATTATGATGTACGATTTTATAGGTTCTCCCGCGTGTACGAGATAACACAATCGTATCGGACGTCGGGAGCCGCGGCAAAGACGTCGTACAAAATACCCTTCTCCCGGCATAGTATATTACAATATTATATTAGAAGTCGAGGTCGCCGGACGAGATAAACGCCAAACGCGGGCGTATCTATGTGCAGTGTACAGATCATCGGTGTGCAACAGCTGCAAGTCTCGTAGGTCAGGTAGGTTAGGTACCTACTATTATTATTATTATTATTATTATTGTTACCCATTTAGTTACGATCGAGTGCCATAAATAATGCATCGACCCGTTTCCGCGCGTCTATTGTCCGGCACGCGCGAGCCACCGCATCACGCGACATCCCGGCAGTTCATCACATGACATCGGCGGTCGGAGCGCATTTCTTTTTATAATAATAATAATAATAATAATAACATTTTATAGGTATAATACGACGATGATCATCTCTGCCTCTGCCGCCGCCACGCTCGTCCCCTTTATTTTTTTATTACTTTTTTCATACGCACTGCGCAATAATATATATGGAAGGTAACATAATAATATATTATACAACGATGCGTAATATTTGATTTACCGTCGGCCGCCACCGCTGTCGCCGGGAAAACGAGAATTTATTCTCAATTCTACTCCGTGTGTGTCGTCGTCCCGTCATCGTAAGTTATTTTACAACGACGACAATAATAATAATAATCGACGATCTTCGGACGACGACTATGACTGCTTCTATTACTAGGTAAGTATACCTACCACTCGTGTACATATTTTATTATTATTATTATTATTATTGTTGTTGTTGTTGTTATTATTATTACCTACCATGCGGTATAATATATGTTTTATATTTATTATACTCTGCATCAGTAGTTGTACGACCAAGCGAATGTGACTGAGCCGCCGCGACAACGGTCGTCATCCTTTTTCTGCGCGTGGCACGAGCGCGACGACGGACGCACGCAACTGCGACGTGCGAACGTGTGTATAAATTCCGTCGCGTTTTCGCGCGAATCGTGAAAATTCCTCAAGTTGCTCGCGTACAACATACAATTTAATAATTTATGCACGCGACGGTCGCGGTGCGTGTAAACAATATATAGAACGCGACGATGCGCGTATTATTATAATCCGTATAGTAGATCGCTGTCGACGGTATTATATTGAAGCCGCGGAGCTTGTCTGAAAGTCGCCAACGACCGTTACCCGTTTATCATATAGGTATTTAATAGGTACTTACTTTATATTAAATCGACAATCAGATATTCAGATGTGCCCTAGAAAATAGCAATAATGCATACCGACGACTACTATGGGACCAGGAATCTAATAACAAACTTTACCAAATTAAGACACTTTTGACTACAAATCCATATCCTGCATCGTGTACAAGACGAGAACAAACAATATAACAATTTGGTCACGTACGAAATTATATCTGCCACATAAACATCACTCACGTACACTTAATGAAAAAATAACTAAGACCCATATGCAACATATCTCTAATATCTATAAAACATTTCCTCCTTGAATGTCCATGCTTAGCCAAGAGAAAAATCTTTCCACAGCCAACGAACCTAGAAGATATTGTATCTATAAAACATTTTTATTTATTAATGTATTTCCTTAAAAAAACAGAGTTGTACTATCGAATTTAAATACTCCACAAATGTTATTATTACTGTTATTACTTTTACTTCCTTATATGATCATTATATGACGAATGAATATGATGCTAATGAAATTAAATTTTTTTTTCTGGTTTATGACATTAGTGTTGAAGCTGTAAAAAAAAAAATTATTATTTGTTACAAATTTTATCTAATCTAGTATAAAAAATAATTGAATTAGTTCAAAATGACGTATACACGCCATTTAAACTTAGTGAAGAACTCAAGCATGGAATATGATAATAGTTTGTTTAAAAATTATTTTGTAGTTAAAAATGTATCAAATGTTCGGTTCTTATACTTAAGGATTGAAAATTTAAAACAAGGTTTCTCGTAAGTAATTTATATTGTAACCAATAAATCTAAAAAATATATTTACATGGTTGATTTTTATAGAAGTTTGAAGTTCAAGATTGGACGAAATTAAAATGTTAGTTATTTCGTTGTAATTTAAAAATATTTTTCGTGGGTGCTTGAAACTTTTAAAATATATTGTTATAATTTATACACTCAATAGCATTGTAAAATGCATCGTTTTTTTTGCAAAAATTAGTTCATTCTACTGTATTATTAATAAAATTAATTACTTTATAATAACGATAATGTCATAAAATTCACTTAGTTACGCCAGTAATGACAGGCCGTCTACGTCTTTGCTCAAAATTGTTTTTCGTATACAATGATTTTATATCATTGAATACAAATTTAATACATTCATTATAGCGACCCCAATCGACCCCCACTGTACAGCAGAGCAGTACCCACTTGCCAACCTCTTTTTAATTTATTCTTTAAGGGGGTCTGTCGGATTTTTTTTTTTATGTGAGCGGTAAAGATAAAAAAAGTTTAGGAATCATTGATATAGATATTGTCCATTTCATGAAATGGATGTCCATATCATATATTTTCGAAAAAAATGACGAACTGGATGAATTTTACTATCTGGATATCCAGTTCACGAAATGAGCGATTTTACTATGTGGATGCAACATATACATTACTTGACATATTAATGTGATTTTACATATAATATTAAAATGTAGCTAATATATTTATTAAATATGCACCTAATATATTGTATATTATACGATATATACATCTTGTGGAAACTTGTTATTTAGTTGAGATATTCATGAACAATATAACTACTAATTCACAATAAATCAACTGCCATTTCATTATATATAAATACATACAGAAAATGTCGGAATATAATGTTTATGCTTATAAATTGATCAATTTGTCAAGTGGATATCCGTTTAAAATTAAAATATTTATAAATGAAGTATCAAAATTACAAAATATTTAATCTACGTTGTATATCACCATGTGTATGCATATAGGTGATATTAGTTTTAGTTTTTAATTCGTCTTAATTAAATGATATGAATAATACAAAAATTATGTGAAAAGTACATGATTTATGTGTTGTGAAATAAAACCATCTTCGACATCCTGAGTTCCTGAGAGCCATACTTAATCGATCGATGTGTTAAAGCAATATTAATAATTATTGAGTACAGTTTAAATATGAACACATC
Source organism: Neotoxoptera formosana (assembly GCA_022818045.1). Classification (NCBI taxonomy): domain Eukaryota; kingdom Metazoa; phylum Arthropoda; class Insecta; order Hemiptera; family Aphididae; genus Neotoxoptera; species Neotoxoptera formosana. Next base: position 30,164,424 of record CM040633.1, read on the forward strand.
CGTCTAAATTACTTGTTCGTACTTTATTTTGATCTTGTTTGACGGAGTTATTTTACTGTCGACGATACAACGTTATAATGTTCTCTACATAGAGCAAAGTTGTGTATCATAGAATCGTTCTTACATAGAGTATAATATCCTCAAAATATTACTCACTTACACGTTTTATATTATACACATTACTACATATCAAAATACGATTAATAAAAAGTGCCAGAGTATGTGTACACAACACAGTAGGTAGTAGGTATACCTGTTATGATAAAATCAATAAAAATAATATATTATCATAATAGCCAATAGGTATTTCAACAAACGAAATAATTCCAAGTCTTGATCATTATGCTGCAGTTGTATATTTTTAAACATTATTTAATTTCGGTTTCGTATTTAAATGACGATCTACCCACTAAACTCATACAAATGTGTGAGTTTCGTAAGACCTGACTAAAGTGAAAAATAATTGCTAAGCGAACACCTACTTTTCAGTAGGCACCTATACCGACGTATACGACAGTTATTATAATATTATTATGCACCTTTAACATAGGAGTATTCTAGTTCGACTTGTGACAGGTCTATTCGTCCTATTTGGACGTATGGTATTATTCTATGGGGACCCGAGCAAAAAAGTCAACATCCAAAGAATTTAAGCTTTTAAATCAATTTGTCTACGTATCATCGTTAAAGCACTTTTTAAGTATGTCAGTATGTACCAAATAACAACTACATACTTCACAATTATCTCCAAACTAAAATTGCCAATGAAATGGCTATCACAGTACCACCGTTTACAAAAGATTCCACAGCAAACTTCAATCAAATACAAATCTTCTCATCGCCCAGTTATCTTCTGAGACACTATCGGAAAATCCAACTAGACGTCTCAAATGCATACTGCAGGTATGACAAAACGTAAGTCAAGTAAGACTAAAATTAAATCATGTTAATAACTTAATTATGTACTTATAGATTACTCAGCTGAAAATATCGTAGTATTTTCATAATTTTACTCAAATTCACTTAATGTAGAAAATATACAGACTGTAAATATGCAATAAAAGTATTTATAAAAATTTTTTTTTTTTTTAATATATTAAAATGTGTTAGCATACCAGATGCTATTACAAGTTTAACAATTATACAATTTTACAAAATATAATATTGTGTTGGTTGAGTCGAATTGTAATTGGTTAGGTATAGATATTTTTAAATAATATAATGCGAAAAGGAAAAGAGATAAGATATTATATAAAAAAATAAAATTAGTGTTAAGTAACAAAAAAATTAAATAACCATAAAAAATAAAGTTGATTGTCGTGCGCCGTCGAGTGAGAGTTTTCTTGATTTTTAGTGCTTAAAGTTGTATAAACAATTTTTAAACATCCCCCTGTTGGCAAAATAAAATACAACTAATAAATATTTGGAACGAACGGTATAGGTATACTAGTGGTAATACATAATGTACCTATCTAACACTAAAGCTTTTACCTAGACGTGGGGTTTCGTTATTGTTTTTGGTACATGATTTTGTGCGCAGTAGACGCACAAAATGTGTACAATTATTATTATGCACGATTATTTCCACCAAATGTGTTTGGAATATCATACTTATTCATATCAACTACAGTGTGATAATATTAATTACCACGAAGTATAATAATCGAAGTAAAGCGAGTGAGACGTAGTAATAATATAAGTCATAACGACAATATAGTATTATATTAATACAAAATATGTGCAGTATTAAACAAACGACAACGACAATGACGGCCATAACGCACACATTTTACTATAGTATATATAATAATAAAGTATAGGCAATAGTAATGAGAACGACGTGTTAACGAAATAATATACGATGGTTATCAAGTGACCCAATAACGACCGGGTCGGGCACGTGGGTATCGTTTTCCGCATGCGATACGATTTTTCTATTATTATTATAATAATATTGTGTGCATAAAATATAGTGTCGGCCGTACTCCGCACACGCGTGTGGTAGATAATATGCGTATAAAATATCATGTGCTCGCGTGAAGTGTGGCGGACACGCGGCGGTCGAGGTGTCTACCTGCAGCAGCTGTCTCGCTCTCCGCGTACACCTCCTATACAACCGACATACGACACACGACTTCTGGCCGCCACGACAACGGTCGTTGAAAATTAAAAAACAAAATCGTAGTTATAAATTATAATAGTATTGTAGGTATATATTATTATATATATCATTCGATTGGATACCAATCGTGTCACGCCGAGCGTCTCGGTATCGGATGACAATAATAATAATATTATAATATATTATTATACGGGTACCTATCTTATTATTATACAACACTTACTGTGCAGCGATGGTGGTGGTGGTGACTGACACTCGAAGTGGCTGTTTGAGCTTGATATTTGTCCGAGTCAGAGTGTATATTGTATCGAGGTCTTGACACGACATCGTCGGTACCATCCTGCCTCCGCGGCAAGTGTCAAGCGAGTGCGGTGGGAACTGCAGACGACGAGGGACAATAATCATATATAGTTAATTTTTTTTATGAAAGTACAGGCTCCAACAGCTAAGGTTCATAATCAACATTACAAACAAGTATTTAATATAAAATTATATTAAAAATTACAAAGTTTAATAATTGGTTTGTGTCTACAATATTTAATTGATTTATTAAATGTATAAATTAGATTGCATTTGGTGATGAAAGTGAAGATTTTTGAGGTATTGTCTTCGTTGAGGGTTTCTTTAATGTTGAGCGGGAGACTAAGAGACTTGTGATGCGTATTGGCTCATGAATGGGGCAATCTTCAAATATATATATTAAACTGTGATGCATGTTTGACACGTATATCACATTTTGGTGGATGATCTTTGGTTATTTAAAAGAAAAGTGTAGGTAGCAAGAATGTGTCCGATTCTTGTAATGACAATGTCATGACGTCGACCGAGTTACGGATGTGTATACCATTGACTGAGATTTTTATGGGTTTAAGTTTGTTGGTTAGTGGGACGAAATTCCAGTATAGGATAATTAATTGACTTAGGTACAGTCTTTTTCAATTCTGCAACTATTGCGAGTACTATGAAAGCGTCCGAAGGGATTTACCGATTGCGGTGGTTATGACGTCGTACTATGCGCCTATGTACTATATTTTTTTTAAATAATATTAATAATTAGGTGTGATTTTTATGTTATCTTCGTATTTTAGTAGGCCGCAATGGTGAACACGGCGCACAGTATTATATTATAGGAGAAACAGTCGACCAAACTTGCATTCATGCGTTGCAGCTAGTCTAAGCAACACCCCTTTACTCTTATTCTGTAATAATAATAATAATAATACCACTGTAGTCGTATAATATTGGTTTGTAAAAAAAAAACGAATGCTGATCGTTCCAATTGTAGATCCCGATCTAACCAGTCGAACTTAGTTTAATAATCTTTTTTACGGTTCTGCGTCATTTAATATTAATAAAGCTTAATGTATTTTGTTATCTCATACGCAAAACTCATAACATGAGCCGTGAAATTAAAAAAGTTTGAAAACCTACCTCTGACCTATTATAATTTATAATATACCTAATATTACTAGCTGTATAACCCGACTTTGTCTGGGAAAAAATAAACAAACATCAAAATTTGGCGCTGAATCCGTGTATCTCAGTTTTAATTTACTTCAGTTTACTCATTCACAGGCAAATCGGCATCGGTGTACCTGTCTTTGTGACGTAATTCAACCAAGATGTGCAATCCGCTTATGGTGGATTGGATATACCTCGTCTTGGTATATTTTTTTAACCTGGATTAAACTACTCTCTACATTTTAGAAAAGTGTCTAAAAGTTCTCTAAGAACAATCTCTGAAGCTTTCATTAAAATCGGCTTAGATTTAAGTCTATAAGCTACAAACATAATATGGACATTGCGTTTTGCTGTACAATAAATACATTTTTTTTTCATTAAAAAAAACCCCTTAGCAATGCAAGTCGGCTAGTATAAACAAATTTTCTTTAAAAATGTTATTTCTGTAACCAATGGAAATCCTATTTTCGTGAACCAAAATGAAATTTATGTGTGAGCAACTATAAGGGCTAAAAAAGAATATTTAAACACTTCCAGAGTCTTAAGAAATCTATTGAAATAACTTTTGTTGAAATCGGTTCAGTAGTTTCTTAGATAAGCCGTTAGTAAAAAAAAATTTCATTTTTATGCTTATAGGACATAGTTTACTTGTGTAATTACACAAATTTTATATTTATAATATATTATTATAAATGAAGAGAAATTATTTCAATCACTAGAATTTAATTAGTTTTAAAATCTTATACAATATATATAGCATTATCATTCAACTGACATGTAAATTAAGCTAATTTTTTCTCGCGCCATTTTAACTATCTTACATTATAATGACTGTGAATTTGGATGAAAACAAAATTATTGTGAAGATGAAAATATTATTATTTTAGGTCTTTGATTTTAATGTATTTTATTTTCTGTACACTGCAGTTTACATTTTATACATTCATAGGCCACATAGGTGGTAGAAAAACTGTCCATGTCATGTATATTTATATCACTACGTTTTCAAGTAATTTTTGCACTTTTTTATAAAATGGTTTGAATAATAAAATCTTATGTCTAATAAATAATAATCTATAACTCTCGCACCATGACGCGTACCGTTAAAACAAAACAAAAAATGAATAAAATATAATATATTACCATTGATTATAAAATGTACTAGTGTTGTGTCCCGCATCAATTAATCATTGTAATAGCTTATAAGTAGGCGTAAGTATATATTATATATTTTGTACTATAATAATATTGTATAGATAATAATAAAAAACAATCTGATTATAAAAAAACACTGCATCCTGACGGATCCAAAATTCCGAATCCAAATTTTGGATTCAATCAGTTTTATCTGGATAAAATCCATCGATCCGGATTTCGGATTGAATCCGTCGATCCAAATTTTGGATTGAATCCGAGAATCTGGATAAAACGGATTGATCCGAAATTCGTATTATATAATTTTATTCCGTAATCCGGATTGGTCAAAATAATGCTCAGCCTATATAAATTAAATGCAATATTTTAAGTTTAATATTTTTTAAAATCATGGTAATAGCATATAGAATCTATACGATTGATTTGATATTCAATATATTATATATTATTATATAATATTTATGATAAATTATATGAGATAATACATAATATTGTGATAGAAACATATTTTTTCTTATTATATTAAAATGAAAACTTTTCGAAACATTTATAACCTGCTTACACGTATTCATATATTATGATATTAAATACAATATTACAATTATACTCAATCGTTTTTTTTTTTTAGTCAACAATAATTTATGATGACATTGAAATTCAAATTTGCACGCGGTTTATAACCGTTGAGTTATTATTATAATATATTATCCTGACTAATATTGATTACGTATAGGTATAGTGCGTAATGTTACAGGTAGGTACGTATGACTCGTCGTTTGAAACATCGATCGAATAATAATTATTACATCCTGACACCGAAAACGTATTACCTTTATTATTATCATGATTATTAAAAATATCGGACCGTGTGACTCGCTTTGGCAATATTAGCAATACAATCGGATCCGTTTTCGATGGATAAATCGACATCCGCGATGAATCAAACCGTGTGACTGGAGATTTTAGCATAACGCGTATTATAATAATATTATTATTATTATTATTATTATACAAGAACGATCTGACGCAAAATATATAATATTATAGTATAAGTAATATGCGATTTTACCGCAAACACGACGATGCACACGATGGCGTAGCGCGTTTTGCATATTATTACGGTTTTTTCGAACCGTTTCGCTCAAAGACGACAAATTTCATTATGGGTGTGCCTCCGTACGTATAGGACGAACGCATACATCATAATATACGTCACGGCCACGATTTAATTACAATATTATTATTATTATTATTATTATCATCATCATTTTCATAACCGGACGGGACGCGATCGACGAGTCATTAGTGCGCGCGTTCCGTGTATCGTCTTCTTGCAGCGTTTTCGGACACGAAGGAAAAAACGCACACTACCCATACAATAATATTAATAATAATAATAATAATATATCGTCTCACAGCTCGTATTGAGACGACCGCTTTTAAACGTAGTTTTCGTATTTTTTTTTTTAAAACAAGTCCATTAGCGTTCACACGGTGGCGTTAAAAAGTGATCATTTTTACGTTTTACTGCACACTGTTATAAAATGTGTTAGAATATTTTGACGATGAAAAATGTATAATAATTAATAAAGAATAAGCGTGTATAATATTATTACGAGTATAATATGTATACGATTTATTATGACCTATACGACTGCACTGCGACGCAATAACCACTCGTATCGAGTTGCGGCCACATAATATAGCTATCAGACAATCGATTTTCGGATAATATAATATTATATAGTAACCCGTAAATCACTCCTGAGGCAGTAAACTGTTGTAGGGAATCCTTCCTTTTTCGGAACCACTGGGCAAACCACTGTGGAAATAATAGAAATAATGAGCATATCATGTCAACTTTTCCTGAATTATGTAAAAACAAAGGACTTAAGTATTTTAAAGACTTGTGGTAAGCTGTATAGGACTTATTAAATGTACAAAATATACATTTGAGAGTGCTATACATTCGTGGACTCTATATAAAAACTAACACCAATGTAGTCTTACAACAAACATGATATATTATAAAGTCATAATAATATATCTACCATTTTTTTGGCATGCGATCATAATATTATAAACGCATACTTACTATAATAATCATTTAATATTTTAAAAATGTGATAATTTTTTTTAAAATTATTCTTTTAAAAATATTTAAATTCGTGCATTTTAAATTATTTGTAGTTAAATATTATGCAATTTGTTTGGTATAGGTATTTACACAAGTATTCAATGTTTAATACATTTTATATCAATGAAAAGAAAAACATAAAATGCAATACTCACATATGATAACACAACGGAAATAATAAGTTATGTTTGAATTAACAAACACCAACACAAAGTATTAAATCTATAGATTAATTTATATATGATTTACATATATTACGGTTGTTTTCCACCAAAACGATTCTCTTTTCGGAAGTCATCTGCTATCAAATTTTGTTTTTCTGGAATAAACAAGCATTTGACACAGTTTATTTGGATTGAAAATATGAAATCTTAATATAAATCTTCGTGCCAAAAATTGTAGCCATTGTCAAAACAACAATACTACCTCAGACGTTGCGTCATAAAATATATAAATAAAGTTTCCACGTAAAAAAAAACCATAAGTACCTAACAAATTCTAAACGTTAGCAACATACAGCCACCCGATTTTCAAGACAATTTACAATACCTAGCGGATAGAATATTAATTTCTAAAGGAACATGGTATTTATCATTTGAAAAATAGATATTTTTCATTCCTTATAAAATGAAATTTATAAAATAGAAGATTACAATATATTTACCTTTGTTATGTTTTGTTGGGTCCAAATAAAAACTAACGTTTCAGTTTGAGTTTTTCAATATACTAAACTGAGTCATTCTGTTATTAACTGAAATTACCAACTTAACTGTTTTGTAACTTAAAAATAAAATAATCCAAAATTAATATATATTAATAAGTAATTTAAATATCACTATTATTCTTAGCCATTTTCTAAAATCTAAACTTAATTACTACGCTTAGGTACCTAAGCCTTTATATAATATTTATTATTTATGTACATTGATTTTCATCTATATATTTAGTTTTAATTTAATTTAGATTTGAATTTATTGTGTAAATACATTTTCATTTAACATTAATTTCATAACAAAAAGTGGATTTATTCAAAGTAAAATGTAGGTATATCTCTTTTTTTTACACGGGCTGCAAGATTGAGTACTTGGGTGATTTATTTAAATTAAAAAGAATCTGCGTAAGGACTAAAAAGACTTTTGGTTAAAATAGTCACTGAACAATCAGCTTACTGCCTGTAAGAATCGACAATTATTGTACACAATCAACGTTTATGAGTATAATTTGTGTAATTTATAATAGTAATAAAGTAGGTACATAAATAGTAATATCATGCATGTGTTATTTAGCCATATAACTATAGTCATTAGAGTAAGCTTTGGTATAAATCATTTTTTATAATATTATATTTCGCCGAGGCGAAAACATCAAACAAGCCACGCCTGGGCATAAGATAATAATTCTTTACGCGACGTCTGAAATTTGAATAACATTTAAATTCGTTATTACACAAGACATATACTTATATAAATCGCGCAAAAGCCGAACAATATGTATTATATATTATATTTCACATATAGGTATCACATTTTATTTTTTTGCTTAAAATGTTGGTCGTTTGTTAGCAGATCGCGAAGTACACTGCACAGGTATGAATAGAGGAGTACAGGACACCGTATTATTTATGGGCTACACTAAAAACTCAAAATTGTACAATAATTGACAATAATATTATAATAGGTACCTGCAGTGGTTTCTCTCGTGTATATATATATATACACCATATACCAACGACTATAATAATATATACATCCCGTATTTTGATCGATCACGTCCGACGGCGGTTTCTTTTCGGCGATCGATTACGAACGGTGATTCCTCTCGTATAAACGATCGGTTTGTCGACGTTTAATTAACCATTTTTTGGGGGAAAGCATATAGAAATTAAACCGTCGTTATCTGCAGACGACCGTCCGTTCCGAAGCGATGGACCAGATATTTTATGTATAGTATTCGGTCGGTCAGAATGCCGTTCGGGCGCTTCGGGCACCGCGCGCTTGTGATTTCAGCGGCGGCGCGCACGGTTGTCAATAAATTGAAGTCTGTATTAAATGGAAAAAGAGAGAAAAAATAAAAGGGGGATAAAGGAACGTACTCCGGTCTCTAATGAGGCTCTCGTCATGACTCCGCGGCGGCGGCGGCGGCGGTGATTTATTAACGCTCTCCCCGCGCGGTGCCTCTATATTATATTATATTATATACCTTTATAATAGGTACGATATGTGCAAATATTCGTATTGGGACATACCTATTATACGTATATATATATCTATCCTCTGGGTGTACACAATACGTACGGGCATATAGGTACTTGTATTCATCAGATGTAATATATATCTGCCGAGTAACGGATCGAAAGAATGTCCGTCTATATACGAGACTATACCGCTGCAACGACTGTATTACATTATTATTATTATTATTATTATGTGGGCATTATACGACTGCGCCGCAATGTGATGACTCTATAGAGTATATTATAATAATATAATATACAACACAATAATGTAATAATATAATATAATTAACGCGCGTTACTTCACGTAATAACTTATCGGCGTGCCGCCGACCAAACGCGAAGTAACCGCGCCCGCGGTCGGTCGAGGTAAGTACGGAAAAAACAATATACATCATAATATAATATTATTATCACCTATATAATATTATTATTAATAATAAAATATAATAATCACTATGACCGATTGTCCGGAAACAAGCGACGAATTAGACGGACGTCGTCGTCGTCGTCGTTATTCAATAATATGACGTTATTGTATATGCGGGCGGGCGGCTGAGCTGCAGAAACGCATTCGTCACGAAACCGTGCGTATACGTCCACAATAATAATAATATATTGTCTTAGTACGAGAGTATAACATTATGGATTAGGTACCCATAGTAATAATATATACTACGATATATCTGCGCAGCGTGATGGACGGTCACGTGCAAGTCGTCCATATGATGGGTAGGTATACGGTGTGAACGCGTCCGGTGGTCTATTGTCGTCTTCGGACTTCGATCGAAATACGAGTTTGTACATTATTTTTTTTTTTAACTCAAAGCCACACGATCTGTACAACGTATATACCACGGTGTGTCTGCTTTCGATTATTGTCGTCGTAGTCGATACAATAACTGCGGCCGCGAGGTTGGCAACAATTCAAATCAGTCTATCTCTCGCGAAACGGCGTTCATCTATTATACGGTTTATTATTATGTAATATTATGTAAGTAGTTTAGGTGAGTTATACGTAAAAACGACGTACCCCTTACGCACGGAAAGGGTTATATTTATTGTCACAACTGCGTATAACATAAGACATTATGATGGTTATGGCTATATAATGGGAGGGGAAAAAAGATGATTTGGGTTGCTTAAGCTGTAATACCCATCATCCCTAAATTTAATTTTAACAATCCTAGACAGTAGCCAATTTATACACAATAAATAACATGCATTTTATTTTTAAAATATCGAAAAATATTTCAATTAGGTAAAACATTAAATTGATAGTTGTAAAATTTGATCGCAAATAATAAAATATATCATTTTACCATGAGTTTTGAAAACTTAATTAACTAGAATATTATTCAACAAATTATTGCATTCATGAACACCTTCATTAACATTTTGGTCATTCTTCAAAATTGTTTTTAAAAATTTTACTTACATTATAAATGTATCTCAAAAATATAAAATGCTGTAGGTATCTAGTAGATACTATCTATACGGCAAACAGGCGTTTTACCTACTACTAACGATTATTTACTGAACTTGTGAACAACTATAATTATTCATACGCCTTAAGATAAAATATTATATTCTAGTCGATATATCCTACTATATCAGTGCATTAAAAGTATATTTACGACATAAGACAATTGTTACAGATTTCCATTTGATAAATACGATTTAACACTAGTTTTTTTTAAATAAATTCTTAAAAACTCTAAATAATATGCAATTATATTCGGTTTGATTAAAATATGCCATTATAATATGCAAAAAAATGTGCAGTATGATAAAGTCGTGGACATAACTGACAAACAATGCATTTGAATTAAAGGGAAAAATATGCAAATGCATAAAAACCCTACCTTTACTCTTATTATATTAATTAAATGTTAAACATATTGTAAGGGTAAAATTATAATGCAAATATATGCAAATAACAACAAAAATTGTGTTTGACTGGGAGACAAAATAACAAAAAAATTGTATTAGCTCTAATTCTCAAAATGTTTAAACGCGTCGAGTTTTTCTTGTTGTTTTTGACCTATGTGAGTATAATATTCACATGTTTTTGATAAATGTGATTAGCAAAATTGTTACTTACAAACAATGTTTTCACATTCAGTTCTATATTTGTTCTCTTACTTTTATCACGTATAATTTTTCAAATTTAATCCATCAGAATAAAATTTGGTGGTTTCTGTTTATAACCATATTTTCCAATTCAACTTGTTTGCAATTTTGAAAAAAATACATACATACCCAATACATTATTGAATTGTAGTATTTCTCATTATATGGTAATAATATATATAATATATGTCTTCATTATGAAATAAAATCTCATTTTACACATAGTTGAAAAATATTTTAATTTTACAAGAATCAACCAATGTTCTAAAAATTCAAATTTTTTAAACGTCGAACGCCATACTTTGTAAACGTTTATTACAATACTTCCAACGAAGATTCGTCATCTGCAGCATACACGCTACTGTAATACGTGCAAGCGCATTGCAGTGCGCATGGAAAACCACTAGTATAATAATAGTAACTGACTAGATGGGAAAAATATTATTTTAAAATATAAAAATATTAATCATATCCGCGATGACAGTAATAATTATAATAGTAATAATGATAATCAATAATTATATTATTTTCTTAGTCGTTATTATTAATAATATATGCAATGCTAATAATACTACCTGCAGGTATACGGATTTTACTAGTTATTACAATACCCGTGTAAAATTGAACTGGGTCGCTCGATTATTTTTTTTCCGATACGGACATATTATAGCCACGCGGTATCATAATAATATCAACCAGTACCGCGGTAGCTGCAGCGAAGTCCGGAGTTGTGTACCACCAACCTAGTAACCTGAATCGGGCGAAAGACGACCGTCCGTTAGCGAACGATGTACCAGTTGTATATTATACGTATATAGAGGTACCTAGGTAAATAACAATATTGTTATTGTTATGCCGTTGTCGGACGTATTGCGTTACGACCGAGTGTATTGTTATTCGGGAGAGATCGACTGCAGTCGTATATAATCATTTTACTACACTCAACATCCAATCTTACTATACATCCAATATACTCAATGTTCATCAACTAGATATCATTATCATTATTATCATTATTATTACACGAGGCTGCCGCGTTCACCGTATATTACAACTTATAAGGTATATACTATATATATAATATATATATAGGTATACAGAATGTTATGTTACGTCATAGTCATAAAATAGATTACTATTACTATGATCAGGAGCCCAATGTATAGTACCCGAGGAATTACTCAAAGTCAATCTCCCCAAATTACATGTTCCCATATAATAACTGTCTATTGTTTGTAAATAGTATACAATTGTATTGGAGAGTTAAACCCAATTTTATTATGGTGGGTGTATTTTAAGTTTGAATTTTAAAACAATTCGATAAGCTGCTGCTCTAGTAACGATCCTGCACCTATGTCAACACCTGCAGGGATCACACAAGTACTCTTTTGGTTTTTACCAAAATGTTGTTGTGTTTAGCAATCTATACTAAAACTTCCAAGGGATTTGAAAAATGATTACTTTTAAAGCCAACCATATCCGCATGAATATTTTTGTAAACAATAAGGTTTCTCGCTCAGTCCGGAACCTAACAACATTGAAGGCACACTTGATATTATCTATAACAATAAGTAATTATAATCATTATTACATTTTCTATGAATGATGATCATCCATGATAAGATCTATATAAAGAGACCTTGAACTTTGTATGCCTCGAGCCGGTAACATCCCCTTCTATATCCCGCTCTTCATTAAAAAATTGCTAGTAAAGCATTGATCGATCTCCGATATTGTATAATATTATTTAATAATGTATTTTTATAATAAATGGATATATTTTAAAATATAAATTTAATGTAAAAAAAACCACCAACCTCTCTGCTGTATAAAAGTATCGAGTGTACCCCATCATTGAGTAGGTCACTGTAGGTCACTGTAATGGATCTGTTACATTTTAATTCATTGATAAATCATTGTGAACGATGAAAAACGATTCTGGGGGAAGATGGTACAACTTTTTTTTTTGTAATTTCCGATTATTTTGAAAAGTATTTTTCATTTTTAACTTTTGACTCCTCATAGTACTATGTATATAGTACAAGAGAATAATTTATTGTTGAATATGAAAAATAAATTTCGATAAACCATTGGTTGAGATCGGGTGTGATTTGATGTGGGTTTCAGGGCTTAGACCCATAAAAAGGCTTTCAAGTTCCTTAGAAATGACGCAAGAAAAAATTATTGCAATATTTTCTTTTATAAAATATACCGTCCAAAATTTCCAAAGTACTAGGTAAATTATGCAATACTTTCTTAATAATAGTCGTTTATATTTTGAATGAAAAAATCGTTTTTTTCATGAACTGCTTGTGTAAATAACAACCGACTGCACTAGCATTGCATTACATAATAATACTAGCTGTCCCACCCGGTGTTGCCTGAGCTAAAGATTAAGTTAAGATTAACCTCAATTGATTTGCATGCAACTAAGCCACCTAGGTAAAAATCGAAAATCGATCCTATAGATACATTTCAATAGTATATTGAACTTCATTCACTCTGAATCGTATATCAAATGCAATAATTTATCATTAGAGATTAGACCTACCATATTATGAGGTAGGTAGGTTATGGAAAAATAAATTACTAATAATAATATAAATAAATAATGAAATATCCGTAGAAAAACACACACACCGTCTCCGCTGAGAATTGTTTTTCTAGGTACACTGATTTATCATTAAATTCAAATTTTACTCATTCGTAGTACATAGTGACCCACTCAAAGACTAGTGCACTCGATATACCACTAAGTTGCAGCGCGACTTCTCCGGTATTCAGCTTGCCAACAATACATTATTCCAATAACCGTAGTAATTATAGCACCGTTCACGCAATTTTAATTAAATATTCATCTGTTTAAAAATATGTGGGATCTAATTTTATTTGTCAACTTCACACATAATACGGATAGTCATGCATAATAATATATTATATAAATTACAATAAATAAAAAAAAAATTTGATTTTAACCCTGCTATATATTTGCAATTTTCCTAACAACGTAAAAATGCTGGCTGTGCTACACTCGCATAATTACGTGGTCGATACAATTTAAGACACAACAAGTACAAATACTTAACAAGGGAAAATTGTTGTATGTTAAGTTATCATTAATAGGAGATATTCTACAATAAATACAAACAATATTTAAGGAGATATTGAATATTTTATATTTCCAACCGTTTAAAGTTTTATCCCAAACAATATGAACAATATTAGTGATACCATTTAATAAAGCTTTCGTACCAGGCAAGCATGTGTATGTTATTGGTATTTGGTACACGACAGTGAAAGGACATTACTGTAGTATCAAAATATGGTATTGTCTACGTGAACGACTTTTGAAAAATTTAAAGAATTGTTGTAAAACAAATTAAAACTAAAACGTATTAAGAATCAGGAATTTACAATCACATCTTTTCCAAATAGAAATTGGGATAAAAATACAAAAATAATTATTTAATTAGGATTTTCTAGGATGTAATTCTTCACGATTTTTAACCAGTTATATAATGGAAAAACATATTTAATAAAAAAAAAATCATAATTTAATTGGTGCAATGAACGCAATGGCGGCGTTGAAGTCACTGGAGATTAAATCTAAATACTATATTATATTATACATATTATAACATAAACAACGATTATTTTTACTACGAAGAAAAAACAATATAACATTATGTTGTCATCAGGACAACCTCCCGCGCACATACTCCATTATCGTTAACTGGATAAATAAATTGAAGTGTATAATATATATTATGTGTGTGTGTGTAATATATTTTGTGGCATGAAAAAGTAGTCCCTGGTTTTGACCTAAAATTCGATTGGCTACCCGGCTTTCTCGGGCTCCGGACTGTTACCCGTCGGCTATGATAATGAGTACCAGCCACTATATACCTATACTATATTATATACTTACGTATACGCGCGGTTTTTATATTACACATATAATATGTATTACTTTAACCGTCGCGGTATGGATATATACTGCACCGTCGACGACGTATATTACGGGCAAGTACGCTTAGATATTATCATCTAAATAACCATCGTGTACTATTTATACGTTAAGTATATTTTGCGTGCACGTGAAGACGAAAAATTCCAGTCCCGTTAAAAAAAAAAAAAAATTTCGTCGACAAACGATACACCGCCTCATCACGTCGTGTGTACCTATTCAGACATTGCTGGGCATTTGTTGCTTAAGAAGAAAAAAAAAATTCCAAACACCACTATACGGTCGCGGTATAACATTATATTATACGTACCGACGACCTCCCTACACTTAGGGCCCACTGCTAAATTAATACGTCATTACGGATCGACCGTGTAGGTATATATCATCGATTCGTGTCGGATAATGATTGGACGTAGACAGCGCTCGACTTCGGTTCGCGTGTACATGTGTGCCTACCTATATCATACACCTGTACGTGGATAATTGTGCCGAAATTGTGCGTGAGTATATTACATTATACAGGAAGGTATATATGTATATTATACCTATAGCTGGTATCGTGCGGTTATTCGTATGGTTGGTACATAAACCTATATATACATACGTGTTTATAACTTGTTTTCGGTTTTCTTCAAACGGGTTTATTTATTGTTTAAGCTTTGTATAAGTAACTGTTTGGAAAAAAAAAGAATCCCGACAACCCCACGTGGAATCTAATATAATATATAATAACATAGATACTACTTTAAGATTTTGTCAAGTAAAACGATATTAATTAGAACTAGCTGAGGCCTATAATCACCACGCGTATCATTATTTGCATAATATACACGCCATGCACACAAGTGTTCGTGTAAAAACTAAAAATCCAATTAGATTTCATGGTCAAACGCACATCATAACGGTCGTTAAAATTATAATAATTGATTGTACTCTACAGTGGTGTAATTTACATAGGTACGTATAAAAAATACGTACCTATATATATGTGTGTATATAGGTCCTATTACAGGGAAAATATATTAGTGTGAGTCAGTAGCGGATCCCGCAGAGGTCATCCGAGGAGAGGTGTTCTGAAAACAATATAATATATGAAGAATGACGAACGTGAAAAAACTTTGTTGGCAAAATTTATTTGAAAACCTGCTGCATCACCCAAAAACAAAGTAGAGATTTTATCAAGACCCTGACGTTTTTCACAATTTTTGATGCGTTTTTGTTTTTTTTTTCTCTACAGTTACTAAACGACTCATCCAAATAATATAGTTTATTATGTGTATAATGTTATGTGATGGATTTCCCAAACTAATATAGACTGCCTGTAAAGATATGCTGATATTTCTAAAAATATTTAACCGCAAAAAATTTGAATAAAATGTAAGTATTGTAATTTTATGAAAGTTTAAACATTTTCTTCTGTAAGCCAGAGTTGCCAAAATTTAGGTGGACGGACATCGCGATCGTGATGAAAACGAATAATTTTCAATTCCTTTGCGATTCGGTGGCGTTAGTGAAAAATCTCTCAAATGATGTAATCTGGATAATCATTCAATTGTTCAACTTTTATGTGCTTCTTTGAAATTGGGATAAAGTTTTAGTTGCATTCTGATATATATATATTTTTCTGTATTCTTCAATCATCATTAATCGGAAAAGTTTTTTAATTTAATCATTATGTATACAAATTAAAAAATGATTGTGCTTTTATTAGTACTCGGAAACTACAAACGCTATAGAAGTCATATTCACATAATATTATGTTTGGTTGGTGCTCCCATTTGTTTTTGTTTTAGTTAGAAGCCACTGCCACCGCCGCCGCAAACAAACTCTTTACTTTATGGACAATGTTTGCCAGGTCAGCTGGTATTACTATTGAGGTAGGTAGGTATTATATTCACAATAATAAATTAACATATTATTATCATCATGTGACATCAACAATAATTCAACATCTTCTTCCCCCGCCGGCCAATCGAGGTATATGAACTTTAAACTACATACCTTTTTGAACGAAATAATATATAAAATAGGTACATATCGAAATGTAACTCCTAAGCACGCAGCTTCCTGTACAATAATGTGGTGACGGCGTACGAAATCTCATCCGACAAACTTGTTTCATTTGCGTTTGAAAAACAGATGACGTGTTTTTGGCGTATGTCCCAATTCCCACCGCACTGGTCGCTCATTTTGCCGCGTCTTTCCTTGTTGGTCGGGAAAAAAATTGATTCCGAACAAACACACACACACACACACACGTGCGCGTCCCAGGTGTAGGTACCCGAACCTAAGACGGCAGCGATGAACACCAGTGGTTTTATTAATATTATTATTATTATCATCGGGCTCCCGGTAGTCCATTATTACTTTACGGAACTCTTTGCAGCGCATTAATCACGACGGCCAGAAGACTAAACGGGAAACGAGCCGACGAGACGACGTTCGCCGATATTGTGCGTAATGTTCGGTAATTAATTATATTTTATACGACCAACCGATACTACCGGAGCGGCGTACCTATATGGCTATTATACTCGTATATTATATAGCTGGAATCACCGTCGCTCAATCCACTTCTATTGCATGTATATAATACGTGTATGCATACAAAAGTAGGTATTTATACCTATATACATGCAGTTACTACGTATTTTTCTTGTTTTGTTTTAGGACGGATTTTTTCACTACGCGTTTCTTAATTATATTATTTTATTCGACATTATCGCGCGTCCAAACATAATATCTTTATTATCACAGCAGCTCCGACGACGACGACGACGACGACGATTGCACCTGGTACCTATTAATATTTTTAATGTCCGCATAAATGATTTACTCGCTGTATTATATATTTGTATATAATATTTCATGCGCACACCCGTCCTCTGCTATTTTTTACGAATTTATACTACTATTACTAGGTACATACACAGACATTATCGTTCATCGATCACGTGTCTCATCGTATATAATATTATATAATAATACAACGATTCGAGGTAAATGCCCCATGCTGCTGCTGCTGTTGCCGCTGCCTCCATGCCGACCTGCAACTCGTCTTCCCGCAGCACCTCATCGCTAACCGCGAGAACCCCGCACGAACGATTTATTTATTTATTTATTATTATTATTATTATTTTTTTTTTTTTACTTATGAATTTAGAATAATTAAGCACTTTGGTTCTAATGGCGAGAATCGTTTATAAGACATTAATTATATATTTATATCATATTTGCGTATACGCGGCGGAAGACTGCACGGTATTATTATTAATTTTATTATGACGTGCGGTCGTAATTAATTACACGTTATAGTGATATAGCGTCTTCGTTTATAAACTTGAAATGTTCGTATACGAATAATTTGAAACTGTATTTTTCCCTAAATGTTTCTATATTATAATGAATATATTTCCACATCATACATATTACACTATAGATATGGCTCGAATGATTTTATTTAAAACGTATAATTTTGACAAATTGTATTTAATGTGTATTTAGCTGTATACGTATGCGGATCGACCACATATTTATGTTTCTTTTTTTTTACTCTGGTGATATTTATGTGTTTAAACATACAAACGCGTTGGGTTTATGGCATATTTACAAGTACTTACCTAGAAGCGTTAACGAATGCTAAAGAGTAATTTCATATTTTGTCGATTGCTATAATAAAATATCATAATATATTAATATATTTTTATATCTTACATAAATATAATTTTATAGTTAATAAATGAATTATTAATTTTGAAAAGTTGTAAGTCGGATCGTCCGTTATTTGAAATGTATATAAGTATATTACATATCATTAATTATGACGGTTAAAAATGTAAATTTTTACTATCTATCTATTTTTTTAATCATTTATAATGCTCTTTCGTCTTAAAAATAACTAATACCATTAAACTATTAATGGCAAAATATTAAATTAATATGGGTAACTACCCGTTTTTTATCTTATGTTTTATAATATTAATCGGCAGAAAACTTATTGGGTTGATAAAAAAAATGTAATTATATTGTACTTTTGAAAATGTCACACCGGTACCGATCTCCGAAGTGCTGAAGCAATATCATTTCAATAGTATTGTATATAAATCGACTCTATTTTACACTCTCAGCGGTATGAAAATATATAGGCAATATAAAATATAAAGCCATATTGCATCGAAAACTGTTTTGCATAAAACGAAATATAGAGGTGCACAACTCCAACGATATGATATATGTATATTATGTATAATTTTATATACCTTATAATAATACGCAAGTGACATAATAATATGTATATTCAGACGTTCAGAACATGGTAGGTACCTACTATTAAACGACACAATAAATAAATAAATGCGCGTAACACGCAAATAATTAGCATATCCATTGTTGTTCAAGCGATCGCCGTTTAATAACATTTTTCACATCATTCCGTCTTTCGCGTGTATGTTACACTGCCCTCCTCCCCCCCCCTCCCACACACCAATTGAACTTTTTCAAAATTACATGCGTAGTAGGTATAGATACCTCTTACCTGGCATAATATACATCATAAAACACGTGTATATCGAGTTCAAAGCGATACATTTTAATAAAACGGGTGTAGTGCAACGCCGGGCGTGGTGTATACAATAATATAATGTGCCTGAAAGTCGTTTTAAATAATGATATAGGTTTATTATATTGACATAATATGTATCTCACGGTTCTGTACGCATAACACATTATACGTATTTATTACATATTACTTTAAATTTCCATCGGACGAGAATATACGCCGAGAGATCAAAACATATCTACGTATATATAAATTACATTGTAATTATTATCAGTATTTTTTTTCCCCCCAAACCGTGAAAATCTTTTGCGCGCCGTCGATATTCGTAATAAATCAAAATAAATCGTCGTGCGTCCGCCGCGGTCGGTGGATTTTTTGAGAATTATATTTTTTGATCGGAGACATACCTATTGCGCGTGTGTGGTCCGCGACTTATTCGCCCAGTTAATGAACACACAACTGACAGTTAAAATGTTGTACAGGTACACGTTTCGGCGTACGACGACTTATGTTATTATTTAGTCCTCGTTATCCAGAGTAAAATATAATCATAGCGGTGGAAAAACAGACGAATAACCGATTTCGGAATAATATGCGTCCGAAAAGAATAATAAGAAGACGGGGTTCTGAGATCGTCTGTGTAATACGTTTCGAAGTGTTATTTTTCATTAAACTACGATGATATTATATAGCTCCGTCTCGACCCGTTATTCAAATATTATTATCACGCACATGCGGTGGAAAATAAATAAATAAATAATAATAAGTCCGATCTAACGTGATGAAACGTCATAACAAAAAACGATATATACATAACACGCTCGATGCGGCCATAAAAAACATTATTACGTTATGGTGTATATTATATACCAGCATACCTATAATACATATTATTATTATGATGTTTATTGTGATTTGTTGATTTAAAATAATATCAATATCATTATTGGTATTCGGTGCTTGGTATTGGGTAATCTATATTTTGATATTATATTTGGCATTATTACTGATCGATATTATTACCAGGTACCTATATAACATTAATTCATTAATAATTGTATTCCCCATGCGATGGCCTTTTATTCGTCCAGCTTCAAAGACACTCAGAAAAATGACTAATATTATGTATTATAATAATAGCCTTCCCTTCTATATTATATCATTATTATTATATACCACCATTAACTACTGTTCAACACAATTATATATGATAATTCGTGCTATTGATGATGTATTATTATGGTCTCGATAAATGGGCACATAATATTTAACGTGTACCTATAATATAATATGAGTCGTAGAAATGAACTTGAGTTGCGGTTGATACACGAATTGAGAGAAAGTAAAATTCGATCCAAGTTTATTGATAATAATATTATATTGTTTTTTTTATGTACCTACAGAACACTATTGTACGCGAGCTACAAACAATAACATAATTGTCACGCATTCCGTTTTAATCTTCGACAAATCGATTAGATGCACTTCCACTTTCAATAAAAAATATCGAGTTTATTTACATTTGCCCGTGTACCTACTTAATAGTTAATACATGACATAATAATATATAATATGAAGTTTACTATGTAAATGTACATCGTTATTATCTGCATTTATTACATGTATAAATGTATAATATAATATAAAGCATTGAAGTTCGTGGAATATTTTTTATTTTATTTTAAATAATCAAATTTAAAATTCGTAACTTGTGTTAAAAATATGAAAATATTGAGTTATGTCTTCTCTAATGCAATTTAGTTCTTTTAAAAATTTGTTCAATATTACATGAGTCTATTAAAATATTTTTAAGAACAAATACCGATAGTGAGTAGTATGCGTAGTATCGAATTACGCACCAGCAAGGGAAAGACATTCAAGCGAAAGTCTAAAAACACATATATGTTTCGAATACCATCTTTTGCAGCCTTCTGATAACAATATAACAAATATCAAAAGATCGACACTCAGAGCGAAGTCAAAATTATAAATACAAGATCATTTCAATATAGTTATTCATTTGTATTATGTCAAATATATTATGTATAAACCATTTGTGAATTGTTTTATCTTAAAATTTACTTAAAAGACAATTTTCGTTTCAGTACAACAAATAACGTTACCATTACCTGCAGTTATTACTTAGGTACTACCCGACACCACTCATTATTATATGTATATATTTTAAAATAATTAACACCTTAAACGGAACAATCCAGCCATACGATTGTTAATTTATTCGTTTCGACTTAAGACGTCTCCGCAGCCAGTGACGGTTGACTTGCAGATTTCTTTTTTCACGGATACTCGACGAGGAGGAGTGCCGATACTCAGAACTACTTAATTGACTCGAATAACGACGATGATAACACAGTCGCGTGGGAGTGAAGTGCTATTAAAAGGTTCTCTTGTGGGCGTACCTACATACTGTTTGAACGAAAAAACATTAAGTAGTGCCCGACATTTTTTCATCGAAATTGACCTTATACCTTATAATAATAATAATATAATGTTGAACTGTGCCGATGGAATAAATCGATACTTTCTTAAAAGCTATTATGTAAACACACATCATCATCTTTATATTATACCTATACTTGTTTTACGGTTATACTATATATTTTATTATATTTTATATGTATATGCGTATAATATGTGTGGTGTGAGTCGTTAGTGTTGGCTCGCGCATTAATAGGGTGTCCGTATCAACCACTCAATCTGGCGGAATTGTTTCGAACGGATTTTATAATTAGTTCTATAAAATATCGAGAACATCAATAGTCGTAGAGCGTAGGTAGGCGTAGGGTAATGCTATTCGACCGCAATAATATTATATTATATAGCTAGGAATATATTATGTTGAATGGAAACGAGGACTAAACGCGTATAGATATTATAAGTAGGTACGCCATCGATGTTAATTAACTCACGAAATCAAGTATATGCTAAACGGACATTAAAATATTATGATCGTAATAATAGCGACAACAACAACAAAATTTATCACTATAGGTACATAATAAATCGTAGCTATGCGCCACGCATAATATTATGTTTTATAAGTATAATATAGTGCATTAACAGCACATTTTTGGCAAATTTAATTGAATTACATTTTGAAAAAAGTATAAAATGTTCTTACATATAAGTTTAAAGGTGAACGGTTTGAAAAATTATACACTAGGTATCTAAAGAATTTCATTTTTTTTTTGTCATGGAGTTTTTTTAGGTTAACTTATGATAATACGTCCTATAATGTTAACTCTTCGATTAGCTTCGATTTTTTGTTTATTAGCATTAAAACGTTAGTCGAGTAAATAAATCCAATATTCCTGCTTTTCTGCATTTAAAAAGCTTAATACAAATAAGAAAAATAAAAACTATTTATTCAATTTTTGATAAAATTATAAATGTTTTTTAGTAAAATTACTTAACCTATTCAGGTTCCAATTACGGAATTAAAATTATAGGTTGTCATAAGATCAAAGAAACCAAAGAAATCGCCATTATAAAAAGACTTTTTTGGAAAAATTATGTTGTGAAACAGAATTATTTTTCGTTTTCAACTATCCCGAAAATGTAATAAAAAAATATTTGTGTAGCTAGCTAAATGGATCATCTTGGAGTATGATGTAAAGGATTTTATAATTATTTGGAGTTGAAAAAACTTCTTAATTATCAAAGTCGTTTCCTTATCGAAAATTAGGTCAGATGACCGCAGACCCGGTGAGTGCCAGAGACGGAGGTCTGCGGCGGCCGCAAAACAGCACCATATAGTCGTTCAGACTTTCACCTATATCCGCTCGCGCTAAGCCTCAGCCAGCTACTTTAATATGGATTGTCTAGCCCGCCTATCCTACACATATTTTAAATAACCCGAGCAAGATCCTTTGTGGTATAATATCGTCCGACCTCAGAAAACAGTACACAGTGTAATCGTAACATTATTATTATAACAATGAATGATGTGAGTTTTGAAATTCGGGAGAATAGAATAATGAATTTCACTCTTTAGAAAGACTTATACGCCGGTCGCCGATTAAGCTATAAAACGTACAGGTGATTAATATTAATTATTGTGATGTAAAATTTGACGATTAGTCAAAGTTATATTAAAAAAATACACTGCAGGGTATTACGTTGAGACATATTTCTACTAAGCATAATATTTTGTACGTCGTGTCGAATATTTTGATCAACTGTAATATACAGTTGATACAAACTTAATTGTATTTGAAGTATTTTGTCTGGGACATAGGTATTGATGTGTTGACGCGTATCTGAGCATCGTTGGTAGGGGTGGTGTGTCCAGTGCTGAAGCACATATAGCACATGTACCTTGACGTAATTGAGTGAAATAATGGGAGGGGGGGTCAAAATAATTTATTCACTAATATCAAACTCATAGATAATAGGTACATAATATTGTATGATTTTACACAAGTCTAAAAACTCATTTTATGGCTTAGAAACAAATGGCAAGTACCCATATCGTTAAAAAATAGTATGCACCTGATAGTCTGGTACATAAGAGTTCATAAGAAAATAGGTGCTATAACAATTAAAAAAAAATAACTCGAAGATAATCCTGTTATTACAATTATTAATGTACATTAATAATATTATTGGGATATTTTTTAACCCAGATAATGCTATAACGTCGAAACTACGTCAACGTGTTATACAACAGAAGAAACGTGAAATCAATGATTTTTTATGCAATTATAACTCAAAGAAAAAAATATTTTTTTCTCATGAATGAACGTTAAATGTATCGCATACGTTCTTTATTTTAGGATATTTAATGATTTATATTGTTGACATATCTGGGGGAAGACAAAATAATACCTCTGCCTCCTTAGAATAATGCATGGAGGGGGGGGGGAAGTGCTCATCTTCTCTCTTGCACCACAACAATTACATCACTGTATATACTTATATTATATAATTGTCATCGCCATGATCGAGTTCTAATTATGTCCCCCGCAGAGCCAAACACGTGTTGACTGTATAGAGACACCGGGCGACTGTCACAAAGTCCTGCATGGCGGATTGATTGAGTCTGATGACGACATCCAGTATGGGAATCTCGATCATAATGTCTTAAATACACGCTATATATTCCATTTCTGTAAAGCTGTTATTATTGCTATAATATCTTGATACTGCAGTGGTACGTGGGTATAAATTCACGCAATGCTATGTGGGACTTGAGGAGTATATTTTAAAAACCAACTATAATAAAATTTTTAATAAAAATTGTATTTAACATTTTTTTTTTCGTCAAACTTTGGTTTTAACCAAACCAAATTTGGAATCTTTACCTTTATGACCTATCCTTTGAACTTTCAAACTTCAGTTTTCGCTCCTTTTAACATGTCCCGCTTTGCGTTACATGAAACAATAAACACTCAGAAAATTCAATAAAAGCGCTTTTTAAAATATTGTTGCTCATAGTAGTCGATGTCCAATTTAAGAATTGTTAAAAAATTGAAATTCGTTTTATGGTATCAATACGGTACTCGGACGTTTTATCGAGCTGACAAACTCCCACATACTTATCGACGCGGAGGTCACATTATACTTACGCGGGAAAAAAATAAACTTTTGAACACTCACCGTGATCATGACGTATACGTCATATTATATCGATCGTTATACATCGATAAGTATAATACAGTAGTAAGTACGTACTTTTCGTACGAGTGCCAAATATCAAAAAAGTTATTATACTCAATACAGTATATAATGTTATATGTATATAATTATAAATATTATTATTATAAAGTCTACGAGAAACGCATGTCACTGTCGAGAACGTGACAAGCGTGTCGTATTAGACGTAGTCGGTAAAAAAAAGAACCGCCACCGGATGAGAAAATCTTCCGATATTAAGCGTAAGTATATATTTGACATGCAGTGCAAATATTAAAAAAATATCTTATTTTCGAAGTTGTGGTCGGATATGCACCTAAATCGAACGTAACATTCGTCAACGTCGACGTCGTCTTGGACACACGCTCCAATATCATTATACTCATACCTATATACTATAGTGGATGTTATAATGTCATAGGTTAGGTTTGATTATTATAAATTATATACGATTTCATAACGACTGCTTATCATTAAATTCTTATTCGCTGCTGCCAAATGTTTGTAAAAAAAAATGTAATAATGGACAGGGTGATTCACAAAGCATACGCCACCCCTTTTTATACATTGATTATCTACCTATTGCATTTATTTTACCTATCTACAGTAACAAAAAAAAAAACCGTTAAAAAAAGTAGTTTACTCGAAAAATAGAAGTTTGCCTTACGACCCAAGCATAAAAAATGTATGTTCCTAAAAATACTGTCTTTGAGTTAACTTCAAAATCTAAGCTAAAATCAAAAAAAAAAAAAACAGAATTTGAATGAATGTATTCAAAAGGATAAATATTATAAGGGGTTGTGCATGCTTACAGTGAATCACCCTATATTTATCTGGTACACCTAAAATGTTGTATTTCGAGAGAGCGTCGCCGCCGTCGATCGATCTGGGTCATCCTAATTGGATGTTGGGCGCGCACATTGTTCGTCGGCGTGGCGAAGGATTTACGTCACATCCCGCAGCCCGGTAACGCACCGAACAAACGAAAACCGAGTGACAGCTACTCCAGCTGTAATACGGTTTGATAATGATAATAATGTTACGGTGAACTATTAAAAAGTATTAAATTGTGCTTATATTACAAACAAAATAGAAAATTCGGAAATCGTGAAAATCATCATTTTAAAACTCCAATATTATCCCGCAGGTAATGTATTATTTTACCACGAATTATGTGGGCAATGTATGAATTGTCTAAAGTTATTAGAAAACATTTTTTCTTAACACCTAGGTCACATATTTTATAGTTATTATACAAGC
Source organism: Neotoxoptera formosana (assembly GCA_022818045.1). NCBI lineage: Eukaryota > Metazoa > Arthropoda > Insecta > Hemiptera > Aphididae > Neotoxoptera > Neotoxoptera formosana. The sequence continues at coordinate 30,191,105 of CM040633.1, forward strand.
TACAACTTATTCAAAAATAATAACTTAATATCTTTGCTGTTAAAAATGCATCCTATTACATTCCCTCTTATTGCACACTAGGTGTAAAATTTTAGGCAATTACACCGTTAGTATAAACTAAATTATTAAATCCAGGAATATTTATTTGAATTTAAAATCTCTGTGTATGCATAATGATTCGACAGAAAAATGTATTAATTCGATTTTACTAGATACAGTTTTATATATGTAAAAACATGATTTAAACGTATAGTTTTTCAAATGAACTTTGACGAGGAAAATCGAAATTGTTTTAGTGGATTCTTCAATTGGTTAAGTTATTAAACTGATTAGAAAATTAAATCAGTTTTAACTACTAACTATCCACATTTTATCGGGTTAATTTTAAACGTTTTACTTTTTATTCAGTGTTAGTAGTCTGATGCTTTACCACTTACAGATCACTGCGTTTGCCGTGCAATATTTGTGCGTAAAATGTTTACTGTTTATCTTCCTTCTTATAGCCCGATATATTATTAATTTTGTAATATCACGTTTGTGATTTTTGTACCTACTTTAATTTATTGATAATGTAAATATTTTAAAAGCACATAACCTGGAATAACTGTATGGAATAACTTGTTATTTTCTAAATAAAGTTGAATTTATTTAATTTTAATGCAAATACTTTAGCTATACATCATTGCGTTAAAATATAGAATAACGGATTCAAGACTTTAATGGTATACAAGTATACAACATATTATACATTTTCTTTTGATTTATTTATAGATATAAATGCCAATCGGCTTTTTAAGTGTATGAAATATGAAATATCAAACATACATAAAGATAGTCATAAGTCTTAACATTAATAAAACAAGTGATATAGATACCAATTATAGCAGGCAATTTCTGGATTTTCCTGGATTTTGTAAGGTTCATCATTGGAGCTTACAAGCATAATATGTGTACAAGGACCGGAAGTGAATTAATTTTTTCAAGCTGTAATATTAGTAAAAAGTTTTGAACCACCCTTTAGCCACCTTTTTTGACATTAGTCTACTGTGACTTAAAACTTTTAAAATGCGTGTCATCTTTGAGCAGGAGTCATGTTAATTAGATACGATATAAACGATAACCGTGTTTATTGCCCATCGATGTTAACAGAGAATGAACAATTTATAGATAATACGAAATAATTTCAATAAAAGACACGTAATAAATGTACGTACATAGTAGCTAAGATATAGCAAACTAAAAAAATGAATGTACATAAAAGATTTAAATGAACTTTATGAACTTGAAAATAAAATTGAATAAATAGGCTATGATAGGCAATAGTTTAGAAAAATGTACATCTCCCTCGCAATATATATAAAATGAACACCTCACTCACAAAAAAAATACATATACCCTTTTGTTTAGGTATAATAATAAATAGATAGAACAGATATCGATTTAAATTATTTTTTATCTATAGATACAACTATCTAAATAATGCACAACGCCGTTACAGACTATTATAGAGTTTTTTTTTCGTCAAACACTTTTACTCTCGCGGAAATCGGACGGTGTCGAAATCGGGTACACAATATATACCTACTATTGTATTACAATATTATAGACAGGTATAGAGCTATGTGGCGGCCGGGAGTCTTGGACCGCGACCGACGACGACAAATCGACGACGGCCAGCCAGCACCCGCTCGGCGGTTACGCGGGTATGACGAATCGGCGGCGGCGGTAGAGTTGACACGGTCGCCCCGACAATAATGATAACGATAATAACACATATAAAATAATATATAAAATACATCGGGACCGAATTTCACGGACCGCAGCAGCAGCAGCGAGATCCGTTCGCCGACGTGGGTCGAGATATAATGTGTGAATAATAATATTACGAGTGTATAGGTACAGCGTGTTTCGCAAAACCGAAAAAAAATTATCGACGGTCGTCTTGCACGCGTTTTACGCACCGAACGTCGTGGCAGCGTGTTCGCGGGGTATCTATACGATAGGTATAACATTATTACGTCAATGTTATAGCGATACTATATATGTAAGCATTACAATCAAATCGTATACGATCTATATTGTATAGTATTATGGTTTGTGAAGTATGAGTAAAAATCGTACAAGCATAATAAAATATAATATATTATACCGATAATACGCAGTAGACGGACTGTCGTCGTCGTTCGAGTTTCCACGCAGGCGTTATATTTGGATCGATTTTTCCTAAACCGACAGTTTATCTCAACAACATAATGCTTTATGCGTTCAAAATTTAAATGAGTCGGGTCCGTTTGAATACGAAAAAAAACAAATTTAGGGTACGTATTGTTTCGATGAGAAGGAAAGACGTTTGATTTTCAAGTGTAGGTATAATTTATACAACTCAACAAATAATATATAAGTAAATACCTATGTTCGAAATGTTTTTGCCAGCTCAGCAGTCAGTATTCATCGTCATAAAATATGTACAATCGTACAAATACGCAGATAAATGCAAAGTTAATTTTATTTGCCATTTAATTTATGTATACCCAAACTATATTTTATAGACTAGGGTTTGATGGAGACTGGAGTTGCACAATACCTAAAAATATGAGCATTTATAATATAATTGTATCATACATTACCTACATTGGCGACTCAGAAGCTTGACCAAGGTGTAGAGGGGTATTTAAATGTCTTGACACATGTTTTGCTAAGAAGGCCCGTCCATATTATATTAATCAACTTATTGAATGTATAATTTTAACAGTCGTACTCATTTTTTATTTTATTTATTTTGCCAATTTGGTTATTGTATTATTACTTACATAATATGGTTGTAACTCGCAATTAATAAAAACACTAACAGGGATCTAGGGCCAACTTCTAAGGATGGGTGGGATCGCCTTATAGACTAACATAAATTTCGCCACTGCAGGATTCTATCAGCCTTTGATCAGCGGAAGTATAGGGACAAAGATAACAAACACTATACTTATGAGTTTTTTCCACCAATCACAACAGAGCAGAGTAGCGCCTGATAAAAAATAAATATAATATAAGACTTATATTTTTATAGTCGATCATTTTGAGCTAAATTACAATATTATATACCCATCATTATTTTATAATATAATATATAGTAGCGTTGCAGTTCTTGTACGCTGAAGTTGTTACGCATAATCTGTTTTTACATGTTTTTCACACTCTTCGCTAGAATAAGGTAGTTAAGTTTTCGTTATCTGATTATAATATTGCAGGTAGTATTTTTAAACAATTAACATAAATATAATATAAACACAGCCGTATACGGTTAATTTATTCAATTATAGATTGTGGATCGATTATCATCTGTATAAGGCATAATAAAAAGGTATACAATAAAGTATATATTTTATATTAATACTACCTAGCGGCCGGCTAGGAGATGCTTATACTCGAGTCTGCCATTAGTACACAATCTGTTTACAGATTGTAAATACATATCTACATGATGGTGTATAGTTTTGAATTTTAATGTCCCGCGTTGATTATACATACATACATACATTTAAAATATTATTATTTATAATATTATGTGATTCGTTTACCGATGATTTATTTATTATTTTCAATATCTTAGTAATATTATGTTTTAGGTACGAGTGCATAAACATTATTGTAATTTCTTCGTTCTTATTATATACAATTATTAGAGTGTTCGTCCGACCATGCTCATAATCGCACACACACTTACACATAGCTTAAATGTGGTAGCGATTTTACGATGCAATCCAAAGATGGTGCATGATTTAAAATTCATATTGCGATTTTTTTTATATTTTTATTATTGGCGTGTTAGTATTACAACTTTTTTGAAGTTCATAAAAATAAAAATGTACAGGTACGGGTTGGGTACATAATTACCGGTGAAAAGATATCTATCTTTACAAAATATAACGTGTTGATATGCTTCGAAATCCGTACCTATATAATATGTCCTCACGGTATGTATACATATATTGAGTCAAAGTTTTAATTTTTTTTTAAGAGTAATTTTATGCGCCAAGTTTTGAGATCTGTAAACGGTTTGGCAGGGAGGAGAGACGCCGATATAATAAACATTTAATAAATAGGTACATAATATTATGTACCAGAGATCTGTGCGTCAGTTTATGTAAAGTGCGGTGGTTTGTGCAAAATCATTCGCGAGCATTGGCAAAATATAGCATCGTATACGCGAGTTTATAATGGTTATTTATCTGATGGAAGAAATACAAACAGATTTGTCGATTAAATAAAACATATCAGAGTAGTTTTAGATTGTCGATTAGAGTAATGGACCGAAAGCAGTTCGCGTATATTCGTATGTATAATATTATAACAAACACTAATCACTATAGTAGGTGTAATAGTGTTATATATTGTATAAAGTGCCACCAAGTTACAATACTATTATAAAATACTCGCTATACGTTTATTATGATCCTATTGATATAATACGAAAATCGATTCGCATAATAATATGTTTAAGTATTACATCAATATACATTAACGACGACGTCGGACGAATAAAACAATAAAAAATCACTATAGTATTTAGTATTATATAGTATATACTAAGATACACAATACAAGAACCGTAGAAACACTATGTACAATATAATATACGCGTAGTACCTACTTACTATTATGTATCAGATGTACAATAATAAAACGGTTGTGAGAAAAAAAAATTACCGGTTCGAGGTAGACGTGTGTACCTACCCATACCGCGGTGGTGGTTATGCGATTATGGAGCTGAAAAGTAAAACGTTTAATAGAATATCAATAATGGAATGTGACAATGCGAATATATTATGGGTGCGTAATGCGTATAATAATATAATATTGTTTTTGTGCGTTGAAAACGACGGTGAATTTCATCGAGTGAGGTAATCGGAAACTATATATTATAATAATAATATATACATATTATTATATTAATAACGCGTTTCTTTTTTCCAGTAAAAAATTACAGTTTTTTTTTTTAGTTTTTACCCCGAGGTCATTGACTGAACTGCAGACGTGTGAATATTGTTTCGTTTTATTAGCTGACATTAAGCCTGGGTCCGCTGCAAACTTGTTGCGTGAGACGAGTCGTGCATGTAATGGCACATACTAAAAAAAAAAAATAGTTTTAATAGACTCCCGAGGAAGATCAGTTGAAACACGCGGTCTCTTTTATAAAAGACTAATAACCGTGATTAAATGCAGAAAGAACAAGATTTGTGTGGGTCTGGCCACCACCGCGGTATTCGCGAATGATGTTAACGATTGGGAGCGAATGCTCGGTGCCCGAAAAACGGTTGAGATTTTTTTTTAAACGTCTTCATTTCAAATTGCAATAATCATATTTTATTATAACGATTCATCGTTGCAGTTTAACACTATTTATAGCAATGTGTTATAAATAACCAGATAATTAATTTTAATATGTAAATAATATATAATTTTAATAGTTAGTATAGAAGGCTCTATATTAATATAATTTCATAGTTGGTACAGACTATAGAGCCTATATCCATTGAAAATGCTGCAAAATAACTGAAACTATTGCCTTATATTGTGTCAAAGACATATTTCTGAAACACGAACACTATTGGACGTCGGTCATCCAAAAATGTCATAATATTATTATAATCATTGATCATTCGAAGTAATCAGAAACCTGTCGAATGCTTATATGCATCAGCAGTCGAGTTCTAGTATTTGCAAATATCGCAATATATTTTGCGCCCTCACTATAGATCTGATGCACTTTAATATGTATACTGAAATATAGATGGATGTTATAGGGTTGTATACGTATAATATAATCTAGGTAGAGTCTAAAAAAACACTTTGCATAGGTTGGTGGTATATAATGATATTATCTTAAACGTGAAAACTTCAACTGCAGCTATATTTTGTTACTCACAGTAAAAAGACATTACAGGTACGAGTAATGAAGTATTTTTGAGTACACTGCTATTTTATAATGATTTTTTGTTTTTGCTATAAATTAGTTTGTCACGTTATAATTATTATTCTTATTCCTGACGATTTCAAATGAGATTTCCAATGAGATTGCGGTGTATATAATATTGTAACTATATACAGAATGCGCACAGGTGGTTTTACGGTTATCTGTCAGACACGACTCAATAAAAAAAAAAAATCGTGATTCCTTCAACTGCAGACACTGCGATATTTTTACCTCCACAAAAAACGTACTTACTCGCACGCACACACATATACATATTATGATATTATTTTGACAAGTTTGACCGATTTCAAAAGTAAATTTTGTGGCGTCACATTGCTGCCGCATTAATCGAAATCGCTTCGCCACGGGGGCGTTCTCGGCGCAAACGCGGTGGTGACGGTACTCGAGAGTGTCATGTTATGTATTATTAAATCCCGCCCGTGGATTTATTTTTTTAACATCTTCGAGCTGGCGTTGGTATATTATGGACTTTCTACATTTTCGTTTAGGTACGTTCAGAGCAGCCTATAACACCTGTAGTGGGTACGTATTATATATTTTTTATACTACACGCGCGTTTCTCGGTACATAACTCTATAACAACTATATATGGCGATATAGTATTGTTGACGTGCGTCGGCCATTCGGATTTCGCACGTTGCAGAATAAAATCGTGACCCGAGACGATTTTTGCGGAGATTTTACGTCACAGTATCAATTTGTTTCCCAAAAGGTTTTCAGACGAAAAAAAGTCATTCATACTCGAGCATACTTCAATTATGTCGGAAGTTGAACTTTTTGACTCTAATTTTGGTTGGGTTTTATCGTTGAAACAGTTTCTCAAACGTAAATTCGGTTTCAATAATTGCAATCTATACACAGTACTGCTGAACATTAACACGTCTAAATCTACAAATTAAAAATCATCATAATATAATTAAGAAATCATGTGGTTACTTGTCTTACATCAATATACTTTTTAGCGGTTTTAAACATGAATTTAATTTTTATTTATTTATAAGGACTCTTCTTAGATCACTTAAATATTGACTTAATCCTAATTTCCGATATGCTTTGAGAGTTTAGTAGATATTATATATAAAATATGGTATGATGGATATAACAACCTAATAAAATTACATTGGCGAATAAAATGTATAGGTAATATCCAATTTCCCCTTGTGAAAACCAAAACCAAATTTTATTATTTACACATCGTTGTATGAATAAGTAATTTTGCTGTTTCATATAATATTAAGACTGATATAAGAAAAAAAGCAAATGATCACTACAGCATCCTAACCATAGTGCAGATGACAATCGACTGCACGTCGGATGCAGAAGCCGCAGCAGAGGCTACGAACCAGTATAGGTACCACCTATACATATTATATTAGATTATAATATTCTTTCGTACCAGATGCCAGCTGGTACGTTTTAGGGCGCGGTAAATAAGGTGTCGAGGGAGGATCGGCGGTGTAGATGTACCGATTAACATGTTTTATTGATATATAATAATAATATAAACGCATTAAGCATATTATATGTAATATGTACAACAGACGCGTGTGACGCGCGTGCCGAGCACGCGAAGGATATATATTATTATTATGTTATTGCAGTGTCGGTTGGACGGCCGCCGCTCAAGGTGATTCGCCGACGATCCGTTAAGACGTATATTATATAGGTACGTGCTAATCGCTGCAATAGGAGGGAAAAAAAGGTCGAGTACGCGAGTGCACGCAGCTTCAGTTGGGTATATATTATAATATACTGTCGCTGTCGACCGCGGTACGGACTATATGCGTGTATGTATATTATTATTATTATTATTATTATATTATGCTCTCCTCGGTGTGCCTATACCTATATGTGTGTGTGTGTGCAATGTAAAAATGCTTTATTGCGACTCGGAGAACTCTCGAGGCGAAAACCGCACGCGTGTAACAAAAAAAAAAAAAAATATGAATAATAATAAAACATAATAATATATACATGATAGTAATATATCTCGTCCGTTTTCCACGTTTATATATTACATATATGTATATTTCATACGTGCGTATATAGATCAGCATCGCCCACGCAAGAACGGATTGTCACGTACCCATAGCACAATATTTTACATGCACACGCGTATACGAGACTACGACTGCATACAGGAAGTGCATCGCTGGCGCGCGCTACAGGGACTCGGGGACAAACGATTTATATAATATTATTAAATATTATATTATCACATATTTTATTGTCCGTAAAAGGTGTTCCTATATTATAATATAATACGGATGCAAGTTTATATACGCGTCATAATAGTTCTTCTATAAACAAAACAAATACGTAATATTGTTTACCTACATTGATAAAGTATAATAATAAATTTATAAATTTTGTTTTATCGTATATATAGTTTTGCGTATACCTACCTTCGAACCACAGGTATAGACGTATAGTACACTCGTACTACGTTGGTTAGGTTACGTTAGGTATACCAATAACGATATCTTGTCACCGCTTCGCACAGCGTGATCCCAAAATGTGTTATACATACATATTTTGTAAGAAATACATTATAGACACGATTTTAAACTTTAATTATAAATTTACCCATTGAATTTAAAATTCATTCGGACATCTCGCTGTATACTTTGTTGCCTGCTGGTTTCATTATAAATATTAAATTAATATATATGTATCTGCACAGTATAATATACGATTAAATATAACCGTATTATGTAAACCCACTGAAATTGGTGTTAACGATTGATGGGGTTAAAATAAAATGATGTCACTTTAACTTGTAGTACTCTAATTATTAGCACCAGAAAAAAAGAACCTATATACTGAAAGTAGGCTATACTAGCCACTATAGGCGTACTATTTACACACTATTTGAATTTAAAAATTGAATCATAGACTTTTTAATATATCTATAGGTATAGTTAAAAAGTAACCGATGTCCGAAAGTAACTTACTTTAAACAATTGGCAACTTAAAAATAATATGGCTATAGTATATACACTTTAAATATAAAAGTTCGATCATCATCCATAAAGATTTATTTGATATTTCACACAGAGAATATTGGGTTGATTCCGCACATTTCACTAAGTATGTGTAATAAAAAAAAAAAAAAACGTTAAATCTAGGTACTTTAAATTTATTATAAGAATATACCATTATGAATTGCGAAAGCTGCAAATAAGAACAACGACAAAAATAGCCTAGGTCCGGCAAGTATCTGTAGAATAATATTACTAATTCCAAGTAGCGGTACCTGCAGCAACGATCGGCGTGCGAATATAATAACAATAATAGTATATTATCGTCACATGCATCCGTGATACTGCTATATGGTCGTACTTATGTTATAAACTATGACAACTATGCCGTTTTCCTAGTTGTTATCATGTTATATTATTGCATAATATTATTATTATTATTATTGTACAGAGCTTGCCTGCACATCAATTATATTATAAATTCGACGGCGGACGATAAACGCCGAAGTACCTACATAATATGCGCCGACAAAGAACTAGTCGGATGTCATTAAACGAGCGTCAGTCGTAGGCAATAATATATATATATATAGTCAGTAGGTAGGTATAAGTGCCCAAATAAGCACGTGCGAAGTATTAACGTCACGACGAGAGCGAATCGTCTCCGCCGTCGGCGTATTATAATAATATTATTATGGTGAAAAATCGGCAGTGATGGCGACGAGCGATACCGGCGGCGCGTGCACTGCACAGAACGCCTTCACCGATAGTATAACATTCGAGCGGCCGCCGTTTTCGGCACCTCGCGGCTATCGTGTGCTGGGTATCGCGTGGGCCGACCCCGTCGTTAACGTGTCATGACGCGCAGTACTGCCGCCGCCGCCGCCGCCGCCGCGTCGGTGTAAGAACGAAAAAGGAAAAAAAAATTTCGAAAAAATTAAGAAAACCTTACACGTACCTACCGGTCGATTTTGTTCGCTTTTGAACGCAGCCGCCGCCACCGCCGTTTTACTATATCGTCGTTAATTTATGCGCGAACCGCGTGTTGGAAAGCGCCGAGATACACACACGTTATTATTATTATTATTATTATTATTATAACGTCGGTCGTGATGTTATTGTGGCGTTTACGGCGCATTAAAATATTGTATTTTATTAATGTCGCTTCTAGTTACTAACATTTTAATATTGCGTTAGCGCACACCATACGACCGCCTATTTTTCGCTTTATAGAGATGCACCAGCACTGTTAGTTCGAGTGATAACAATTTTATATTTTGACGTCTCACACCCAATTTTTCCATCGCACGCTGGTCGCCTCGTCGTTACTTGCATTTACATATTATGAGTTATATTATTATGCGATACTTTCAAGCTACCGAAGTTTAAAAACTTGTGCGTGGGAGATGATGTGCTCTGGAGTTAAAAAATTTACCGAAAATGTCAGTCATCGTTGAAGCATCACGAATCATTAATCTGGAACACACGTTTATAAAGTTGCAAAAAATCTATTACTAATATTGAGAAATATTTTTCTAAAAATAAGTTGTAGTCGAACATTTTGAGTTCTTTAGAACCTTTATATATTCAGATCTCTGTGTATACTATAATAGTTGCTTTAACGTTTATGGTATGCACCTTAAGTCCTAAAGTGTCCTATAAAGTCCTTAAGTGCATATTATATTATATTTTACTAAATTATTTAAATACACGAACTATTACAATTATGATTGAATACCTATTCTAATAGGAACAATCTTCATGACAGAAAAATATTTAATTGTAACGTATTTGCACTATATTAATAGTGCACATAACCAACAATCTAACCTCAACAGCGATCGCAGACGGTATCACCGGCTAAAAGTTATTTAATAATATCCTCATGATAATATTGGGTTTCTAAAAATTGAAATAATTAATACGTAAAAAAAAACTAAACGTGGATACACAATATTATAATTTAGTTGCGTGTATATATACGTCCTAATAATTTCTATACTTATTATTTAATTGCACCGTAGTTTAGCGCGTTGTACCTGCCTCCATATATATTATGTTATACATATGTAATGTAAGATACAAGTACTATTATACAAAAAGTAGACTACTATATTAATATTAATATTGTACAAATCGCTATAATATCGTTGTGTTGTCGTGTTCACAAACGAGCGAGTTTCAAAATAATCCCCCAAAGCCGTGTTTTACAGACGTCCGTGGTTCGCACGGTTGACCCGTCGTCACTGAACTAAATATTATATTATTTTAGTTCAGTGCCCGTCGTACACAACATATTATACGAATTATATTTTACACCAACAATAATCATAACGCGGTTGTTGCGTGATATTCGAAAACGAGTTGGCCGACGATTGTCGTCTATTAAAATAATATTATTATTATTATGATGATCACGACGACGACAACGAGCGATTACGAACGGTTCTGGTTTTTTTTTTTCGTTTTCAGAAGACGACGACGACGACGACGACGACGACGAATCGCCCTAGGTGTGTAATATACGACGTGCTGGTTAAGTATACCGGGTCCACGCGCCGACGGTAATAAACGAAACAAACCGCTGTGGTAATGACCATTTGTTACCGCGAAACAGGTGCTTGAACTTTGACACACGCGGTAGTAGTCTGAAATTACGGCAGCAGCGGCGGCGACCAGTCGGTTAGTGTTTGTACAAAATTCTTGTGTATAGTTGTGTGTTGTGTTCTGACGGTTTACACAACACACATGTATAATAATATGCTATACTCTGATTTACAACTACGACTATATAATACGAGCATACCGAAGTATATATAAATATTATAGCTATAAAGCTGTATAAATATAACCCGACTTCACCGTTGAAAAAATTATCAAACACAAAATACAGCGCTAAATCGGAGTAGGTATCTCGTTTTTAGTGTGCTTCAGTTCACGGTCAAATCGGATCCCTATTTTTGAAAATATAATTTTATTTCTGTAACCAATGGCGACCCTTAATATAAACAAAAATATATTCGATTTTCGTGATCCAAAACAAAATTCATTTGTGAGCCAGTTTTTGAGTCTACTAATTACAGACAGACCAATATTTATTGTTGTATAATATATGGATAAAGTATAGATAGTATAAGTATATCACTCCTATACTGCAGGGTGTCTCTCCGTGATGTTTGTTTTTTTTACCATCTCCCATTTAAAACGTTTGCACTGCAAAATGTATAGTTATAGTTTAACTTTTAAAAATATTTACATAATATTTATAGGTTGGTTTATTAACTATACATACAAACTCGCCATCACTAATTTTATCAATCAAGTCGACGGTAACTGTTTTTTATTTTTTTAATAACTGTATTATTATTCCGAATTCATCCAAAAAGGAAGACTAAAAATGTCATACATTTCAATAATGGTACCAAGTGGAAACACCCGGTATATTATGTGAGCTGGTCGAGCACGTATCTACGTGTTGAATGAGTAATAAATGCAGCGGGCCGAGTCTCTGGGAATATGAACTTCAATGCGGGAGAAGAACTCGTCAAGTCACTATTTCGAATTTCGTAGTCGGAAGAGTATAATATTTCGAATATTTATGAAACTATTTCAAGTGTACATAATATACCTGTAAAAAAATGTGTTTATTTAACGCTTTTTTTTCTAGGGGAGATCTGTGTTTCGTTGTGATAATTTCAATATCATATAGTAATACTAACCTTTTCGTACGATTATTATGGCGGGACTTGAGAACCTGTTATTTGTAATATTATATTTTTACTCCCTACTATTATATACATATAGTTTATATTATCTTTTAGGAGGCATTCAGCTCGGAAGAACGGTACGAATAAAAAAAAACACGACAAGTGTGCAGTGACAAGCATGCGATTATTGTCGTGGTTATATAAGTTATAACTAGGGCTCGGAACTTTATGCTCAAAACAAAACAATGAAATATGTGAATACGTATGCCATAAAAAAACCTCAAATATGTAGAACATTATGTAGTTATTTTTTTTATAAAATATGTATTTATATGGGAATAAACTTGGAAAATATAGAATTAAAAAAATGTTAATAATTTATTTATCTACAAATATTTAGTATTTTTTTAAATTTTATCAAAAGAGCGACTTGGTGGCATTTGATGTCGACGGTAAAAGTAACAGCTTTTGGAAAAAATAAATCTTTTATTACTGAAAAATTGTATGTATGACCGAACCATAGCAAATTTACAACTAATACTCTGTGTATAATTCAAAATAATATAGACAAGTCTGTGTGCGGTGGCACTTTATTTTTAAATTATTTAAATTATTTAAAATTTGTTTTTTGTTGATTAAAAACATCATAAAAATATTAAAGTTATGCATGAATATTCTTAAAATCCTCAAATATGCAAAATCATAAAAATTTAGTAAAATATGCAAAAATATGCAACATATTTTTTTTTATTTCGATTGTATGTATCTTGACACGGATTTGTATCGAAACAAATTTTGAATATGCTTCCTAAGAAATAATTGTACAAATGTATGAAGTTCCAAATTCGTCTTATAACTTTTTAATTTAGGTTCACTCATTTTTGTCTAAAAGTTATCTCCGCGTAATAACCGTGCACAGTGATAAAATCAGGTTATTTTAAACACAGATACATTACAATATATATTGTAAAACCGGTAATTCACAAGTATTTTAACCTCCATTCCGATTTTGTAGCTCACTAAGACATATTTATAGATTTTACGAGTATAACGCATGTAGATTTATTTTAGTTCTTGAGTTCTTCTCGAATATGTTTCTTTTAATATTATAGTATAGAACTACACTGAGTCAAATTTGTAAAGTTCTTTCAATTTGTTCTTTATCAGAAGTTTTTGTCTTTGAGTATATAAAATATACTATTTAGGTACCTACTATAATAATAATATTATTTTTATCAAAAGCAAAACTGTAGAGGAAAAAAGTGACTTGACACGCTTGCTCTCTCAGTGTAAATTCTCCTTTTATAACATATAATTATTTCGTAGGTATAAACCATTGTTTATATCATTTTTTAAACGATAACGACCATTTAGCGTTTCAAAAATAATAATAATAGTTAGCACATCGTCAGACTTATATTCTATTTTTTTCACACGTCACGTAAGAAAACTTGGTTACAGAGACTGTAGGTACTGTTTAAAGATCATATTTTAAATATTGAAATTATATTTTATACTGCACGGAATACGCGATTAGCTTGAGATAAAACGAGTTTATCAAATGAATTAATAATAATAAGATACATTCCACTGAGCTGAAGTTGTATATGACGTTTATGTACGATTCGTCATATAGCAATTCCGATACGAAAGCTTCGCTTCCAGTCCTTTCTATAACAATGCCACACCATGACCTATATTTCAAATTGTATAACCACACGTTCGTAATGTCAACGAAAACGGTAATTTTCAAATCAAAATCTCATAGTGCTCCTTGTTGTTAGTTTTGTGTAAACCGAATCAGATAGATGTGTAAAGCACGAAATTGGGACTCTTCGAGTTAATTGCTTTAGAAAGACTTCGTTTAGTGTATGAATTGTGAAACAACAAAAAATAATAAAAATTATTATGGTCTTAACATTTAAACACAAAAATTAATGAAGTTTAATTAAGTGTCCTAACTAACCTAATTAAGTGTCTATACAATATAGATATTATTATGTTTTTATATTATTTACTATTGTCATTGGGGCATATAATAGATCTAATGCCTATGGATATATTATGTGGCATGCAACTATTGAAAGTGTAGTTAATATAAGTGACGTGCAGATATGTCACAAATGAGGCCTAGTCCCCACTTGGAAGTAGGGAGGGGGTGGGTGGATGGATGGTACTTTTTATATATAATATTGTTTTTTCGTAGACTGTTTTGGTATTTATAAAACCTTTCATAAAACGTACCTATATTGTTTATATTAAATTATGTTTAAATTTAAATCTGAAGTGTTCTATCATTGGATGGCCTCCCTTATCCTGTCATTCTGTCATTATATTATATTGTTTTGTTGTACATATAATCACATTTACTTATCGTGTTTTTGTTAATACAGATTGTAAATTTTCTAAATAAAAAAAAAAAAAAAAATATTGTTTATAGGAGGGTGGATAGGTGTTGTCAGAAAATTAGTCCTTACATACAGAATGAGTTTTTCACTCCACTGAGTGTTGCATTAAGAAACAAAATACTTTAAAAGGTTTATTAAAGGAATTATATATCCAATTGGTAGTGGAAAAAATATTTGATATTTTTCATATGATAATTTAAAATGTAATATTGTAATATTTAAGATCGATCATCTTTACTGTGAGAAAGTTTAGCATTTCTCTGAATTATGTACGAATTATTGTATACAAAAAATGATGAATTTTCAAAAAAAAGTTATTTCTTACCACGTTCCCTTCAAAAACTTAACTTTTATCAAAATTATAGAGTAATGACATAAGTCATTTAAATCTCATGGCTCTCTGTATTTTACTATTATATTTTGGTGAACCAAGTATTCACTTGGTATATTCAATTATTTTGTGATTTTTTTTTTTTTGATTTTTACCAGTGTAATAATCTCACAGTTTCAGGTATAAAGATTATGTTAAAAACAGGTTTTCAAAAATGACAATCCAGCGATACACTTAGAGTGATTTAACCAAACAACTTTGTAGACAACGTGGTTCAAAATTTGAAATTTAACGATTTGAATTTAAATAATAATTACACGTGGTCTCACGAACAAAATCATTTTAACAGCAACTTTCGTTTTTGAAAAAAATGCACATGTACACGCACACACACATACACACACACGTCCTCGTCATATCGATGATCATTATTTACTGAAGTATTTATTATTTTGAAATTCTTAGGTACAATAATTATAATAATATATTAAATAAATACGAGAAAAAAATTAAAACGACACGTGATGCGGGAACGACGACTTATAATACACATAACATATAACATAATAATTAATAATAATATTAATATACACCGTGTGAGATTTCAATTTACGAGCGTCCTCAATCGCGACGGTCGTACGCAAACACGGACGTAGGCACTTACACAGGTATATATTTTATTATACATCATTAATATATTATTTTATGTTAATCGAACACGAGTGTAAACAAATTGCGACCGAGCAGCTCTCAGACGACGACGACGACGACGACGAAGACGACGTGCGTTACAAATACATTATTTTATTATAATTATTGTTATCATCTTAATAATTCTTAATAAAACGCGAAATGGTTTTTACGACTTGATTACGTGGACATGATATATTATTTTTGATACGCGGCCGGTTGAAATAATAAACCCGTTATTTGGTCTCGGTAACCCAAGTCGAAATGCTAAAGCCCGCTAGCTCTGATATTGCCACCGTCTAACTAACAGCACGCATATAACGGCCCGACAAAATAAAATAAATTATGTTAATAATTACCAAATATATTTAACATTTACGAATATTATGTATATCGGAAGTTAATTATCATCATTCTGCAATCACCTATTATTATAATATAATGTTATCAACTTACAATTTAAAAGGTGAAATAACACAAATCATCTGTCATCTGTGTTCTCTTGTCGCTGTTTTTTCTTCGATATTTTAAAATCAGATACACGAACGAACATTTTTGAATCGTAATATTTTACATACTTACTTACCTAGGTTGTAGAAATCTCTTTCTTACATCTAACGAAAAACCCGCCAAGAGAACACACATATTACATAGGTATTTGATACATTTTAATGTTATTTCCAAGATCAGTTACAACGTAGAACATTTACACATTTTGTGTTAGAAAAAAATTATGTGGTTCTACTTTACCATACAATATATTTGGCAAGAAACATTGAGGTTTTGCCTATGAACTCAAAAATAAAATAACATCAAAGACAATAAATAAAATACAGTTATACAATAATTTTTTTCTTGTATATTATGCTAATACATTTAATGAATCGAATAAACTATTTGTAAAATTGTATAATTTCTTTTTATCATATTATCATAAGTCAATTACTATATTTAATAAAAAACTGTATGTGACCCACAAGTAATTTTCTAAATAAATAATTGGACCTTTCCAAAATCCTAGTGAGGACCGATGCTGAATGACAAAATTAAATGCGAGCCAGATGCAACAATTTCGTGTGTGGGTGTAGCGTCCGTCCTAGTTCTATGGTAGGATTTTAAAATAATTTTTGAAAATATTAAAATATAGTTGTAAGCCTATGTAAAAAAATACATACATCAAAAGAGGTGGTGTGGTGTCTATACCTAATAACAAAAATTATTATTGAAAAAAAAATTGTAATTTTTGACAGTTATTGATATTGCTGTGAATTTCCGACCCCGACCATTTTGGGAATTCCTGGAAACGATCCCGGAAATTTCCCGGGGTGCCAAACCTGTTTATGTTATTGGGAACATCGAGTCAACTATTTTGCTCGTACGCATCTATGGTTTTATCTATAATTGTGTTAGTAATGATTGTGCACACATTCGTTTATAATTTGGTGATGCGTATAGGTACAACACTACAACGCACACAGCCCTCTGATGGCAATAGTAGTTTTTTAAATACATCAAGGCTTCTTTATCAAAAACGTATGATAAATTCATCTTTAATATATATATGTATATATATATATTAATATTATTGTATTAATTTATTATTATCTATGTACGAGTATAATATGTATAAAGCTGATTTATTTGTCCTGGAACGTATAAACCTCTAAAAAAATAATCCACAGCGAATGGACAGCTTTTCAACGTTCCCCGCTATCCACAGACTCTGCGTGGTTGATGACACTGTTAAAATCTGTTTCACAATTTTTACACTATCGACAATGTGTTGTCATAATAATTATTTATTCTATTATCTTTAAGACTTGAGAATTTTGTATTATTATTTAGTTCTTTTGATATAAAAAATTATACTCGCAGTATCATAACTATGATCAACTATAAAACGATTGTTTAAAAATAATTTTTAGTTACTATAAGGATATATATAGGTAAACATTATAGTATTATGGTATATTGGTATCACGTTAACACTGTGATGCCTAACCATTTTTCTTCGGTTGGCCATCAATAATAGAAAAAAAATTAAAATAGTAAAAAAAAAAGAAATTTAAATATTGCCGAAATAAGTGTATATTTAATATATTTTATTTCAACTTAAAAATTGGCTGAGGTCCATGGATTAGGCATCACTGCGTTAACATTATATTTTATCATAATGGTTCACCGTATTGTATTATTATACTGCAGAAGACAATTGTAAAAATTAAGCATAATACCTATAATAATACATTACTATACATATTATAATATAGTATCATATTATATTTAAACTTGTCTAAACTAATCTTTTATATAAGAATAAGAGTCTTGACTACGGAAATAATATAACAGTTGACAAGTTTAAGACTGATCTGTTTAAGTATGTATATATTAAAATAAGATATTCCCGTTATTTTAGATGTATACACTTGAAACTAGAATTCACTCAATGAATGAAAAACATTCGTAACAAAAACGAGTTTATTGTTTTTATACATGTATTATTTTTTATTTTGTTATTATTATTATTTTGTAATCTAAATAACGCAGACGGGTATACTAACATATGGTAATAAGAAATAACTATAGGTGAGGTGAAAGTATCACAACAACTTATGAAAATGTATAATATGATTGTGCCCCCCGACGAAAATTTTATAGAGGTTTGATTTTGTATACGTAAAATAATAAGTACGAAATAAGACAAAATTATTGTAATAAGAGACTAACCCAATAAAATAATGACGCGTCAAATTGTACATGACTTTGCTGAGATTAAAAGTTAAAACTATTAAACTTCCGTACCTACTATACATACCTTCGACTTCCATGTATTATGTTGTCAATTAAAACATATTAGTGGGTATTTATTTTGATTTTGATCTCAATTTGTTCATTTTTTAATTTTAATTTATTGAATTTTAAAAGATTAATTTACTTTAAAAGTATACCAAATAAGAAATAACTAATTGAAAGTGCATCGGCCATGTCATGAGTTATGTGCAGATAGTTATGTGCATCATTTTCTTTTTGTCTTATTTATTTTTTGACCTGTAACTTGTATTTATGTGAAAATAATATTTTAAGGGATTTCATCAACTGTGTTTAAAATAACCTTTTTCATATACCTTCCTACCAATATTATATTGCGCTTGGAAATGTTCAGGGTTGATGGACGAATCGCGCTAGATAATAGGCATTGGTCATTTAAATTTGAAATAAAATATAAATAAATGACAATCGTACAAAATATAACCGTATCATCATTGTGTTCAAGCGTGGATCCAGAGCATAGTTCTAAGGAAGGGGGGGGGGCAACAACACAAATACAAAATACATTGGTCATAAATACAGTATTTATAGTATTTACAATCAATGGTAGTATTATACAGTAGTAGGCACTCTTATTATGTCTTAAGGGGGGGGACCTTAGCCCCTTCCAACCGGAACCGTCCCTGATTGTGTTACCAAAATTATAAAGTATTATGCAGTGCACCGAATCGATTAGGTCGATAAATAGATTTTGAAAATGAAAACTTGATTTCGTGTGTCATCAGTATCACTTAAATAATATATATACTTGTGTATGTTGGTTATGATGACATTTCATAAATGTCCCGATGACAAAAACTTTTTTTTATACCTAAAGACAAAATAAAAGGTAAGCGCATGGTAAGTTTAGTGATCGTAAAATATGAGAAGCGTAATATTGGTACATTGATTCTTACTCACAATTTTGGTTTTGGGCGAAACGTGCCCTATATATTGTAATATCTACTGCTGCTACAGTGCTGCGCGTGTATGCCGACTAAATAGCCGCGACCTCGCACGGTGTCCGAATATATTATTACTCATACTCGGTTAATATTAAGTATGCCAAAAAATAACAAAAAAATATTATTTTATTGATACCTACACTTGTCATAAGTTATCTACCATACTTGTTGTGAACTACAACTCTTTTTTGGCGATCCACAGCCAACCGCTCATTACGACATTCGCGAGGTTACAAGTTAATTGTTTTAGCTATAATTATGAGAGAAGTAGAACTAGGAACCGATCACCCTTCCAATTCAGCGATAAATTAAAAACATATACGCGACTTGGGATCCATCCATAAAACTGTAAATCACGGTGAACATATTACAGACCCACAAAGTAGTATCCATACTCAAAGCACAGTTCTTTTTTGTGGTCTATAATAAATCCAAAAAAAATGTGATATGTCAGTGAAAATAGCGCTTATATACTCTTTGGTTGAAAATCAATCATACAAGAAGAATGATGGAGATCTTTGCGTCTGTGAAATGACTCAATATTCAAAGATTTTTTGAATGATATGGAAGCAGCTTCTTGTGAGTAATTTATTATTGTTATTTTTTATGTTTATACAATGGCAATCCAAGCCCAAGTATCATATTAGTCCTACAAAACAGATAGTGCTTTTTATTAAGTGGGTGCGAAGCTTCCCTCGCTCACATTGATGTTACAATTGTTAGCCCTTAAATTTGAATGCATTTCCGATTATACGTATAGGTCTATAACTGCATTTTTTAATGTAACAAACATTTATGATATATTTATATTTAGTAAAGTTAATATTATTAATACATCTTTGTATAGACAACAAATAATTTATTGTTGGTAAAATATGTAGATCGATCGATTACGACACGGTTGGGTAACCTTTCGATTTATATTATTGTTGTTGTTGTTGTTAACATAATATAAATCAAGACTAGGTATAATGTTTTTCCCGAAAAACGAATGCTATATAATATGACAAATAGACTGTCGGACGGATAGACGGACATATACAGACAGACAGACAGACAAACGGACAGGTGTAGCCTCGCGTGTGCATTATATCATTTTTTTTTTTTGTACTTCAGGTACACAAGCGTAGCGTTTGCGAAACTCTATTGTACGGGTAAAGTGAACGGTGGTGATATATTATTATAACAACGACAATAATGAAAAATATCATAACAACAACACCGCGGTGGTGTGCAGGTAATGACGATAACAATCAAAACGTCCGGCCGTATCCAAACTGCCGACAAGGTCGTCCGAGCCGTCTGTATGCCAATCGCCAAATCAAATTCGCCGCCGTCTTGTGTTATGTGTTAAGGCACCTATAATACTCGTACAGAGACGCGTAATGATCGGTGTTTGCGCAATGTGTCCGATGCGAATCGAAGACGGCTGCTGCTGTTGCTGCGGACACGCCACTCGGTCGTTAACCCAAAGCAAAAACGAAATCGAAAAAATCCGATTTCCTCTTCCCGTGCGCGACGGATACGCGTATGATATCATTACGCATTTATACGCATTATTTTGTATATATTATGTGGGTCACGTGCAGGCGTGCGTGTTTCGACCTAATAATGGACAATAAAAATATTATTGTTTACCACAGAACTGTTCTCAAACGGTTCTCCGCCGAGCCCTAGTGCCATAGGCGGAAATTTGGTGAAATTACTGGGGGGGGGGGAGGCTGAGCATTATATTTCTCATTGCACCCAAGGCCGTATCTAGAAAAAAATTTCGGGGGGGGGGGTCCAAAATCTGTAATATTTATGTTGGTATTAAAAATAAATATTTATTTAGTTAAAAATTTGTACACTATTTAGGAAATTTTGGGGGGTGTCCGGACCCCTTGGACCCCCTTCAGATACGGCCTTGGTTGCACCTATATAGGCACTAATGTCCTAGTCGCTCACAATTATTTATTTCAACAAGACAATTTACAAAGTTTGACATACTAAACAATTTAACCATAATTCAGTATAAAAACAATAATGTGCCTTACTTTGAACATTTATTTCTAAACAGAAAAAGAATTAAAAGTAGCATATTATTACGTAATTTCATCGAAACCGAGACGACGCGCGACGCGACGCGGACGACTGCTAATAAACAACCAATGCGGGTGTTATTACTTATTAGTTATTATTAATATTACATTAATTACGATCTTTCCAAGTTATGACAATTGACAATAAGTTTGTAAAATCTTACTAATTTAATTTAATTTTTATCATAGAATATTTATTTATAATTTATTTTGTAATCCAGATTTTAAAAGTGCATTTTTCAATTATACTAATTATTATATATTTAGTCACATTAAAATTGTGATGGCCAGGGGGGGCTAAGACCTGTACTTTAAACTTCTGGGGGACTTAGTCCCCTCTAGCCCCCCCCCCGATTTCCGCCTATGCCTAGTGCTCAGAGGGAGTCGATAAATATTTAAAACGTAGGTCCCCGTTTTACATCATTTAAAAACGATATCTGCACTTGGATCGTATAGTGCTTTAGAAATTAGAATTTCAAGTTTAAGTTGGTTAAATAGGTAAATCAAAATATTCCCCATGAATTGCATCCTCAAAGGATCTGTTCAGCCGGCCAATTATTAAAAAGTATACAATTTTCATTGGTGCAGGAACCGTTGATAAGACGGAAAGCAGAACAGTGACAAAATATATCATTGAAGGTTTACGGCAAGTGTGCGTATTACACCCTCAAATGACAGAATAGCTCTTAAAAAAATTAAAAATGTATAAATACATTAAATACATTTTTTTAAAACTCTCTTAATTTTATATGTATTATAACTATATCAACTATAGGCACCATTAAGTTCAAGGTTCTTATACAATTGGTTTTTCAAATTCATTTAACTTGTTTTAAAATAAATATATGACAAAAAAAATTCAGCTAGTTGTAGATTTGCTACGTTACGTGTATCAGACAGAGACAAGTAGACAACACAAGTGTAATGTTTTCTTAAAGGTTTACCTAGAGTGATTGTTTATGTCGATCCTGCCCACCGTTTAAACAATTGTTACGATTATATAAAAGGAACATTCCTAAGAAACTCTGAAACGTTCCTACGGAACTTCCATTAGAGTTCTAAAAATATTCCAAAAACGCAATATGCAGTGTTGTTTGAAACAATGAATAAAACATTACTGTGCCGTAACTTTATATTCCATGTATATGATTTTGCGAAACATAATTTTATCATCACTCTACGCTTGAACTCGATCGTCTCGAAAATCCTCTGAACGAGTAATCATATAAAATTATGATGTGCAAACGCATTACTCTCCCTCCCCACATATCTTGATGAAAAGTTTGGAGAACGCTTCTTTGGAAAAACTAGGGTATAGTATAAACTATATACTATAATATATGTAATATGTATATAGTGATTTGGTTGATTTAGGAAACGTTTGATTTCTTAACTGGATTTCGTTTGAAAGAAAACTCTTGACTTGCTGAATATTAAATTGTCTAATTCACTTTTAAAGAAACTTTTTAAATTTTCAATCTCTTCGGTACCATGCATATCTAAATTTGAATTTTTTTTAAAAGCCTATTTTTAAATGATTATAAAATCAAATACATTGCATGATAGCCTTTTCAAATTAAACCATAATGTGTTTTTCCTTTCAAATTATTGAAATGTTGAAAAACCAATCGGTTTGTAATATCTTTAGTTTGAAATATTATTATTTTTAAATCATTTTTGCACCTATAATTATTGTAATAATAATAATAAAAATATACCTAAATATTTTATAGTACAGTTTTCAAAACAATAAAAACTAACTGATATTATAACGTTATGTACGAATTTAAACATTTTAATAAACCAAAAAACATGTAGTTTATGGCTATAAGTTTTATACAGCTCTAAAGAGTAGAATAATTATTCGGTAAAATCGTATTACCCATGTTTATGATGATCAAGTAAGTATTCAATCAAAAGGACTTAATTCGGTAGTTTCCTTTACATCAATAATACATCATCATCATGCTGCAGGATACCGATGACTATAATATAGTATAGGTATACCATATATTAGGTACGATTACCAGTCGTCGGATACGAGTAGATTTAAGCAGACTTCCGGAGTTCTTTTACCGCTCGATAACAAAAATCAAAACCTTCCCGCTGAGAATCTAAAAAAAAAAAACATAAATGAATAAATGAAAAACGATAAATCTGCGGGGCAGACGAAATGCGCGCGAATAGGAAATCAATCGCGTCATCCGCGCTTACGTAACTCGTCTATACACGACAAATTATACTTTAATAATATTATTGTCGGACTGTAATAATCCAGTACTAATGGCTGATAAAAAAATCAAAAAAAATCACACTATTATATGCGAGTCGAATCGCACACGCCGGAGATAAACTAGGTAAGTATGCGACCGTTTAAAGACTGCGATATTTTTACAGATTGTTTCACACGCGCTCGATAGACGTAATAATGTGCGCCGCAAAAGTCGCGTTGTGCAACGTTTTGGATTTTCCCGTCGCGTTCTCATAAATTTTCCCTTTCGATTATTCGTCATTTTCTCCGTCACGGACGGTCGGCAATGAGGCCGCGCGTAGCCGAAAAACGTTGTATTATGAAGTGTCTACGATATGTATATAATCATCAACGCCAGAGATGTTATACAGGCGCAGAACATTGTGCCGTCCTGTCACGTGTGCTGATCTGTTTTTTTAACGTGTCGCAGCCATCGATCAGTTTAACCGTAGCGATTAATATTATATAATTATTATTTTTTATTATCATTGCTGTTATCGGCTATAACGATCTTGGCCCATATTCGCGTAGACGCAATATGCTCTCAATAACGTTACAGTTTCACGATTTTACCCGAAAACAGCGCACAATAAATGCAAAAAACACATTACGCTTCTACAATTTATTTATTTTAGTAATTATATTGCTATTTATGTAATGTCGTTGCAAGACCTGAAATGGAATTATTGAAACGCGTCCGACGTCTTTATTTTTACCACGTTTATATCTATCTTGAACATTTTATAACGCGGATATTTTATACCCTTATTAGGTCGGTAGGTAATTAAAATACTGTTACGTAATGAAAAAAAACATAGATTATAGTAGTTAATGGTTTTGAATACGAAAAAGTTTTCAGCATTTAATCAATGCTTCTTTTTTTACCATGCGTCTAAAAAACAATGATATAAAATCCTTGTAATTCACCGATATTGTGCTCTGGTTTAGACAACTCATATATTGGGTTCGTTAATTTTACATCAAACAGATCTTGATTTACCCTCATCGGTATTGCCACCTTTAATATGTATAGCAGTTGCTCTTGTTTAACCGCAAGTTCACAACCACCAAATGTCCTTATAGTTAAAGTCGTTGTTAATATAATCTTAAATGCCAAACATGCGGAAACGAGGAAAAAGGTTTTCCGTTGATGTCTTAGGGCATTTTTCGTTGCCAACTGCAGCAACTATAGTGAGTTCAACTCAGTAGTTTTGAGCTCGCTCAATGTTCTACATACATAAAATATAATACAAATCTCAACTGCGATGGTCTTATATCGGATTAATAATATGCAGTTTACATAAACACATGAGAAAAAGCGGCGGTAGACATGATACATATAACATTATATGCTACAAGTCACAACCACGTGTTGAATACTCGTTTGTGTCTCGCTACGCTCGCCTGAGCACCTGCAATCAGTGATATATATGGTGTTGGTGTATTATTATTATTATTATAAATTAGAAAGCAAAAAAACTTTAAACGGTTAGAAAAATGATTCCCGTTGGATTTAGCCATTGGTCTTACAGATTTTATAGAATTTTTCAAATCGTAATTTTTCATAACAATTATAGTTTATGATTTAATATTATAGTTTAAAAATAAACTAAGAATAGGTACTATGAATAATGTTTATATAATTAAATATATAAGTATTTTAGTTGTATATGACAATAGTTTCGCTATGAGTTATCTTGAAGTGTAAACTTTTAATTTCATAAACAATACCAAAATGTGTATTGAGGTAACTAAAAATAAATACAATATTTTCATAATACAGTCGTGTATAATTATTATTCGTAAGAATAATCATATCAAAACCGTCTTCACTTAAAAAATGAATAATTTTTTCAAAAACATTAGCCCCTGCTTGCTTTATACGTATTATTGACATGTATATAATTAAGGAACATTGAACAAGAGAGTTGTTTAGAATATCATTACTTATTATTATTGCAGTCGAGCATGCCTTCTCTCAAATGTTAACTTAAACTGCAATACAAGGGATAATATATTATCTGATAAATCGTAATGGGAAAATCGTAGTAGGTAGATATTTTTATATCTTTAATTTTGGTAGTGCGGTTTTACTTGTTTATTTCCCACTGTATAATAATAATATTAATATGTACCTAAGCATTACATGGGTGTAGGTTAACACGAGCTTCAAATAACTCGCTATAATCTCGAATTTGTTGTAATTTTTTTCCTGAATACTGAATAGTCTATATATAGAATTAGGTAGTTTTAAATTATTCGATTTCGAAGCGTAGGCATCACAACTCGCAAGGATGTTTCTGTACAGCAAACTAGTATTAAAATATCGTTTGTTGATAACAGTAACATAACACGACCATGTACATGGTGTCCACTCGGTGTATCTAATACAATTTATTAAAATATTATTTTTATTATCCATAACAGTTTTGCGAATAATTTTAATTAATTTTGCATTTTGAGCAAGGCCGGTATAGAATTCCCCAAATGTGTCCCTTTCATCGCATTTAGGTGGTGTCTAGGGGGTGCTTAGGTGATAGCAGCCACAAATAATGGGATAATGTTCTTATACTAGTGTATTTATTTGTAAAATTCAATAAATAAAAAATGGCTATGAACTAGTATGACACGAGAACGATTTTTAAACTTATTACCACGTTAAATATAAAAAAAAGATTTAACAAATTAATTAAAAACTTAAGGTATAATTAATCAAATTGACACTGAAGGCAAAAAAAAAAACTTTAATATGGACCATGTTTGCAAAAAATTGTACATCTAAGTCAATTTTTGGGTCAGTTAATCATTATTAATAAATAAAATTAAAAAATTAACAGAAAAAAAATTGTGTGAATAAAGTAATTTGTATCGTAATAATAGTTTTGTATAATTTTAGCATCCCCAAAGTTTAAGGTCTATAGTTTTGACAATGGACTCTTGTGAACTTAGCAACGCACACATTTGTCAGTTAGTTTTTATAGATTATTAGACAACTACTTTCAATGTTTGACAATGTTATCGACACTAGAAATTTTTTAAATTTTGAGCTGAATTTGACGGGGTTGACGTCTGACGAAATGTACCTATACCTATATATAATATTATTATGTAAATCATTAGGATGTCGATCAGAAAAAAAATCTAAAGCCAGTACCGCAAGTATAGGATTCAGTAGTACGGATTAGTGGTGTTCGATGCGGGGGAGGGGAACGTCTCGTCCGGGTGCGTTTTTTTTCAGACTTGCAAAACCGTGATTGCACAGGTGTCCGCGCGGTAATCGCGGCCGCGGGCGACTTATATCTGAAGGTTACGTGTGGGGGAGATTATTCGATGCCCCGGGCGTGCGTGACAGACGACTTCGCCGCAAGAGTCGGGAAAAAACGAAAACGACCTACCTATATATAATATATTGTGTGTATTATAATATGTTAATATATATAGTGTTGCTGTAGTACCATTGCGATCTATATACAGTGGACAAAAAAATTATATAATGCAATATCATATACTCACCGATGTAATATCGTACAATATAATATTACTTGTGAAAACAATTTGTATTTTTGTGTGTTGGAAGACAATTGGTTAAAATATCGTCATAATATAATGATGTTCAGAGTAGGTATAATTATACCTACGATTTTAAAAGACGACTACCTCTCTTATCTATATAATGTTAAAGTGGAGAGCTCCGCTCATTATTTTAATGTGCCATATTTAGTCGTAGATTTTTTTTTTATCGCCGAATACTAAGGACTTTCAATAGTTCATGTTCGTGTTGGACGTCGGTATGTAGGTAGGTACTGCCTGATTCCAGTATTTGGATCAACAACATTTTTTTCAATTATTAGTAGTAGTATATTATAGTAATTTAACGTTACATCAAATGACTTACCGGAACAAAAATTCACCATTTCACCCAAAAATCAAAAAACAAATATATTATGGTTATACTTATTGGAACGACGATCAATAATTAAATTTTATATTGCAATCAAATAACTATAACAACCTTTTGAAGCTATATATATTGCTATAGACGTATAAGCTGATCATAAATAATATTTCCTCACACCCTGTGTCGGTACGTATATTATACTAGTAATCATAATATTATAGTCAATAAAATGTTATAAAAGCGACAACACGTAATCAAAGTTAAATATCTTTATTAATCCGTTATCAAAGTTAAATTTCTTATAGTTTTAGATTTTATACATAGAAAAAAAATATTGCAACGGATTATAAAATAATTAAAAATATCTTATGTCATTAAAAATAGTCAAACATCTTGACAAATATAATTTGTTTTCAAAAATGTTGTTTCGTATAGTATCTTCAAAGTTCAAACTATTCAAAATATTTTTAAAATGTTTAAAATATTCTTTTCGAGGTAACGAATGTTTTCAGTTAGTTTAATCATCATGACGTATAGGTTAGGTAGTCTTATAACCTATATATAGGCACCTATTATGTTATATTATCAGAATCGAGGGGGGAAGTCTCGTGAAAACGAACAAAACCTTCGGGTATAATAATACACGTTGTTGGCTGTATGTACGCGTGTATAGTAAGCAGTTTAAATTCATAATAATAATATAACGACCTGTAGTTGGTGGCCGCCTAGGAGACGACCCGTTTGACAGTAAAGACGTAGTATATGTGTCAGTGGCGACGAAGATACGTCGACGGCTGCGCAACCGCGTTCGATCAAACGCTGTCCTTCGTCGAGGAATATGGGTGTTTTTTTATTAAAAAAATCTATTTCGATTCTCCTGCAGATATAGTAATGTTATGTACGTTTTTTTTTTTTTTATCAGCATTGGCTCATTAGTTTAACGCGAATTTTGTGATTAAAATAACGCTCTGCGCCGCCGCTGCAGTAAACGCGATGTAGGTATATCATCATTATCATAATATTATACATAGTTCATACTAAGTCACTTGTGCGTTTGCATAATAATATGTTTTCGTGAAAAATCCGAGCGTATAAAATGCAATAATAATTATGAAAGCCGTAGTACCGACGACGAAAGTGATCGCGGCAATACAGTTGCATTACCTATGTGTATATAAATTGTATACTGCACGAGAGAGCATTCATAAAACTATATAATATCTCGCGGTTGTAATATTCAACGAAAAAAAAACGATTAAAGAATAATAATTTACGATTACGAATAAATCTGCCACTTTTTTTCGAGCGAAAACGCATAATAGGTACGAGTTTCAAATCGTTAAATTCGCGAGTACGATATTATGTTCCCGTTGCAGTTTACATTAAGAATGTTAATGCGATTGAGACGTGTTTAGATATTCAAAGCAACTGACAAGAACGTCTTAATATCATTCGAAGTAAATCGTAAATTCCGTCCGCATAAATTGCAGCAATGCGCGTCGTCGTCCAAAAAGTTCCAGAGCTATAAAACTAATTGAACCCGATTTTTTTATTTTTAAATAACAGACAAAATATATGTTATTCAGAAATCGCGTGCATAATTTTTTATTTTTTTACCGACCGAAAACTCAACTGTGTTGCAACCTGTTGCCACTATACATGTTCAGCACGCAAGGATGTAGAACCTATTTATATATAGAATATATCATTACATCAGTGGCGTGAGGGTTAACATTTATGAACCATGATGCACAACATTTATTTCAGTACCACCTGTATGTTTATAGCACCCATCCCAACTATTCACATATTTTGACAATATATAGTCATTTGTCCAAAACAACAAGTTGAAG
This sequence comes from Neotoxoptera formosana, assembly GCA_022818045.1. Classification (NCBI taxonomy): domain Eukaryota; kingdom Metazoa; phylum Arthropoda; class Insecta; order Hemiptera; family Aphididae; genus Neotoxoptera; species Neotoxoptera formosana. The sequence continues at coordinate 30,221,067 of CM040633.1, forward strand.
AAAACTAAAAACTGATAATTATGTGTACATTACCGTCTTTTACAATTTATCCACTCATCCATCACAATGACGTCATGACACCGCATTAGCTGTTATATCCTATATATTATATAGTTTTGAAAAGTATGTAAATTTATGATCTAGGGAGTGATCACGAGGTTCAACCCCTGGCTTTATCCTTGTTGAAAATGTATTACTCTGTATAGAAAATATACAAATTTCATCAAACTTGTTAATTATTAACTTGTTATGCTATATCAAACATTATCAACACTTGGTTTATATTTAATAGTGGTTGAAACTTTTAAACTTTCCTGATACCTCTAAAATTTTTGTCAAAATTGGTCTAATAGTTTTTGATTCTATAATATGCTACAAACATATAATAATTTCCATTTGTTGAGTTTTGTTGTACCAACATATTTTGAATATCAATAACGACCAGTTAAATATTATTTTCTATATTTAAAAAATATACCCAATAGCAACGTACGTCTGTGGGTCCGGGTAAAAAAAACATTACATTTTCGTCAGCCAAAACGAAATTATTTGTTTGAATAACGAAGCCAAATATGAATGTACAATTATTATTGATTTCCATATAATATACTCGTATATAGATGTCCATAAAGGTGCGTTATTGGACGTCGAAAGTTAGTTGTACCGGCCGATAGAACGATCGGCGCGCGGCGGCCGCACGCAGTGTTGGTGGTCGTAAAACGTCTGCGCAAATAACGTAAGGTCAACCTGTTGCATTCCTGTTGCATTATTACCGCGAATCGCTAACCACCTTTGAAGAATTTCGTTGCACTTTCCGAATCGTATAATTTATGCACCTATACGTTTATGTGTTGCATTTATTTTACTCGACTACCGGCCGACACCACAGCGCCCTATATATTAATTACACTGTTCGAGCGCGACGCGACCGCAGCGGCGGAAATCAATCGAACATATTATTATAATGATCTATTTATTTTGCGGGTCCTTGAGGCGCGTGCAATACGCACGCATCATGACGCATAATATTTTATATTGTAAGTATCTATATATTATAGATAAATAAATAATTATCATAATGATTATCGTATAATAAAAAAACGTAGCGGACCGATTTCACGCCGCTGCGCTGAATCGATATTATACCTACATCATTAATAATAATAATAATAAGAATAATAATAATAGTGCCTACAATCACTAATAAACCTAATTATATTTTACTATCAGGTAGGTATATAAACTGTAATGTAAGCTCTTCCGGCGAAGTGGATTATTATAGGTAGGTATATATTATATGGTCACAGAATGCCCAATTTCTTGCTAATAATAATAATAATAATAATAATAAATAATCACTGGAGATCGTATCCAGGCCGATAATGAAAATCGTATACGGTACACCATTATAATAATAATATAATATGCGTTTTTAGGTATGTGTACATAATATTAGCATGTAATAATGCGTGCGTGGCTAAACACTAAAATATCTAAACGGGCTGTACATTTATAATATATTATGATAGGTACTACCGCTGCTGCAGCGTGTTGTGCGCACGGTAAAACGTAATAATAATAATAATAATAATAATAATCTATATGCTCACGCACTACCGAAAAAAAAACCGATCTAATACCGTGTATGATATTATATATACGCAGTGACCATCGACTCTCTCTAGAGAGAGATCGCTGAAAAATATCGGATCCGGTACGAACTATACGGCCTCAACGGCTGTACGTCATAATATTAGGCGCGACGTTCAGATACAACATATAATATTATACTCGTATAACGGTGGGTGTAATATTATAATAATAGTAAAATAATAATACACCCGCGGAGAATGCCGCCGCCGTCCGCGAACCCGCAATGAACCACACGAAAAAATATCGTCCTTATATTAATCGGTTTTCGTGCGTGTGCGGCCATTAACAACCGATATGTTATACATACGTGTATAGACTACCTATTATTATCATTATGGTAGCCGCTAATATTATAATATTTTAACTGTCGTGTACGAACTCGCGCAGAGATATCGCCGAGCGGCGTAATTATAATAACGGCATATTATGTACGATCGACGGACAGGTTTTTCGAAACTATAAGTACGTTCGGTGCCCGGCACTTGGTCCTTCCACCCGTCGACTCACCACGTCAACACCCCCGACGAAATATCATATTACACACACTATTCACCGGATCGGACGCAAAAATCGTCAGTCCAGTTTTTGGTGACCCGAGATCGACATACCTAATGATTAATGAATATAATAATATAACGAACGAGCGAATCGGACAAGTTCACCCGGACACACATTATATTATACGCGTACAATACGATGTTCGAAAAAAGTTAAATAATTGGAAAGTTATGACTTTATGAGTAATCCTAATTGAAAATGAAATGCTAGTATTTTAGTTTTTTTTTTTAAATGATACATGACCAATGACCTCCCGAGGCCTCCCTTTTACCACGATTTAGAGAAGAGAAAAAAAAATGTTAAAAAAACTCCACTGCCTTATTATATCTTTTGAATTGTGCCTACTAATGACTTTCCAATTAATTAACATACTGAATGAACGCAGAAAAATGAAAAGCTTCAATTTTTTGGCTATAGACAACACTTTATACGTATAATATTATATTGTGCTGTAACTCTGTAAGCGTTATTTATTATTATGTGACTGCGGGTTAAGGATTTCTTATATCATGCAGTCTTGCAGGTGAGTAATACTATAGGTATAACTTACTATATAATTTACTATAGGTATACGCTGCCTGCAAGTATCCGTGCCGTGTGACGATACTGTATAGTACCGCCTATATTACACTGGAGTGCGATTTTGCGAATTTAGTGAAAAATACGTGTTAGCTTGTATCGAACGTCGTCTCGCAATTTTTAGCCTCATATAATTTTAAAAAAACAGAATTACGTTTTAACGCAGTATAACTTACCCAGCTATGGCCGGACACCGTAACAGTAAAAAGTTTTCACCAAGACTTGTTGAGTTTCAAACATACATACCATAGCACATAATATTATAATATGTACATATTTTAATATAAGGTCACAATATACCGCTGCAGAGATACCGCGCTGTACGGTTTCTTAATCGGCCTATATACTGTACAGGGTGTCCTAAGAGCTTATACTCGCGACATAAACACTTCTGCAGGCTGATGTACACATAAGCGAACGAAGCGGCATTTCGTGTGAGTCGACACCGTTTCTAGTCACCCCGTGCAGTACATATACAATAATAATAATATAATATAATACATTATAATATGTATATGCTAGTGGCGTAACCATCGTAACCATTAATACAAATAACCGTAACATAATATAACGCTTGTCATTAAATAACACAATGCGATCTGGGTTAAAGGTTAAACAGTCAAAGACATAACGCGTCGAAAGTCGCTTGCGTTATAACATTAGTCAACGCACTGCGCACATGGTTTGAATGTGTTATACCAAAAGAAAAAAAGCATTCTACGTAAAATCCTAAGCGAAAAATATGCACAACATCGTATGGATAATACAGTCTATTTCATAAGAATATATAATATAAATAATATTCAATATATATATATATATATTTTATGAAAATTGAAAATCGACTATAAAATAGTACATTGATACATAACATACCATCGAAAAGTAAAAATAAATATAGCCGATTTAATAGCATTAATATTATCGGTTACTCCGTGGAAACAAATTTATTAGTTCAGACGGATACGATGGAAACGTAAGGATTTCGTACTAATGGCATGAGAATTATCTTGATGCCCATGAGTTCAAGCCTCACATTGGGCGCCGCTTTGTCGTTTAAGCCGATTACTCCCGACGTGTACAGTGACCGCATATCAAGCGATCACCGCTGAAGAACCACTTTTTGTCTTCTCGTATTTCTTATTTATCAATATATTATCATAGTTTAACCTAGTTTCCTATGTTGATGTCTACATAATATAGTTATTGGCCTACTAATATTTACTATAAGGACTAAATTATAAATTTGGTTCATATTACATAATTGTTTTCTCAACTTAGGTTTTTGCATTCTAATACTGTATATTTTGTTTTGCAATAGTAGCAACGTATACCTGTACCCTGACTTAATGTATATACACACATCTAAATAATATCTAATACATAATACAACAAAACATAATATGATCGAACAGATAAAGTGGCCGCCAGTGACTGTATTAAGATATTTCAGGGATAAATATGCGCAACGTCACGCTGCGGCTCGACTACAATCGGACTTTGATTCTGACATTTTGGTTTATAAAGAATGTATTAATACCTACCTATGCCTATTTGTATTACGATTCTCAGCGTCAGACGTTATTGAGAGCAAAAAAAAAAAAACATAATCGAACACGAACGGCTGAAAAGGATAGAACCGCAGACGACGTGAATACAACATTATTATGATATTATATGTATAATATAGGCAGTGTCGGTGTAAATTATATATATTACGTATACTAAAATCTAGTGATCGTCCCCCCGCCCGCGTACACGAGGCACGTCATAAGTAATGCAGTCGTATGGGCTACGAGAGTTATTAGTTATTATACCTTCGTTGCGGAGATTTGGTTATTATAACTGTATAAGTATTATATCATAATAGCATCACGCGTGTTCTATACTTATATCGCAGCGGCCATATTACGCGCGTGGCACAATGGTTCGTGTGCACGTGGAAACGGCGGTTTAATTGAAACGAATAATTCACCCTCGACGCACAAACTGTCACGGTCGCCCGTGATGTCCCGAGGTCAAACGCGCGAAAATCGCCTGCGTTATTGAATTAAAATAAAAACGTCGTTGCCGAATACAGAACCGATGGAATATTATACACAGGTAGATAAAACGATTTAAAAATATAATTGTATATAATATAATAATATAATAGTGTACGCACGAGCCAGCGGGGGTGATAAAACTCGACATGATAGATATTCTCGTTTTACTGCAGTCGGCATTACTGTTATTACTTATTATCATTATTATATGCCATTATTACAGCACGGTACGGTACGGTATTTTTATTATTATTATTTTTTTTTTTATCCTTTTCCTTCGGGACACGTATGTAGTCTTCACTACGGACTATGGCATGAGAACACAAGCGGCCATCCTCGTCCTCCTCGCCTATAATACTACATTATAAAAATGTAAACAATATTAAACGTGTTTTTACTAAAAAAAATATTAATAATGTAGTGAGTATGGAAACAGTTATAATATTATATAGAACACATTGCATTTTAATAGTATTTTCTACAAAATATTATGTAGGTACTTAAGCGACGGCAATGCATTCTTGAACTGAGATCTTGAAATGGAAAACAGCGGTATAATATTTATGCTTATATTTGTTTAATGAAAGTCCACCCACGGTGGTTTTATAATATGAATGGTAAGCCGGTACACGTTTAGTATTTGCGATAAATCATAGACGAGAATTATTGTCATTGTAAAGTTAAATGTACACGATATGTTCCAAACCGTATAGGATCATGAATTAGACCTGAAATCAACGATATATACATTATGATACGCGACTATATAGTGTATAGTGTATAGACGACTGAAATGACCAAAGTAAAATACCTTTCGATGGCTCGTTGCAAAGCTCAGATTTTGAATATTTTCATAGGTACTACATAAATATTGTAAAATCATCGGAACTGAATTCATAATATTGTACATCACATGTTATCGAGTATTAGAGTGCGTACACGACAATGAGTAATTTTTCTAATGCTTATTGAAACGACCTCAAGGTTTTCGTCAATGCTTATCACGAGTGGGTAGTAGGGAGATCATGTGATCTATTTATCTATGTATATATGATATATCACTATATTCACGATACCTAGAGGAGACATGTGAGGTCTTCACTCCCAGTGGAGTGGGATCTAGTTGGAAATCGGATGACGCAATCGGACGACAGCACGGGGAAATTGCGATTGCGTAGAATCACACAATAAATTTCTTTGCACTTTGCTTGAATCGATGACTGTGTGAGTCGCAGTGACTTCTGCGCCACTCCGGCCCCAATGAGTATTTATTAAATATTTATTTAGACAAACGTCTGTTACACGAAATTGATTGTGGTTAGCGAAAGGACTATTGCAGATATTTATATGAAAATAAAATAAGCAACTGTCATTTATAGTTTATTGTAATTCAATTAGTTGTTCGAGTAGTTGTCAGAAGATATTATTCTATAAAATTTTGATTAAGGAACAAGTATAGCTATTTTGATTAAACCATATTGTGTAAATATTAAAACATATTAGAACGTCGTCGAAAAAAACTTGTAATTAATTAGATACCTAATCAAATTTTCTAAAATTATCAATGTAACATAATAATATACTTAAATGTTACCTGTATGCAAGTGTGTCAATATTTACTTAATAATATGTGAACATACAATTATTTTATCTTATAGTTAAATAATGTTGTATTAAAAGGTTAGATAATATATATTTTGGGTATAACATAACTGATAAGATACTAGTTTATTTGGTTTATGGTATTAAGCTCAAAAATTAATTTGATAGTTTAATAATGAATATGTTTGGAGCATTATAAATATTATGACAGCGTATAAAGTATGTTATAATATAATTACTATACTATATATTTACTATTTTAATGTGTATATAATAATTTTAGAATATTTATAGCTGATCATGTTTAATGACCATCGATTGCCAATTTGATTAGAAAACGACTAGCACAACGATAATGAGCCTATAACCAGATATTTTATAATTGGGAATTGGGATGTATAATGTATATAACTATATACATTTATTAATATTAGGTAGTGTTATGAATTAAAATAACACTGTAATCGCGTACTGTTGCCGTTTGCAAGTATCGTTGGAAACATACACATTTGTATACAATGTATATCATTAAATCAATCTCAGTTTTAAATGTTATATAACGATTTTTTAATTATACACTTATTTTTTTAATTCAATGATTTGTCATAATTCAAAGTTGACCGAGTTGTATAGTTCAATAATATAATTTATGCTGCAAATGTATTCATTTTAGATACCATTTCTATATTAGAAACTTTTATTATTAGCAACCGTATGCAATAAGTAGACAGAATGAAATCAGGAGAGCACCACTTTTCTACGACTAGATGAATTTTACTGGCATAGATCCAATATATCAATAATAATAAGCCGGAAACGGGTTATTTTAACTGGCGATGGGATTTTTTAATGAAAGTTTGAATATCAGACTATATACAGCAGTTCTCAGATGGTCATTTTAAATCATATGTCAATAAAACAGAACAACAAATAAAAAATTCTCAAAATTCTTTAGTTACCTATTCGAAAAATAGTAATGTCACCGAGTTTAAATAGGTTGGTATCAACTATTTATAATAATATATTATGTATTTATTATTGCCACATAACTTGTAACTCCTAATAATATATTATGTATTATAAAAATAATACGTTCGACGCGACTTCAATGACAATGTTTATTATAGAAACTAGATAGGTATAACTACAATATGAAATATAGTATAAACATAATATTATTATAACACAGTTAATGGGTTATCGAATGCAAACGCGGTCAATGGTAATAATAATAATAATAAAAATATAAAAAATTGTAATAATTTGTCGTTTGAGTTTGAGTTGTTTTCATGGAAAATATGATCAATGATCATGTTTGTTTATTATATTAATATGTAGGTATTATAATAATAATGTGTACCTTATATACCTACTTTATCCGCCGAGAAATTTACAACTGACGCCAACATGCACAACAGTTGGTTCGTGTCGTTTGAAATTTACCCACAACTATTATGTACGCACATATTATTATTATATTATACACTGTGTATATACATACGTTATATGTATACGCGACGACCATATTACTGGTTTGTACTCGTAAACTTTTGCGCACGCCGTATTTGGCGGGATCGGGACAGTCGGTAAGAGGAATATTAATATCAAATGAACGAATAAAAACGACGATTATGCCGACATAATATTATTGTACCTACATTATATACATACATACATATGTACATAAGTATAATATTATTGTAATAAACAGAAAACATCCTACGCCGAATACTGCTGCGTACTTACTATGTACATATATACGCTAAACGTAATATATATATAATAAAAGTAGGTACCGATATAATAAACTTGCACGTACACTGCAGCGATGCGTTTGCCAGTAAATAAATGAAACGAGTAGTGGAGACGCGGTAGGTAGGTAGGTATACGCAGTTGAGCAAGCGTATTATGGTTCATATATTTTAATTTTATATTATAATAAGCTAGCAACGAGCATAATAATAATAACATAATAGTATATTAATACGATAACAATGATGATTGCTCATCTATAATAGCAGACCGGTCGTGAAAGAGAGAAAATCTCGTAATAATATATTTTTTTCTTTTTATTTTGAATTGTATAACCTGCAGCTTCATCCACAATGTATTACACGGATTGCTGCTTTTACGTTTGCTCTTTTATCACAGTTCCGGCTCTTGATTTTGGTTTACGGTTATTTATTGAAAATTATTCGGTTCTTTTAAAGAACTGAAACCTAAACGAAAGTATTAATTTTGACAAAAAAATAATAAACTAAATATGAGTCCCGCCGGTGAAAACGACATAAACGAAAAAATATAAACAAATAGAGTACCTATACTCGAAACAAGTAAAATAGATAACGACCTGCAGTTTATACAACTGAGTTAAATATATGTCATGTATTTTACAAATTAATAAAAATTTTCAAAATCAAAAAAAAAAAAACATTTTTAACAATAAATGTAGAATTTTTGGTTAAAATGTAAAGTAACATTTTTTTTACGTTTAACGGGACTCAGTAATAAAACATGGAGTCAATAAGTATTATATTTTAAATTTCACAGGACAAGAATCATTTAATCAATAAAACCATCTTAGTTCCAGTCATCTCTAGTATTATAATGCTCAGTGGCAAATAAATTCCCAATCACCCCGCTGCACGCAATAACAACATAATATTTGTAGGTAAAATATTATGGAAATGTATTAATGTATAATAATAATATGCATATAACCGTACAGTGGATGGTTACTGATTTTCTCAACTGTGAAAGACGGGATAATAATATTTCAAGTATATTTTCCGGTCCGTTAGGTATTAATAAGTTACAAGTTACAACAAATTATACAGTTTTGCACTTTTTAGCGTCGTAAGACCAGCCGGAGTCGTCTTGACAGCAATTACGGACGAGAGGGTATAAAAAATACAAAAAAAAATTTTACCTCCACTTTGAATCACGGAAGAAGATGATATAAATCGCCGAGATTTACTGCCGTCCCTAATCAACAGCACATTTATCAAAAGCCGTCTCATCCGCGGCGCGTTTTTTATCTCATTTTCTCGTTCAAACACCATTTTTCCCTTCGATACTTCTCGTCGTCGACACAACCGCCTGTCGCGGACGACCTCGCTAGGCAGCGCAGTATATATATTTTATTGTATAATATTATATATATATATTTATATACACAAGCACACGTGCTAACGTGTTTATATATTTATTACAATAGTATACTATATATATATATATATATATGAGCGGAATAAAAAATATACGCGTGATAAGAAAGGAATAATAATAAAAAACGCGCCAGCCGCCCGGTTGAATTATACGGTCGTCCGACGATATTATAATATATATATAATGTATATATTTTATACGATTTTCGCCGCCGCGGCCAACAACTGTAACACGGCGACGGGTCAGCGCGGGTCGCACATTTACACGAGTATTTTATTATTGCGTACATGATTTTATTACACACACAAACTCACCCGAGTGCAGTTCAATATGCAGAATAAGTCGATGGCGATGGTAGCCGTGGAGGGGTGAAGGGTTTGCGGACGGGAGCGGTGGAGGGGTTAGCAACCTCCTACGACATCACGGTCTTGGACACGCGCGCGCGTACACGTAATACGTTCGATATCGTACATAAAATGTAATGCATCGGAGGCGTATAATATTATAATGTGCAGTATATAATGTGTCACTATATATTATAATATTATTATATACAGGGCGATCGATCGCGAGCTTACAGCGGCGGACCGACGACGACCCGATAGTAGGTGGTGGGTATACTTAATAATTTACGTTTTCTGCGGACGATCATCATCGAGTGTGGTCTTCGCCCTTTGGACTGCATGATATCGAATCATCGAATCTATGACGTGTTATTCGTACTCGTTTCCAAAATTATCGTAAAAGACCGCCTTCGGCTCGATGCCGCAGACAACGATGTTTCTTCGCATCATGCGTCTGCTTCGATACTTTATTATAATGCACCCTGTATATATAGGATGGGTGCGAGAGAGGGTGCACCATCGTACCCGGCCACCTCCTACTTACCCAACACCATGCCGCACTCTACTGTACCGGTGATTTACCACCACGACCGGTCACGTAAAGTATATATATTGCACTATACGAAGAAAACGCGATAAAACATTTTCCGATTTGTCGGTCTCGAGTTCGCGACAAACGGTGGTCGCGCGTGTGGGCGTATAGCACCTAAATATATTATGATTTTTCTTATACGCGAACGTCTCGCAATAAAAATATAATATCATACTACAGGTAGGCACTATATACACATAATATTTTATATTGTATATTATTATACATCGCGTGCGCCTATATACTCGTCGATCACGATCGCAATCACAACAACATACTATAATTGTATTATACATATATAAAATATAGGTTCTGTACATATGCGTGAACACGCGCGCCACGAAAGTCTTTCCGATCGAGTCAGCACTGATAGAGTAGCGTCGGTATACCTGCACTGTCGATCCGATCGATTGCCAGTGCGGATATATAGACATTTATCTGCAGATATAAATTACCTGAATCGCATATAAGCTGCAGTCGGGACTATCTGGCTTTCGCACAAGTTATTTTTTTCAAACTATTTTTTACTGTAATTTAAAATATAACAGCTAACCGTAAAACAAAATTTAGTTAATTTAGTGGTTATTATTATATTTGTATGATTATTGTGTATGAATTATGGTTTATATTTAAAAGGTGAAAAAAATGCTTCCCCGGGGCGCAAAATATCTGAATCCGACCTTGGACCGATTAAAGTATCAATACGAAACAAAATATTTCATAAAAACGATACCTTGAATATGATAAATACGTACTATTTCAAATGTATTAAAAATAAAAACGTACTATTTCAATTTCAAAGTCAAAAAACCCTATTTATAAATATAACTCAGTAAAAATTGTCTTGCCATTATTACTATAAGCCATTTTTATTGAAAATCATTTGTAAATCTAAGTTAATAGTGAGTGTCTAAAATATAATAAATATAATTATAGATAATGTATAATGCAAAGCGTTACGATAGCTTTGGAATAGTTGGAGGGACAAAGGCACCTGATGGTTGATATTATGGATATCGAAGAATCATAAATGACATAATCATAACTTAATAGTAAAATAGGTTCTAGGGGCAGATGACTAGATAAGTATTAGAACAAAAATGATATATTTATATACATAAATAATTAAATATATAAGGATTATTTGGACAGCTATAGTTTTTTTTAATGTTTTATATTATTGTAATTAATACTAAATTTGTTTTTTTTATAAAAATAAGGCAAGTAAGTTCCTTGTCAATGTGTTTAAGAGTCCCCGAATTTTTTTTTTGCACTAGGGCTCCCAGAGTTCTCGATCCAAACGGAATAGTGTCTGTAGTTTAACTTGAACACAGCCACCGGGCGAGTGACGATACACCTCACCGTGTCCACAGCTCGTAGTTTCAAGTGGACGACGCAACGTGCATTACTCCACCACCCCCCCCCCCCACCATTTCTTAGAATACTTGATTTTGTATTGCACTGAGGCTATATCGCAAAAATATGTTACCTCTTACTCACTTACTGTTATAATAATATCATAATCTGCGGCAGTGCAGCACGTATTGTAGCCTGTATATAGGTATGTCATTGTATTGTAAGGTATGTTGATCCATCCGCGAAACGTCGAGCGATATTCGAGTTTATGCAAATAAAGATAAATATAATATATTTATGTGCACAAAACGATATTGCGCGTGGACTATATGAACACGAGCTGAATACTGCATGTACACATTCCAGTCGATTTGCATAAGCGGGCTGAAATTTTTATTTCATACACACGCCATAAATATGTAACGCGTATACGGTCTAATAGTTAAAAACAATCCGATCGGGTATATAATATAATAATACTATAATATAATATTATTATATTATACGCGCATACATTAGGTATATGTTTGTGTATAGGTTCGGCCAAAGTCATATAATAAACATTTGAAGTCACGCGATGTCAGAACTGAACCGTTTTCAATAAAATATCATCGTATAAAATTCGATTAAAAAAATTAACCTTTACGATCACAGGTTTCTCATCTCTCTTAACATTATAATAATAATACGTACATGCTGTAAGACACGAACACGCGAGTTGCACGCTGCATGCATATTATTAATATTATAAATATTATACGAATACGACCTGCGAACGGTGCAGTCAATAACTGTCGTTTGTAGGTAGGTATTGTAGGTACCTGTACGATGTATATTCGAATGTTATTATTGAATTTATGGTTATGTTATTTTTTTTATGTATAGATAAAGGGTTCAACTTCCAGGTCATTATCCTAAATGTATTCAAAAATATGTTATTTTAACTCAACTTTACTTATTCGGGCTTATGATTATAATCGGGTTCATTATCGGATAATTCATTGTTCTGATAGTATTCAACGCGGGATATTTCTGCAGCCATCACGATGGACCAGCATCCGAGTTAGGTCCTATGTTTACAGAAAGTTCTAAACTGTAATAGTACGCTGTAGTAGTGCATCAGTTGTGTTCTACGATTTTTACAATCTTTGATTTGACGGAATGGGTAGTACACATCGGATCCGATGTCTCCTATGAGCTTGAACTCGTGAATATTAATTAACTATAATTTAACGTCAATATAATATAATATGAATATTAATCACACTTGAGTTGGAGCCAGGCGCGGATCCAGAAAATTTAACAGGAGGTGCTTTTTAAAAAAAAAATTATACCTTAAATAACATAAATTACGTAATTTATAATACAAATTAATTGTATTGGTGGTTTAGAAGACAGGGGGTGCCCGGCGAGAACCCATTGCCCCCCCTCCCCCCCCCTGAATCCGCGCCTGGTCGGAGCGCATGTTAAACATTAATATTTTGAATTATAAAGTATATAAATACAATAGTACCTATACAATATACCTACTGACTTCAAATAATAATAATTTCATTAAAAATGAAAAAATAAATATTAACAAAATTATTGAATCAATTCAATTTAGAGCTCTGCAGATTAAAATTTGAAATATTTTCTTTACTAAAGATATTTTTATGTTTGCGAAAAATAATTTACAGGTTATTCTTGTCATTTTTTCGATTTTTTTCTTCATTGCAGTTTTTTTCAACTAAAACTTCAATTTCTTATTAAATACTTAATAGCTTAATGAGTTTGGATGTGCCGTGTAAAAGATTGAACTAAAGTAGGAAATAAATATCTCGCTGGAATTTGTGATCCTCATATTATTAATATGACTCGAATTCAGACCTAATATTATATTCGGTAAAAACAGCACTTGCACGATCGTGTATATTAGTCTGATTTCGTGTGTAGCTTATAAATATAATAATAATTTTTAAAAATCTACAAAAAAAATAGCTGCGGGGACGAGACAGCCCTCCCTCCACCGACCAGAAAAAAAAAAGCAGATACAATAAAAAAACATATTTAATAATATAGTGAACGCGCGTATATTAAAAAAAACGATTCATTGTTTATGCGAAATTGCGCGGAACGTTGAGCACGCGAACCGCGTTTGTCCGTGGGGTGTAAGTATTTTGTTTTGGCAGAAAATGTCTTCGGATCGCACACAACGAACTCGTCCGCTCATCACGATAATATTATTATCGCGTTATAGTATCATCATTATTATTATTATTATTATTATTATATTATATGCGTGTACGACGGCGGTCTGGCCTCATTAACCCGGGCGCTGCCGCCGCTTTCGGGATACATGTACATAATATTATATTATATACTCTTTATACGATACGATAATATAATAATTAATATAATAATACGACGTGCGCCGGTTCGCCCGAACAAAACGAGTAGGTAGGTTAGGTTATAGGTACCTGCACCTACCTCTACCTGTGTATGACGAGTATACAATATATATAGTAATATTATAATACAATTTCATCACAGAGTAATAACAACAACACTATTAGAACGAGTAATATTATAATATGCGCGTTGCGCGTATCGCAGGAACGAAAACATAATATTATAACACGAAACGAAATGATATGAATATTATAATTTAGGTAGATACTGTATGAACGCACCGACCAATATAGCGTGAGGGAAATAAACAAAACCATTATTACGATAAATAATTATCGCGATAAAAGTTGCAGGACTCGTAGGAGGACGACTTTCGAAGTCAGCTCGCCGACAAGTACTTTTTTATTTTACCATCACTCGCTGCAGCGTTTATGGTGGCGGCACAGCGCTCATTGCGAACATGCCTCGCAGTGTACGTAAGCCTGAAGAATTTATTCGTATATATAATAATCTTCGAATACCTACCGATACAACGCGAGCGCATATATATTAATATATTATATGAGGAGGAGCCTTCGGGTGGTACATCGTTTAATTATAATAACAACATAATATTAAATATTATGATGAAGTGGGGGTGATTATTAATTATTGGGGCATTGGTAAAAAATATTATTTAGGTTTTCATATAATTAAACCATTACGATATATTTCATCAACACGAAATCATAAACGTATTTTGTGATAGTGCACTAATATAAAAATGAAAAAAAATAAAATGGTAATTATACGAAATTCGTGATGTTTAATACATTTATAGAAATATATATCTATCGCATATTATATGCAAGATCTGTCTTTTTTTCATTAATTTATAATTTTCCAAAATAATGTTTTGTAACAATCGTTTTTATCTAGGTATACCCTATACCTATAGGCTATATTACATACATAATGTTGAGGGAAATTAATGTCACCCGTTATATTGAACCATACGAAAATATATTTTATATTTGTCCATAACTAATAATATACTGAGAGCAACATTTATCTTAGGTGCTAAGTGCTAACGTATATTTTGACAGAAAAAAAGATGATTTTCTAACTACATTTTTTAATTTATCATTGTAAAATCATTCTTGTAATGAAACACAAACAATAATATGTTTTAAGCAATGAACAAATGTTTATAAAATATGCATTCACATCTTTTAAAATGATATCCAAAAATCGCTCAGAACCATTTTACCCTACATAACATTATTAAAATATCGCAACCTGGCAGTCGGTATGGTATAGTGCCACCGTCGATCTACATATTATAATATGCATATTAAAATACTAATACACGTTCGCTGGGAGGGGGGGGGGATAATTATAAAGACGGCCGACAATGATTTCGTGTACACTTTCACCCGGAGAGTCAGTGAAATTTGACCGGAGGACACCCGCCGCCAGACCGCGTGTGCGTTGTCGGGTATTAAAATAATACGATACGCCGTACGTGTCATATTATGACTATTATTATATGCGTCTGACATACCTGTGCCTTCGGTCATCGAATCGAGTGCAGATTGTCTTTTGAGTTTTGGCGTACCGTCCCGGGCGTTTTTTTGTTCTTCACTTCGCGAGACGCGTATCGCCAATAATATAATAATATATTATATATTAATATAACGGTACAACACAACGACGGTAGACTGAAACATATTATAATATTATTATTATTATTTGTTATATAAAATATACTATAATGATAATAATAAAACGCGTTTAGAACGACCGCCTTGTTTAAGGATCGAACAAAAGACGCTCAGTTCTGTGAAAGCCTCGGAGCAGTGGAAGATGCGGTCCATTGATAATGAAAGACTTTAACGGGGTTTCGGCGGCGGCGTCGGTGACTCTGCGAAAAGCTGGCACCGGAGGCGACGTTCGAGTTCCGGGAAACGGTCGGCGCCCCGGAAAAGTCTGTCCTGCTCACGCGAATAGTATAGAGTATAGATACGCGATTTCATACACGGTGGTGACCACAAAGACAAGGTTTTTAGAAAATGTTTCACATGCTTAAACTTATTTCGTTTTTCCCGGTCAACAATAATAACGCTAATCATCCCGACAAATCTTTTTGGGCTCGTTTTGGAGAATATTATGATGTTTGTAGGAATTTGTTCAAAATGTAATTAAAGAAGATATTCAGATATTCTAAAAAAAATTTTGTTTAGTGGTGCCGATTATACATAAACAACAATGTAAACTGCAATTTAAGGAAAAATTCATTCAACAAATCATACTTTATATATAAAGCCATGTCAGACATTGTTGGAAGCTCGTAGAAAATGACGGTTGAGATCGAGCGCTTAAATTATTAAATATATACAGGCAGATTCACCACTCATGCTCATCCTTATTTTTTCATGTAATACCTAATCAATTTTTTCAAATTCGGATTTTTGGCAGTTTTAAATATATTTGAAGACTGTACTGAAATAACTAAAGTTCAAATTTTAACTAAGCACCTACATTAAAAAATTTGAAAAAAAATATACACTCAATAATTTATAGTAAAAAGGAGGGGGGAGTTCTCATTTGAAAAGCAGAAGTTTGTATCACCACAGGGCACTCCTTAGGTAGTACAAAAATCTCAGGAATCTGAAAATATAGTCTTTAAGTATATTATTTAGAAATTCCCAAAATCAGAGTTTAAATAAATTCATTATTAAATGAAAAAATGGTGGTGGGCATACTTGGTGATTGGTGAATAATGCTGTATATTATATAATAAATAATACAATATATTTTAAAATAAATATGTACAATGATAATTTATTATTTGTAGTGCGATATGAAAAAAATGTTGTAATGTTTCTGTTCTTTTAAACGTCTCACGAGAATACCATTATTGCCTTTAATTCATGTGTTTTCGTACAGAGTTATTTCGCATTTTTGAGTACAACTGCAGGCTGCGATGTAGAAAGTGAAATTAAAAATTAAGTTTTGTACGGTTAACGTTAGCGGTGCAGAGTCTTTGTAAGTAGCTATATAATTATTATAATGTTATTAATACGCCACGCATCATGAAAATAACTTACTAATAAGCGCGTTCGTGGGGGACCGTAAATTAATAATAATGACAGCACACATAATATTATAATAATAACATAGAGAATATTATGAAGTGTATATAGTATATAGTATGACGTATTAGCTGTATAAAATATTATAATATACTGGCGACCGGCCGTGGTCAGCATCGGCGGCAGCAGAGTCAGCTCAGCTCTCAATCAACTTTGAATGATTTACGATGACGATCGACTGAGCATCGTCGTCGTCTTATTCACCACCGCCGTGGTACCCACATAATACATACTTACAATAAATATAGTATAATATTATAATAATATAATATTAATACCTAATAACGATAATAATAAAAATTATCATAATAGAATCTTTTCCCTCCTTCTTCTGTTCGTAACTGTGTCATGCGAACGGTAGGTAATGTTATAATATTATTCGTCAGCTGTTTAATAATAATATTATATAGATAGGTACGCAGTTTCGACAGTGACGTCGTCTTCGGTCCAGTTAATGTGCCACGGGGTGTTTTCTATTCTATTATCTGATTATAATATTATTCTTACGAGCCGCGTTCGATTTACCTGCGGGCATTTATGTATATATATATATATATATATATTATAGTATATATTTTGAATATGTATGCGTGATCGACATCCTAAAGAATAACGAAAGGCGGTTGATCCTTCAATGTTTGCAGAAGAGCCACAAACTATGACACACACACACACACACACTTGCAGAAAAACTTTAAATAATATATTATATTAAATGGGTTAGGCCCGGTGCCAAACACACATTATTAGCCCTAAGGTAGGACCTGCAAGTATGTAGAATGTGTTTCATGTTCGAAATTTCGAGCGAAATTCTGGTGTGCCAATTTGTTTTTCAAACGTCAAACGGCTGCTAAGTGTAATATTCTTGTTTGGTATAAAACGAGATTTCCAACCCATGCACCATGCACGCCTTGTGAACCGTTGAAATAAAAATACATTCAGATATCGAATTCGAATTAGACACTTCATAATACAAGACCAATTGAAATTATGTAAATTTTGTCACAGTTTATATACATCTCTATGGCTATATGACTACATTTATACACTGATTGTCTGAATACACTGTTAGAAAATTAAAAACAAAAAAATCTAGTCAAACAGAAGGGAATATAAGGGATGGCGAATTCATAATTAATTAAACTATGATGAAATATCGTTTTTTTTGTGATTATGTGATAATTTACATACATTTATCCACTATAATGATATAGTCGTTTCAATTATATTACTCGTATATCACTATTGCGAATAAGTGGTACCTCTATACGAATCACATTAAAACATTTATTCTTAAAACAATAATGCCATTGCCACGTGCGCATCTCTCGAATCGTATTTTCGCCATAAATCTAATAAGTTATAATAACATAATAGTTCCCACGCGAAGCGTATATTATATTATTCACGTCGAACAATAACACGCCGCTGTATCGCTGCCAGCTTTACATAATAACGATGTCCTCTTTGTTTTAAAACTCTTAACCGACCGTTCGGATTGCGGTCGTCGGTTGTGCTCGCTGTTTCGTCCATACTCCTATCGGTCCACCCGTTACAATGCACGCAAAACCACGTATTGTAATATTATTATAATACACGCATATTACATATAGCTATCGGCTGCAAGTGCATCCGTAGTCCGTACACACACACACACACATACACAAATGAGTACAATGTGGTTTTGACTTTTAGTTCGTTATATCCGCGTTTTTTATACATAAATGTATAAATGTTTAATATATATAATATACATATAATATTATACGTATTTAACCACGGCAAACCGCACACGGGAATATTGTTATCACACCGCCTATCAATGCAGGCCAACATAATATTAATTTTAATATCTTTTGAATATCGAAACGTGGTATACGCCCGTATTATATTATATAAATATATATTATGAACTGATGATCTCGTTTGAAATAAAGTATCGTTTTCGATTTATAAATGGCTTATTGAAAACCCTAAGCATTTATTCCTAGTTCAATATTTTAATGTTTAATATGTAGTTGGCACTGATATTATAATATAATTAAAAATTACAAAAATGTTGACTTGAATAGATTGTATGATTGTATGATGTAAGCGGATCAATTGGCACTTAAAAAATCACCATTGTATTTTACTGGTGAGAACGTCACAGTAGTTGTATGTTTGACGACGATAACGATGTATATTAATGTTTTCTGGTAATCTATAATATAATATAATACGATGCAGTCCCGCGGAGGCAGCTGGAACTGTTTGATGCGTTATCTCCGTGGCGCTGATACCCGGTATACGTCAGCGCCCACAGTCTGCAGGTCGCGAAACGACTTATATAAACGGCGACCGATCGTCTCATTAGCAGCCGGCGATCACCGTCTTTGTCGACGTCGTCATCTAGCACAAAACGTGTTTTTCCCTCGCATATACGAACCGTTTCGTGGATCGCAATTTTTTAAGCGCACGCACATTCAACACGCATATAATATATTATTATTATATTATTGTACTTGTTGCAAGTGAACCGCGTGACGTGCACGTTTGTACACGTCGTGTAGGAAAATTCCGCGACAAAAGGAGCGAATACGCGCCAACGCGGGCGATAACGCGCCGAGGATAAATCACGCGAATCCGCGATCGTCGGCTTTTGGGACGTCGCAATAAATTCGACGGCGGCGGCGTATCTGCGCCATGGGTCTCGTCACGCATTCGCGTTTACGCGCGCGCGCACTCCACACCCGAGCTTGTCATTCGATACAGCCATCCGCCACGTCCCCGCGGGCTCCATTACACGGGCGCAGGGGTCGTCGTGGTAGTCGCACTAAGTCATAATATATACAAACACAGTAAACATAATATACCGCGGCATTGTAACCGGAACCGTCTTGGTCGATCTCGCAGGAACCTGCAGTAGATCCAGACCGAAACACTTCTTATTTGATTTTTGTCGGGGGGGTCCGAAATCAAACCCGTTACCGCGGTATAGTGGTATCTGCGGGATAAAAGATGTACAGTTTTCTATTTTTTTTTTCATTATTATTAGTTGTTTGACCTTTGAATGTTTTAAGTTTGATCAACATATTATAATCACCTGCACGGATTTTCCATACCGAACATTTAAGACATTTCCAACAAACGACGACGATGCCGATGGTGTTCTAGTCACCACATGTGTCGGATTACCGAGTTCGCTCTGCACGCGTATACACATGACATACAACCGTGCCCCGCGGTATAGTCGGAATTTATCATAACGCATATTTAATATGACCTAACCTACTGTAATATATACTGCTCTATAACCATAACCCATATTATATTTTTCATCAGAAACCATATTCCAGTCATGTCCCGTGCACGTTATATACACGTACATTAAAAGTGCCTATATATTATATTATGAGTGTATATAATATAAACGAATAAGTACGGAACTCTGTGGGTGTCTCATATGCGCATATATATCTACGTATATAATAATATGATATGTGTGCGCGCGCGTAAAGAATCGCACTTACTTACATGAACTTACCTTCCGGCTTCGATGGAAGTCAAGGATAATAATACGGCCGTACGTATAATACGACGGTGGCAGTAAAGGTCGGCGGTGCAGGCGGAGGCACGTGTGTGACAGTCCGTTGTCAACCGCAGTATATTATCATAATAATACATCATATTATAATACGATACGACCGTTTCCGAACCGGCTCAATTACAGCTGCAGCACACGGGTGACGGGCGTAAAATGAATTACGAGCAGTGCGGTGTGCACCAGTATATAGTTTATAGACGCTTTGCCCGCGAGTCGTGACCGCCCTTACCACGGCCGTGTGCGAGCGGTGTACGTGGTATACGGTATATGTATACCTACACATAAACCGGGAGCGCAGACGCATTATGAGCTGCACGTACATACCACACCCGCCTATATAACTGTTGGCGGAAAATCGCATGATGGGTGTCCACGACTGAGTTCTGCACTTGCGCGCGCCAAGCCAGTCTGCGGCCAAGCCAGTCTGCGGCAACCCTCACTGCAAGTATAAGGGGTAGGTCTGCGAATAGGCGGGAATATACGCCTCACTCCCCTCTACAAGTGGCGCGCACTACCCTGATACTGAACTCGCACCCATTGACTTTTTTTCGTTTTGAATCGGTAAAGAAATTTAAGATAAACGTATATAATATATTATGATGTCACTAAATTAAACTATTTATATACAAATTGAATACAATTGTAAAAATTACAATTAGTTATTGCTGTATTAGTATTTTCATACTTGGTCCCAATTGTTATTATCTAAGGTGATAATGCGTAACTTTACCCGCAAATTACCTGTAAGGCCACAACTCATTTTTCTTCACTTTTTCACACATTTAACGAACTTCCAAACCTGGTTGCCCGGCTGCCTACTTGTGTCGCCCGGTAATTTATTGTCTTTATATACGTGCAGTTACTTATTAAAGTATAGTTTGATTCTGATCGCTGCAACTCACTGCCCCCCGACTATTGATCGCAGGTTTCTTTTTTCCCCGTGAGTTGCACATAAAATATTATATTTTTCGAAGCCTACAGCAAAGGGCTACGATGGACCGTAACGACTATAATATCGTAATAAATAACTATATTCATTATTGTGCACAAATCCGATGCGTTTCAATGTGATCGTTAGGACATGTTTTGAGTGGTTTCCGACAGCAAGCGGATGACCGCGGGAATCTATCGTCGGATATAGAATATAATAACAATAATAATAATAATAATAATAATAATAATAGCGGATATTGGAGCGCGTGCTCTTCGAATACGAAAACGTATACATCGTATATTATAAGTCGTTGGGAAAATATAGAACGAGCAGAAAAACAACGAAAAATACGAAACTCGGTTTGCGGTAATATATACAGCCGGACGCTACTGTTGCAGCGGATATCATCGGCCGGTGGGTACCTACGATGAGAAATACGTGAGTAAAAAATACGAGAATATATTATTATTATATATACTTTAAATTACGCGTACGGATGCGGGACGGCTATAAGGAGGGCAAAGAGAAGAAAAATCAGCTCACGACCACCGCGGTATGTATATACGTATATATATATATATAATTAATTGATGGGACTCTGTAGCGGTGTATAAACGTGTATATAAATAAATATATATATATGTTACACTATATGTTATATATAAACGGAGAGCCCGCCCCACAAATCACCGTCACCGAGCACGCGCGCTCTCCGAGTCGATTATTATTGAGACGTAGGTTAATCTTCTAAAAGGACGGACGGACGGGCGAACGATCTCGCTCCCTGTCGCCGCCGACGGGTACACTCGGTGGAGAGGAGAAACAATGAGGACATGGCTATACGACTTCATTAAGACAACGCGTGCGCTCCCGCGAGTGTGTAAGTATGCCTAGGTCCCGTCGGTCCGTTTATGGTCTTCGTAAATGGACGTCGGCAAATCTTTACAATAATAATAATAATATAATGCCGCCGCGTGTCTCTCTCCGTATAGTCCGCCGCAGCAGCTTGTCACAGCCGCGCGGCCGACGCTGATGAAGACCTAATTAAATCGGTCGTCTGACGTACAGTTTTTCTCTTCCGCGACGACGACCGTTTCAAACAATAATAATAACGAAAATACATTATTTAAAGCTCCATGCTACTAATGTAACAGCTATTGTGTGACAATAAGATAACATAATATCACGCATTATCGATAGATCGACGATACGTCATCGTTATAAAAATATAAATTTTATGTGTATTATACATGTTTAATAATATGCTGCATATACGCTTTCTACTTAGCGTGGTCGATCAGCAATGAAGTCGTTTGCGACAGGATGAAATCGCGTTTCCACATATTGTCCCTTCTAAGTTTTAATCGCAATATAATATAATAGTATTATGCCTATCGCTTTTATGCCTATATAGGAACTAAGATCTACCAGTGGCGTAGTACCTAACCTACACAACTTTTATATGTAGGGGGATCAGATGAAAAACACCAGACCCGAAGTGTACAAAAACTAGTTATTTTATTGTATTTATAAAGCCCAAATAAAAAAGGTCATTGGTGTATGAAAAAACAATTTTAGGCGAGACTTATGCCCTTCCTTCCAAATTCAAAAGTTCGGTTTTTAGTTGTTACGCCTATGTTTATGAAGTTAAATATAGTTATATTAATGACCTATGGTTCTATGGATAGTGGATTGTTGAGCTTATATAACAATACTATGACTATACATAATACACTATAAAAACAAATAAAATAATGTACCTATAATACAATTTTAATACACAAATAGATTGTGACATTGTGACAACAACTATATCATATTGTCCTGATGGTGACAGTTTCTTTAAACTATGATAATACTACTAAAGCTGTCACAGTTGCAACTATCACTCTTTAGTATTTTATTAACATCGTTTAGAACCTGCTATAGCTTTACAGCTGATGTTCTATAATTGAGTACATCGAATCTGTATATGGTCATTCAGTCGTTGTATAATAATATAACATGTGAAAAATGTATTAAAATAAAATAACTGAAAATGCTTATCGTAATATAGTATGAGTAGTAAAACGTATTATATTTTTAACCATTTTCTAGAAAAGGTTGTTTCGTATAAAGCCTTTTTAAAAAAGTCTTTTGGGGGATCTGATGACATCCATTCCCCTTGAATACATAACTGCCTCCCTACTACAACGATTGCATATGCGATCATAAATTAGTATACAAGTCTATAGGCAAATACTACCCTACAAATGTAAAAAATATTGTCTGTATGATAATAGTTTGTTTATAGGGATTAGTGAGCCACCGATTTCGAGTGATATTCTATCAATATAAGTACTCTGCAAAAATCCTCAATCGATATTTTGACCGCTATGCACCCGGTTCACGTAATCGCATTCATTTCCATGGTTTCCGTTTTAAAAAAATTCTTGACGTATCGTATATTATTGTGTGGATTGATCAGAGAGAATATACAAGTAGTATAGTATGCTTCTGAAAACGTAGACATTTGCAGCTCTAAAAATAAAAAAATAATTTCAAAACATTTCATAAAAATAATATTTTTTTTATAAAAACATATCTAAAAATGTATAGCCTAAATGTAATGTCTTTAAAACAATATTATGCCTGTAAGTTCTTTTTGGAAATAAAAACATACACTAATTATTAACATATAATAAACCTAAAGTATGCAAAATGAAATATTTTTGTATTTTGTTTCTTATATTATATATAGTATTCTGGACGTATCTATGTGATATTTTACTTTATCCAGTGTGGATATGCAAAGATACCGACTCTGACTATTTGTTATATTATTAAATTGCCAATTATTATGTATTGGAGAAGAAAAAGAGCGCTATATTTATGATTGGGATTGACACAGGATTAAATTGGAAGAGTATTTCGACACAGCACTAACACCTGAAACCGAGGACAATGCAAAGATGATTCAAATGTTTAACATTAACAAACTTGTCCAACACAATATTTGAAAAAAAAATGTTTAACATGCACCTAGAGGCTAGAATTAATATTTTTTTTAAAAATGTCATCTTATTGTTTTACTTTTAATGTATTTTTTTTATATCTGTACACTTTTAAACAAAATAATTATAACTAGGTAATAACCATAGAAGCCGAGTTGGAAACATGGTTATAAATTATAATAGACAAGACCCCGCGTATGTATTTTTAACAACCCAAAAAACCGTTAAAACCATACAGTATTTGGCATGTGCCGATTTCAACAGAATACTTCTGGATATTCTATCCACTTTGTAATATGGACCATTATGATATTTATTATTTTATTCTATATCGTTAAAAATTCCATTTCACGAATACTAATTATTCTAATTTATTACTTTTCATCGAATCGTCAATAATGCCGTTTTGCACTTTTCAATAGTTCTCTAATAGAATTCATCGTATTGTACATTATATTATGCTCGTGTAACCTGATTCCGGATGAATTATCCATCGAAATGCCGCTGAAAACACGCGATGCCAAGTGAATGGAGCGTATATTTTGATGGCCAAAAATTCTGTTCGTGGCCGCACGTCAGCTGCTATAAAATACAACATAACCCTGCAATTTGCAAAGAATTTCGACTTGTCTTCACGATGAAATTATTTCGAGTCGTATTATTATTTACCTATGTCTGCCCAAAATGTAACGGCCGTACTTCAGCTGAACGCATAATTATAATTAAGCACTTCTACCTATATAATATTATTATGCATGTGCACAACGCTCTGGACGTTTACTCGCGGTATGAAATTTTTAACGACTTGAACACGTAACACTAATTAGGTACCAATGTCCGTCAAAAACTAATAACGAGTACATAGGTACTACGGATCAAAAATATTGTAAAACGTGCGAGATTTGAAAACACGTTTTCCCCGGAACGGTCGAATGTCAATATCGTACGTCTAACGTAGGAGTATTGACAATCAATTTATTATTTTCAAATTACAGGTCCGGTACGTAAGAAATATGTTTGGATAAATACTGTTGAACAAACGAGAGCGCAAATTATTGCAACTATTATTTTTTTGTGTTTTTCGCAAACGCTATTAGAAAATTATATAATCTACGTAACAGTTTGAAAACGGAGCAGTATTAGATAACGCGAGTCTAGTTTTCGCTTATTTAGGCACTCTAATCGTCCGTGAAGTGCGGTGTTTTATTCTTATTTTACCGGTCTAACACGGCGAGGAATTAAATTTCGATACACATCTAGAACATTCTAATAATAATAATAATAATAATAATACAAAATATTATTTACTATTTAGTATTCGCAGCAACATCAAATATTATTGTGTATTGCTGTGTAATCGGTACACGATGTAATAGTATTTCGTATATATAAGGATAGGCACGCATATAGTTAAAATTGTTTGGCGGAGAACATTATATCTCACATAATATTGATTAAAAAACTGTGGATCATAGCCTCCACCCCCTCCCCCAAATTTAGTTATGTTTAATTTCAAAATTTTAGAAAAAAAATTATTTTACTTAGTAATCTCTTGATGCAGACTACATACCGGGGGACATGGCATACATTTTTTAGTTATGCCTACTCCCCCCCTACCCCCCCCCCCAAAAAAAAAACTCTCACTATTTGTGCTAATGGGCACCACACTCACCAACAGTCTAAAATAAAATATAGTACCTATGCAGATACGTGTTCAGATTGTTTGGGTACCTAGGACCTAGGTATAGGTATAGTTTTTACCAAAAGCGGAACGATTCTATCGTTTTATCGCAGTTTGCCAAACATAGTTTTGCTATAGGACGTTACGATACAAAGCTCTAAACATCCTAAAAATGTGTCTTAATGAAATCGATTTGACGTCGACCGTGGGGTATCAGACATTGCAGAACTTGACCCAGAGTCCATCACAGACCTGAATAATTTGCGTAGATCCTACGCGTATCTGTGCGTCGTTTGTATAATCTATTTGTATATATTATATAATTATGTAGAACTTGCACCAGACTACAGTAAATATAACTGTGTTATAATGCTCGACAAAACGTATCATATGTCTCATATTCATCATAAATATAATGATTAAAAGCAGCTAGATAATATAATTATAACATTATGAATGTCGTCTTAGTAAGTTTTTCGATATAAAAATAATATATATAATATTATATACACACATATATATATATAATATATACCTATTAGTATAGGAAGTTTATTACAATTTTGTAAAACGCTTTACCATCCAGAGTGATTCGTCTGATTTCGAACGTATTGTTTCCTGGTAGGTTGTTCCCTACCTATACCTACATTAATCACAAGGTCCTTTTATGTCGATCATCTTCGAGGTTATATACCTTTGCTGTTTATGTTAATAATTTCTACATTTTTAACCGTAGGAGGTATATATTATAATAATATGACATTGGTACTTTGAAGTCGACCGAAATTAATTCATTCTTACCCGTTGATAAGAAGTCTTCTCTTTTCATTAATCTGTCAGCTCACGCCACTCATTTGGGTATTAAGAATCCGTCTCATAGATGAGACGTCGTGCTAATCATTTAAATGATTTACAATTCACAATTTAATATTATTCGTGTCGTTTAGTCAAGGTTCAATAAGTAGCGTAAATCGTATATTATGTAAATTGTAAAACGTGGAACTGTGCCTAAACAAATTGATTAGGTACCTAGGTATTTCATTTTAGATTTTCAGCGGAGTGATGAATGTATTGCCGGTTTTACAATGTTTTTTTTTTGTGTCTGTCGTCACCTTTAGAAGCAGTTAAAGTAAAAATGTTTTAACATTTAAGTTTGAGGTTAGTTTATGGTAGCAAACTGGATCTATATAGTTGTTACTTTGTGTATACAATTCCTAGTAATTTTTAAGAACACTACCTATGAAAGAACGTTAATATTCCTGGTGAAATTGATTTAGTTTTTTATGTTATCACTTATTATTTAAAAAACGATAGCTGTGGATGCTTAAAATGTTCACCAAATATTTAAATAAGTATTTTTAAACATTAAGTATATCATTTTAAAAATATCGCTGTTTTGAACTTTTTTTAAAACATTTGACATTTGAGACTTTTTCCATTTTCGTTGTTCACGTTTTTGTTTCTCTGCAAACATTTTGAAAACGTAATATATTAGGTTCCCCTTCCTCATAAGTTGTTCATACTTCATATTTTACACCATAGCACTAGTTAAGTACGACAATATAATAGCATTATATAGTTGAGTTTGAATTTGATTTACACAGTGTCACCATGTCATTATCGTAACATTTATACGGAGCGGTAAATTTGGCACAAAGTGCTGTCGATAAAAACTTATCTTTTTTATTTTATCACGGATGAGTTAAATCTACCCTATACGGATATATTTATTTTGGTGAAAATGGGTGGGTATACATATACTATAGCCACCTCTGAAGTTATTTTTTGTTGATATAGCAACTTGATAAAAACAGAGTGCATTGTAGACCGTTAATTTATTCTGCTGGCAATATATATGTATAACTAATATATGATATTTTATACACAACATTTTATAAAATAACCAATCTCATTCAATTCAAATAACATGATATCTATATTTCATGAACTTTTATGTGAAATTTAAATTATTCAACAATCCAAATATTTATATCGTATTCAATATCAAAATTATAAAAAAATAATCTCAATATCACCTTGTTTGTTTAGTACATCTATTATATAATATAAATATGATTAAACATGATCCATGTGGACGCATATAATGCAGATGTGGTCAAATTACTGTACAAACTAAATATTTTAGTAAACCGGTTTCTGTGGAACATCAAAATTAATATTAGATATTTAGTTTAGTTCTGCGTTTTAGCACAGTCTACAAATATTTTAAAACTGTAAAATCTGATGGGAGTTATATATTATAATAACCATAAAACATATTTACATGGTTGAAGTTTAACGGAACAGAACCAAATATTATTGTAATTTTTTTTCAATTTCTAATATATGATAAGTCATGAATATTTTGTATGGTGTTTTACATAATAAATGTATATTATTGGTACATATTTTGAAAATTAGTTATGAAGCGTAAAAATGTTTTAATACAATAAAAAATACTTGGAACATAATTCCAAATTAAGTTTGTTACTAAAACATATTATAGGTACCTAATAATGACTCAATCAATTGTTTATCCACGAGCATTAATTTTTATAGTCACATAAATTCTTAAGTAGGTAAAGTAAAATAAATGTAAAATTAAAATCTACTTAACTTATTTATAAATAGAATATTTTTTAAAACTGGAGTAAAATTCAATAAAATAATTTGTTGCTTGTACAGAGTGTTATTAAAGACATAAATTAGAGTTTGGTTAGCTAATAAAAATAGATAATTTATATTATACATTTATTAAACGACCGTACTATGTTACGCGTCGTGACGATAGACAAAAAAAAATAATTTTAAAACCAATATTTACTATACTGAGTTCAAAATCTGATAATAATAAATAATAATAATAATAATAATAATAATTAGACTGTGTTTATTTGAAATTTAAATAATTAACGATAACATTAATCGACACAATCTAAAATGTCATATATAATTAGAGTTAAATTATAACAAGTTAAACAATGAATTTACTCTATTCAGTTATATCGATATAACATTTTCGGGTTAGCAAGTTCGATTAGTTCGATGAATATTTTGTAAAAAATAGTAAAACAAAAAAGCGACATCGATTCTCAGTCATAAGTTACCTACACTATATTATTATACATTTATACGTAACTGTAACGCAGCTTATGTTCGTAAAGTCAAAAATGACCGAATCGGTCAAAATGATTTTTAGCCCGATTTTAAAAATCCCGAGGTAGGGTTTAACATATTTCTTAACTCTGTGGGTGGTAGCCACGAAGTCCATCTTCGAAATATTTAGTTTTTTAAAAGTTTTATTTTTATAGCTGATTTCTGAGTTCAATAAGGTAGTCGGTGACTTTAATCATGATGAGGTATGTATATTGTATATACTTGGTAAGTAGTGTATACAGTTTAAATTCAGAAGAGAAATTTTGTTATTTTCTATTATATACCACGTTTCTTTTATACATTTTTTAACCCGATGTTGATCTTAAAGTTCCTGTTTAACCAGCTTACCTAAAGTCAAACTTTTTTCTCTTCGACTCATTATACAACTATATACAATATGATTACCTACGACTATACTACTTATACTATTTATGTGTTATTCTATTCGGTAGCCATGACCACGTCACATTTGAAATTGAAATTCTCGATTGTCTCGACGCTACTGAATAAAATAATATATAATACTTTAATATACGTTATTGTTGTACTATAATAATAATATATTGCACAATGTGTTTTAATGAATCGAATGCGATGCCAATCGCTGTAATGCAAATAAAGAGTTGGAATCTCGTAAATCAGTCAGGTATTGCAGTTGCGTTAATTTTATTTTATTTTTACGCCAGAAATTAGCGCAGTAGAAAGAAAATCTCGACAAATTTATATCTGGGTTTGAAGAGCTGCAAGGAAAAAAACACGGAGCCAACGATCATAAAATAGTAATAAACTTCCGGTGGTATTTCATTCGTATTATATTATATATTATGCCGTTTCTGTACACTATGTATATATAATATATACAGTACGCCGACAATAGACTCGCATAAGTGACGTTAATATTATTTATATATTACCACGTGCCGTCCGATTTATCAGCTGACCGCTCGTGGTTGCCCCCGTCATAATATTATAATAGTGTCACCTCGCTTTATTAATTTTTACGATCGCGGCTTTGCGGATTTTGTCGAAAAATAAATAAAAAATATATTATATAGGTACGTGCTTATTTTTTTCTTCGCTCGCCACAGGCGTGACGTGCAAAGTGCATACGAGAATATTTAGCAACGTCATTACTCATTACACTACCACCTACCTATCTACCTACCTATAGCAACATATATTATAATATGCACAATTGTATAATAAAGTGTCGTCGGGTGTATATTTTAGCTGATGGTTTATATTTTTCCCTGTTGTACATGATAGTATAATATACTATAATATATTATTAAACCGAAAAGTTATCGTTTATCACGTCGAGATGCCTCCAGTGGCAAACACCATTTTTCAATAAGTATCACGTTTTTCTATGTCCGATCATCTATTTGCAATCTATTCTGCGGGGTACCTTTTTGGAAAATAATTTTATTGGAAAAATATAAATTGTGATTTTTTTATGTAAGACTTGTTATTTTCAAAAATATTAACATTTTTTAAAATAAAAAAAAGTTATAGTTTTTGCTATTTTTTACTATCGTTATTTTATTTTAATAACAATATACATTTTTTAATTCCATGTTTCATAACTTTATTTCAAAGAATATTTTTCAGAGTACCTATTTCTTTGACCAATATTTAGTTTGATGTATAAAAACCAAATTATTTGAACGAGTGTTGCTAGTATTAAAAGTTTATTGAGCTTATTGTAATTTATTAAAATACACACATCCTGCAGGGTTTTATTTTGATGATACATACAATTTCAATTAACGACTTACTGTTTTATATTTGATAACGAGATAACGATATAACGATATTATATAGGTAATGTTCATTTAATCTTAAGTTAAACATTAAGATTTGGATTTAGAGTCGAATTGAGTACAGTATGCGCTCAATATTGTATAATGATAATTGATAATAATATTATATTTTTACGTTTCGAGATTTCGATGCTATTAAAGTTTTCGTTTGGAATTCAAATTATTATTATAAAGTGATCGAGAGTGGGGAGAGGGTTCTTATCCACCCTGAGTATACCCAGTATACGTCACTAGGTGCAACACAGTGTAATTTTTTCATTTAAAGCGCTCAACTATATAATCATACGCCATAATATAACATGTTATACAATATTATAGTACTTTGATGCAACTCCGCGTACAAATTAATCTCACAAATGTCGGGTGAGTGTGTGCAAAAGATTAAAATGCGAATAGGTGCCCGCAAAATGGTACAATATGCGTGCGTGTGCGAGTTGTGCGCACCAAAGCCATTGTGTCGGTCCAATCAAGACGACATAATAACATATTATTGCAATGTCGTGTGTGTTCCACAGGCCGCAATGCATTGGTAAATAGGTACCTGCCACGTATCGGCTGATCGAATGATAATATGTATATTGTATATTATATACTCGTGTAACAGTATATCATGTATATATGCGTATATATAGGTATACAGCGATATATATAGGTACACGCGCACACGCGCTTTACGCATATTATTATTATTATACACGTGCTTTTGTGAGTACTTGGACGGTACACGCGCGCGTGTATTATATATTATGTGTATTGGTGATGTATGTACATTGTACACGTATAGGTTCGGACGGGGCATTGCGAATTCTTTCACGAAAATAATAAATTTAACGATGCGTGTGCGGCGGAGGAAAAGAAGAGAAAAAAAGAATATAATAATATTATGTATACACGATTGACGTTGGAAAAACATAATATTATACGAGGTCAAAAAGTACCTATATACTCGTGAATCCGCGGGGTCACCGAGTTCACAGTTGCAATATTTTAATAAAATATATCTTATATTATCTACCATGCGTGTATTATGAGAAAACCCGTATCGTGCGGGTCGGCACTTACGTTCGACCGAATAATTCGGTGTGGACTGTAGCTTGTACTATAGAGTATAGAGTACCGTGATATTTGCCATAGGCAATAGCCTCGTATTAACTGTCATATTTTTTACTCTATCGTCTGTCAATCGCCCACGATTATATACAATTTCTAGCCCCTCAATTGTATATTCTACTCGGGGCACCGCAATAGCTCCGAGTAGGTACGGCACAGTATATCCCACTGTTTCAGGCTTAGCTAAGTTACGGAGGGTCGGCCTTGCGGCTGCGGAACAGTGTTGAGCCAGATTTGTGCCAGTTCTTCGGCTGAGAACATCAAAGATGATAGAACGGTATTTTGAACATTTTTTCAAAAAGTTAATTTAAATTAGGAAACTAACGGAAACACTTGTTGTCGGATCCTTCTATGTTTCTTCAATTTGATGGCGAAGGAGGGTCGTGTGAAATCTGAAACTTAGCAGATAAATTCAATTGTGGGTCATGTATTACAATTTCAGAAAAAAAATGTCCAAAAATTAAAATGTTTTTTTTTACCAATGAGTCAGGCAATACTTTTTGCTGACCCTATATCCTGTCATATTTTATATGTTTTTGATTTTGCGGCGGGAAGACTTTATGGGCAAATGACTAAACTAGGCTCAAAAGATTATTGGAATGGTAATCTAAATTTTCAACAAAAAAAATAGACTCGTTTTTGATCTCTTCAATGTTGATTTGAATTTGGATGGTCTTGCGAATTTACATATTTGGTATGCAAATTTTCGTATTAGACTAATATTGTAATACATGGTATAAATAATTAATAATACATCTTATTAAGCTGTTAGTTTTCCAAATAATAAGTAATCAGAAAAATGTATTTTCAAATAATATAGGTAGGTTTAATTTTTAAATTTTTTTAAGTTTTTTTAAATAAAATGTCTAGCCAGGTACGTATAGATAATTTGAATTTTATCTATATGAAGATGAATTTAACTGAGCATAAAATTACCTAAGTAAAACAAAAGACCATTAATAGTTGTCTTTATAACTTTTCTAGATAAATTTATCTAGATATTTTCCAACTCTGAAAACACTTTCGTGCTTAATACTTTGTGCACCTACTTAATACTTTCCAGGCGTAGCATAAAAAAATAAATAAAATATATAAAATAAGATATTTTTGTGCGTTCAGAATTTGATATCATTACCACGAATTTCACACATTTTTTTAGATAGATGAGTTCTAATTTTACGACTTAAGTGCAAACAAAATCAAATAATCAAAATTTAATCAAATGCTTTAAGTCATACGATAAAAAAATGCATCACCGTGGCTTGTATGGATAAGCATATAAAGATATTATTCGTTTTTACTTGGTTGCTAGGGCAACATTATAGTCACAGTAACGTGAAATTGACGATGCAAGAAAAAA
Source organism: Neotoxoptera formosana (assembly GCA_022818045.1). NCBI lineage: Eukaryota > Metazoa > Arthropoda > Insecta > Hemiptera > Aphididae > Neotoxoptera > Neotoxoptera formosana. The sequence continues at coordinate 30,255,132 of CM040633.1, forward strand.
TAAAGTTGTGCTCGGCAGTTTCTTCATGCCTATGTTGATGGCCCTTAAAATGTTTGCATCTCAAGCGCCCTTAGGTCATTTGTCCCTTTTGCCCACCCCCGCTATTCGATAGACCCTAAGCGTGTAGTACCTATGAAATTATATGTTTTTGGGACCGTAACACGTTCACGTTTTAGTACTTTGTTAATACACGATACCCACATTCTCCGACGAGCCTCTGTAACGCGATTCGGACGTCGTCATTTTCGACGTGCAGCTGTAGCAGCAACAGGCGTTCGTCTGCCAGCGGCGGTTGTTGCGTAACAGTTACGGCGTGCGTCGTCCGTCCGTCTGTCGCCGTTTCGAAATAGGTTCGTGGCCGCGGTCGATTTATCATCGGGTTTGCGTGTCTTAAATTAAATCGAAAACGTGTGGCTGGCGCGTGCCTGATCGTAATATTATTATTATTATTATTATTTGATGGCGCGACCCGATGTGACCCGATTGCGATATTATTATATATATAAATATTATGTATACCATATCACATGTGGTGTCGGTGGCGTTTTTTTTGCACTCGGGAATCCTGAAATACGCGCACGCGAACGCCCTCGTTATTGGGTTAGGTCGGGTTAGCTGCCGTCGCCGTTATTATACTACCCACTTTAATTATAGGCGTGTAAGGTACTTATAATAACTGTATGTAAGGTCGGAACGTTGAATCACACAATATAATATAATAAAATGAGTGTGTTAAAGAATTTTTACGGACCCGTCTTTCCGGAAGCGACGGGATGTTGGCGCGGCGGTGGAGCTGGTTCGGCTGTGAGACCGTACCTATATATAATATTATACACGCGAGACGATACGATGTCGTAATCAAAGGACAGGTAGAAAACTGCAACGGCCAACGGCTATAACATGTATGTATTTATGGCATAACATGTATAACGATCGATGAAATATTACAGATCCTGTATTATTCATATACGATTTGATATTACTCACAACAGTGAGACTGTGCACAAAATTTTCGCGGACGAATCGATGGCTAGCGTTTAAGCTATTCGCCGTTCGCGCATAATATATTATTATTATCACATTCGTCGTATGATATGATTTACGCGCGGTGGTTGTCGTTACCATATTTCATGTACCTATACGATATACGCGCTCGCGTTTCCGCTGGCGCGCGCGAAACGATATAATATATATTTCATATAAAATAATATATAATAATATGATATTTCACGCGAGTTTCCTTTAACTTTTAATTGATGGTCGGCCGCCGGGACGCAATAATTCCCGGTTTGACGATCGTATCTCACCGTCGACCATCACGAACCCGCGACCGGCGTGAAAATAATAATAATAAACACCGGCGACGATGCGATTCGCGTGCGCCACCACGGCGACGGCGACGTGCGGCGAATGTATATTATAATATGATACGCACATATTATAATATGATATAAGGTACGTGGCCGCCGCGCACGACAACTGCACGCGAACAACGAGCACGCGTTATTATAAAACATACGTATAATAATAATAATAATAATAATCACATTATAATAATATAGTGTCGCGATATCATTCCGTACCCTGTACGTGTATACCTTATTATGTACGTCAGACTCTATATATACTGTGTGTGGTGGGCAGTCCAGAATCTAGATTGTAACACACGTCACACGATATATTGACATTCATCATTGATAAGTAATAAATACTAATAATATTATAATACTATATAAACAGTAGACTTACACAGTTCACACAATATATTTCCACACTTGAGCACCACTTTCAGCTGCTCACTAAACCTGCAAGTGTATAAGATACACAAATTCGCATGATTGCGGCCTATACATTAAAAAATTGATCACCCAGCTCATGATTATTTCACAGTTCTGCACCAACTTAGTTTGAAAACTTTAGGTAACAGAAGACTTGAAGCTAATATAACTTTCCTTTGCGTCTTATTGATTCTCCTGAACCATTAACTCAAATTAATTTCAAAATACCATCCGTTAATATCCATCACATCTATCTATTTTCCTTGCCAACACGCAACATCAACTATGCAAAAAATTCAACCTTCATACATGTTATATTAAATAATTTTAGTTATGCGATTCGGGTTTATGCTACTTTTTTCCCAAACTTTGCCTAAAAAATTCCTAATTAGTTCAAATTGGCAACACATGAAATAAATGTACATACCTACCTATTTTTTACCAATAGTATAAATAATTATTAAGATGGTTAATTATATATATCAACCAATATGAATAACTCATTTATTAATTTAAGGTGGAGACTTAATAATATTTAAATATCCTGGTGTCCTCTTAAGTATATGAAAAACATCCAAAGATACAAAATTGGATCTGCAGTACCTAATTGTGTTTGTATAATGAAAGCATTCGATATTTGGTCAATAGGATAATGGATAATATGATCTGAAAATACCAAAGAACAAATAATATTATGGTTGATATTATAATATAATTGAGATCAATTGGTGCGTATTCGAGATTTTGTAATAAACTAGAAATTCCACACATTACTTCTATATAATATATTAATATATTGTGTGTACTTCGTTCTATATATATATATATATGTATACAACAGTGACAGTCATCAAGACCAGTATTAGTCTATAAGGCAATAAATATTATAGTTATGAAGGTTATCGTAAAGTACTCTCGGGGGAAAAAAATCCGTGACGCACAGTCTAAAACTATATTGTAACAGGTCATGACAAGGAGCAATAGATCGTTTGAACGAATTCGGTACACTGTATCATATCTAATAATAATAATAAAATCAGTTTGCGTAACTATTGAATTTATGATTATTATTTTTGTCTCTAATCGATGAACACAACCAGCCGAAGACACGATACATAATAAACTACCGATACAAACCTAAATCATATAAGAAGTGGCCTCTATAATACATTGATTAATAACTCAGAAGTTCGTGAATTTCATAGAATTCGATGACGATTACGACGCCACGATTTATAGATCGGCCGTTACGAAACGATGATAGACGAACCATACTACGCACTATGCTTTGTGCATTAATCCAAAGTTGGTTCGTAACAGTGTGTGTGTGTGTGGTTGGAGGGGGGAAAGAATGTCGCCTTAGAAATCCAGAACGAAAATAGTCGATGATTACGTAATACCTATTAGTATGGAAAAAAATTAGTTATAAACGACCAAAATTCGCAAATTAGAGTGCAGGACTGTCGCGGTCGGCGCTGTATAGGCTGATCGGCTGATTAGCTATTTTACCTATAATTAAACCGATCTTATTCCGCCAACTAATTATTATACGACAATAACGCACGTGAATAAATTTTCTTCGATAGAAAATATGGATAGTACCTACAGATAAGGATTCGTATGAGTGTGGTTTTCTGAGATTGGGAATGTCAATGATATTTAATTAACTCAGTTGTAAAAAGTTGCCTTTTTTCATCTAAGTCAACATTTAAAGTTATAGACATCTTAACACATCACATAAGTTTAGAATTAAGTAATCAAAATTCAAAAATTAATTTTCAAATTCCCTATTGAATTTTGTTATTTGTTATAATGTTGTAAAGCATACCAATTAGGTGAATTAATAAAGTTATCACCACTATGTTCATATTCAAGATACAACCATTAAAATAAAAAATATTTATTAACTTAGTGACTAAGTCTTAGTCCATGCAATCATCTTACTATAACAGTATTATTGCTGATTTGACGATTTCAAAATTACCCAGATCGACAAGATGTATAAATGCTTTTTTTAAAACTCTTTTTAATGAAATAAATTGCGCTATTATTCAATTTCGACAAACAAGGGCCAAATAACAGTCAAATCAGTAGAAAAAATTCGATAGAATAATATGCATTGCATCGCAAACAAATCGAAATAAACTAGAATATAATAATAATAAATTAATTTAGCATATCATTATATCAAATACACTAAATACAGTTAAAACATAATACTATGAATAATAATAATAATACGATTTGCAACTCCTCTCTCAATAAATACCTATAGCTTGTCATGGCGAGGGGGGGGAGGGTGTCTTATAATTGTATTCGAGTTCTGCAGTTTAATGATAACTTTAATGATTATACAACTAGAAACGAATGCTCATTGTGTGTGAAATCAACAATTTTTTAATTCAAGCTCATTTACATTATTGTAATTAAATGAATGGTAATTTTTAGTATAATAATAATATAAAACTCATCATTAACTATCGTGTGGTTATCGACGGCCTTTCACAGCTTTACGAAGTTTTTCGTACATTATTATAATACTTGAGTTATGAATATACAATACGGTGAACGAAATAAATAAAAATCGTCCGAGCTGTGGTAGTAATACATTCGTATAGGTATGATATAATATCCATATAGATACTGCAGTGGTACAATATTGTAGGTAGGTACGATATATACACTCGAGGGACCGCTGCCAAATGATCATCGTACGGCGCAGGTATAATATGTATACTGTACGTATACTTATATTATACATACATGTGATAATATATTAAAATATATATATATGCATAATGACATGTATATACTTTTATCGTACGTCTTTGTACGCGTGTACAAGCGATATAATAGTAACTCGGAACTTTGACCCGTCCGGTGGTCGCGTCGTCGTCGTCGTCGTCGTCGTACACGACGCATGTAAAATATAATTCCACCGCGGCGGCGCTGACGTTATATTATTATATATTATTATTTTTATCGGTCCGAGACGACGATTTATAACGGCGTCGACGACGGACGGCGACGGGTTCATGTCGAGGGGCCGTTGCGTACGTCGTCCCGTCTCTTATTGTTCCTGCTATTATTATTATTATTATTATTATATCGTGTAAAGTGTATAATAATAATATAATATGCGTTTCTTCTTCCTCCCATCATCATCATCATCATCATCATTCCCACCCCTCCACCCTGCCTGCCGTGCACGCGAAGTCATATGGCTACGTACATTACCACGACGACGACGACGATGGCGACTTCGAATCTATGATGTACCTTTATAGGACCTCTCTTCGGCCCGGGGACTTATCCAATAATGACGTTGACTAGCTATATTTTATATACGCCGTTATCGGATAAATTTGCGAAGCGAGGCGCTACGACGCGGTCGTATAATAATATAATATTTTAATATTATGATACATTTATTATTATTATCGTGTCATCGCGGTACGTAAACACAATATTATATCATATTGTGCACCGTTATTGCGCTGCTGTAAGCGCGTGTTTGCAACTATTATTCTCTTCGCGTTCGGATACACCGCTCACACGCTCGCCGACGATGACGATAATGTTTTCTCCTTTGTACGGTGTGATCCATTTAACGACAAAGACTACTATATAGTCAAAATTCACTATTTGATAAAACACTTAGGTCTTTTAAAATATTTCTTTTTAATAATTTTAAGGCGTTACAAATCGACGTTTTTGGTAAAAAAAAATCTATATTTTTTATCGTTATAATTTCTGAAGATGCATTTACTCATGATGCATTTACTGAGATGCATTTACTCATGAATTTTTAATTACATATTCCGAAGAGAATATTATTCAGAGTATTTCGATTTCGACGGATCAAATGTTGGACCAGTAGGTTATTAAGTATTTAAAGTTTAAATAAGCGAAGTAGTATACTACACTGCGGGATGCTCTGTACCACTCCTCAATGCTTTCTATATACTTATATTCTTAGGTATAAACTACTTGTTCAAAATTGTATTTTTATTTCTTATGTATCGAATAACGATAAGCACTCCAAAAATTATTCTGCGTTGAATTAGGGTTAAAAATGCAAATAATTATACAAAAATGATTACGATAAAAAGTAGTAAAAAATGTTGTTTTTTAATGACTTAAATTATGTGAAAAAAATAGGTGACTGATAACAGATTTTTCATATTTCAACCTTTGGATTTATCAAACGCCTGCAGATAGTACTATACATTGTAAGAATGGCTTACAGCAACTGTATAATCCAACCTAAAACTGCATTCTGCCAAAATATAAATACGTAAATAATATGTTTTATAAGTCATGTATAGACGTATAGTAAACGGTAAAATGTAAATATTATGTAAATTGTATAGGTACAATATGACTGCAAGAGGCACTAAAACCTTTAAAACATGTTAGTAAAGACCTGTATAAGAAATTCTTTAAAATGTCCAGTTTCTTTTGAGTTTTAGTACCGACGTCCACCCATATCCGTTATAATAATTATATAGTTACACCGCAAACTTATTATCGACGTATTTAACACATACATTTATAACGTACGGACTATTCTGTATGTACCTAATAATAATAATAAGCTGTTAAGTAAACGTAATTTGTGCGTTTTTGACGGCGATATTATTTTACAACATGTTTCACACCTAGTGAAATTATACATTACCATTATTATTATATATAAAGTTGTACCACGCGTAGTTATTGGACTGTTACTTGTTAGAACATTATAAATGTGTCGGATTACTCAATACACGTGATACACATAACGTACATAGGTACCTATTTTGTTTGTATTTATATAAACAATATGTATAGGTGCGTGTGTCATGTACCTATATATAGTATAATAGATGCGTAACGTTTATAACTCAATAAAAAAAATACGTAGGTAATCACACGAACGAAATCCGTTCTCTCGGTAGGCTAAATATGTGCAGCTCGCGCATAATACGATCGTAACAGCTATATAATGGTGATCTATATATTTATAAGATTTTGTTTTAACGTTCTTTTAGCGGGTACTAAAATATAAACACTATAGACATTCTAAAAACGTAAGTAATAAGTATGTAACGCGCGCATAAAAAACTTAATTGAATACTCTCCGGCAAATTACTAAATCTCTCACACATGCACACACACTCATAAAACGCAGCAGCTACCTCATTTATTTAACGCGGGTGCGCGCATATAACGCATGCTCACTCGCGTATCCCATAATAATAATAATAATATATAATATTATATTATTTTCACCGTGTAATTACGGCCGAGCTGGCCCACCGAATTACGTGCTTAGTAAATGATTTTCGTGAATATTACTGGTCGGTCATTAGAGTGGCGGTGCGTAATGGTTTATTGATTATACGACGACGACGACGACGACGACGACGAGACTACTACCTACCACGTAAACGGCGCGGACGCATGATATAAGTCTGCGCCTATAATATAACAGCCGTGTTTGGTGGTACTGAAAACTATATGAGCAGTGTCTCCAGTGCCTATGTATCATAATATATTATTATGACGTGCGCTTAATAGTAATATAACGCGCACACCATATACCTAATATTATTATGATATATTACAGCGGCGGTGGCTATATATATATATATATATAAACAATATTTTATCGCGTACTTATACGGGCTAAGAGAAAATAAAAACTTCTACTTTGTAATTATATTATTGCACGCCCGCCTAGGTTTCCACCGTCGTTACAATGATATTATTATTTACGTACGAGATCGGTGGCAGCTGCGAAACGATATTTCTAAGCGATTCACTATACGTATGTGTATTTATACTGCAAATGATCTCCAACGGTCGGTTGTCCTTTACTCTTTAGAATGCGGCCTACATAGTGTGTTGTGCTCAGACAATTTTGTTTCTTGATATAGATAAGATATCTCATATTATCTGAACTCAGAAATAACCTAGATATAGATACATAGGAAATATTAATACTAATATTAGTCATACCTAAGCTTAAATCACCGATAAATAATAATAAATGTTAAATAATTTTAAATAACTTAAATGATCTCCAAATTTATCTTGATAAATTTCCATCTTAGATGGCAGTTAGATACCAATTTTTAATTTATCTAAATAAGATTAAGATACTTTGAGACTATGGTTTTATCTAGATACATTTATCCAACTAAATTTATTTAATACACAACACTGTCCACATATTATATAAGCAGTGGAGGCCCATGGGTGACTGAAAATTTAAATTATATTGACTTTTCTGTGTCTAAAAGTGTTTTTAAATTAATTCAATGTTGTGTTTTTTTTCTGCTAACTCATCAACACTTTCCAAAAAAGTTGAATTCTACGCAATATTGCCGAATAGATTTTATTCAATTGTCATTAATGATAAATTCGAATGTCGCACATTAGTCATTGTATTTCAAATTAAAGTCTTCATACGTTTTAATGTACTCGTAGAACGTATTCAGTAAAAGCAGTCGTAGCTGAGAAAGTTTACACTTATACTGGCAAAGAATAGAAACCTGAGGTTATATAATATATTTATATCTTCTTGAAAGTCATATTATGTTAAATTTCAAAACAAAAATTAAATTCACGAAACATCATATTGCTTGGATTAATTATCATTATCACTTACTTTTTATTATAAAATCTAAAGTTCGTGAGGGCTGAGGGGGTAAATGTTTTTCACATTATCATAAATATTAATCATTATGCAAACAATGGGCATCAAAATTATTAGGGTACCTACTGCCTGCAATAACTTTATGAACTTTGAATCGGGGAAATTTGTATGGTAGCTTTTAAACATTTATTCTCAAGTAGTTTCTTCCAACTCTAGTTTTGGAAAATCTTCAAATCGTATGAGATTTTGGACGGTTAATATATTTAGTATGTGATTTTACGCAATTTCGTTACGTTTTTTGTCATCATTATTTAATATTATTGCATTGTCAAAACAATTATCCACAGTCAACATTTTCATTAAATCTGATAAATTTTGTTTAAGCTTTGGAATTTTGGAAATAAGAAGATTTTACCTACTTAAATATAGGTATAATCAAACTTTAGTATGTAGTCCTAATAACAATATATTTGATTTTTGTACTCTAAAAATATATAAGAGTAAGTACCTATATAAATACAATAGTAAAAACCATATACTTGCTTATATAGAAACCACTTTTTGTAAAGGACAAGAACATTCTAGGACAATTCTTTAATCTAAATTATAAGGTCTAAAGTTCTTAGGTTTTTAGAATAAGATCTGTTGAATTTTATTGAGTATAAAACCAATATTTTGTGGGGGTTACCTCCACTTTCCTATTACTTGTCCTAATTTATCACAGTCATCAGTATCTATCAGAGATATCAGTTTAATGATTTGTAATTGATCTTCCGCCATTAATTTCATGTTTATAATACTGTATTATACTGATATGCGTATCGTTTGCAGTTACACTTGCTGAGCTGATCGTGTGTCGGTCGACAACAAGTGTTGTACCTACCTACACTTGTATATAAGGTACTTATTTAATAATATGTCATCCATACCGGTCACGGATTTTCACTATAAATAGCCTACGATAGGTAGGCACATCATACGTATCATTGGAACTATCTGAAGGCGTAAATATATTACAATAATATTATTATAGTTGTGTATCTACACAAACATTATTAACGGCCGGTGCTTAAAAGAAATAATAATTATATACTCATTATAATTTATATTGTAATATTATGACATACAACGATCGATCGACGTGAAAAAAAAATTCCATCGAGATTGGGATGCTATAGACTATATAAACCTACCATATACATATATACGTGTTATAAAGATACTCCGCCGCCGCAGCGCGGTGTACGGTATATTTTATTATTATTATTATCATTATTTTATGCGAGCGGCTGCTCACGATAATTACAGGGTGGTCGACATGTGTTCATTAAACACACAGGCCAAATTGGGGAGGTCGTAAATGCCGTATGTATCTAGGTGGTCTCGGTGTACATATATAATATAATATAATATATGAAACTAGGTGTAAATTGCATCACACAAGTTATTTTATACGCGTACGACGTCGTCCTGCTTGTGTTTTTTAAATAAAATTATACACATATTATATACTCGTGTGTGTGAATGCGTAGATCGTTGTAATTGCTTTTGCGGTGGTTTTTTTTCCAGGACGTGAGACGTTATTATCCAGGCGCACTATACTCAGCTGTATCCGCCTCAATAATAATAATAATAAAAATAATAGTAATAATATATATAGTATATACCTACCTAAGTACCAACATATATATTATTTTCATTTAACATATTATATATTGTATGTCAGTTTACTGAAGCGTATTAAATATTACGAACCAGTCTACGGTGGCTGCATGTTTTTCGTTCTGTTCGAGTTTTTATATTTTCATTGCCGGGTACGGATTTCCCGTTTCCAGCTAATTAATATCGGCAGTTTTCGTTATTTAAGAGCTTTTAGGCCTATTCATTTTGCTCGGCTAGGCCAGAATCGAGTCACTTTTATGAACCATGACACTACCATTTTTTCATCAATTGAAATTTTACATGTCCCGGAATCTCAGTTTAACAATTCTCAAAATTGTACTAATCAAATTTTTTGGCACGTATAATAAAAAAGAATTAACATTTTTTGCACAACTAGTCCCGAAACTCTTGTTCTATCTAAACGTTCACATAAACTATTTTCAAAGTTCACACGTCATGAGCACAGAACAGTTCCAAACCAAATAGATTCAAAATCCATTTGGAGCACATATTTGTCATTATCTTGTAAGTTTTGTTATGCTATTCTTGTAAACCTTGGTTTGTACTTTTAATAAGTATTTTTATTCATGTAGATTATCTTATTCTCCTATAGTTCACTTTTTGTTTTCGTTTAAAAGGCATTTTTTTTAAATTTAAATAAACTCATAGGTCATGTATGGTTTCTTTATCAAAAATGTATATACCTAATGCAATTATTTTCGAGCTCCTATTATTATGAGTTGATATTGTTTAAATTCATCGTGTTAGAACAAAAAAACTCGTAGCAATAAAATAAAAAATTCATTGTTATAATATATTTATATAATACGTAATGATGTATATAAAATATAACAAATTACCAAAAAGACTTCTAAGATTAATTCGCAACGAAATGCAATCGAATGCAGTTGATTTTAAATTAAACGATGTGCATTCCAACAAATTTATCACCTAGCATAATTTTTATTTATTATTGATGTTCATGTTCATTGCATTCTAATAAAATTAATGGTATGTACTTATGAATAAAATAAATACTATAAAGTATATTATAAATTATTAAGCACAATTGGTCTATAAACCCAAAAAATGATATAATAAATTGATAATATATAAAGAGGTCATTTTAAGCTCAATTGGTAAACTCCCGCTATATGCTCCCACCCCGTTCATGACGTATGACCTCCCTTCAAAGTTATTAGGTATAGATTTGGACGTTAATCGTTAATGCGTATTATATAATTGTATAATATTGGTACATTGAGTTAATCGTCATTCATCCAGTATTATTAATGGCATAATCATAATACGCTCGATCGTTGTATTATGTTGTATACACTCTAGATCAATGATAATGATAATCGATTTGAATGGAACTCTGTGGAACTTTTCGAGATTTACTCTACGATATTTTTCGAATGTTGGTGGTATGAATAGTTCTTGAAAAATATATCAACTACTTCTTAAAAGTATTTACCGTTTGCAAAAAATATACTCGAATAATGTTGTAATCGACAGACGAAACAAACGTTTTGCCAAGTACTTGGCAACTGAAAAACTAAAATACATAATATTAGCGTCGTGCGTTTTTCGTACCTATAAAATATAAATATATAATAAATAATAATAATATGTCGAAACGCGCAGGACATGGATATATACATGGCCAATAGGTACCTATACATATTATTATCATATTATAATATGCATTCATACATCGCTACGGATTGCATAGAAATAGATACAGAATCGACGACGTATTATCGGAGTTACTTGTTATAATAGTGTCATATTATATTATTATATAGTAAATACCGTACCAGTACCTATACACTATACTATTTATTATCAGTGACGTAGGTTTAGGTGGTATAATTAAAAAGAAAAATAAGAAAACTCTACAGCATTATTCGATAAATTTCAATAACGACGGCAATTCATTCAGGCGATTATGGTCGTTGGCCTCCCAATGCAGAACGTATTACATGGTGCAGAGATGCATATAATATATATATTATATACATTATACATATATAATCTACACACATATATAAATCGTACGCGTTGTTTTATAGTCTGTATCATTATATGTATATGAACACTATACTTTATACAGGTACATACGGTATAGGTAAGTACTATACCTACGGTTAAAGTTTATTTTCTACTCGCGGTCAAGTCGTCGCCGTCGTCCACATACCCGATCGTAGTAGGTCGGTATACATATAACTTTTATGTTATTTAGGTATATAGAAATAATAATAATAACAATATTATATGGTACATAGCAACAACTATTGTGTTATGCAGGTATAATATTATCTTATATACCGAAGCGCGGTGCTCTCTCGAAGGGGGGGGGGGGTACCAGTACTGCGGTATATAACTCGCCTACACGTCGTAGTGGACCGCCGAGGAGTATATAATATAATAATATATACAAATATATATATATGTAAGTATATTATTTTATTACAACGACGTAATTTAAATGCGGCTGTTACATACGTACGCGTTTAGCATATAGTACATATATATTGTGTGCATGTAATATTGTTACGATGACGATACGCGCGAGCACGTTATGTCGACGAAACCGTATTAAATCAATCGGTTTTGCAGATAGTATTAATTATTTGTGCGATATGGTCGGAGCATTACGTCTCAAGTCGTACTTAAATCGCGGTTTATACCTTGCATAATATATATTATGTGTATGTATTAGTGAATAACCTGATACACGTTTTGACTGTCCACTCGGTATCCTCGTCTAAGGCGGATTCCGGACAATATTATGCGCCTCTTAATCTCTATCCCCACGGCAAGATCTCTGGGACCGGCGATTGTAAACTGCACCTAAGGTACAGGTAAACCCTAAATCACACATGTAAACTGCGCCCGAGTTTTTTTTATCAAGTGTGAAAAGATGACCCGTAAACTGCGCCCCGCGAGTAAAGTTAAAAAATGTGTGGCTCTATTATTCTGCTATATTTTTGCAAAATAAAAATAAACAAAATTACAAAATAATCTCTATTCTTTGTCATAATATTAATAATAATGAATATAATAAAACAAACATTTTAAACAAATAATATAAACAAATGTATAATTTTAAAAATTACAATAATCGGACAAATAATAACATATCATCAATTGGAGTTACCCACCACTATATTATATTTATTAATTTAACTTTCTAACTTTTCGCACAATGATACGACGATAGTAGTATTATGACGACAGACTTTTATTATTTTGACTCCAACAGATGTCGAATTATATGGACCGTTCGGAATGCACCTTCTCACAGCAGATGTAAATATATGCATAGAACATATTGTGTTGTATTATATATGTGGTGAAGATTATCAATTATTTCAAGCTCATTATATACGCTATGTCGCTATATCATTATTGGAAAGTTGTGCGAGATTGTAAAAATCTTCAATAAAACAGTTCATTATACAACGGCTTTGTACTTACTTACTCGCAAGAGTTACACAAAAAACTTTTTTTGCTTTTTTTTTTTACAAAAAATATATTTACAATCTATACAATACGGTATAATAAGTAAGTTTGGTAGCTAATTTGATTAATAATACAGTCGAAGGAGGAATGCTCTCAGCATTGACTTGTATATTGTAACCTTATTCGTTAGAGATAATTAGGATTTTAAGAAGGATCTAAAGAAGAGTGTAGTCTGGAGTTGACTGCAGATGTAGGTTTTTGTTTTAGAGCTCCATTATGTAGGGCATTTATCGAATGTTAGCACTACGTACATGACTTCGTTTACTGGTGGAAAGACTTTGTTATTAAATGTGATAGATGGATAGTCAGAAAAACGCAGTGTGAAAGTTACACGAGTGGACGTAGTTTAATTGATTTGTATTTTCAAGGGGGTTTGATCATCGGTTAGGTTTATAATCATAGGTCATAATTTTATCATATTTTGGTTTTTTGGGATCATTTTACTAGCAGTTAGAGAATCGTGGTGAGAAGCTTATTTTAGTGTGTCATCTGCATAATTGTACCAAGGAATGTGTATGATGTCTTTGGGATGTCATGGGTGAACACAGAATACAGAATGTGATCGATGTCACTTCCTTGTGGATCACGCTTGCTTTGATAAGGTAGTGTTGAATATCTAACTGTTTTTGAGACAAACAGTAAAGAAACGGTTTGAAATGAAAGATTTTATTAGTAGAAAAAATGCGTAGCTAGAAGAAACTTTTTTAGTTTAAAGAGAAGTCTGACACATTACGTAACTTTACAACTGCCGAAAGTCATAAGTATTTAGCACAAAACAAAAAAAAACAATACGTTATTATAATATCTAAGGTGTCTAAAATAATATCTTGTGACGGGGTCATGTCGTTAAATCGTATAATTTGTTCTTGAGATTTTAATACCTATAATGACTGTAGTGTTGGCGTGGTACATATATTTTACCCCTGCACGTATCTCCATCATAGTCGATTCCGGAATGTCCTAATTGGTTCCTAGATATTATAAAAGCAATCTCAATTTTTCTTCCCATTTTACTCAGACTTTAAAGACTGTCTACATTTAGTCAATATGATATATCATTTCTATCCAATTTTTTTTTATAAATTATTATTATACTCGTACTAGATAAGATATTTAAGATAGTACATCATTAAAAGTGTTTTTCTGTCTTACACAATATGTAGAATTCACTTCCGTTTTTCACTCATTGTAATTAGGAACATTATTGACATAATAATGAGTATTAGTATTAGTATTATTATATTATATTATTTTGTAATAGGTATACAATTTAAACTTTTCATTTTTTCTTCAAATATCATTGATATATTTAAATAAAGGTAGAGCATATTTTAAAGCATAAATATTTTGCCTATTTATAAGCAATTAGCATATTTTTTCTATTGTAATCTCATCAACCTTACGTTCTACATAATGTCTTGGTTTAAAGCGTCGCCTATGTCCATGTACGCAGTTCTCAATTCGTCATAATCACGAGAAACATATCAATTTATTGCTATATATTACATTTTATGACGTAAATATGGAGCTATAGTTCCCCCCCCCTCAAATCTTAATAAGTCCCTTCAATGCAAGAGCAATATTATTATTATAGCATATTGCTGTACATTGTATTTATATATACTTATAGTATTATTTTTCTAACTATCTTATACAGGATTATATATTTATACTATATAGTATATACTTACAAAAAAGGAACTTAATACCCTCCTGCTGAGAATTTTTCTTGTTTGCGCCAATGGTAAATTTATAATCTGTACGGATAATCAGCGAATCTGAAGATTTTTCGCCTTTAATTTCACGCACTGCACGGCTGCGTAGATAAAATAGGTAGGTATGTATCTATTCTATATTTTTTCCATATAGATTATACATAAATTATAGTTATATGAATGTTGCTAAACTATTCACGTTTTGCAGTACTGCCGTCTTAATTGACCCTTAAACAACGTCAGTCTACAACAGTCCGATCATAAGATCGGTCGGTGTGTATAAAATAATGTGTTTAGTTATCTACAATTGAAATTTGAACGATAATTATATAATATTACGATGTAGTCTTCGGCAAGGAAAATAACTCACTACGTATATACTCGTATTATATTTTACCGTCACTCAATAATTATAGTAATCTTACGTTTAGATCACAAGAAACGGCGTATACTATACTAGCTGGTATAGGAACGAATATATAATATTGTACGGAGTATTATGCCTGCAAAGTATAGAATCCGAAATTCATAATATATAGATCTAGGAAAAAAATATGTAGTACGAGTACTGATGATCGCCCGTTGTATTATGCATAATATTATAATTTATAGTATATGCGTCTGAGATTATAACCGCATATTAAAATACGAGCGCTGAACAATATAATATTATACTCGCATTATTAAATCGAGGATTAATAATATTATTCGATTCACTATTCGTCTGTCGGCGGTAGACTCGGGCGAGATCCTCTGTACCCGTACGAATTCCACGATAGCAGGCAGTGTGATGGCTTACAGACTTTCTAGTTTTCAAACGCGCTGTACATAATATTATTATACATCACCGAAAAACGAGCGGTGTTGCGAAAAAACCTTACCTATATTATATATGCTCGTCGTTTGGCCGAAACGTTGTTTTTTCCGTATTGCGTCGTTATAATATTCTATTAGCACGCCCGTAAATATTTATATTATATATTAACGAATAAGAGTAGCTACAAAAGTAACCACGGTGAGTATTATCTAACACGTTTGTCTGTGCATGTGTGTGCACGATAGTAATGATATACTTTACTGTAATACAGCTGGTGTAGGCGACGGTTAACGGGCGTATATATATTTTGATGAAACGTTAGACGATACGTTTCACGTTTTTGTAACGCAATTAAATTAAATTTTTTACTTTAATAGGTCGTTTATAGTTGTACCTATATAGTATTAATTTTTGAAAGACGAAAAAAATACGCAAAAAATAATTGCTGTCACGAGAGCGTACGTGCGGGTTACTTTTATTATTCGAAATGTTGATGATCTGCGCAATAACGTTCAAAATATCACTACTCGTAATCATATTTTAATATTATATATTACTAGCTGATCCTGTGCACTTCGTTGCCCAAAAATTAATATTTCCCAACTCTATATGAGTAATATGTCTTATGTTATAATTTAACGGTTAAAAATACTAATTTCAATTTAGTCCCACCCGGCGTTGCCCGAACAAAATATTAAGTTAAGAATAACCTGACGCAAAACATTGCGACGGTTGCCCGAGCCAAAGATTTGTTTTTTTTTATAAATTAATTTTCCAAAATGTGTACATGATAATATTATACTCTTACTCCTGCTGTTACATCTCTTGGAGAGATAATAGCTCTTTCACATAACCACTGATAAGATTATTGGACAGATTAAAAATGTCAGGATAAACTGTAGAAATCAACACTCAACCCGTCCAATCGTGTGATTGACAGAAATGTAACCATTTTCATTTTCTAAAGTTCCATTTCCAATTTTCAACAACTGTTCTGGTTACAAATAAACAGTACATAGCAACCATGGTTACCAATAGCAACCATTTATAAACAAATATTTCCATCGTAAATCTCAAAATCCCTGTGTGAGCAACCCTTTAAAATCAAAATTTCGAAAAACTCTTTCATAGCGGATGCCTACGCCATAATAGCTAAATGTATGCCAAATTTTAGTCCAATCTGTCCAATGGTTTGAGCTGTGCGTTGATAGATCAGTCAATCAGCTTACTATTGTGTGAACTACTGTTATTGTGCACTTAAGAGGCGATAACTCCGGAACCACTTATCGCACAGCATACAAACTTAGATAGTAGCCGATTCTCAGACCTACCGAATATGCATATAAAATCTCATCAAAATCGGTCAAACCGTTTCGGAGGAGTATGGTAACTACCATTGTGACAAGAGAATTTTATATATAAGATAATGTATATAATTACATTTATAGTCAACTTAGGGCTATCGACTATCGTACTTGCACATTATAAAGATAGGCAATAAGAAATAGCAAATAGGTATATAATATAATAATCATAAAATTCATATGTATAATACATGTACATTTTAAGAGCATGATATTTGTAACTTATTGACAAATAAACGGTACGTTTTAAAAGTTTCTGAATATAAAAACCGTAGTTTTGTTTTCATAATATTTACAAAAAAATTATCTCCTAAATTATTTACAGTAAGACAAGGGGAGCTCTAGTTTGAAAAACAGACCTTTTTATTGCCACAGAACACTCCATATTGAGGACAATGGTCCTTAAATATATTTAAAAATTCCAAAAATCAGAATCATCAAAGGTAAAAATTAGGGTGAGCATACAACGTAAATCACTCTGTGTGTATATTTAATAATATAATATAAAATATTATATAAATGACAATATCGCAGCTAATACGGCAGCTGACTCTTCTTGCATTGAGAGGGTCCAGAGGCGTTTTTGTTCTTCGGCGTCGTTTATTTTACAAATTCCACATCCACCACATGATTATTGGCCAGTGCAGATTTAATTGCCGAGATTAATCGCCGTGTATTGTTTGGCGTTTACCTATTTATTGTTATATTATTCATTTTCATTACTACAAATTGTGTTGTACTATTGGGCTCTAAGCCCGTTCATACATAAATAAATAAATAAATACATAAATAAATAAATATCATTCCGTGATTCCGATTAAGGCACGATTTGGACTCATAATATTATTGTCTGCAACGTCGGGTTTGACTCGCCGACGATTTCGCATGATTTAGAAACCGTCGAGACGTGTTCTTTTTTACTCGTCGGTTTTTTTTTTCGTTCCCTATTGGATCATCTGCCTATAACCACGCCATATCCGCCATAATAATATTGTTATATGCTATATAAACGACGCTGTAATATACTCCACTATGTTTGACGTGTACGGTGACATGTATACATAAGTATTATTTTATATTTATTTGCTTTTGTATCACGAGACAACGTATAACTGCAGCAGAGATCATGGAAACGAATTAATTCGACGCACGCAGGAACCTATATGTACTATAATTGTATTTTTTGTTCTTCGGCGAGACGATGAGTTTGTATTATTGTCACAACGACAGAGATGACATAATATTATAACATTAAATATATCAAATATCAATACCGTCGGCTGCGTGACTATTCTTCGGCGGTGAATGTGTCTACCCATTTATAACATGTATATGATATTACAATACGCTATAATAATTATAGTGGTTTTATTATCTTAGGGGACTATATTATATACAGAGTGATTCACCATCCTTGAACACCCTCATTTTTCATTTAATAATTAATTTATTCAAACTCTGATTTTTAGAACTTTTAAATATATCCAAAGGCTAATTTTCAAATACTTAGATTTGTATACCATTTAAGAAGTTTCCTGGTGATGATACCAACTTCATTTTTATCAAATGAGAATCTCCATTTTTCCGATAAAATGTTGACCGTAATGACTTTTTGAAACAGTGTATGGATCAAAATTGAAATTTGATCAAGTAGTATTTAAGTTATTTAACTATTTTTGTTGTATTCAAATAAGTTGTTTTCTCCTGCCTATGCACTAGCATTAAAAAAAATATGTTATTATTATTATTATTATTATTATTAGCTTATGATTAATCAGATAGTGATTTTATAGTTTGTTTTTATGTAGTAATTCTAACAATATATGGGAGGGGGTAATAAATAATACAAAATTGGGTCAAACACTGTAAATGACTAGTTTTTGCATAAAAAGATGATGAATATTCTTTGTTAGTTATTATATTATGACGTGTATCGACGTATCGTATGTGTTCAATATTCTATTGAAGAGACATTTCGTGGAATTTAAGTCTAATTAATATTTTAGCTCGAAGCACTTTTGGACCAGTTGAAACATGTCATTTATTATATTATTAAATTATAAATAATACTGATAAAATAATTATAATATACAGATATTAATATAATACTGGTACAAAATCTCTATAAGATATTGAAGGCATTTTATGTATTTTAGAAACTCATTGTAAAATGTGTGGATGTATCTACGAATTCGGAAAAATGTCTCTGAAACATTTTTATATGGAGTCCACTGTGGTTCAATACCTACGTGGTAAGCTAGAGTTATCACAACAATAATGAAGCGACCGTCGACCACATTGTTTTCGGTGTACTAGCGGGCAGAGGATAACCATGATATCTTCACCTGTGAGTTTTATGAAAAGGTCGTCTCGCCCACAGGTTTTTATATTTTTGCTTCTGTGAGTTCACGTGTGTTTAGTGTTGAACAGTGTGACAAAAATCCTATAACGCTATCTAAAACCCGCCTTTTTTTTTTGGTTGCCATTCGTGACTCGTAAGTGTGTATTAATAATTTATTATATATCTACTGTGGAGACAACTATATATGAGGCTCAGGATAGGTTAGATACACTCCACGAATAATCCACATCGCGTCAAATATATAATATTTGTATTTACCTACGAAGCAGTTAATATTATGTGTATCATGTATGTATAAATTAGTAACAGTATATAGTGTAAACACACGACTTATGTAATATATAGTATAGTATACAGTATCATAATATATTAAGTATGATATTAGCAAAACTAATTACAAAATATTATAAAACATGATTCAGGATTAAAATTTATAATGTTTGATACTAAAATAGTATCTACCTATTATTTTCGCCCAAGCAATAAGATTTTATACACTTCAGGTAATTCGAAATATTATTATTTCTGTGCTCACGAGTTCGATTACCTAAATATGTATACTCGTATAACTTGAGAAACTCCGGGTAGAGTTTCTTTATCTGAACGAATCCCCAAAATTAATTTAAAATAGATTGTATATTTTTTAAATTCGTCCAAACGGGTCCTGGTTGTTTGTAGCCCAAACGCAATTTTATTAAAGACATCACTACTACCACAGTAAGCCTTGAGTCGCACGGCGCGATTATACGATAATATAACATGCTCTATCGGGTACCGAATTCCGCGTCGTGAGTGCCCATATATTATATATAATAATAATAATTAAAATAATATAATACATTTTAACCATGTATATAGCGTATAGTAGTCGTTTGGAACGTCTCCGCGTCGGATTCTGTACATGTATATATTATATTCAGTTAAATTCCACCTCTGTCGACGAATTTCGACCTCACAGTGGTATTTAAATTTCGATTTAGATAATTGGTTCCACGCTTAGTGTTTGAACGCCGCGTATATTATACAGGTATACGTGTATAATATACATGTAGGCACTTTTTAGCTGCCAGCAACCGATATTTTGACACGAGTTGAATTTTAATGAGCCGCCCACTATTTGGAACATTAACCTATTTGTTATGTGTGTTTTGTTCCGCGCCATACGCAATACACATCGTAAATAATTATTATATTTTACAATTTCACGTTCAAATGTGTTTACGGATTTAATTCGCTCGAGAAACTTAATCGAACTGCACGCCAACTACCGGGACGATGAAAGTATACTGCAGGATTTAGTACGACGATTTCGAGTTTTTATGACCATAAGATAATAATATTCATGGTTATCCAAATATTTTCTAAAGTCTGTGATATTCTAATTTATTATAGATAAATTATTAATAGATAATAGTAGTATTGTATTTATTAATATTATAAACTCCGAGGGTTAGGTTGTTATATCTTCTACCATATTATGAACTATTGAACTGTTTAAAAGTCATTAATAATTTCATAACTATTCGGAAGTTTTCAATGATTTAAAATAAATTAAATTATAATAGGCGTGCTTATATCTACAGCTATAAACAAAATCCGAGTTAACTAAATAAACTACTAAAATATCCAGTAGTTATGCTTAAGTTGTGGCTGTGGGGGTGAAGGGGGTATCCAACCCCATTGGTCATTTATAATATTATTTCATATCATCTTGAACTATGGTGTTATAGGAAAACAAAAACAAAAATATTGATGATAAAAATTGTTTTTTTTTTTGAAGAATAATATGATGTAGATAAAATATTTTATACACATTTAAAAATCGTGATATATTATATCCAACAGTTTCAGAACTTGTTATTTTTGTCAATATATATATTCAATAACTTTGGTACATACGGGTCACGTGCAGGGACGGATTGGGATATAAATTCGGCCCGGGAAATCTGCAGTACCTATGTTGGCCCTTTATGAAAATAATATAGCCGTGGATCA
The DNA here is from genome assembly GCA_022818045.1 of Neotoxoptera formosana. Classification (NCBI taxonomy): domain Eukaryota; kingdom Metazoa; phylum Arthropoda; class Insecta; order Hemiptera; family Aphididae; genus Neotoxoptera; species Neotoxoptera formosana. The sequence goes on from CM040633.1 coordinate 30,276,996, forward strand.
AACTGCCCCGTGTTTACAGGTTACAGTTGATAAAATCATGCAATATTAATAAAATATGATAAAAATACCGTCTACACAGTATGGTTTAAATTTATAATTAAAATCTGTTATTCTGAAGAAAAAAAGGCACGCTACAGGAGGACCGGCCCACCGGGAAAACTCCCGGTGTCCCGCCGGCCCAATCCGTGCCTGGTCACGTGTGATTTGACTTGGGCGTTGTATGATTAGGTTAAAATTTGGGTGAATGTAAATCCTACACAATTTATACCTTAAATATTTAGATATGATAGTTATTACACGAAAATAAAATGAAAATATGAGATATTATATAAGTTCTTACACAAAAATAACCTAGTTATTTACGAGACCCTCTTGGAAATAAACAACAGTAAACTTGTACAATTTTATTATGATGTGGTTGTTAAATTTGTATTTATTATTATGTAGTTAGAATTGTATACTTCTTCGATATGAAGTACTTACCTAGTTATAAAATGTATTAATATGTATGTAATACTAGAGATCACATGTCTATCCCATACTCAGAAAAAGTACATTATAATAAATTGGGAATAGATTTTTCGATACATGGCAAAGGGTATAATAATGTCTTTGAATTATTGTTCCTTAAAGAAATTTCTTTTCTAATTCGCAATAAAAAAAAAAAAATTTTATTTCATCGGCTACAACCGAACACGTCCGAACGATGTTGTAAAATAAATGTATTTTTTGCTGTTTAATATAGGAAACCATAAAAGTATAATAATATATTATACATTACATATCTCATGTAGGAGCTTCCAAAACATATTACTATTTTTAGTTGAATGTAAGTGCTTAAAAAATTTACCAATAATGTCCATTTCCCATATTATGTTCTTATGTTAATGATCACAATAATCATTAATTCACCATCACCTTGGAAAAAAAATCTCTTTGCTGAGTATATAGTATCACCTCTGCACTGAAAGAACTTCGACATGATTTACATTTCACATAGATTGGAAAAATTGATTTTTTAATAATTGACCATAATATATTATATGTTATTAATGTAGATGGCTCCTATGCAAATTAAAAAGTAAATTGTTTATTTTTTTATTATATTATACTTACCTAATGTTTGTATCTAGTATCCTAGCATCTATGAGCTAAAAATTCTTTAATGAATTTCGGGGGGATAGATGTAGATATGAAAATAGTTCTTTTTCACAGGAATGAAAAATATTAACTTGTTTCTTCTAATAGTTATAAGGAACAGTAGGGATGAACGGACGACCGGCAACACGGTTACAAGACGGAATAATATTTACAGTGATATATTATTATAATATAATATTCTTTCAATATGCGCATAGACGAACAATATAATGTAGTTACCTAGGTGGCTATAGGTGGCAGGTACAGAAGCCGCGCGGCGCACAGTGCAATATCGTCGGTAACCGTTTCCAAGTTGGAAAGTGTCGGCGCGCTCGGTAATTATGTATTATTTTCTTCTTTCGTTTCCCATTATATTATCTGGCCTTACGATCGTAATGATATCGCCGCCGCCGCCGCGTTTTCCCGTTTGTATATGCACTATAGCTGGTATTATTATAATACAGGCGGGCTGCAGGTACACTACAGCCAGTGCCCTCGCGCGTATGAAAAAAAAATGTTACGTGCCTATTTAATACGACAGCGTTGCACCCTGGGCGTTGTTTCGCCGCTCCTATTGTCCAAACCGGGTACGGTACCTATATAACCTAACCTAACCAGATGAATAAACAGGATCCGCGGCGCGATCGCCCGTTTCTTTTCAAACGACGAGAGGGGAAAAAAAGCCGACCGACCGCCGCGGCACTCGTGCGTCGTGACCATTTCTTCGATTTTTCTCTCCCGAGAGCCGCGCGTACGCGCATTATAATATTATACGTATATTATTATACCTACGACAACAACAATGGGTACAATAATAATAATAACAATAATAATAATAATAATAATAAATAAACGCGGACTATCTCTTAGTTTGAGATAATGGATTGCACAAACGCGACCGTTATATATATATATATATATATATATAGGTACGTACATATAATATATATGTCGGAATCAATTATTATATATATTACATTATGCTGAATGCTCTCGGTCTCGGGCGCCTTTCAAGGATTCTGTATACTTAAGCTCGTAGTATACTATACCTTTATACTGCACATACGCTGTACCGATAAGTCCGCATCCTTAATTCCGTTCCCCGCCCTATCGGCTAGGACCGTACCTTGACCTTATCCGGCAATAACAATAATAATAATCGTCGTCGTCGTCGGTACCATTTTCGTATCGGTCATTAGCGTAATTCAGGGCTACTGTACATGGAAAACCAATTAGCTAATGTGAGAACGCGCCTTCTGCACCATACGGAAAATATGTCTGTAGATATACTATAATATACCTATTTATAAATATATACATTCAAATAGGTATAATTGTGCATTAAAACGTTTTATATTATTTATTTATTATAATTCTTTTTGTTTTCAAATCATTGACACCATTCGCCGAGTCTGTACCCACACAACTAAGTAAATATGCATTGCGAAAACGATCTAGCCAATAACCATATAATAGTATTATAATACCCCGTCGATAACAAACCGGTGGCCGGGCCTAAAGTATCGTTGTTGTCGAGAGTCATCGTCGCTCCGTATTATATAAGACGAAATTAATTTAGAATATGTATTTTAATCTTATCCAATTATGGGTTTTTTTTTTTAATATAAGTAGGAATCAGTAAAAAAACAATTCCTTTTTTTGTAACTGGAATATATACCTAAATTCAATCGAATGTGGCACTTCCGATTTAATAAAAATAAAATAAATATAAATATATTACATAAAAATATTTTATTACATTATAGTACGATACGTTGTTAAAATCAGTTTAGTATTTATTATTGACTACTAATTTTGTACATAATCATACATAATCCAACCATAATGTAGAATATATATATTTTACCTATATACCTACCTACTTAAAAACTATAGCAAAAAAAAGTCAATATTGTATAAAATGACTAACAATTAGTAGATATATCCTAATAAATAAAACCTGACCTAAAAGTATCGAATTTGCAATCACGAACACACAAAACTTTAGTTTTGAAAAATAAATTTCTATTTAGAGAATGAGTCTGGAAGATTAGTCTACAATTAATTGAAAACAAAATTTTATAATTGAATGATAATACAATATCAAAACTGTATTGAAACAATTAAAAAATTATAAATTATACATTTGAGAAATTGATATAACGTTATAGTTTTCAAGTTATCATTTTTATAACTATTTAAGGGTTTAAGACTATAACAAACGCAAATAAATATCACAAAAATATTTTGAGGGACAAAAAAAAAGCTAACCTCCTTGTGCTATATGTATCTTGCAGGTATATACCAAGGCTAATAAATTGGTAAGGTTAGGGACCCAAATACCCCCAGTAGTCCCCCATATTATGTAAGGGCACTCAAGCCCCACTAAGAAGAGGGACAAAAAGACCATTATTGCCACCTCTCCCTCTTGGAGAATTTTATTTATTTATAATAATCATTGGGCATAAGCATTTAACAAAGCATTACAGATTACAGAATAATATACAATTTTTGACACATGGAAACTAATAGATATAGTGATAATAATGCAAATAAAACTAGCAGAAAGACAAAATTTGATAATATAAAAATAAAACAAAATAATTAAGCTTTATGTTTAATAAATAACAAAGTTTCAGCTTTGAAAACTTGAAAAGTTAAACAAAGTCCAAGCCAGTGGAGATTTAATCGGCGTTTGAAAGACCGTTTGAAAAAAAGAATTATTGGCACAATTGGTTTTAAATTTAGGTATATTATAGAACAAATCAGAATTACGAATATTTCTACTAGGGATTCTATAGGGAATTTTTTTATAAAGCATTTATTAAATACTTACTCGATATTATGTAATTTGTATTGTGTTTAAAACATTTCTATCACATTTTTCACTTAAAAAATTTTTGCTGTTGCGTGTAGTCACTAAAGCAATAATTATAAAATAAAATATTTTCATTTTTATTTCTCATACAAATGAAATATTTTAAAATAATAAATTTCATGCAATTTTATAACCCCACTTATGATAATAATATAATGTAGTCGGCAGCCGTGTATATTATACCATTAAGCTAATACGCGATATTATCCAGACTCGATATTACCGACACTACTTGTTGCTGTAGTAGTAGCAGCAACTTAGCGACCGTGTACACAATACCGTCGGTGTAGAATCGGTAAGTATAAATTATACACACAGGAGGCGGTACGCGATATAATATAAAATAGGTACTCGCAAGCGTTGGCGGTCACGAACAAATGATATATTTTCTTATATTTTGACCCCATTGAAAACGCCTCGGGCGCATAAACCATTCGGCGGTGGCGGCGGTCGGAGCCTTTGAATCGGACGAAAACCCGCGGCACACAAAAGACTTCCGCGTAATCTATACGTACGTCGCATGGGTAGGTATATTATATTATACATGATATAATATTATAATATACTCGTGCGACAGCCCGGCCGATTGACAACGTTACCCGGTAGATGGTTATCCACACACGCGCGGTCGAGGATATACGGTCGCCGATTAATTTCTCGGTCTAACGCTTCGCGTCGCACCCGTTATCGGCCGATCGGCATCTCCGCTGCCGCCGCCGCGTTGACCCCGTCGCCACTGTCACGCGAACCGCGCTCGACGGGCTACTCCGCGGCCGTGCAACGACAACCGCCGCCGACATACGCGTCTCAATCAACGCAACAAGACTTACAAAACACTATCTATTTAAAAAGGAAACGACCTATTGGACACAAGAGTACCTACAGCTATGTGATCAACGTTGTCCACGGCCTTTGAGCGTAATATTAAAGATTGCACTTTTTCCGGCATCATAGTTTGCGGAGAGTTGCAGCAGGCCGGCGGTCCGTGCGTTATTTAAAAAAAGCCAGAGAAAATAATATACGAACGCATTTAGCAGCTGGGGGTAATCGTGCAACCCCGGTTTGATTGAGGAAACTTATTTATTATTTGTTTTATAAGTTAAGTTTGTAGTAAAAACTAAATACTACAATTAATGTAATATTGATTATTACTATAAATTAATGAGATTGTTATGATAAATAATAAATGTAATATAATTTATAATTATCATTATTTATTGTATGTATATTATGATAAATATATATCGCGGCACTGCAGCTAGAACAAAATATATATAATAATCTATAATTGAAAAAAAACTACATTCTACTTACATTTTAATAACCTATACATTATTAATGCATTTTCAACCACTTGTAAATGAAAAAAAAAATAACACCAAACGCAACTCATGCTAAAAGGTATACATTTAAGATTTATCTTCCAGACTTGAGAAGCTTTTAGTGTGAACTACCTATATTATAGGTAACGTGTTAACCCTGACTTGAGGCGATACAATTAACATAGGCGCAATTTAAGTTTTCAATTTATAAATATTATATTACAATTAAAAATAATAAAGGCAAAATTAATTAATTATTTTATTAACCTTCTTTTTAAATTAAATAACAAAACTTCTCACCGTCAAACACATCTTGACTGAATGTCATGCTTACGACCAGGAGCGAATGGACCTCAACTTGACCGAAACCCTCGACTCAACTTTCGGACCACATCCTGACCAGAACAAAATAACGCTGAAATTTCTTAAACTTTCTAATTTGATTAACAAAATATAATTGTACCTATGATGTATATAATCTAAATTGTCATTAATAATTGTGAACTAATGGCCTTTGTGCTGCCGAGTTGTTTTAATAAGATCAATAAAAAAAAAAAAAAAAAAAAAATAACAAAAAATACAACTTTTACAAGCGAATAATATAAATTTGTTGTCAATCTTTCTGGTGTAATAAGTAATAACTATTAAAATATAACAAATATTTAAATAATATGCAAAATCAAAAAATTCAAAGAAAACTTGCAAATTGTATTATTTTTAAACTTTCAAATATGCAAAATAGAATTTTGTTCATACACTTAAGTATGTTTATGTGTAACACACTTTTATCGAACCAACCAATCTAGTTTAATCATCTATTATAAAGAGTATCACCATTTGGGTGGCTGCTTTATTCATGTGTGTCCAAGTCATAAAGTTAATCCACGTACTCGTATATCTATGCTTATTGTAATACCTACTTTGTTTGAAATTGTGCTTCGTCTTGCTGTCGACTTGTACTCTAAAATATATAACCTATAAATAGTTACTATAATAGTGTTTGAATATTATACTAAAAAATACGCGTATGTATATATGTATGTACTACCTCTATTGTAGTATTATCAGATGTGTTATATACGTCACGTTGATAGATCTTCAGTGCACATACTGCAATTATATACTGCAAGTACCTATATTTTGATAAGCAAAAAAATAAAAATGGACCAACGTTACTTGATTAAACGCACTGGTAGGTACTTGAATTCAGTTTCATGGTAGGATAATTTTTCATGAATAATGATTTTATCTGCCAATGTATATAAATCGTACGTACTTATTAAACGCGTCTCAAAGCAATGTACCTACCTATAATTGTACATAATATAATACTTATATTACACATATTATATATACAAACTTATATTTGCTTAGTTTAATAAAAATCGAGTGATTATCTTTACAACTTCAGGTATAATATCATTATAATATGCAGTTATAGTGTATAATAATGCAAATGTGAAAAGTGTAGATACCTACCACTTATTTTATTGTATTAAACGTCGATTGTGTCTGTTAAACGTCATTAGTGTTATTGACATAGTCAATCGTTCAAAATGATTAAGATATTATTATTGCTTTTCTCCATATACAAAAACATGGTATTTACATAATATTATAATTTATAATATAAACTACCTATACAAAACGTATTTCGTTTTGTCATTAATGTCTTATTGTGATTTATGATATCTGCAACTCCGTTCTTGTCATTTGTCCGTATATATGTGTAAAATTTAGATTCAGATCGCCTTTGCGTTGTACCAACTTCATTTCTAATCTGAATAACTCTGATCTCTAATAACGGGAATGGATGATATTTTTCATATAAACTTGATGTTTGTTCGATTTCACCATACTCAGTAAACAATATATTATGAGTTTGATTTAATTAAATTTTTATTTATCGTCAACTTTCAATATTTTTGCGGATCTTCTGAGTGCGTCTTGAAATGATGTGCCTATATAATTTTTCTAGTTCATCCAGAATGAAGATAAACATATATTGTCCAGCCCATATTCGTCGCAGTTAAAATTAACTGGTATAAAATGTATTACGAAAACGTACCTATAAATGTACCTATAATGTATAAATATAAAGTATAAACAGTATAATAAATGAATTCGAGCTTATTCTATACCAGTGGTCAGCAACCTTTTTAGACTCCCGGGCCACATTCATAAATTAAAAAAGTTCGCGGGCCAGACAAAAATTTTATATTCCAAATTATTTACTAAGAAAAAAAATATTTATACAATATTATTTTTTTTTGATATTATATTCAATTAAATTTCGTTGTAGAATTTAAAGCGGGCCGTATTCAATAGACTCGCGGGCCGCCGGTTGCCGACCACTGTTCTGTACAATACAAAATATTATATAACACGTCTTGTGCTAGTGTAACTAGTGTTATGATATCGTCTCCTCAGCAAACCGCGAACCCCATACGCCAGCCCGCTGCAGGGATGTAGGTTAAGGGGCTATCGGTCAACTACTATCGTTTGTGCGGCGTACCTACACATCGCGCATAGACACGCTTATAATAGTTGGTGTGCATGCCATATTATACCTATGTGGTCTTGCATCAGATGTGTCCGGCGATAACACGTATAATATAATATAATAATAATAATATAATACGACGTTACGATATAGCGCATACCTCAGTATAATAATAATAATAATAATAATAATAATAATAATATTATATAGAATAGAATATCGGTCACGAAAAACACAATTCCCTTGACACCCGAGCGCTCGTAACCTCCGACACGAATATATAATAATACGAATAATATAATATATACATAAACGAGATTTCGATTATAACGCGTGCGAGCGCACACTGCAGAGTTGTACGCAGTGAATATTATCGCTGTGTGTGCATACACATAATATTATGTTTATATATATATATATATAATATGATGTGATATTAGTACAAACAATAATAATAATAATAATGATAATAATAATAAGTAGTAATAAGAAAGATCGCCCTAGGAGGGCGGTGTCGCAGTCGACTGACCGACCGACCCGCGGTCTCGGGTTAAGTACAGTGGTAGCGAGCACGATAGACGACGGCAGTAAAAAAAATTAAGAAATGGTAGTCTATCACGAGTGAGACAATATAATATAAACGCGCGAGCTCAACTCAAATTATAGTTTCAATAATAAATTATAACGATGTGTACACGTAATATACGCGTAGGTACACCCACACACGCGCAAAACACAAACACGCCGGCGCGTTCGTTTGCACGGCAGATTTTTTTTTTATTATTTTATTTCGATTTTTATGAAACCGCGAGCGATCAGATAACGGGCCGAGGGGTGTATTTGGCGCGTGAGTAGTTTGGCCTTAGAGCAGGCGATGTCTGGTACACGACGACGACGACGACGACGACGACGATGACTATAGTATGACGATCGCTAGAAGCCATTTTTACCACATCCCCGTGGGTCCTCGTCGCCGGTGAATAAGTGTATAAGTCATAAATCCTGTTTGACCGAGTGTGATATAGCTATAAACTCGCACAACTACTACTATTATACTACTACTACTACTACTACTACTACTACTAGTTTATTGTTCGGAACTCCGCCTACGCGCACTTGTCCCGGCTATGTAACGGATTCGTTGTGATATTATTACGTCGTGAAAAGTCGAAAACCATAGTAGGTACCTACATAGTATTATAAATTATATGATACGACAAGCGTGATTTTGTATTTTATATATATATAACATAATATAATATTGCGTTATAGTCCAGCTAACAGCCATAAAATACGGGCCAGTTTATAGCTATAATATATTATGTATAATATTACGTATCGCGTAATTCGTTTTGGTTTTTTCATCGTTCAAATTAGGTAATTATAATATTATTATTTATTAATCTCGGATCGTAGCGATGCACTGTTATACGACAAATAAATGATTATGTCCACCGAGTCCGGACATAGGGGACTAAAGACTTCCTGTTAGGTATTCATAGTATTATAAATTATAATAACGTATAATATCCTAATAAGATTTTTTTTTCTAAGAGTACAAAGAGAAATGGCAATTAGTAATTATTTGAAATCATTTGAATTAGTTGCGAAATTGGTTTCCAAGCACGCACTAATGAAAACATTAATTTTAGTAGGTAATGCGTAGAACACACTCATTCAATTTAATAGTTTTATCCGTTCGTAGAAAGTTGTCCACAAGAATCAATTTTTAATTTTTGGTTCGCTCTACGAATTCATAAACATGTTTCTTACTTCAATCCATAGATGATCTCTTTAACAATCAGGTATGAAAAAAAAAATGAGAAAATCATGTTTATTGTTTAAAGTACAAAGCTCGTATGGATATGGTATAAACATATTTTGTTTAAACGTTAGTAGTTTTATAAATGTTATGATTTAGCTTTTGGTATATTGTATGGAATTTATAAAAATTGGTACAACTATAACGTGTATCGTATCGATACGTATTAATCAGAATAACGGTGGCTTTTTCTGCTGACCCACGGATCAATAACCGCAGATATGGTGGTTTGCGAGGATGATGTCCGGAGCAAACTCTTCGCGTGCGATGACCGTCATGACTTCGGGGTTCAACCGAAATACTTTGTGCTATAATTTGTTTATTTTTCCTAACCATTATTGTTATTTATAACGGCCTCGCCACCTAGTTAAGATCGGAATCGGTATGACACGCGGTACCTAAATTATTATATTATATAACTATTATAACTGCGTACTCGGTTCGCTGATAGCCAGGCGTGTTATCTCATTGGTCGCATCGGGCCCTTGCAGTATATTAAATATTATATTATATGTTTTATAATATATACATTATTTAAGCACATAATATTATTATAACGTACTTTAGCTGTCTTATATATATATATATATATAAATATTGGTATGTACGTGCGCCGTGTACGTGATGCTATAATATTATATTATGTATTATAAGCACTCCTAATTAACCCTCCACACGAGTCCAATTATAAACGAGAGAGAAAGAGAGAGAAACGTGGTGGTTTTGCTCGGTTTTTTTGCCTCCAGTTACGCCACGCCGTGGTTTATCTTTTAATATTTATACACACCGTATAATATAATATTGCTGATCTCTATACCTATATTATACAACACTGTTCCGCGATTATTTAGATTACTGCGTGCGCTCGCCGCTGTAACCATATAATAATAATATAATGTTGGACTTCGTTTGACTATAATATCCCGATTTTAGTGAAGACAACGTTGACCGCGGGCCACTGTCGTCGGCCAGTATATTATTATATTATATAGGTGCATATAAACTATTTTATTAAAAAATAATAAATAAATTATTTTCCTCGGACCAGCGTGGGTTGTAAATCCGGTCGCGAAACACTAAATAGGTATATTACCCCCACACAATATAGAGTATAATATACATAGCTGCGTATATAATAAACCATACATTATTATGATAAAATGATATTATATTCTTACATCGTTTGATTTGAACAATTTTTTCGCGTGTATGTATAATTTAGTTTAAATGTATCGAATTTAATATTAAATATTTTTAAACGTTGTTACAAATATTTTCTATTTTACTAACATTCGCATAATTTTTAATTAAATAAACGGAAAAATCTGTACCGACGTAATTTATTATCAGCATAAATTACTGCGTATAATAAATTATGCCGATGGTTTTAATACTAATTTTTAGAGTAAACCTATCGATAAATTAATTAATTTTGACATTTTTCTAAAACCAAATAAACTTGGCCTCTTTAGTTTATAAATATTAACATATATTAAAAGAATTTTTTTATCACATTTAACAGTTTAAACGTAAAAGTATAAAAATGTTTAAATTTCACATACACCGTTACTCTATAATATAGAGAAATTCACCGAACAGGCGCTCATCCCCATTTTTTCTTTGGTTGAGCATTTATTACAATAATTTTGATTTTTGGATTCTTTTAGTATACATTATTTAAACATTCTATTTTCAAATACTTTGACATTTTCTCAATCATCTTGTCATCTGTATAAACCACTCGTAATTTTTTTTACAATTTGTTCACAGCTACTCTAAAATGTTCACCTTTAATCCATCGAAACAATTTTCTTTTATAGGTAACACTCGTACGACAACTTTGACAACTTTCGAGTGGACATTTTTGTTTTTTCTGTGCTCGTTTGAACTGTTTGATGCGTGTACCACCCATATGCATCTGTGGTATTCAAACCTTTTTTGGTGCATATTTGGCCGGTTGGTTTTCAGCGAGCACATAAATCCGAGCTCCCGCATACATTATAATACCGCCGGAGTCCATGTGCGCTATATTATCCGACTTGGGTATAACTGCCTACTTGTACTTGTTTGATGTACCTCTATACCCGCAGCGAACAGTCACGATATTCTAAAACTTCCTTAGCGACAGAGCGGTTTTTCCTTGTAGTAACGCCCTATAGTGGCATGAATCACGCTACATATGTACCCATAATACATATAGGTAATAGTGTGTATGATGTTTTACGGTGTCCTTCTCTCGCACGCCGTGTCGCCGCTGCACCACCGTATTCCAGTGCGGTTCTACCTGGACATGTCCGTTTCTGTCGTTGAGTTATCGGTCGGTTCGAATAATATGTTTCCGAATACAATTTCATTAGATTTATTGCCACGCGGCGATCGTTTCAAATATTCAACATTGCACGACGCCCGTTGCAGTTGTTATATTATTATGTTTAATATTATGCAGGTATCTGATACATTTATATTATATAGACCATATATGCATTTTAGAAACCCGCCAAAGAATTATTTCAACGTGACGTTATTACATATTAACGGCGCCGTCAATATTATACACGCATTTCGTTTACGTCGTTACCGTCCGGACAACGAATTAAATGAGCACATTTTTTTTATCTCTCAGTCGATAAACCGACATACAAATCTTATAAGTTCGTATTAAATCTATCTATGAAAAAAAAAAATGTGAAACAATAGCATTACACATGCATATATTATGCTTTATGGCCATAAACGTGTATAGAATAATATTATTACAACGGTTTATGATAATAATGTACGTATATTATGACGTATTTTACGACGAGAGAATGTCACCACCGTCAAAGAGGTACCTTATTTATTTGTAAAATGAAATTTGTTTAATTCACGGCTTTGATGGTTGTTATTGCAGTAATCTGCACTGTTGTCGATAAAAATTTTAAATGTATTCTGCAACAGAAACAGCCATATTATATCAAAGACACACAACTTTTCATCTCGATTTCATCAACATTGTTTTAGCAATTGTATTTACAAGTAGATTCGACGAGCACACGCAAAACTAATCGTTTGAGATACCATACTTTTTTATTAATTATAACATTTTTTAAACAGTTCGATACGATAGATAAAAACCATTAATCACAAAATTTATCAAGTAGGTACACGCCAACAATGTAGGTACAACTTAATCACAGGTTATTTAATTAAACTGCAGCAAAGTTTAATATAATAAAAACTGTGACAAGCATTAAGGGAAAAGTAAATGTATGCGATTATTTTAACAATATTATCATCATACATTTATTTATAATGATTACCTAGTTTAAAAAAATTGTAGGCATTATATATTTCGCATTAATTTAAAGTTAGGCCACTCGACAACGCCACTTATAGAAGACTCCGTCAGTAGCGTTTCTATTTTTTTTTAAATACATACAAAATGACATATGACATGAAGTTTTTAAAATAAAACATTCTTCGGGCTTCGGTTAATTCAGTATTTGGAAAAAAAATTATTTGGGTTGTATGGAGTTGCCCAATTTTACTGAACTCAGGATAGTTCTATTTTGTCCCAAGTATAAGTATCCCGATTACATCCTAACACATTGTTTAATAAAATAACGTTTATAGTTATTTAATTATCTTTTTATGTATCATTACACAAAAAATAACAAATTTTAAATATAAGCCTGTTTTAGAAAATGTAACAATTATATTTCTACAGTCAACTCTGAATTTTTAATATTAATATAATGCTCCACAATTTTAGAAAGTTAAAAAATGCATTTTTGTTATGGAATGAAGTTATAGTTAAAAAATGTATTAATAATATTATAAATATATATATTTATTTTACTGGGACAAATTAGTAAAAGTCATACATTTTATAAAAAAAATTGAAAAAAATGAGTTTATAATGTTCTTTCAATACGTTGATTTGTATGACTTATTTTTTTTTGTACCTATACGGCTGTACCATAGCACCTTCCTAAACCTGCGTCCCACTAGCTTTACAATCTAGCAGTTCATCTACTTTCTTACTGTAATAATAAATATAGCACAGATAATTTTCATGCCTACACATTAAGACATAGTATAAGTATCTATATAACTTGCCGTACGACATCATAATACTTGAGAATATAATTATTGTGTAATATATTTTTTTTTTCATAATTGTTGTAAATTATTAATATAACACTTTATTTAAGAATAAATCAAATTATAACAGTATAAACAATAATATGATTTTGTGCTCGTTTATAGTGAATTAATAAGAAACACAGAGAACGAAGCAAGCCGCTTTATTTTAGTATATGGGTTAGATTATGCCTATAGTCACAGGAAAAATAAAACAATTTTAACATCCACAACTGACAATGTTGAGCGCTTGAAATAAAATAAGCATTAAGCAATAGGTAACGTTTATCAAGTAAATATTATATAGAGTCAATGAGCTGACGTTTTAGTATTGTTCTTCGCCGTAACGGCAAATTAAAATACACTTTTAAAAAAGGCATTGCCTACGCGCGACGTTTGAATTATCGTTTTGTCGTGTGTGCGCTTCGCATTGTGTATCGCAATAATAATATTTACAATACGAAAAACGGATGTATACAAAACGATAATCTGACGAATAATCGTACATCATTTGTGCAATACCGCTGCGTGAAACAATTATTATAATATTATACGTTATTAGTTTATTACTTATTGTTGTTGTTATTATTAATTTTTATACGATATGATATAGAAGTGACTTAATAATATAAATCATTCCCACGGCCGTAGTCTGAAACGCGTAGTATCATTGCACCACCGGCGGAAGCTGCGGACGATGGAATATATAGTATTATTCGTGTTGCTGTATAGGTACAAGTTTATCATTAGGTATATAAACAAAGTAAGCCATATCATGTATAGTAATTAGTAATACTAAAACTTACTTGTTTTAATATTATCATAAATTAATATTGCTATAATCGCATTCAAATGGGGAGAAGAAGCGAAAGTTTCGTCAAAAGTTTGGACATTTTATAGGCACGCCTATTAGGTACATAGTAATATTATATTTATATTACACACTCAAACGCATGACTACGAAATGAAAAATCCTTGTATTTAATGGATTTTGTACTTATGTGCGTAATTGTATATAATCATAAATTATTTGTCTTTAATTTTTTTTTATATTATAGGTTCAACCTATATAGTAGCTAGTTAAGAAAATATCATTATATTTAGATGTCGTTGATAATTGTGTTTTTCATTCATTCCTCAGCACGTCATGTTTCTTCTACACCATTTGAAGTCCCCTGATAACTTTTCGATACAAGCCCATTATATCTTATTTTGTGATTTAAACGTTATGATAACCCGTATGATAGATGTGTGGACTTGTCTTGTGCTCTATACTTTTATCTTCTCTTAAGTCTGCTATACAAGACTATATAGAGGAAAAAAATTGACAAGTTGACAATTTAAATAAATAAAATTATTAAACGATTGCTATGTTACAGTTTTAAATTGATCATGCGATATACCTATGTAAAATTACTACATAATATCCAAATAATATAATAAAAACGAAATAATTTAAATAGCTGTTAGATCGTTAGGTTAGAAGCGTCGATTGACATAATATATTGTATTTATCGGATATGAACCTTTAGCTGGATACTATATTATTATGTTGACATTCGTATGTATTATTTTATTAGGTATATATTATAATATTATAATGTGAATCGGAGTTCGTCGACGGTCGATAACACGCGTGCATCAGTGGCGTAATTAGGAATTTGTCTTAGGGGTGGATAGACATTTTTTTACACACAAACTACTAAATTTTTCAAGTACAGTGGTGGTCAACTCGTCAATCGTATCATCAAGATTTAGTACAATTGATTTATTATAATATACGCTGTGGGGGGGGGGGGGCTACCCCCCTCATCACCCCCTTAGTTACGCCCCTGGCGAGCGTCACATTATAAGCTGCAGCGGCGACAGTATATAAAACATCAACAATATTGGCGTACACGCGGATTCCTCCGACTCGGCGGCTGTGCGCAGAGTGTGATAATATTATACCATTTGCAGTCGATTATAATACCTAATAATATGAAATTATGTGTAATACGAAAAGTGCAGTCCCGCACATTGTATACGACTGCGTTCATACGGCCGTCAAACACGTCGGCTTGACACGTCCGTCACTATGTATAATGTATATTGTGTATATATATATACACACACACATGCTGTAATAATGTATGTATGATATTAATATATTCCGACCGAGCGGCGTTAGAACGACAATAATATGGTACATAATATGATATTGTTATAACTTATAATGTGTTATACCGCAGGTGTGGTATATATACCTACGTACGACGGACGCGTATACCTATTTTCATATTATAAAGTTGCCGCTCGGCCGTTCGACTTTTATCGCAAAAATGCAGTGCCGGCGACGACGGTGCGTGCAGCAGCCTATAATAAAATAGCGGCGGCGGCGGTGCAGTGTCATAGCAGGCGGTGGCGTGTGGGACTTCCGAAAACGGGCTGTGAGAACATCTGTTTGCGACCGCGATGAATAACACATACCGCGTATGCGTTTATACGCGCGCCGCCGGACCGTTTACAGAAACACTGTGTGTGTGCGCACTCGTAAAAATCCACCTGGAGACGTCGTCGTCGTATACCTAAGCGGCCCAAAGTATATCTATAATAATAATATAATAGCGTCTCGGCTGAGGCGATGACGACCGATTTACGACTTTGCGACGTACAATAAGTTACACGTTGCACCGCTCACGTTTGTTGTATTTAAACCGTTTCCTATTATTTATTCCTAATAAATTTACCGTGTTCGAGATTTCGTTTGATATCCGTATAGCTTCATAATAATATATATCATGTAAACAATCGGTATATAGGCATTACAGCCTATAATATATTATATTAGTCATGTAGAGGTACCTACTTATTATAAACATCGACTTACAAAGCACTAAAATCGGGTTGCCACTCTAGACGTGTTATTATGCTGTCGGTCTAATAATGTCTAATAAAAAAAATGAAAAACTTTGTCATGACAAAGACTATACCGACTAATGGTCAATGGCGTGTAACTCGATAGCCCCAAAAGGTGAAGACAGACGCAAAAAATAAAACACATCATTGAAAAACCAACATATTCATCGCTCCTCTCAGAATCTAAAATGAACTTTTCAAGCATTTGCTTGAATAAAAAATAAACATTTCTCAGTTATAGTTTTTTAATGTCATGATTTAAGTACAGTGCCCTACCCAAAAAAAAAAAATTTTACGTACCTTGGGAACCCCGGAGGCCACGGCCTAAATACGCCAATTCTCATGATAATATATTGATCGATTTTAAAATGGAAAGCGCGAGGAACTCTTGATCGGTTCAATCCTTCAAAGACTATATTATATACCTACTATTATAGGTATCACTTATTTGTCATTATACGGATTGAGTCGGTTTCTCTAAGGTATTATTTTTCTTCTCAAATCGATTTTATTACTTTAGCAACCTTCGTCAGACTATACATTTCCCGTCCCACTTACTCTTATCGTTAAACCATATGTATAATATTCTGCAGGTCTTCAGCAATGGAGTCGAGAGCATTGTCTGAGATATTAATATATTTTATGTTTGATTGAAACCATAATATTGTGACGTATATTAAGTCGGGTGGGGACAAAATGTTTACTCGACCGGAAATTCGAACAGGCACAGTCGTGGTCACAATAAATAATATCAACTTGGCCACAAGTTTATAGACTATATTATAGTTAACACATTAACTTACACTTGTACAGTTGCAGTACTAGCGATACACACCATGTAAATTACGAAGGTGCCGTTCGACTAGAAATTTCTCGACGACAGTATTGTCTAAACGCGTTTTGCTCGTAAAAAGAAAAAAATCAACGACAGTCGCGATATTTCACCGTTTGGAGGCTGGCTCGTCTGTATCGAGATTTCTGCCACGCGTGCCTGCGGTTCTTCGAGGGAAAACAACACTGAAAAACAATTCCACAATATAATAATATGTGCATGACGGAGACACGCCGAATTGAAAAGATTTAATTTACGAAAACGTCTATAGAAAATTAGGTATCCACTAGACGAGCTGTAGTCACGATACCACCGCGATTTCGTTTTGCAACGTAAGCGGATAATTAGTGTGTTATATACTTATATTTTATATGTATATGATGAACACCGTACAGGTATACCTATATATACCGCATTGTTTAGGAATTTCCAATCCATCGGACATGATAAATTGCTACTCAAAAATCGAGTTCTTTTACATTTAAGACAACTCGAAACAATATGTGTTATAAAGTTATATTAAAATTCAGTGACATATATTTGAATTTATAATATTGTATTGAAATAGTTTTGGGTGGTGATGGGTGGGATAGGTATTCGAGAACGTAACCGGGCGAGTTGAGACGGATAAAAGATTAAAAAAAAACCCGCCGGTGAAATTTTCGAGAAAGAACAATGTGGAAAAAACCGAGTCAATAAAATGATTATTATTAACAGCATTATAGTGCGTATAGTTGTATATGCTATAACATAATATATTAATTTGTACTGTTGCGGCAGTCGCGGTGTCTCTAATATAATATAATATAATATGCACCGCCGCGCCGTCGACGTCTAATCGTTGCCGTTACGCGTGCGAACGCAACAAATGAGGCTGACGAATCGGACGAAACAATAATATTACTAACTATATATATTATTATAACACCTATTATACAATGTATTATAGTTATAACACTATTTGGTATTATGCGACACGAGCGAAGCCGGGACGGACGTGTTCTAGAACGATTTGCAATTATATTCGAATTTTGACCAGTCAGAATAATAATATAATATATTGATAACATAATATAATAATACATATTGTAGGATAGAAACGAAAGAACGAAAAAAAAATTGAATAGCTAGGAAACGGAAGAATAAAATGTCTCTTAGCGCGAATAATATATAGTGCACTATTATTGTGTGTGACGTGCGTGTGTATAAAGTGTACGTAGAAAATTACGCGACATCGTGACAGTTTCGGATGGACGTTTATAAAATCGGTGAAATGAGTGGAGTTACGTAATCTCACCTAATGCGGTAATGACGAAAGGCGTATTATATTATACTACTCGTATTTTATTATATATATTGCACTATATACAACGTGTATAAAACAACAGTTAATAAAAATAAGGAAACGCGTAAATTGAATTTCAGACGCCAGAAACAAACATGTTTAACACATTGAACACAATAATGGACGTAATGTGGTGTGTAAGAAGATCACAATGGCCTAGAATTTTTCTAAAATTGTTAAAAAATCTCTAATTATTAGAGATTTTTTTGGAAATGTTTATGAATCTAAATTGCAATTAAAATGAGTAGTTTTTGAGTTATTCAACTTTGAGTACCTACTAAACATAACGGTCCATGATAATAAGTAGATCAAATATTGTACCTAGCTGTTTTATATTTTTGAAAACAATTTTTCAGGACTTTTATCTTTAGTTTATAGATATTAATAACTCAGCAACATTCGATTTGAATACATTAAAATGTTCGAATAAGAAACTGATCTGCTTAATAATATTCAATAGATTAGGTTTGTTGTCGTATGAAAAAAAATAAGTTATTGTATCACCACAGGATAACTTAATAGTATATATACAATGTGAATAACTGGAAATATAGTTCCCAAATTAATTAAAAATTCCAAAAATCAGAATTTGAATAAATTTATTATTTACAAAAAAAAAATTAGGTGAGCATGGTATGTGATCCTGTATTGATACGTACAAATATACATTTTTACTATCAATTTAAATATTTGATTAGTTCTTGTCTCTTGATAATTTTTGTAGGGAAAAAATAATCATGTTGAATTTAATTTCTTTGTTATCGTTCTAAATTTAATTAATTTATATAGTCTTGTAGAAGGATGTCCTTAAGGCCACACCATTTTAGAACGCATATTTGGAGATGATGAATGTCATGCTTAAATCACTGAAAAAGTGAAAACGTTTTCAACAACAAACTGCGCATGCTTATCTGTAACCAATCAGGTTATATTTGAGTGTTTAACAGACATTTCAAAAACGAACTTAATTAAAGGTGCCTGTAAGCTTTTATCAAAAATAATTTGATTTAATTCCATTTTTTTTAAACGCATTTCTTTATTATAAATTATTATAATAGTCTTCCAACAATTTTGATTCTTTGAATTGTAAATTGTAAATTATAATAAAAAATAATTTTTGCCGCTCTAAAAAGTTGGGAGCGTTAGACCTTGGGTCCATCCATTTCACTCCATGGCACATGATTGTGATGCCTGGAAAGCCACTAAAGCAGTATATTGCCAGTATAGGTACACATGCGCAGTAACCGGGATCGGTATGGTCGAGTGACGGCTGATGGACACCTATACTCAATGGATAAGAGGATTAATGATAAATCGTGCACCTCGATGGTTCACGGGGTAAGCAAAATAATATATGTCAAACCGTTTATAATTAGTAATTTTCGTCTACCGTCTATATAAGATTATAAGACACGCCATGCAATGCCGACACGACGTCCGCTAATGTTAAAATGCGAAGAATGTGTTTTCGGGTCCCTTATAATACAACCTACCTGTTTTTATATTGTAATAGATATACACTCGATTTTGGTATTTTAAAACTGACAAGAAGTTTAGTTAAAAAATAACGTTTAACAACAGCAGCGATTGCGCAAACGAGTGAACATGATTTTGCTTATTATAATTGGAAATCGAGTTTTGTACACATGAGTTGTTAATTTAAATAGGAAGAAATCTCGCCAAAACCATGATAACTTCTTGAATTAAGTATGAGGTCACGCATTTTCGTAACGTGACACACAGGAGCCTCCGCAAAAAAAACATGTTCCGCGTAAAAAAAAAAAATGAATTATCTTAATCGCACGCGTGGACAGTGCGGATAATAATAATAATAATATGACGTGGATAATAGTATAATATAATATTATGTTATGGGAAGCTGGTCCGAACGAAAGAAAAGAAATGACAATAACTCGAGAAAGTCTTGTCGTCGTCATCGTCGCGGAAAAAAATTGTCTGTTATGGGCATGATAGTGCTTGTACACCTTTAGGTTATCTGTATATAACATACCCATTATTATAAAAAAATAATAATATAGATAGCGCGTAACACTGCTGCAGCACAACAAAGATGATAATCATAACAATAAAAATAATAATGAACTCAATGAAGGCGTGTGCTTGTTATAACTATATAGGGTGGTTTTTTTTGACGTGCTCAATTTGTCAAAAAGTGGTTTTACGAATGGTTTAATATCAGAATAACAGAACCTTTTTCGAAAACAGTTTCTTACAGTATTTAATAACGGAGAAGACATTCTAGAAGAGACGGATCTATTTTTCTGTGACAAATAACATAATATGTTTTTAATTTCAAATATTTATACCCGTTATCACTTTACTTATACATACTGTCTAAGTCAGTTGGTTATTTATCAAACCTTATTTATCATCAGTTGGTTATTATTAGCAAAATATTATTTTTATTCAGACGAAAATATGCATCACTAAATTTATATATCATACACAATATCATAATATAATAGAAAAATCACCATCGTATAAAAACTCCAACACAAAATAATATGTATTCCTGTTAAATTATTGTATAACATTATATTTTATTACGATCACATGCATAATTCGAACTGCGAAAAAACATTTCAACGTGCACGCACTAACTGAATGAATATTATATAACTCCTGTGTAATTATAATCAAAATAAAACGATCGAGTGTCGTAAAAAACCATCCTGTATACCTACTCTTCCATTATATTATTATTATTGAGTACTTCGTTATAGCAATAATATTCGTTATAGCACCTATTATAATACTATACCTTTAACTACAGTGTGCACACCTATGTATATATGTACCAGATGTGATCGGTCGCGGGTGACGTCGGGGGGGGGGGGGGCTTTGGGCTGCGGGGAAAGTGCGCCCACGACATAGACGCGAATGATGTGACAATAACGCTGACAAATGATATTAATAATATATATAAATATAATATACATGTACGAGCACATATATTATAATAATGTATAATATAATATTATGGTCGGCACATTATGTAAAATATCGAACAGTGGGTCTGCGTCGAGTCGTTCTGAATCGGTCGAGCCGATAAATCGACGACGGGCGCACGACCGTCGGCGAGAGGTCGCGTGACCCGGCCGCGTGGGTTGCGTCAGCGCCGCCGTCGACGACAGCGGTTCGGGTGCCGGCTGCCGCTTGCTGCGGGTGGTAGCCGCCGCGTAGTCGGTCTCTGCTCCGCGCGCGATTGTCGTAAGCGCCGCACGAGCGGGCGTACCTGCCTATCTATATATAATAATAATAATAATAATAATAATGTTATGTATTGTAATGATTGTTATTAGGTATACGGGTTTTTTCATTATTTTCCGGGCCGCCGCCGATGTGTAGCTTTCTACCGCATCGGCCCGCGCTGTCGTGATGTTATCGTTTTACGATCTTCGCGTCTGTTTTGCAGAGATACTGCACAGTGCACACGCGCGCGCACGAGACGAGACCCGTTCTATATTACACGGGTAGTATATAATATACCTATTATATTGTGAATCAGGAGTAGCCATCCTTTTTCTATATTATTATGCCGAATAAAAAAAAAATTGAGAATGTGCCAAAAAAAAATTAACACTTACATTAAAATTCGTCAAGTCAGTAGATAAATAGATCATAATCGTACAAAGTGGTCTAAATTGTCCATTCCTAAATTACTTTTGAACAGACGAAGTCGAGACATGAAATAATTAAAAAAAACCCGCAAGAACTGGTAATTAACTTCCTTCGATTTGGAGTCGTATTTTGAGAATATTAAAATGTCCAAGAATATCAGTTAAAAATTCGAGGTTGTTTAACCAATTTTTATCTTACTGTAATTCACATTCATCAAGCAATTCATTATTTATTTTCTAAAAGTTCTAGAACTTTGTCTTATCATTAAATCAAAAAATTACAACTATAAGCTGTCCTGTTCGGCGTTGTCAGTGCCAAAGATTTTGTTTTTCTTTTATATAATATTTGTTGTAAAAATATGTTATGCAATATTTCTACTTATAGTAATACAATATGTTCCCAATAACAACCCTAAAAATGAACAAAAAATTTTTTTTCGTGAGCTGAAAACTAAATCAATGTGTGATCTATTCTTCAGCTACCTATAATGGCTGAAAAATATGTTATACACACTCACAAAATCTCAACGAGTCTATTGATATAATATTTTTTATTGTAAACGGTCCAGTAGTTTTTGAGTATCTAGTAGCCTATCAGATAAACATTCATTTTTATACAAATAGATTTTGTAAATAATACCCTATCAATATTTAAGTTATTGTATGTAAAAATAATTATTTTATGGTTTTTTTCGCATACCACATATGAATGGAAACAATAGACAGCGGATACATGTTATACAAATATCCGGCGGAATCGATTAAACACTATATCAACTGTCAAATTCAAAATCTAAGGATTCATTTGTTTTCTGCCAAAATTATTAATTTACTGGTTTTATTAATTATTTATTTATAAAAAGTTATTCGAATAACTGATACTCTGAACGGAACAATTTTTCTCGTAGTAGGTAATGTCATTGTGATGATAACAGGGTAATAAGCAAAGTCATGCTCAAATCCATCCACACTTTAATATCGTCCACGTTATTTGTGTCACAAATCATAATAATTATTACAATATTTGTTTAAAAAAATTAAAATAGTGCGAACAAAAATGAAAAATTATACTGTTTTACCGGCTATAATATAGTATTGTAGACTATACCTAAAAGCTAAAGTATAGTTAGTAATTTTAAAAGTTATGCATCTATACTAACAGTTTTAATGTTGTGCTAATGTAAATCAATAATTTAAATCTAATGCGATCCGTGTGTTAAACCTTAACAATGCTAATCATATTAAAAAAAAAATTTGAAGTTTTAAATGTTTTCCGGGGAGGACATGTCCTCCATTGCTCTCCTTCCCGCTATCATAGCTGCAAACTCTCACGTCACACGATGCTATAATAATGTATAAATCAATATCGTATTCGCCCATTAAATGAAACTGTTAAAATACGCAGCCACGTAGGAACCTACACAATATTATTACATTCACAAAATAATAAAATAACCGAGTGAGATCTGCGTCTACATAATGATATATTACCTATATACGTACCAGGCCGACGTGTCGTCTATCGGAATGAATTCTCGCGGGTTTGTTGGAATTCTTCGCGGTCTGAGAATTTATGCGCCGAGTGTCCGGTCCTTCGTTCGGCGTGTTTGTTGCGCACTCTCATATAATAATAATAATAATAATATTCAGTACGACGGTACCTACGCAGTAACGTCGATCCGGAGTCGTTTTGTTCTACTTATTACACAACCCCATTTTTTTATGTAACGGAACGAGAAAAATGTTTCTCTCGGACGAAAGTTTGAGAATAGCTGGGAATTCCTGTAATATATTTTATCTTCAAATATAATATTATATTAATGCAATTTGCAGTAGAAGAGATTCGTGGTAAATAAATTATAAATTATTATAATAGTAGAAATATTACTAAACGTCTGGATCATAAGGCCTGATAAAAACAAAAAATATAAATGACCAATTGATCGTCCTTATGTACCCTGTTGGGAACGTCTTAATACATATGAGTACATAATATACCAATACCCATTTACACAGTTTCGTATTTAATATACCTAGTATTAATATATATAATATAAATGCAATATCTATTTTTATCAGTGGTGGCTCTAGGTGTGTGGGGGGGAGAGCTAGGGCCCTCCAAATTCGTATTTCTAAACATTGTAGGTTTATTGTTAAAAAAGAATTAAAAACAAAAAAACATATTATTATACTATTGACACGTAAAAATGTGTAGGTAGTTAGAGTATTTTTTGTAAGGTATTACTTTAGTATATTTTGTTATAAAGTTTTTTGAAAATTATGACTTAGCCCCCCCCCTCCCCTCCAACCAAGTCTCTTAAGCCACCCCTGATTTTTATGAACTTTATTATATTTCAGATTTTTTATGATGATGCAATTATGTATTATCCATCTTAGAGGTTGGGAAAGCTATCCAAAAATAACCATTAATGGAGTCGGAATCTTTTGAAAACTCCATCTAAAATCGGAGCCAATATTTTGAAGTAAGGGTTTTTCTATATTATTGATGTTGAATAATGTTATAAAAGCATAATATATACTTTCAACTCACGCTTATCGCAATAAAAGTAACTAATAAATTATAATATAGCACGAACACATAGGCACACTGTATGTTACTGTACAATATTGAATATACATAGTATTGATTTTGATTTTGCTGCCAAAACGTATAATGCAAAAGATTTATAATGTTTAAACCAAGTTTTGATTTTAGAGAAAGCAAAATAATAAAAATATAAATAATTTAGAAATATTTAAAAATATTTTACGTACTATGTGTATTAACTTATTAAGTACAATTATAAAAGAAGGCATGTGAGGGGGGACAAAAAAGAACTGCAAAAGAAGATAAGCATGACTGAATAAACCACCCATCAGAAGAGGCACTTGGCTAGGTAAACATTCGAATCCATATCTTAAAATTTAAACTCAATCTTATTACATAATATTATGTCATTTATTACAGAACATTGACCATGGTGGTTTTTCATTAGTCTATAGATATGTAAAAGCACAATATTCATAGGTACCTATGTGAATATTCTGCAAAGCCGTTCGAGATTATACGTATATATAAGTATAGTTACCTACAATATTATTAATTATACCCAAATTTACGTGCGCACTACAGCTCTATAATAATAGATAGTAATTATTTTTTTTAATAATGTTATACATAGGTATATATTAAACGTGTAATATATAATAGGTAGGTATATATGCAGCATAGCTGGTATATATGCATGTAATCCTAATGTGTTTTCGGCCGCCTCCGCCGCCGTCACGAACCTCCGCCGCCGCCACCGTATATTATAATATTGTGTGTATATGAATACTTATTATAATAATATAATAGCGTATAACATTATTGTCCCGCCTTCGGCCTAATCACGACGCTCGCGCGCGCACTCTCCTCCAAGGGGCCAAGCGGGATTATTTATTGTCACGGACCTGCCGCCACCGTTGTCGTAATTAAATCTCTCCCGCGCACGCACACACGCGCACACACACACGCAAGTAATTTCGAGTAATTAATATCGTCGTCGACACAACTCCCGCCGCCCTGTGTAAGTGTCTCTCGTTTTATTTCCCTGGATCGTCGTGTCGTGTCGTGTCGCTGTCTCCGTCGCACACAAACGCACATGGTAGGTATATTGTACCTAATATCTTCTATATATTCTAATAACGACGTAAAAAATGAAAATAATTGTTATCATTGTACAGGATGTTTTGCTCATCGCGAACCGTGCAATATCTTTGGCAATATAATATCACCTATATTATGCGATGATTAACTTTATTTTGTTTTCTACCGAATCACAATAAAATGTTACATTTTTAATTTTTCTACGATTATCAATTATAATACCAATAATTAATTATTATTATACAATGTAATAGTAACCGCTGTACTTTCTATAGGATATTGCGCCTGGTCGACGATAAAAGAATCGCCCTGTAAACCGCATAATTTATAGCATACGGACAAAAACAAAACCACTTTGCCGCTATGCCCCCGTGTGATAACTACGTTATAATAATAATAATAATATATAATATTATGTATACAGTCGTTGTGGTCCGTATAAAGCACGACCTGCTCTATTCCGTCTCAGATATAATATTATATATATATGAATAATATACATCTCTGACCGTGTATAATAATAATAATAATAATAATATATATGTATCGTGTTTATAATAATAATAACATACTGCCCATAGGGTTCGGACCGCCGCCGCCGCCGCCGCCGCCGTGTTTCAACACACGCGACCGACCGTATTAACCCGTTGACCTAATATCGTGGGCATAATAATATTATTATAGATATATCTATGGATTTCGTCAACTCTTTTGTGCGCGTTTTTTTATATGTATGTTTTTGCGACGCAACGCGTACACGACGCGGTCTTCACACTCGAAGACTCGCGAAGGTGCAGCAACAACAAAAACATTCAATAAAAAAAAACAAAATCAATGTCATGTGATTATGATGATAATTTATTGATAAACAATGTAATATTTTGCGTATTACGAGAATGGCGAGAAACATTATCGACCAGTTTCGACACGACGCGTACAATTTGTACCTACCAATATAAGAAACACGCTACCGATTCGCAAAGGTACATAATATTCATCTTTACTGTAGTAAGACTCGTTAAAAATAATTAATAGACAGGGTGCTCGTCGACAGATTTATAAAGATAGAAGTGAGGTAAGTTCAACCAGAGATTGTCAATGTCTTTATAAACTACATTAAAATATGTTTAAAATGTTGAAGTATCGGCGTATTGCACCTAAAATGTTTAGGTATTGTAGGTTCAGAATACAATATACCTGTTATAATAATTATGAGCTGAAGGTATAAAAAAAACCAGATGCCGTAGAAATGTATATTAAAAGTATTTATAATGCTTATTTGTATAAAATAATTTTTTGTATTTATAATAACTTTTTAACTAATGTTATCGGCAAGTAATTGAATATTACTTTTCCCCCTGTCTAAAAAAAAAAAATTAAAACAGGTCGACTTATTCTGCAAGCGCTTCAACCATAGGTTTACTAGATGCTAAATATTACTTCGTGGTGAACTGCAAAATCAATAAATAAATATATTATTACTATACGTTATTATCGGTTGTTAATTTTTTTTTGCCTCTCAATATTCAACATTTACCTAAACCCTTTTGGATTTCAGTCCAATAGTTCCTCATACGTCTGAATGTAGGTTATGAAAAAAATGACCATCCACAGCACAACAATAATATATATTATTATTGTACATTGTACATAATAAACTACATATACATATCTTATTGAGTTTTTATTTTTATTGCCTACCATCATAATTATTACTATTATCAAATTAATTAAAATACTTTGCATTTGATCACTTACCTGTTTGTTTCAAAATAAATAAATAAATATTTCGATTTGTGTTTTTTAAATTTATTTATAATATAAATAATGTACTTTATCATAGTTGGTATTTGGCTAACTTTTGGCGGGAGAGCATTATCCAAGATAACGTAGCCGCAGCAAACAAAATTACTACTTGTATGATCTATGGATGTAGATACAATTTAATTCACCCATAAGTCATAACCTTAAAGTAATAAAACTATTACCATATTAACTCATGCGTGCATTACAATAACTATACGGTTATGGTAGAAAAACATACATACGTGAATAAACGTGATTATATTTATGTTGTGTTTTCGTTATCATCGTTGTAAAACAATATTATTGTATTACTTTATACTTACAGTAAATAAATAAATTATACTTAATGATAATAAACTCTATGATAAAGTAAATTTATCGTAAACGTATACACTTCATGGTTGATGATATTATATTTATGTTTTTGCCGTTTGGCTCAAAATCGCAAAGATTTTTACGACGTACTCAGGTAAAGGCGGATTGTAGGACACATTGTTTTGTTTGTACGGTTGTCAGTGACGAGAACAAATGAAAACCACGGGCAGTTTGTATCTAATATTTCCGGTAATATTTCGTGGAAAAAGTAAAAAAAAATGTTAAAATAATTTAATAATCATTGTATGTATATAGTAGCTTAACATTACATAATATATGCAAAACAATTTATAAACTTATTCGTATATCAAATAAGTATCTCAAGAAAAATTGTTTAAGCCATAACCATTCTCTAAATAATTTATTTTGGTCGACAGTCGTTTAAAAACTGTCTAAACTCTTAATAATTATCCTTTTTTTAGAATTTTTATAGATACGTCTGTAGATAGTTATAATTTATAATGACTGTATGCTAAGTATCCACTATCAGTCAATATTATTAAGCTTGCTTTTATTTTCACCGTATGAGGTGTCCACGGTAATAAACAATATACAGAGATTCAAAGTGTCTGTTTATTACCGTGTAAATTCTGCTCGGCAAAGGCTATGTTATAATATACAATATTGTGTACACCGTAGAGAAAAATCGATGAACAGTTTTTCCATGTAGCATGTATAGGTACAAAAAACCTCGCGTAATATTGATTAGGCGAAGTAGCACTCTGCTGTGTTGAATGTACATATATATATAATACTGAAAGACCGGAACGAATTACTTATAACTTAACCGGCTTTACATTGTATGTAGGATATGTAGTTATACATATACTATATATTATATTATATTATGTGTAGCGTTTCTAACTTCATTAGGTACGATTATCGTCACTTTTATCACAATGTAATTACTTTTTAACTATAATTATTGTCTTCGGACAATATAATAATATAGCGGCGCACATTAACAAGTATAGGTATATCTACGCTTCGGATAAAAATCACAATAGAACATCTTGAGAATTATAAAGACACGTCAACACCTATTTTATCTCTCATATGTAATATATTACATACGTTTAGCTCGAATATTGTATTATACATTTAGTCAATTTAGATTATTGTGTACTACCTACATATAGTTATACAATATATACAGTAGGTATACTACCTATACTACCTAGATATAAAAATAAACTGGGTTTAAAAGGAATAATAAACACGATATTATGATAGTCTTTTATAATATTATACCATCAACTGAATTGATATGTAGAGTGCATTTAATATATTGTGTAATTATACTCATTAGATATATTTTTTATATGAACTTTATGGACATAGAGCACACGTGGCAATGATGGGGGGGGGCTTTCGGGGGCTTATTCCCCTTTAATGAAATTGTATATACATGCGTGGACCACTGGGCCATTTAAATAGTAATCGGGGTGTGGCTCACTTTACTTAGAATAATATAACACTCAAAAAAAAAAAAAAAATTTCGATTCAACCAAATATCCAGCTATGACACTCACGCATGTCATTATTCTGTGCGAATAATTCATATTATATCATAAAAAATTTAATCCGTAATGATTTAAGCACTTCGTAATTTTTCGGCAAACCGATCTCGTTCGTATCCCCCCTTAGACCGTCTTACAACGACCATTGTCCATTGCACACGCATTATACCTACCGTTTGTTGTGCTCCCACTCGTCGTTTGTGTACCGATGGTAGAGTATACCATGTATACCATAAGCGTGGTGTTGTGGTATACAATTATTACAATATTTTCAGTAATGTACACGTTGGCACGGGTATATAATTATTGGTACGTATACTATGTAGGTACTACTGCGTGGCGTTAGAACAAATGACTGATATAATATAAATTAAGTTTTGCCCACGGCGCCAAAAACATGGTTCGTGACGAGCAAGATTTTGAATTTCTTATAGACCCGAGTTTTTTAAAACCGGTTTAAATAGAATACACTGATAAATATCGTCAAAAACGAACCTGCAACGGGGTAAAAACAAAAACAACAACAAAATACATATTATACTGTACTTACATTAACAATAAAACATAATGTTGGTCAAAAATTGAAACTTTGCGAATTTACATTAGAAGAACACTCTGACTATAATAAACGCACACAAATAATGTTTTAAAAAATTGAAAAACCACCATCAATATCGTAATGATAAGAATTTAAATACCTACCGGGCTACGTCGATACGATTTAGTATTAAATAGCATATCATAACATAAATAATACGTGGGATATAATATTATACCACATGTTGCTGCTATTGTATGTTTAATTCATTTATTCATTGATCTATCGAAGAAGACTAATATATGTTATTATTTTTATTATATCATTCCGTATTTTGTTTTTATCTTCTCATACAACGTATTATTATCAAATATCAATCTGTGTAATACATATACATTATACAACCACCCAGTGTCTTCCTCTGCCGAAGTGTATAACATCCAAACATCGAGTATTTCATACGGTTTTATAATGACGTATTGAATTAATAATAATAATTTAAAATACCTATAATAAATAAATATAAATAGATATAAAAAATAGCTTTTTTTAAATAATTAGTAACTTTTATAGTTTATTACAATGATATTTGTAGTAAGTATGCAAAATGTTGAGATTTATCGAATGTTATTTATTTACTTTTTGGAAAATATGAATAGTAATTACCTAAATAAATTATAATAAAACATAATATATAACATAACAAGATCATTGTACTAAAAATCTTTTTAATCGTATTAAATTGTTATTATACGTCAAAGTCCAACCAGAATTTAAAGAGGAGGGGTTTTTAAATGATCTCTTCAATTTCAAAACTTGACACGACTTACCATAGGTATTAAACTAACCAAACCAACTTGGACATCAGAAATAAAAATCTGAAAAGGCGATAGACCTTAGTTGATGCTCGTTAATTGCGTTTCCCTGAATTCATATTATATTAGATAGGTAGCTATACTTTAGTTTGCATCATAGATAATAGAAGAACGGATAGGTCTTATTAAGAACTTATCACATGAAAATGTAGTGGTGATAACTTTTTAAGTTTATATGGGGAAAATATTGATATGACAAATTATACTTATATAGATTAATTATACGTTGATGGTCAGTTCAGGCAATAACATTCATGATTTTCAAAGTTGTACGTTCCGTATGACTGCTATAGCATTCAAACATTCGAACGTTCGATTACTCTGCTATAGCAAGTGATCCAAAAAAGGGTGTTTAGTTGGAAAATGCAGTCACATCCATCAACGTGTTAAATAATAAATAATAATAATTGATAATTTACAAAAATATTCAAAATTAAAGTATCAATATTATTTATCTTTGTAATAACTTATCAATAATAATTATCATGTTATTGTTATTATTTGATAAAAAAGTTTTGTACAAAACCATAAAAAAGTCACCATATCGTCTTTTTCTCGTTACGTTCTCTCCGCCTCAAAAAATGCCCATATGAAACTTGTATAGGCGTGTCCTATCCATTAGTCTATTATAATATATGGTCCGCACTCCGCACCCACCCAATACTATATGTATAAATCCAATACATACCTATAATAATATTGATAGAACAATATAATATTATGGTACCGAATCGGGCAATCGAAACAAATAATAAAGCGTTCGGCGAGACGACGGACCCTTATAGGTATAGTGTGTAGGCATAAGCGTATTGGTGTGGCTCGATGATTGCGTACAGGTACTGCAGCAGAAGCATAGTAAGCCGATCGCATTACATGTGCCCGAGCGGCGGCATCAGATCCGTCGGGGAAGCTGAGCGCAGTGGACCGGCCCCATATCATCGCTGCAATAATAGTATAATACATATTATTATTATATACACACACATATATAGATGGAGGTACGACCTCTGTACGTCTCGCGAGTATGTATAATATAATATTATATTGCACGTGACGCAAGTCGCGATGGGCAAAGAGAACCCGTCGCCGACCCATCTCCGAGAAATCGTGCTCGCCGGCACATAATGATATCATTAATAACGCGGCGGCCGGGAGAATCAATGGCATCTGCGGCGGCCTCTAATCTCCCGGAAAGATTCTGAAAGGAAGGCAGGCGGACCCGGCTGTTTTTTTTTTTATTCTTCTTCTTCTTCTCTTTTTTTGTGGCGTTCGTTCGATTCGAATGCAATCTCCGATCGCCATCGCGGATAACGTTTACGCCGCACGGACGTCACACACACACACACACATACCTACAATATTATGACTGTATGGTGTGTACAGAAACAAACGCGACGGCGGATTATAAGGACGCGCGTTCAAAAACGATTGATTGCGCGGTTAACGGGCGATCTCAAAACCTAACCGGTGGTGATCGCACCGCAACAATTTTCCATACCTTTGTAATATTATATAATATGAGCACGCTCGGGCAAGCACATTCGATGCCGTTAGTCTATACACGATAGAAGTAGAAGAATAGAAAAATTGCTTTTTTAAACGTATAATTATATATTATAATATGTGACCCTCTGTATTAATATAATGGAGTACAGAAAATCAGGAGGAAATGAGATGGACTATACAGAGCTGTGTGTTGACGATAGGCGGTTTAGGTATTGGTATTATATTACCTATATGTTATAATTTATATTTATATACACACCATAATAACTGTTGTAGGTCGTATATCATGAGGTAAAGTCGAACTGCACTCGAGACAGAAAATAGGTTATGTTAGAATTGCACTCGTTCCGGTCATTACATAGAACCTATTTATTGACGAATATCAGTTGATGATCATCTGCAGATAAATGGGTGTACGACATATATTAATATTTTTCTAGTCAGATTTATAATTACAATTATTATTTGTAAGAGTAAGGGTGTCGAGGGAGAAGAGTAAATAGTAGAAGGCGTTTGCCGCTCACACGAGCAGTTCGTGAGAAACGAGACTTTTTTTTTTTCAGTTGAGATAATTATTAGTTTGACCTAGAAATTTGCCAAGCAAATTCCTATGTGCGTACAATATATCCACTAAGGAAAATATTTAAATTCGTTTTTCAGTTATTTCAAGTATTGGATCAAAACCGAAAATAACTTGTTGAAACCTACAAATATCGGTATATCTGGAATATTTTTTTTTCTAATGAAAACTATTGGGGCCGGAGTGGCGCAGTAGTCACACAGTTGACTGCGACTTACACAGTCATCGGTTCGATTCATAGCAAGTGCAAAAAATTTGTGTGATTCTACGCAATCACCATTTTCCCGTGCTGTCGTCCGATTGCATCATCCGGTTTCCAACTAGGTCCCACTCCACTAGGAATGAAGACCACACATGTCTCCTCTTAGAGAAGGGGGGTAGTATCATGCATATAGTGATATATACATAGATAAATAGATCACATGATCTCCCTACTACCCACTTGTGATAAGCATTGACGAAGACCGTGAGGTCGTTTCAATGAACATTAGAAAAAAAAAAAAATGAAAACTTTTTAAATATCAGTTTCTTACAGTTTTGAAATTCTAATATTTTCAGATTTTCAAATTACAATTGTTTATATACTAGGTAGTAATAAATTTCAAATTATTTTGTTTTTAATTTAACTAATTCATCACGTTTACCTACTTTTTTGTGAGTAGTGATTCCATTTTATTATAAAAAAAAAAATATATTTATTTCTCTGAAATCAAAAATTACCTGCAGTATCCTCTAACTCAGCGATTCTCAAACTTTTTTGCCGGAGGTACTCTTTTTGGACTAAATTCAGTCACGGTTTCCTATTATGTGAACACCATGAGAAACATAAATATAGAATTAACACTAATCCTCATTGAAAATTAATTTTTATAATTCTATTGAACATAATACAGTATAAGCATTCTAAGCATACACCCAACCTTTATATATATGGCTATGCTTTTGTTTGCAAAGTTTAACAATGTCAGGTTTTATTTTTGACAACTGGAGTCGGAGGTCAGGGTTTGTGATAAGGAGCCAAGGAGGTATTTGGTCTTAATTGCAGTGTAAGCTAAAAATCCTGACTCGCATTTTTATAAGGTTCAATTTGAAATAAGAAAAGTTTCTTTTTCTTATGAGTTGTGATGTTCCTGCAGGTAAGTGGTTGTAGAGTGTAGTGCTTTTAGACCATCGTGGTGCACAGTCTGGGAATCAATGCTCCAACTCTTAATAATTTATGATTTTCAATATAGTAAACCGGAACTAAAACCATTTTAAAAATATTGAAATTTAGAACCGAAAAAAACTGTAAAAAGTAGGAACAAGACACATATGGATTATCATCGTCAGTATGTAAAAACTTGAGGTTTTTGTTTTAAAATCATTATTTGAGATCACTATTTGAGGTATAATACATTATATTCTATATTCTATATTGTATAATTACACATTATGTTAGAATATATATATATACCTATATGATATAATAATATATCATTATACTTTTCGTGTAAAACGATAATGTAAACAGTAACTATATTATAGTGGAATATATTATTATACAATACAAGCACGTCTTGTGTTTTTTTCACCATTATTATTCACAAAGCGTTCAAACACAAACAAAACACGCCGACTATTCAAGTCTCTCGCGGTACTGCGAACGTGTGTCCTTCCAAGGCGCAGCTGCAGTGGCGGCAGCAACGATTGTGACTCCAATTTACGAGCTACCGGAATTGAATTTAGACAAAAAGACCCCCGAGTCAATGTGCCACCTATTAGTCGTGTGTGTATATATTATTTATATAATGCATGTACCAGGTAACCTAACCTATACAGTATACGTACATAATATATATACACTGTGTGTGAGAGAATCATTGGATGGACATTAAACGGACCGGTCGTACAAGATTTGTTGTGACTCGAATAGTGACCACTATTATAGTACCTATAATATACTCGAAGTATATAAATAATATGTGAATGGCTTAATCGTTTTAAATGCGATGTGATTATCGCTCTTCATAATTTGATCTAATTATTGGTAATTTAACCGAAATTGAGGTGAGTTCTGAAGGTCGATTAAGAGAACGTTAAGCACCGGAAAAAAAAATCATAAAATAAGCCTGTATTTTATATACTAGTTTATTGTAGAGTGATTTATATAGTTAGAAGTACATATTTAACGCTTTGCTATCATACATTTCACAGTATTTTTGTTTTTTGATCATTTTAATTTTATGTAGGTATAATCAATCATAGTTTTTGATAACTCGAATTATTCTCTATTCATTTTATTATATTTCAGAAATAATACTTAATATTTACAATTTAAAACTAAAATGCTGCCCCGGGGATGACGATTGTCTGAAAACTGTTGATGTCCAATGTTTGGCAAGTCTGTGTATTGTGTTCGATTAAAACATTAATTATTTAGATTGAAAGGAATAGGAATAATTTTATTTAAAGTTACGTAAATAGTATTATACTCGTGTTCAGAAATTATTTTGAACTAGAAATGTTTAGTTAAAAATAGGGGTTTAAGTGAAATTACCATAACTAAAATATCTTATTAATTTAATCATTATTGTAACTAATAAGTAGCAATAGGTAGTGTAATAAGTAGGTCTACCACCTATTTTAAATAATGAAAACTAAAATACTTAAAAATTGACTAAGACTAGACTGCATAATAAATGAATCACTCCATGTAGGTACCTGTATATTATTATACTTGTATTACCTAATATATTATATATTCCAACGTGACGATGATACGGCTATATATTTGCATTTAACGTTTCGAGTAATATATACGTATATATATGAGTAGGTATATGACTAAGTATACGTTAAGTAGGTACAAAGTAATCAGACTCCTCGGGCATCACATATAATCATCCTTGCGTTACGTTAAAAAAAAAATGTGATTTTGTATTATATTTATATCGTTGCGTGTTAAGTTCTAACACATAATTTGTATGCATTTGTAACGCTTTAAATTAACGCGTTTGAAGGAGACTACGTACGTGTAGCAAACGCGTCAGTCGTCGAACGACATATTATTACATATTTTGTATATATATAATATATGTATAGGTAGGTAGTACAAGTATAGTAAAAGCTTAAGATCGTCCTTGTACCAGTATTACATACTGATCATATTAAATAAATTAAAAACAAAATACTTGCATATATAATTATGTATATTTATATTTATTTACTTTTTGTATCTATATATAATAATTTAATACACAGATATTTACTAACAAACGGAAGAGTTTGTGAATATTATGTATTGAAATTGTTTTCGATATCTATAACGTTTCTAATTTACACTGATACGTAACTGCCGCTTTTTTTTTATATACATAAAATACATGACATAATGTTTGTACGTTAAATGCAGTGTATATTAATTTAAAAAAATTGATACAAATCCAAATTAGTTTTTAAATATTTGCATACGAGAATTCATATACAATCTATATTATAGTAAACCGACTTGAATGTAAAAACTTTAATATTATTCATACATTTATTTTACAGCGTCGTCTTTTTATAATATAATATGTATATGGTTGCAATTGTATTGTTTGCAACTCTCGCGGTAATAGACAAAAATTTTAATTTATATATATTATATTATATTATTTACCATTTGCCCTTTGTTTGTTAATTTAATTTATATCAAGAAAGAAATAAGGAAGCTTTTATAATATTTATTATGTGGGAGACCTTTATAATAATTAATTTATTTTAGTATTTCAGTGCAAATAACATACATTTGAATTACATCAGATTGAAATACAAGAACCCTGCATCCAGGAACACACAATCCAGGGATCCAGATTATTTTTGGTACCAAAAATATTTCTGACATCGATAAATTATTAATTCCAAATGCCGAGATTGTCACAATAAGGATTTAGTATAGTAAACCATTATACTATTGCATATTTATTTTATTAATTATCACTGACGAGTATGACTTTAATCACGACATTGATCGGCGTTTGGTGCATTTACAGTAACTCAGAAGCATGAGTTAGGTCGATGTTAATTGAGATGTTGCTAGTATCATCAGCGAAGGTAGCCAAAATGGTGTTATTCGAATGCGATATATCAGGGGTAAATATTATTAATAAAATAATAGATGGATCTAATAACTGCTAAATTGTGGGATGCCTGCCTTTAAAAAATGGAATAGTTTGTCTTCATAGCTTACAAAAAACATAGTTTAAGTAAAAAAATTTGATTCCAAGAAATAATGGGGTAGGGAGGGAATGAATGTATGCCCCTATATACCAAACAGAGGTATCGATACTATTGATACTCAAATTGTTTGCACTATTTTCCATCGTCGTTTTAATTTTATAGGTACCTTAGTACTATATTATCTACTTTAGTATTATAAAGTGCACACAAAGAATCATAATATTATAAGTAATAACTAATAACAATGCGCCAGCTACGCGGGCCTCTATTATTTTGCTAAAATCCGTTTCATAGGCAGTTGTAAATTAATGCGTATTGAGAGTGTGCACTCGGAACTATATTATAGTAAATACTTTTGTATAGAAATAATAATAATATTTTATTATTTATTATTATGTGTACGATAACACGCGTGCTTGTATTTTCGTGTTGGGCGCACGCGGACGTACCTATATATAATATCATTGATTAAAGATATGTAAAATGTATGATATATATTATATACATATATACATGTATAATCAATGATGATATATACTTGTACCTATAGTGTATATAGTATTTATTATATAATATATTTTATTATACGCACGATATTATATCATGTATATACCAACGGACGGCAATCGTTAATCGGATCGATTCACGATATTTTCTCATTAACCGTTTAATTAATTTCAGACACGAAGAATATCCCAGTCGTCGTATAGATATATGCATAATATATTTATGGTCGTATCGTGTATGTAATATTATTATTATATTGTAATAATATCGTTATTATAATAATATATACACATCGTTTGATCGCCGTATAACAATATTACAATACCAACTACTACTACTACAACCGACCTCTACTGCTTCTACTACGGGTGAGACGAAACATTAAAGAAATTATTTCCTGCAGTTTGTGTGCGTACCTATATATATATATTGTTATACGGCGTATATAGGTATGCGCCAGTGTTAATTACACTTTTAAATTTACTGGGTCATCCGCGAAACGCGTTTTGCGTATCTGCGGGTTATCTACCTATATACCTACCTACCTATATCTACCTACGAACAAACGTTTTATTTATCTATATAATATATTATTAATGTTATTATGTTGCGCAAGCTGTTCGGGAAGATGCAAACAATATGTTAGTAGGTACCCATATGAGATTCCATGATCATTTTGGCTTTCACTCTGACCCCACATGATCCAAAGCTTATCTCAACCAGGGCCGTCCAGATAGAGGGGGGGGGCAATGTCCTTTTAAGGACAATTTCAAAGGTCCCCTAAAAATTCCAGATAATAATACTAATGATTAGGATTACTCGGCGTTGCCCATTACAGCCGTTTTTAGTTATTTTAAACTAAAATAACTGTCAATTATTATTGCCACGGTACTGAAATGCGTAGATTAATGATAAAAATATTCAAATTTCTTCGTAGAAATTTGTTATTTCAAGTAGGTATTGATGCAGCATAGCAGAATCGGTGGTCTATGACTATTTTTTATCATATTGTGTTGTTATGATTTAGGGTAGGTACCCAAAATGAATTTGCCCTGGAACCCAAAAGACTTTGAGACAGCCCTGATACTAATGCGATTTCTTGAAAAGACGCTTGAAGTGGAAATTGTGCATATAGTTACCAATTTAATATAATTTCACCAGTCAATAAAAATTGATAGTTCCTATAATTGTCAAGCTTTTCATTGTCAAGTTTCACTCGAAACATACTCTAGTGCATTAAAAGCATATTTTCGGTCTATATTGCCTACTTAGAATAAAGATAAACAAATTATTGTGTGCTTTGTATAATACGTATCTAATATCATTGATTAAATATACATGTATGTATATTTCATCAATGCTAATATGTACGAGTAGCGGTCATGTTGTCACCGTCGCTGCACACTATATGCGCGATAGTGATAAACTGATAACTGTATTAGGCTATTCGAATGTTTTTCAAATCTTTATTTTGTTCTCGTTTCAACCAAGCCCAAGCGCATTCTTCTGATAATCTTTAAAGTGAGTACAAAGAGAGTTACAAAAATGTATCACATATTAATGCGGTTTAAAACTTTTTTAACATTTAATTCAATTCTCTAGTTATTTTTTTTATCTTTTTATGACATTTTCTAGACATTTCATAAATGTTCGCATTTTTTAAATACTTTGGATATTTAACGCGTTATGTTATTATACCACTATCAGTTATAATAATACCTATATACAGTTAACACTAAACGTATTATTAGATACATATAATATAGACAAGTGTCTACTGAAGTACTCTGTAAGTATAATATCTAAATAACAATATGATGTGCCTATATATATATACATAAACGCATGTGTTATGCATTATTCATCGGACGGACGTTTAATTATAATGCGTAGGCGTTTTCATACATGGTTTCTTCTTCACTCGTAGGTATATATAATTAGTCAATTACCGACATTGTGTTTTCACACTCGCGGTTGCAGCAGGTACCTATACTCACAGACGCCGCTCACAATAATAATATATAAGCATGCCGTGCAAGCGAAATCCGGTCGTGCCTCTCGTATATTAAAATAATGCGTATTGTGTTCCTACGCGTACTATACGTATCGTTGTAAATATATTATAATATTATTATTATCATTATTATAACTAGGTAGTATATGATTATACTGCAGTAATCATCTCCTCGTGCGATATTGATATTTGATATTATCATAATATCGCGAGCATTACCAATATTATGTTGTACGTAGTATGTACAGCTCGTGTTCAAGAAATTCTAAGATAAACTTTATCATAAATTAAATAAATATTTAAGATTTGCAGACTGTAGTGTCATTTAACTGCAACACTGTGCTCACAAAGGCCTTGCCACTTTTTAAAACACCATAATTGTTACAACTCTATAGTTATATATATATAGTATTTAGATCTTATTTCACGTTATACGAATGGTTTCCTTAGCATCCTCAAATATCTGACCATCGAGAGTTGTTTTTAGTCCTGCAGACAAAAAGAAGTCACAGAGAGCCAAGGTAGGTAAATGTGATAGGTGTAGTAACATTGATATATTTTTGGATGCAAAAAATATTCTCGTATGGATAGAGCTGAATGCTCTGGCCTGATGTAAGAGCCTTTGATTTCCACACTTTTGCATGCCTACACATCATTGCTATGGGTCTCCTATACAAATATTATAACTAACTAAAATTTATAGATTCGTAACGAGCTTAATGATTACGTACAAAAGATTACAAATAAATTGTGTTTAAAATTACCTTTTAATATTATATACCAATTGCGCTAAATAGTAGATTTAAATAAAAAATAATATTTATAATATTCAGCACAACTTAATAATTAATTAATATAATTCAATAAAAACATAAAAAAAATATGAAAATAAATGACAATATTGTACATATTCTAATACTCCATTTACAGTATTGTGCAGTACGACGAACCAATTAGACCGATAAATAGCTAACGATAATGAAAACTTAGGATGGTAGCAGTGTACATACTTCATAATATCGTAACCTATATGGGAACCGATTATGTAACCGATATAGGTATACGCTGTACGATGATAAATATTATTTATTATTCAAATAGTATTCATATCGTTGGTCTATCAAAAAATCACAGCACGCTGTACAATAATTATGTCTTACCTCTGAAGTGCATTCTCCCTATACGCCTAAAACCTTGTTTTAATCGTAATAAATTGCACGCCGCTGAATGATCGAATCAAATAATAATAATAATAATAAAATTAATAATAATGGCGGTAGTAGTACTTGCAATAAAACGCTGCACACACCACACGTGTATAGGCAATAAACCATTTCGATAATGATTTTAATCAGTTAATTTATTTTGCCTGCGTCCGATGCTATTATACACTTATAACGCACACACATCTATACATACTGTATTTATACGATTGTCGATTACGGTTGAGCTGCAGTTATATGTTATATAAATATATTATTTTACGTCTTCTTCGCGTTTATCCCACCGGCGTTGAATCGACCACCCCACAGTACTGACTGCAGGCTCTTCGAGGTCCTTATCTATTATATACTATACGAGTTACCTATAATCTATATGTACGTATATATAAATATAAACACACATATGCATATTATAATAAACGTTCTTATCTTTTTTTATATTTGTATTATTTTAAATACATCACTTAGTACGTACGTGCGGCGTTATTAATTACGGAACAAATGGACAATTCATATTATCATCGTCCCGAGAGAGTTAGATGATAACGACACATTATTTTATTCTAATTTATTATAGTTAATAAACTATTCCAAGATTAAAATTTTAATTCATTTAGATACAAATTTATTGGACGTAAAGGCACTACAGTTAATACATTATTTGTATAATTGTATACTATAGATATAACTATAAAATAGCGAATAGTAATCCAATAAATAATAATAAACATAAAAACAAGAAAATAGTTTTGCTAATTCATTTTTAACACATGCATATGTATGAGTATAATATTTTATTATTAACTGTTTATCCTTTTAATTTTAAAAATATGATTTATTCCCTTTTATTGTGATATTGCGTCTCTCATATAACAACTCATATAAACACTATTATATTCAAACAAGTGTTCGAAAACCATAGTCTTTTGTGGCTATAATATAGTCTCACTGATTATACCTTTGCACTTAAACATCGTGGTCCACAAACGAAACTTTCGGGTCCTGCACAATGAACACTAAAAATATTACGCACTATCACCAAATCATGAAGCAGGTTACTGAAAAAGGAGAGTGAATTAGAGTAAGCACTATATAAAGTATATGTATAAACTCATCACTTTTTGTACAAAAAACCATGTTATTTTCAGTTGTGCAGTGATGGACATGTCGTTTAAAATAATGTACATGTTAATAATGCTATAATAAAGTTTAAAAATAGAGTACATTACACTGTGTGTGTGTTTGAACCGCATATTTTCGCGACACATATTTTGCACCGACAATCTTCA
This sequence comes from Neotoxoptera formosana, assembly GCA_022818045.1. Taxonomy (NCBI): domain Eukaryota; kingdom Metazoa; phylum Arthropoda; class Insecta; order Hemiptera; family Aphididae; genus Neotoxoptera; species Neotoxoptera formosana. The sequence continues at coordinate 30,319,584 of CM040633.1, forward strand.
TGACCAAAGTCCAGGTGGATAACGACAAGTTTCGGCGACCTTTGTCACTGCCGTCGTCGTAATCGCCGATACGGCTTTGGTCTTTTGCGACACGTAATATAAGCACAGACCAGTCTACCTACGAGCGGCTCTCGTTCCGTATCCGCCGATTCGGCCGTTTTGCCGTAAATATTGCGTACCAGTGCGCACCGACCGTTTTTTGTCGCGCCATTCCGCCGATCGCCGTAACTGCGTCGTATCGTACTATCGTGTATTCGTGTTCACGGGCAGTGTATCTCCAATAAGTAATTTGTCGTCCATTACGTTGTAGGCTCATCGCGATCGGACGGGTGTATCATCGGTGTTAACTGCACGGTCTTTTCGGCGCCCGCATCGACGTACAGTGCGTTGCGTGCCAATCGTGTGGCGTAAGTGCTCATTCAGTCATTCCGATTTCCAATGAAGCACTGTCACATCGCATAGTCATATATACATCCGGCCCACGAGAGAAGTAACCCGCTACGCGCATGCAGACTGGCGGCAGCGACCGTTCCTAGGCCTCTTACCCCCACTTCGTGTCATTCAGTGTCGGGCTGTGGCGTGCATACAGCGCGAAACAAGCAGTATACAGAGTGATTATAATATATTGTCATTCTTAATATTATCGTATAGTGCGAAACAAATGTAAATTAAAATTTTTTTTATTTTTATATAATCAATCGTTTACAAAATTCTACGTAATAGTATAAAAACATGTAAAATTAAAAGTATATAAGTACATAATATGTATAATATAACGTGATATTTTACATTTAGGTATTCAAAAGTAATTTAGGTATGTTAGTATTAATAATATATTTTACAATCGTATAAAAAACAAATATATACATATAATATTTAGTACATAAATACAAAAAAAATTTAAGTCAATCTTATTAATAATATATTTTACAAGAATTATTCGTCAGAAAAATCAGAAGAAGTGTCACCAGTTATTGTCATTATATGTGATTCTTCATTATCCAACATATTTTCAGTAATGAAGTCGATTTCATACAATTTGTCTTCTTCTTTAATAGTATGACTAACGAAATTGGCCCACATGTCAGAAGTCACTTTCTGGACACCTTCGATCAGCAATTGTTTAACATCATTAAGTTTGAATGTTGTATTATTTTGTTTGACATGGTTCTTCACTACAGACCACGCGAGTTCTATTGGATTAAGTTCGCAATGGTAAGGTGGCAAACGTAATACATGTCTATTGGTTTTCAAAGCTTCTTCGTCTATTACATATTTACTATGAAGAGGTTTAATTTCGTTTACCTTATCAAGCAATCGAAATTTCACCATAGGTTTATCAAGAACAACATCTTTAGACTTCAACCAATTTATTATGTCGTCTTTTTTCCAAGCCGTTGTGGGAACCGGGTCTTTTTTGACAGAATGGTACGATGCATTGTCCATGACTATTATTGAATTTTCCTTTAATCGGGGCAGAACTCCACAAAACCATTCATAAAACGTGTCGCCGCTCATTTCGTCGTGGTAGTCTGCTGTGTTTTTTTCGACTCAAAACACAATAGACCCCCCTCGACGAAACCATCTGCTGAACCGATATGAACAACTATTAGACGTTTGCCTTTACCTGATGGATTTTTGGGGCCCGTCGACAGTCCTTTCAGGAATGCATCCCTATGCGATTTTACCGTAGTGTCAATCCATACCTTACTGCTACATTCCCCTGCGTTTACCCACGTTTCATCAAGGAAATATATTGTACGACCTTCACTCCGATATCGTCTTATGTCCTCAATATATTTCTGTCGCCAAACAACAAGATCTTCTCTTTCCGTAAGCGCACTATTCCGATTTCTTTTTGTATATTCAAAATTCAATTCTTTCAATATTCGCTTATTAGGTAAACTCGGAATATCTGGATCCTCATCAATAGTAGTGACAATTTTCTTTAAAGTTGGGATTTCACCTCTAAACCAAAAACCATGGATTTTTTGACGAATTGCGTTTTTGTCAAAATCGTCAATTTTATCATTGATTTTTGGGCGTATTTTGGTTTTACATGGCGACTTCAGATGTCCCTTTATTTTTGTACTCACTTATTGTGATTATCACTGTACGCTTTCCAATCCCTATTTCTTTTGAAATAGATGCTATTATTTCTTTATACTTTATGTCTGGCTGTTGATGTTTTTTTGATTTATATAAATTAACAATATTCTGTTTTTGCCCTTTTCCAACAAACTGAAACAATAATTATTAAATTATTTAAATATACGATACTACGACGTTAAAATATAAAAATGATTTTGATTCGTTCATAATTTAGAATTTACGAATAAAGTAACACATATACAAGGTGTAACAGATAGATCTGACAAAAAAAAAAAATAAAAAATAATGCTACCTTAACGTAGGACAACATTTTTTAACACTATATGAGTAGTAAATAATTTAAGAAATATACTCATGTCAGCAAATGTCCTAAAAATTTATTTAAAAAAAAGTTTTTGCGTTCCAAATGAATTTAATCAAAAAAATATTGATATTTTAAAAAATTCTAAAAAATAAACTATACGACTTAGATAAATATTTTTACCATCAAAATTGTTCTTATAATCAGATTTACAAATTGATTATTTTGAACTTATCAAAAAAAATTAAGTTAAATTTAAAATTTTTTATATTCAGTATTAAAAAATCAAAATAATTTTTTCATATTATACATGTATCGCAAGCAACTATAAATTCAAAATATTGATTATAACAAATGCTATTGCATTAGTCAGTTCTTTCTCTTACATCCTGTATATAATATATAAAAAATATTTTTACGGCTAAAATACTAAGAATAAATTAATAAAACTATAAGTTCAATAAATAAAAAAAAATTTAAAAATTCTTACCTGTCCTTTTTTATTTTTTTTAATAGGTGAAGGCATTTCTGCAACATCGATGCTTGTTTCAGCACATGTAGCAGGGATATGTTTTGATTGACATTCCTCTTGTGAAATATTCATTTTAAAAAAAAAATGACAACAAAAAAAAACGACAATAATGAAGTAAATACAAGACAAGTGTATAGACGTATAGACGTACAAGTGGCGCGGAATATAGTGACACAGACGTATCGACACACTGTAGCGACTAGCGAATATACGTTATGATACAGACTATACAACGTTGCCGAACGTGAACGGTTTTGATCGTGCAACGTCGATATGTCGACTAGGTGGGGGATGCGCGGATTCGGACGTGATTCGGTCGGGACACGGGTTACTTCTCTCGTGGGCCGTGGGCCGGGTCTAATCTTTATTCTATGATAGTATCGTTATATTCTGTGGTATTACGTATCACTTGACAGTGCGCGGGATTTCCCAGCTTGGAGCCCGCAGCTGTCAACGTATTTGCACAATATCTTCATATCGGACGGTTCCGGTTGGCAACACTACTACGAGGACCAGGTCAACTCTTTATCACCACCGGGTGATCAATTTCCATTTCGGTTATCATATTCTGTATTATCATATTTCCATGTTATCATATATATTTGTATTGATCAACTGATCATATCGACGACCCAGTTCAAGACTGCAACAACTATAAATACTAGTTTTCCAGGAGAGCAATTTGAAAATATTTGATATCTTGAAATGTTGTAATTAATATTGTAAAATTGAGATAAAATGACCAAATTTGGTATGCATCATTGACTTAATGTTCTGTTTTGAATGCTACCTTGCTTTTTTATTATTATTAAAAAACAAGCAAAATTTAACTACATATTGCAGTTTCGAATTGAAATATCGCAAACATTTATGCAATAACTAGACTTATTGCGTTATTGAACTGAACTATTAAACGCAAATATGCAACAAATATAATATTATTATTATAATTTTTTTCCATTAATGAACTGAAAAAATTTAACACTTTATCAATAACCAATTTTAATATTTATTATTAAAAAACAAATTATAGTATAATAAAAACAATAGATCATAATTATATGAATATTTTCATTACATAATGAACTGAAGAATAGATCAACAAGTTTAAGAAAATAGAACATTAAACAGTTTATCAATAAGTAATAACCAATTTTAATAAAAACTTAAAAAAAATATTTAAAAAAACAAATTACTTATAGGTAGATAAAAAAAAACAAGTATTTCACTGTAAATTAATATTTGTTAAAAATATATTAAACAATTCGTCTATAACTTAATTGAACTGTTTGGTTAGTCGCTTTCATCAGCTTCAGAATTTATTGCTTTAACTTCAGCTTCTAGTGTTTCATAGAAGGACCAGTGGTTCTTTGGGATTGCATTGGAATGACATAATGATATCAATCTTTATTTTTTCAAGAGATATTTTAATGTCAGAGTTAAGGTTAAATAATTTTAAATCAACTAATGATTTTCTGCATTTTCTTCTTATGTCAATTATTTTAAAATCGTTATCTTTGTAACTGGTTTTGTATTTTAGTAATGTTGGATTGTCCTTTTCAATTTTTATCATTTTTATTTCATTCCATAATACATTTTATCCATCCTGATTTAATTTATAATTATTACCAATATCTGATGACAATTTTTTTAGATCAAAAAATTGATCCTTTTGAACCTCATGAACAGTATACGGTTTGCCATTCTTCTTGGCAGATTTAATTACAGATACCCACTGTGAAGGTTCATAAATTGGGCCACTTTGGAGTATTCGCTTTGCCTCTCCTTCTATCCGTGCATGCATGGAGTCACCTTCATTCTGTGTATGACCAACAATTAAAAATTTTAAAGTCACTGATCTAATATTTAGTTTCTTGACACAATATACAAGCATAGAAATTACATATTTGTTTTTGTTTTGCCTACCACAGTTATCTGCATAAAATATTACATCTTTATTTTCATTTTCTTGATTTTGAAGAAATAACAGTAAGCATGATCCTATTTCGTTAGAACCTCTTTTCCCTATTGTTTCATTCCAAAAATAACATATTCCCTCCTTACTTTTATTTTTAAATACTGTGAAGTTATAACTTGCAAGCCTCCTCTTGTAATAAAACTGTGATACATCTCCACGAGGCGAAATCAGTACAGCTTGCAAATCAAAACAACATACAACCACATTGTCATCAAGTAAGATATCTTCATCCTTTTCTTTCCTGCTTAGAGTTTTTTCTTCTTGATGTTTCCTATATTTGTCTTCTTCAACTACTTTATCATCATCATTTGCGTTCTTATATGACTCGCAGGTCATACATAAATCTTTTTTTGGTCTGTGAAAACTTATGTTGAATTCTTGGTTGAAAATTGTTGTATAATAACTTTGTTTTCCATAGCTATTATTTTCTGATTTACACTTTTCAACATAAAGTCTATACATCAAGGCAATGTTCAAACTTCCATCAATAAATTGTTTGGATGAATTGGCCCGACAGTAATGAGATGGTGTAGTTTGGAAGGATTTTATGTGCAATCTCATACCATTTTTAATTTCTTCATTAACTGCATTACCATAATTGCCATGTCTCCCGCGTTTATCTTGTTCTAATATTCCATCATTATTTTTATGTATTGTGGTAAAAATCATTCTACTTGATACTGCTAATGTAGACATAAACATAGTCTTGCATACTCTAACATCTTTATTGTCTATAGAAAAACTGTATTTATAATTAAGTGATCTATTACTTGTTAAACGAGATCTATATTTGAGATCAATTTGAGAAATATGCCACAATATAAATTCCCGTTGACTATTTAAATGTTGAATGTTGAATGTTAGTTAGTATTTTTGAGCACTTAAGTCAACACTTGTCACTGCATACAGTTCCCATTTTTTTTTCTGCGACTACATTTTTACTTTTTGAACTTATGTACTCTTTTCCTTCATTTTTTAATTGTTTAGTTATATTTTTCTTCCACATTGCTTCATTCCTTAGTCTTTTCCTCGTCTTTTCTTTTGTATTTTCATTACTAATTTCTGTATTAATTTAATTTGCTGCATCGACTGGTAAATGGGTTTTATCTTTGTCTGTGTCACCATAATCAGAACTTGATAAACCTTCAATTGAAAAAATTAAAATTATAAAATAATAATATTAAATCAATATTAAATCAGTTGTATAACAAATATTTTGGAAGTCAAAAAAAGTTACATTTTTTTTCAGTAAAAGTTACTTATTAGTTATTACTCAATAATTTATTGGCATGGATAGGTATGGATATACAGGATGGAAATGTATTGTTTGTTTTTAACATTGTTGCTTTTTAAAAATATACTTTTCTTAAAATTAAAAATAAATAAATGTACCTACCTAATTCTTAAAATTCATAATTTTCTAATAATGTTAATGTTTTATTAATTTCACTCACGAGAACAAAGCTGTAGTGGTCCTTGTTAGTTATAAGATTTAAAAACCTGACCAATATTTAAATTACTAGTTACAATTTGTATGAGACGCAGCAATAATTTAAGAAAAGAAGTGACTCTTAAAACTAATTTCAATTTTAAACTTTATTGGCATCCTGCTGAGTTATTAATAATAAAAAATTAAACATACCCAAATCAAACTCATTTAAATGTTCTATTTGTTTATCTTTAATTGAGTTGAGAGGACAACATGGCTGCATAGGAAGTAATTCTAACCATTCTTGTTCGTTAGTGTCTCCAAAATCTGAATAAAAATAATACATAATAATATTGTAAAGTAAATAATAATTATAACAATAATAATAATTTGAGTTAAATAATGCTTCAGAATAAAGGGAAAAGTTATTATACTTTAGATACCAACATTTAACCAAATTATACTTACATAAGTTATCTGCTTTTTGCTCCAATAAGGTAATGCATGGACTAAGTGGCTTATTAGTAGGTTGCAACTTTAACCATTCTTCTTCTGTGTTATTTTGGTCCTCAGGTGAAATGTAATCAATATGTGTTTTATCTGTACTTATAATGTCAAGATTAGACATAGAAAGATATGCATTTGTTTTAATCAAATCTATAACAAAAACAAATAGGAATGGATTTTTAGTTATAAATTAATGAGTAAAACAGTATAAATATTGAATGATTTATTAAAATATACCTGTACTATAATCAGCCTGAGCTTTTGAAACTTGTTGAACTTATTGTACTACTTGGCTTTAAAGTTTTCAACCACTCTTTTACTTGATGATCTTTTTCTTGTACATTATTAATATTATTATGATTTAAATTTAAGTGTGATATGTTGTTGTATGCTTTTCTTGAATCACAATTATCATTAATTTTTAATGGTATAGCCTAATTAAAAAAAAATCAAAGTAGTATTATTACGATAGTAACATATTTGTACATTGTAAATTATAAATTACAAAAAACATTATAAATATAAGAAACTTACTTTTTTTGCATCAACATAAACACTTTGTTTTGACTCTGAAAAATCAGCTATGTATTTAGCTCTTTTATTTTGCGCTTTCGATAAATGGTGCATTGTGGTGGTTGAAACAATGTTTTAATATTTAATAGCAGTATTATAACTACGAAAACGTTAACTATAAAAATATAAAAACGACGTGAACTGTGAAGAGGTGAGGTCTGCGGTACAACTAGTATGGTAGAATGGTCGTCCGAAATCATTTGTCTACAATTTTTATCATTGAATTTCGTATACCATAATAATAATATTAATATTATCATTATTGGTTATTGCAAGTTTCCACGATTTAATAAGATAATGATATTATAAATTATCATTAATCGTAAATCGTGCTGGTCGCCACCAATATTATGAAGTAAAGCATTTAAAAATAGAATAATTCCCAATATTATTTAAGGTAATACTTAATAGTGCAACACTGCAACAAGTCAACATGATGCAATTAAAATAATTATAAATATAGTTCAATACTGTAACAACTCAACTTATTTCTATTTTTAAGTTATAGTACCAGTTCAATATTGTACTAAGTTTACTTGGTACAGTTTTGAACTGTTACAAAAGGGAAAATACAATAATTCCATAACGAATCAAGTGACTTCACGGACGGAATAATTTTTTGATATTTTATTGCGTTATTGATTTGAAAAGCATGTTAAAAGATGAATCCAAAAATGTATCAGTTCGCTTTAGCAATATTTCAAGTTGTTGCAGTATTGAACTGGGGCGTCGATATTATTATTATTTATTATTTTGTGTATACATATTGTATTAGGTTTTGGGCGCCTATATATATATATTTTGAATTATTGTATTATTATATATAAAAGAGAGGATTATTATTATTATTATACGTATTATGCGCAACGCGCATTAATAACAAATTGTTCTTGATTTTACTATTTTTCTTCAATACTATTTCATTTCTCATATATCGAAACTGGTAATGCGAGTCGGAGTAATCGACTACTAATTCGTATGAATTATTCCGGCGCAAACAGTGTGGTTTAATTATCGGGGAAAAAAGTCCAGTGAGCTCATTACTAATGACACACATTATAATATTTATATTATATATTATAATCTGAGGTTCTACAGTCAATTTATACCATATCGTTGCTATTATAATCGTCAACAACAGAATAAAGTATTATTCAGTTATGCCGTTTTGTTGCTAATGGCCAATATACATACATACATTACATTTTTTTTTCAAGGAAATTATATATGCGCATGACTGTCTTCTGAAAAGAATAATAATAGATTTCAGTACTATCTTCTGTAAATGATTACATTTTTCAGTACTATTTTCTGTAAATAATCCTAAAAATGAACCTAATAATACAAATCACTATGCCAATAATCAAAATAAACAAACAAACAATCAAATTCGAAAAAATACCATACTATACAGAAGCCATCACAGGTAATGCACTACTGCTAAATTTCACCAATACCTAACACACTTTTAGAATAAGTCATAGATAATAAAATAACTAATTTTTTACAAAACGTTTAATGTTTAATCAATAACCCACTTCATTAGATCTTTCTTTCTTCACATCAGTCAAATACTGATATCCAATCTTTCAAATATTTTAAATACCAAAAACCACGTATAATAACCCATAGACTCATATACCGACAGCTCTCTTTTGATCCTCTCGTGGAACGTGAACGGTCTAAACAACAGCTAATAAGACTTCCTAATTTATTATGATCCTAGAAAAAAAAATTAATATTTTTTTAATATCCAAACCTTATAAGTTATAATCATTATTATGCATTATGTTTAAATGTGTCAATACCTAATTGATTCAATTAAGAGTAACACATGTACCAAAAATCAAGTAGAAGTTTAGTTTTTTAGAATCTGTTCATCTTAGTTAATAAAACTTTTTCCAGAGAAAAACTAAAACCAATACAATTTAGATGTCAATGCCTAAAATAAATACGTGTGTCATTATGATGGATTTGATGAAAAATCAGGAAAATCTTATGCTTCTTCTGAAACTAGATTCTACGCATGGCCTATGCCTATATTAATAATATTTATAGGTTCATATTATATTTACGATATTACATGTGGTGAAGATTTCCGTGGGTTCGACGATGGTGCACGAGGATGAAGCTGGGCGATTACGTGGGTTAATATACATCTACAATAATGATTTTATGATATAGTGTTAAAACAGGCGAAGACATAGGTCTAGGAACCTCGAGTAGCAGCGGAGGGGTTGCTTCGGGGGCTTAAGGATACTATGAATTTAGTCATAATCATAAATAACGCGTATTCGGATAAACGCGACTGTCACGTCGTTGGACTTAGTGTACTACGGTCTATCGTCATTTTAAAAAAATATTACGACGGTGTAATATAAACGATATAAAATTAGTATACGATAAAACTGTCCGACAATGAAGACGTAGACTGTCGAAATCCCCGCGAGACAAAAACGCCGTAGCAGTGCGCGCCACAATATTAAACATGGGTAATATCTTATATTATACTCGTTTGGAAACGATGACGATGATGATAATAATAATAATAATGTTATTTTTCGTCCTACTCGGCCATTAAAAAACAGAGCGTGCACATTATTCTACAATATTAATACAATGACACCCTTTAATTGGCACTCGGGCACGGACGCGACTTCAGATATTAATATATTAGGTATTATTTTGGAGATCGCGTGTTACATCCAGCCTTCGAAGACGGCGACAATCGTTTGCTCCACATCATTATTATAATATTATATTATATCGTCGTTATTTAATTCACTATAATAATAATAAATTATTGTTGTATAGCATGTCTGCGCGTGTACTAGCTATTATTCATAATATTAAAATCAAAGGCGGACAAATTAATGAAATTAATCAGCTCAAAGTAAGTCAACTAAGTCAAGTGCAAACAAAAAATAAATTTAACTCGCTAAGTCAATATGGAAAAAAATATTAACTTGTCTCAGTTCAAGTTTCAAGTTAATTTACTTTTTAAATTAATACGTGGAACACATACCTTAAGAGTTTTTTGTGTCTATGTAAATAACCACACAGCATTTGGGAAATCATTATATTATTGTGGCAATAGTGCAATACGTATTTCAAAATGTTAAAACATAGTTTTATGATTTTATATTTATATATTTAACGATGTATATTATACAGTAATCAATGCATAAAACCGTTTAAACCAAACATTTCAATAATAAACTTATATTAATTTGATGGATTACTTATATTTAAATCAACTGAAAAATCTAAGTTATTCAATAATCAATTAAACTAGTTATATCCTTCATATGATTCGGAACTTAACTAACTAGGTAGTTAAGTCACAAACTGTAATTATATTAACATTTTAACTATAGGTAGTCGATGCCCAATTCCGATTATAATAATATTATTATGTGTACGTGTTTTGTTTTTGCTCGAAACGGCTCAATCAAATATAATATTATAATAGGCGTTCGATATAATACACTGCGAGCCACCGAGGTACACCTACGCTCGCGTGCAGTGCGTATTACACATTAACACGGTACGTATTGGGTTCGTGTAATATTATTCATAACTCTTCCGTCGGGTCTAACCTATTATAGGAAGCGCAAAACGCTCGCCAGGGACGATCAGGTGGGTATATGTATTGCATGTATAATGTATTATATGGGTGTGGGTAAGTATATGTCTGCAGCGTGCAGTGAATGAAAACTCGCCGGCGGACTGCTGCAGACGAAACGACCGTAAACACATAATAATAATAATAATATTATAACCACCGGGCGGCGGGGTAAAGCCTAGCGAGTCGTATATTATAATAGTATTATTATTATTATTATTATTATTACTACTATACAGTCGTAAGTACTCGAGTGAGAAGAAATAAAAAATAATAATCATAAAAATAACGAAATGATCGTCGTGCGTATGCCACAAGTTGTTGGGATACACTGCACAGAATAATATTATACATGCATTATTATTATTTTATATTTTATTATTATATATTATTATAGTAGGTATACGTGTGCGCGCGTGTACGGTCGGGTGCCGGCCGGACAGTGGTACTCGCGGTATAAATAATACGGTAAAAGGTGTCAGCGCCTCGGGGGACGCTCGTGCGTGGGCAGATATATTATATACGCGGTATACACAGAGGGATCTATAATATTGCAGTGTACGTGTTATTATTATTATTATTATATATTATATTATATGCGTCGCGGATAGTGCACTATATACCATTATACCTACTCCCGCGACTAGTCTACACACACACACACTCATCGAAATACACGCGAACGCCATATTATCCTCGACGACATTTCCATATACTAACCTCAGCCGCGTAAGTTATATATTATTATAATATAGTGTGTGTACGCACATAAATAATGCTGTGCAGCGACTCCGCGTTTTTTATGACAGTCCGTTATTGTATATTATAAAGTTGCGCAACGTTCGTCGTCGTCGTCGTAGCCACCGCCGCAGCCGCCACGCGACTGACCGACCGACCGGCTCTGCAGTGTAGATCAGCGCACGCTTTCCGCTGCAACACTCATAGGGCATCATAAAATCTACAGAGCGGCCCACCGATTTCCCCCCTCCCCATCTTTTGCAATACACCAAATGGATAAATAAATTGGAAATCACTGTGCCCCTCCCCCACGGTCCCACGGTAACCATCATATTATGTATATTGACCTGTGTCACTTGTGCTGAATAAAAATTGCAATAAGCACACCCAAAGCCAAATCTCACCCCAAACGGCGGTTGACATATCCTAGTTCTGAGGGGGGGGATTTAAAATTCACAAAGGTAATGAGGTTAAACCCCTTTTTTTTTTGGAAACTTATTACCGTAATCGGCACGAAAAATATACAAATGTTGTTGAATTTAATTTCTAAAAATGTTACAATTAGTTATGTACATTTGCTAAAAATTGCAGCGGTTTATAAGTAACACTGCATCAAGCTACTGTTGGTCGTGGCCCTTCGGGCTTCTCTGACTTTGGCTTCAGCCTTCAAGCTTAATATTGTATAAATGTATAGTGGGGACGAAAATCCAAAAGTTAGGTGGTCCACCGATTCCCCCATTCCACCGGCTCCCCTCTCTCCTCCTCGCAATATCCACCACTGGCCCCAAACTATTGTGTCCGTAATATGCGATCATAACGTATAATATTATAATGGATAAAATGTCATTAGGACAACGTTTTACAATTTTTATATACTTCATAATATTATCTCATATACATATCATTGGTGCAGTCGAATCCGTCTATAGTTACACGAATTTCAGTTATTTTAGGTTTTGGTCAAATCCTGTGTGTTATCTGCAGTCGGAATTTTCTTCGTTTACACTGCACGTAATATATTATTACTTTAATGTCTTGGTCGCTCGCGTGCGCGAATTGTCAGCCAAACATATACATATAGATACGATTGTATACACAAACGCGTATACGTAGAGGTATACGTTCTCTGCAAGACTTTATAGCCTATCATTGTGTTTGCGCATTACGCAACGTAAATAACGTATTTTAATTTAACACACTTCGGACAACAACTATAACGCGGTCCAAGAGAGGCAACTTGTGTAAATCACGATTCCAAACACTATAATACACATTGTACCTACCTATATGTTTATGATATTATATATAACCACGAACTGGACTGATTTTGTTGAGCAACAATATACGACTATTATACGAGTGGTAGATGTTTATCGTTATAAAACATCAATAAATAATATTACTATGTACTTTCTATATTTAAGATAATTTTGATAAATCGTTGAAACGTAATCTGAAAATCTATTGATATTTGAATAAAGTCGTTGATATTTGATTTGTATAATATTTTAATCGATTCCTAATAAATTCATAATTTAGCAGTGGACGCGCCTGACCTGGGATCTAGTTTTGATTGGAGCGGTCTGCATAAATAATTACCCAACATAATCATATTTCACGTAATGTCTTGAAAAATATTGGCCTAAAAACCAGTTACACATTATCTAAACGTGGGGGGGGATGATCATAATAGTATTCCATGTACTAGGGAAACAAAACGTGAGAAGTTACCAAAACTTTTTGATATAAATGTATTTGATTAACAAAAATAAATTAATATTTATAAATGTAGGTATATGAAATGAAGTATGATTATTATTTATTATTATAATCGTCATCAAGACGTGCTGTGCTTATAACGATAATCGGTCATACTCCAGTGAGCAGTTGGTGTATATAATATATATACCTAATATTGCTTTGTACTTAAACCAGCTCCTCGTTTAATAAATAACATTGTAACGCTTCTCCGTGACTGTATCCGCCGACTGAAAATATTTGACACTGACAACAATCATAGCTCGAGTATCAATTCGCTAACTTTATAACAATTATACTATAATATATAGATATAGGTACGATAATATAAAGTGACAGCAATTCAACCAAAAAGAGACACATTTAGTCACAATTTTATATTCTAGATAATCACTCTAATGATTCATTCTTTCTCTTTTATTCTCTCTCTCTCTCTCTCTCTCTCTCTCTCTCTCTCTCTCTCACTCTCTCACTCTCTCTCTGTCTCGTTATACCATTGTTAATAACAGATAATAATATTTAAAACATATTACCAAATTGTTTCGCATCTGACGTGAAACGACATGATTTCATTATGTTATTCACTATTGTTCGCTACGTGTGCACCAGTTACGACCAGTGGTGAATTTGAGGGAGACAAAGCCACAACGGGAATATTTTGTCCCCTCGGCTCCTCCCCTAATTTATAACAGGTATTTATTTTAAAAGTTGCTTTATACAATTTATATGACAGAAGTATAATTTCGTTAAATGAATTTGAGCTTAAATAATATAATATATTGACATAGTAATTATTGTTTAAGCTTATTATTTTTCTAATTTCGTCTCCTACATAAAATATTACATTACTAAAAAAACATACGATATAAATTCAGATAAATATGTCAATTAATCCGTGTTAAAAAAAAACTTTGCGATCGTATAATTATAGAAAATATTATGCGAAATCGTCAATTTTAATTTGTTTTATTGTCAATCATAACTCAAGAAAACAAGTTCCACAAAAGATAATTTATAACATTAATTAAAGAAAATTATATTTTCAATCATTTGTAATTTGTGATTTTTGATTTATAATTATTTTTTTTTAATATTTGAGTTAAGATGTTAAAAAGAACATTAATAACTTTAGTGTTTGAGATAACATTAAATACAAATAATTAACTTTAATTATGACAAAATAAGTACTAGAAGATTTATAATAAACTGATATTTCTAACGAATTTTCAAAAAATAATGATGCGAGTTCTAGGCCCCATTGAGTCTAACCAGCATGACTAATCAGCATGGAGATATTTCATTCCACGGCCTGATTTACAGGACCAACCATCCTCAAAGTTCGTACTGTACTCGATTATAAAATCGTACTGTACATATGCTTTTTGGATGGTGTGGTATACGCGCCAGGCTGGATTTTCGTACTCTAAATAAAATTCCACCGTCTAACTTTAAAATAAATGTTTAATATTTAATCAATTAATAAATATTATAATACCCGAATCTAAAGATGCAATTTGATCATTGATCAATGACAAAATATGTCACATCTAAGTCTACTCTGTTAATAGTTTTTTTTTATGCTTCATCAACTTATTTTTGCGATGAATACCAAAATGTATTAAGCTATTTCAAATATCTGTTTACTGGTTTTAGTATTTTGAACATCAGAGTTTCCCATAATTTGTACGTTGTACGCATTTTGAATATAATAATATTATAATATGTTATAATTTCGTTCATAGTCGAATAATATATTATATACTATATAGGCAAAGGCAATAGATATAGCCCGCCTATAGACAATATAACAAAAAAGTATTATAGACTTATAATTAGTTACGATGATCTATGGAAGTTATTTATTGTTTTATACAAAATCCCAAATGAAACCGATTTTTGTGTTAACAATAATTATTATTAGGTATATATTTATACAAAATAGATCTAACCTAACGTTTCATATGTCGACGTTAATTTTGTTTTAAGATACCAAAAACACAATTTTGAGATACAGATTATTTTCATAGTTACAAACTTTTTTTGGTTTTTATTCTTTCCAAGGTACAATGGATTTATCACGTGATTAAATAAAACATAGTCAGAATACGTATTTAAAAATTTAATTGCAGATTTACTTATTGAACATATTGTTTAAATGTAAAACAGTACAACTTATCAATAATTATCTTCGTATGTTTCACGGGACTACTGAACTTTATAATGCCCGGTAAAGGTAATTGTATGATACGTACATATTAAAATATTAGTGTATCATAAATGAATAGAATAACCGTCTATATTATATTATATAGTACCTATAATAAGTAATGACGCTACGCTGCGTACCTATGTACTTACGGTCCGATAAATAGCTGATTATTATATTGTTTTTATTACACAGCAAACGTATAGTAATAGTAAATAGTAATACATATTATAATTCACATATACGTGGCGGGAAAATAGGTACTATAATATATCTAATATGAATCGCGTCGCATTGGTAATTGACAGTGACTTTCTTTATGTCTATTTTAAACAATAATAATATACAATAATTAAGACATCTGACATAATGTACGTTTTCAATACACTCTTGTCTTAACGTGGAATCTATTTAGACTACAAATACAAATGGTAACATTAGAGTACAATACATTTCAGACAGTACAGCCATAATATCTGCATAATATTATATATTATTATTATAACAAGCCGCTGTTTCAGTACCTACGACAAATACACGACGTTATAGGTATGTGCTCAATTATTCAAAAAATTAAAAAATGTAGGTCTACACGCATTATATACTTACAATACAACTGCGGTGATGTACCTATTTATTTAAGCGCTGCAGCAAAACATATAATAATTCTGAGTGGGTTACAAAAAAAATTTACATACTGCAGTTAAATAGAAAAAATATAATCATTTACAAAAAAAAAAATAACTATGTTTTATGTTTTGATTGACGATCAGAATAATATTTTATACATACGACTAATACATACAAATCTTATCTATTAAAATATAGTTGAGTTGAATTTAATCGAACGCAATTATTTTATTTTAACATTCTTTTGTTCTAATTTGTGGCAAATACGTAAAATTATGATTTTTTTTAATGCATAATGTATATACATATATGTATACGACACACATCCACAATATTTCGGCATGAAACAATAATTATTCATTTATTCATAATATAGTTAAGTATTGATAAAGTCGTGAATGTACAGGATGATTCACTAAGCATATCCATCCCCCTCCTCCTCATTTTATCACTTAATAATAAATTTATTAAAATTTGATTTGTGGAATTTTAAATAGGTTTAGTTAAAGACCAAATTTCAAATTCTTGAGATTTTTTTGCTCATCTTAAAAAGAGTCAAGTGGAGAATCATACTTCTGTTTTTAAATTGAGAACCCCTCTCCCCCCTTTTTGATGTAGGTACATTAATTAGTGGATAATTTGTATGTACCTAGATACCTAGTTTGAAGTTCAAGTAAATATTTTTTTAGTGACCAACTAAAATGTTAATACCTAAAATAATAAAAGTCCTTGAAAATGGTTTTACAAAAATATAAAATAGATTTAATATAGGATCTAGAATTTATTGTACTTAGACGATTTTTACAAATAATAATTGTCGATAGATCAATATTAATTTCTACAATTTTCAAATCACCATATAGCTCCAATATATCTTAAACTTATAATTATAGACCTATTATCCTTAGAACACAAAAGTAAGCAACTCAAAAACAATTTGGCTCGAATTTTTATTTTCGTATAAAATTTTTAGAACAATTATTCGCTAAATAATTTACAGTAATAAAGGGGTGTTTTCATTTGAAAAAAAGAAGATTGTTTTCACAGGACACTGCTTAAGTACCTAGTACAACAAATCCTATCAAAAAAAGTGCTTGGGGAATCACTCTGTATAATACACTATATACAGTTAATACATTATATAGGTAATATGTATACCAGACTATATAATAATACTAATACATTTATTTAAATAAATTATAAGTATGTATTAAACTCTTAGTTTAGTTATCATTTTACTATACGTTTTTAAAACTTTATTTTTAATAATTTTATGAGGTTATTTTATTTATAATTTTTAAATATTGGATTAGACAGTGTGTACTAAAACTTATTATTAAAATATGTTTAGTGTTAATATCAATAAGAACCGAATACGTTTCAGTGTATAGCTATAATAGGTTATTGGTATCTACTATGTTGTCGCCCAACATAGTATTATATAAATTATTATATATTATATACAGATATTTTTCAACAGTATGAGAACAATATAATAATATACTTGTCATTTGTCGTTACAGGTAGGTAGGTACTATCTTATTTTTCAGCCTCATAATATTACTATAGTCAATATTGTCATTCGTTCGACATCAGAATAATGATCAACATAATAATATGTCATTACCACGCTTTAGTTTATAGCGTAAGATTGTGTTTGATTTCATATAAGCCGCAGCAATAGGATTTTATGACTACCTACCTATATGATCTATGCAGACATTGTCTCTTTATGTTATACAATGTATATCTATATTATATATAATGATATTTATTCGTTTATATTGTATTCAATGAGTTTATGGTGTACATAAATATTATTTCAATAGGTGCTGTGCGAGGGTGTAGATAATTAGCAAACAGATACCTACACCTACTATACATATTGTATAAACAGTATCTACTAAATTGTTGAAACGTCAAAGGGTTTAGAAATAATTGGCTTGTGCAAGCTCGTAAAAACACCTATATCCTCATTGCAGGTGTATTTACTGTTTAGTTAAAGTGGCGAGGTGTTTAGCACCCTCTGACTCATTAAAAGACGTATTATAGGTAGTAAACTAGTAACCCCGGGTAGTTTTTACTATAATTATTACTGTGAAATCTCTCCTAACGGACACCTCCAAATAGCGTATGATTTTTGGGAACAAACTACACATTTTCTAAAACTAAAACCTGTGAATAGCGGACAAAATTTCAGTGACCGAGAATGTCCGGTATTTAGAGGTTTCACTGTATTACATAATTCTCACATAATAATATAATTTTAAGGTTAGTATTAAGGACTTATTTTTTACAATGTTAAGCATCTCCAACGTTTAAAAACTACATACATACGACATACCTTTAGGTATACGCTCATATGCACCTTTTTTTTTTTAGATCGCATTTAGAGTGATTTTATTGACATTTATATGTACATTATGTATTTCTAAAATAATACTGTATGTACAATTGATGCATTATATATATATGTATATATTACTTTTATATTTTGTACATTTATTTTTTATTTATATTTATAATGTGTATAATTTAATAACTGTAATTATTCATCCCGGATTAATGGATAATATCATCCACCCACACCTAGGTACTGAAAACGCGATTAGCAAAGAAATTAAAAACAAAAACTAAAATATTTAAATATCAATGTGTCAAATTTCAAAATATTAAATGGACCGGTTAGTATATAATGTTTAACGTGCTGGAAATTTAACCAAAATTAACCGACACTCTTATATACAGTATATTTAGTATATATTATGTACTGTACACCTATATACACGTATCCGAATATTACAAATTACCTGTACACCTGAGACTACCGGACATTTTAATAATAATTGTGTCATGAGTAGATTGTTAAAATTAAAAAAGTATTTATTCCAACTACTTATATTAGTTATATTAAACGTGACGTACGTATAAAAAACGAGCTCACAGTCCGCCAAAAGCGTCAATTGCAATTGAAATTTTGTTCTAAATTCTTAATTTTATGTTGTATTTTATGAAAAAGAAAATATTAGTAATACTTGTATATTATACTAAATAATTAATCTGTCGTGATAAAGCTGCCTGACTACATTTCATTTTTCGCGTTTATAAATATTGAACATTTTTACATAATATTATAATACAATTTACAGTATAATGTAGGTAACACTATATAGGGGCTTATAAATTTTGACAGGAACACATGTTACACGTGGCGTATGTGGCATACTATAAGTCAGCCAAAAAAAATTGTAACGACAGTATGATAATAATGTTTATATATATAATATTAGCACACGCGGTACGAGTCTTAGTAGTACTAAATGTATAATAATATGCGTATTATATCACTATTATAATATGTCTATAATATGTATAGTATACATAGATACATTGTATTCATTAGATGATCGCAAAATTGTCGATTTTAAAATCTTAAAATTACATTTATTTTATGATTATCATTGGTTATATCACAATAAGTTATTTTAACTTATTCATAATATATATATATATATAGTTATTCCGTAAAACGCGGGTTTATAAATCTTCACGAGATTATTATACCTATTAACAGTTGTCAGATTATGGATTATTTTTATTTTCGACTACACATCGGTATAAAATCTAAGAACATATACAAAATATGAGTAAATTACATGTAATATTAAATAGGTCAATGTTGGAATTTATTAAAATCTTGTCGGTAGGTACCTACCTATATTATTCAGTTTTAATTCTTTTCCGAACTCTTAAAATATTATAATATTTGAATTTGATGCTTTCTGTGTTTATAGTCTAATATTATATTTTTACCTCTCATAATTTACATAAATCGGGCAAAAACGTAATTAACTATGATAATTCTATATATAGTTCGTTACAAAATATGTATATTTTATATGTTTTGATTAATTGATCATTAATTTAATCATATTATTGGGAACGTATGCACTGTATTCATTAATACTCTATCTCAATGTAAGGTGATTATAAAAAGGGTGTACAGGAAAGTTTAACAAGCTAAAACTGGTAAATTATGATAAAAAAAAACTAAAAATATGCATTAAAATCACCTACGATATGTGCAATAATTTTTCAGTTTAAAAAATTATGTAAACATACTGAAGATTTGTTCAGCTAAAATAAATATGTAAAATTATTTGTTATACCATCGTATATTATATTATTAAATATAGGTAACATGATAACAGTTTTCTTATTAACTTTTCAAGTCAAGTTTGAAATATGCCGGTCTCCGATTAATACTGCAACGGTATTGCGGGTTAGAATTAAATTTTCTATAATTTTGGTTTTTGCCATACCGAAAAACCAATAAAAACCATTTACTATAATTCCTGCAGCTGCAGTGCCCAGGGGTGGACGGGCCGGTCAGCTGGTTGGCTTGCTGGCAAACGCGGACTGGCTTGTCGACATTATTTATTTTATAATTTGACCAGATATTATTTTTAAGAAAAAATTAAAACAGACAAAAATGCATCTTAAAAGTTATAATTGAATTGTAATCATTGGATAATACACGTGGTCGAGACCGTGGTATAGTGCAATCTGTAGACAGTATTTTAGAGTTATCCGACTAATGTAATAATTAGTACTTATTGAATAAATAGTCAACAACTATAATATTGTGGTAAGATAATGACATAATAGTATTTTGATAAAAAAGTTGTTTTTATTACATTCATTTAATTTTTGGTAAAATATGGCCCAAAGTATTAAAATCGCTGACTGGCCTATCATCTACTTACCTCACCCCTGGACGGGTGTCAGTAGGGGGCCAGTCCCTTAATTATTTCAGTTCAACGTCCGATGATGATATCATTTGATATTATACGCGTGTACACCGCGCGGGATTACAGTCTATAACATACCTAAACGTATTATAGAGATCTCGATGGCGTTTTCTCTTTATGTTTTATTCTCGTCGATCTTAATTGACGGAAAAAGCATTTTTCTCGCACAATACATAATATATATTACACGCCACCTATAGGTATATCGTATATTATATAGTTTATAAAATACCTACACACATACGTACAATACGCAAGCACCACATACATACGATTGAATTCCCACACAACGAACGACGACGTGATAATCGTACCAAAACACGCGTATCTACACACGCACATACACGCACACACACACACACACACACACACACACACACATTATAATATTTATAAAGATAGGTAGGCATATATATATTATATATATATTAAAATAGTAGCTGCGTATTATATCGCATATGTACGTATTATAGCGTCGCATCTCGTCTCCTCCACCTTCTGCCGCATCGGCTAATGAAGACGTTATACATCCACCCACCACCACGACAGTCGGCGATTTGAATAAATACATAGACTACGTCCGATAGGATATTATTATAAGTAGGTACAGGACGACGGTATATAAACTTTATATATATATATATATATATATATACGTACGTCGTACACACACGGGTACGACGACGTACTTGCGAAACGTAGGTACATACAATGTACCTATATATATAATATACACTATATTGAATATAATATAATATAATATAATAAACGTACAATGTACGTATATGTCGAGTCTCGCGTGTGCGTGTGTGCGCGTGTTTGTCTCGTTACGTACCGCGTTTACTTCCAAATCGATCAGCGTCATCGGTGACGCGGTCGGTTCTCATCAGTGTCCGTGGGAATGATCGGCGGGCAAGAGCGCGCGCGCGCGTATACAAAGGACGTCGTCGCATATTTTTCTCTCGTAATAATAATAATAACATTATATTAATATACCTACCTATACAAACGGACGACGACGACGAGGCGGATTATGGCGCTTACGATTCCGACTCCCACGCGAAGAAAAAAAAATGCATAATATATTAATAGGTATATTATTGTTATTATTATTCGTGAGACGATTTCGTTTTCTCATCATCCGCGTAAACGCAGTAGATAATAAATGATTGTTAGTTCTTATAAAATTATCGTAAAACACCTATAATAATAGTTGTATAATTATTGTACACCCGCCTTCCGTGGTAATGGAGAAATTTCTATTTTAGCCGTGATTGGACTCGCGGACAAGTTTTACAGTTTGCGTTCTAGTCGCAGGGGCGAATTAAGGATTTAATTTAAATTTTCCCCGTTTGATATTTGCCATTATGTATACAGGTTCTAGGGCTCGAAACTTAATGGTCTTCAAAAGTATTAACTATGCATGCATTTATGTGCTGAAAAAGTACAAATATGCTTTTTAAAATATGCGCTTTTATCTTTACACAAATATTTTATAAAGCTTCTATAAACAGTTGAGCCCAAAGTTAATATTCTTTGAATAGTTAGTCTTAGTAAAGTTTTCATTTATTTTGATACTTCAAAAATATTACTTCAATAATATAATTATTATTATTGGAACTATACACATATTTGTATATGTATACAGAATTACAAATTAGAGATCGAAAAACCATAATGTAAAGCATAGGTATATAGGAAATAAATAAAATATGGTGTTTTTTTTTTATACCAACCTGCAGGTATCTGAAAAACATGAGACAATGTATCATTTGTAAAACTGAGATCTCTCAAAATGACTTTATATATATATATATAAATATATATGTATAGTTTAAATTGTATTATCATTAATCACCAAATATGTTCAAAAAATTGTAAAATTAAATAATATGTTCTTATAACTAAAAAAAAATCACAAAATAATTTGAAAAAAACACTGAATATTATTTTGTAGTTTCTAAAAACTTGGTTTTTGCAGAAAAGAAAGGCAGATGTAACAAGTTCTGAGCACTACATTATAAGTACTATTGTCTATTGATACCAAACAAGTTCATAATATAAATTATACAATTCAATAAGAGTATACCTCTGAATAAATCTTTACTTTCGTAAACAAATCTTGTTTTTTGATACCCTTACATCAATCAATGGTAGTATATTGTTTTTGCGAGGTAGGTACCCAGAAAATCTCAATCTCCTTTACCAAATTAGAACTAATGTCAAATATGATACTTGCCCAGTACCCTGGTAAGCAAATGGCCAAGGAAGGACGTGATAGATCAAACTATCAGATGTAAGATACCAAATAAACGGCGATATTATAAAAACATTATCTAAAACTATAATGCAATACACTACTAATAACACCTTTTTACCTTTTACCGTAGAATCAAATATATTCAATACAAATATATTTTTATATTTTTAGGTTAGGTTAGGTTAGGTCATTTAATTTATTTTTAGTGATTAAATTAAATATAATAAAAAATGTTATAAATTATTCAAGTGTAAGCTACCTGAAATCGAGTTTTGATTATTATGGGCGTTTACTGTAAATATATTTAGATATATGTACGCGGTTGCAATCAGCTCCTGGAATATACATTATTGAAAAAATTATTATTATTATTTATTCATAAATACTCATATGTACAACCCACGTAATTTAAATAAATGATTGACATTTCTTTGAATAATTTTTATTCCATATAGCTGCAGATACCTGATAAGCAATGTCAATTCATTCTTCTATAAACGTATAAGTAAATTAACTTTTTAACTACTGGCATATATTATGCACACTTTTTTGCATGGACTCGTTTATTGTCGGCCGAGATCAGGTTACATCAGGTGCACTCGATATTTCATTTAATGGCCATCTGAATTTTGTTTCTAAGTATGATAATATTCTATCAATATAATAAAAAATGTGCCCAGGGCTTGAGATTTGATGCACACAGAGATTTATACGTGTATATACTTATTATGCATTTAAAAATCAACAAATTATGCACATTATTATGCAACCCAACAAATATATGTGCATTTTAAAATCTATAAATATGCAACAACAATTAGAATATGTGTAACGTATAAATTTAATTGCAGTTAATTTGCACTAAATATGCAACAATTTAGTGGTTTATAAGTTTTTTTTTTTTTATCGAGATTTGAAGTCATTATACATCTTAACATTTACCTATATTTAAATGCATATAATTTTCACAACTATATGAAGGGAGTATATTATTGCACTAGTAATTACTCATAACTAAGTATTAATAAATAAATTATGAAAATAAATAATTTTAATTCATATTGGTATGAATACTAATGAATTCCTCATTCTTGCAACATTGAAACTGCTCTTGATTTTTTCAATGTTCACTGGATATTATTGTAGTATATCTACATCATACCTATTATTAGGTAACCGCTGTATATTTTTATTTAAAAACACGACTATAGGTATATGTACATATACGAACATGGGCTGACTTAAAAAAAGTACTAAACAAGCGAAAATGAACTAACAATGTTTTGAGTTAAATTACAGCAGTGACCACAAAACTAATAGGTATAGTATAAATCGAATTTTATTTTTCGATTTTCTGATGTGGTTTTGCACTACAAGTATTATGTGATTGCCCGAGGTTCCGAGCCCTAACTTTATTAGATAATAGCTACCTATAAATACGTAATTAAAAAAATATGATACGCTCTTAAATCGCGGAGATTGGCATGTGGAAAATCAAACACGTGGAATGCAGGCGTATTTGACACAACACGTGGCAACTCGTAAACCTAAGTTACGTACATTTTATTATGAGGAAGAAATAGTGATAATAAAGGTCCGTCGAAAGTCGAAATTATACAACATTATAGGTGCGAGCTGCAGTATTTAAATCAATGTACCTACCTTGTATAATATTTATGGTACCTGTTGAACACATGATTCCCATTATATAGTCCAATGCACTTATTATAATTTATAATATTATATAAAATATGCAACGCTATTTTTATAACATTGGCAATTTTCGAATAAATACAGATCAGTTAGGGACACAAATATTAATGGACATATCTTATACGAAATGAATATTTAAGTAGACGCTTCAAAACACTTTGATTAAGAGAGTTTTATACGTTACAAACCTGTATAGTGTATATGTTTTAATCGGGATGCAACACCTATATATAAGTACGCGCAATAAAAATCAATATTAATTTTTACGACACCCTGTTATACTTAAACATGTTCAACAATGATTGTAATTAATTAACGATAAATGTCTGAAAGGCCGCAATACCAATCTTTATCGTTTTCGTGTGATTTACGATAGGCAGTTATAGGAAGGTCGTAGGTTGTACCGCCTGTGTATAATATATAAAACTTATTTTTCCAGTAATTAGTTAGGGGATCGCGTGTACTGAGTTTATAATATAATATATTATATTATTATGATTTAAAATATCGCAAACAGCATTATATATAAGACATACTCGCGGTAGGGATTCGGCATAATATTATGATATCTATACTGCAGTTATGGTAATATCTACCGGCGACTACCACATACTTTTTTTAATTTATTAACAAATAATTGAATTTTATTAAAAACATAAATTATGGTTCTTATTTTAAGTCTAATTATATTCGTATTTGAGATTCTATCCCTTTTTTCAACATAAACCAATGTACGTTTTAAAAAATCATTACTTTTACAGCTGATGTTATTGCAATATAAGTTCCGGTAGTCTGTACACCATATCCGTATGACCGTATAGGTTACTTACGATTGGAGTCATTATCCAAACTCTTAACGGAAGAAATCTTCTGAACTCGACGACTCCACTACCACCAATTTCCTATACAGAGACTGGATGGAAATAAAATCGTATCTTTTATCTATCCAAGAAATCGTTTAAAATATATTTACATGAATTATCGTACCAATCCTGACGAAAACGAATCCAGATTTTACAAATTTAAATAATAATGAAAAATGTATAGGGGAAATTCGTATAGATATAAATGTCGACGTGGGACGACAACTCGGCACCCATTTACAGTATTATGGCGTTTATGGTATTTCAAAATATTCGTATTCATTATACATATATTATGTACACACAGTGGCGGGTATAGACCGTAATAAAATACGGCGAATCACTGCGATGACTTTACAACCGGGTTTGGATTCGATTTGAGGTATCATACCACCGATGAAGTGTATGATAAACCAATTTTTTTTCGTGAAGACATCTCAAATCCGCTACCGGTTAGTACACTGCAGAGATCACACTCGTCAAACCGCCGTTTCACGATAACGATAATAATATACGATGATATTATTACATTACATTGCGGTGAAAATGGAAGACGACAACGACGACTGTACACCGGTAAATTTTCACGCATCGGTAAATCTGGCGCGAAAACGGATTATCTTACGAAAATCCGACAACGGAACTCGAAAAAAACGCGCGCGCGACTTGTAAAACGGGAAAATATTATTATTTATTACTATATATACACGCCTCCGTCGCGTCGTCGCCCTCGGACCGACAGAGGCGGTGGCAACGGCTTGTCACGTCATAACATTATTATTTTTATTTTATGTGCGGTTATGAGCGGTTTCCTGGATTTTTTATTCAGATTTTTCATACGGACGATGACCGGTCGGTACCTATATATAACATAGAAACGAAAATATGTGATAAAACTATAGATATCGAATTGTTCGATTACAATATAATATTATAATACGCGATAATAATATATGACCACGATGAAAAGTACAAAAATATAATTCTCAAATTCTGTAATTTAGATTAGTCGTTTGCCCCTGGCCTAAGGTCAAGAACGGCTTAACCGATCGGAACGATTTCATTTTTTTTCACCGGCATGCTCAGCGGATGTCGTGAAATGTTGGAGGGTCGTATTATTAGGTATTATCACAGCGGATAGACGGACACAGAGGTCAGCTGACAACTATGGCGTTGTTCCAACCGAACGCATTTCATAAACGTCGTGTTTGTGTCAATTAATGGTTGTTAGAAGTGTAGTTGTGCGACAAACAATTTTTCGGAGGAAACGTTATAGACAACGAATAAATAGACATATATAGGATGTAATATAGGATGGAATAACCGCAATAAAATGTGTGCATACAATTTATAATCTACTATGCGGTTTCATACAATCCACAGTAGGAGTTCAACAATAAATTTATTAAAGACGTCTTTAATCTGCTACAACGGAATTCCTGCAAACACGTTGTATCATAGAGTCATCGTTCGTCTAGCAGTGCATGAACTCAATAAATCAATAGGTAAACGAACAGATTTTGTCAAGATTTTAATGAATTTATCAAGAAACGTTGCATGCAGATGGTATCATATAAACTGCATAATTACGCACATTAAAAGGTTATGCATTAATATAATATAGTACCTATATTTTAATACGTTTATAGTAAACAAAAACAGGCAGCACGTAATGCTCAATAGATTTAATACAACAACAACAACAACAATCTCTAGTGGCTAGTATATTATAATAATATACAAATTGGGAATATTTTATACAAGATATTTTTTTTCAGTACAACATTTTTTTAGAGTTAAGCTATTCTGGCACTATGCGTCTCATAATATACAATAAATATTACTGGGTGGGTCGTACCTAACTATATATTATTATTATCTTAAACATATATTGAAAAAAAATACACACATAAGTATTATAGGTATATATAATATACAGGCGTATACGCGACGATTAAACCGGAAAAAACGAGGCGTGAAGAGAACACGTGTTTGGTCACGCCACTAAAAAAGTCCACGAGAACGCGTTTTTCCACATTATCGCGCGAGCGGGGCTGCAGTGGCGACAGTGGCGCGGACGAAGGAGAAGAGGACATGTTGCAGACAGTGTCTCTGACCAAATACAGCGGCGAGAACGGATGACGTCGTCGAGTGTATACACATAACATGTAGGTATATATACATATATTTCCGACGGGGGAAAGGATAAAGCTCGAGCGAATTAAATAAAAAATGATAATAATAAAATACCCCCGAGAATAATAATAAAATGTACACATATACGCGAAGACAATGGCTCGTCTCGTTAATAGTCGTCGGCCTACAATGAATCGTACTACTATTTACTATTATTATGGGCAACCGTATTATATTATTGTATGGCTAGTAGGCACTAGACGGTGATATTATAACCAGTATCAACCACTGTGGTTATATAACAATAATATTGTTGCTCACCGTTCGGTCAAGTCGATCAGATCCTCCTCGATCTCAACAAGTTGTCGTAAGAGTAAATCAACTCTACTTAAGCCACTACACATCGTATGTTATATTATAACCCACGTTGCATAAAGAGGAAGCCATTATCGTAATCTAGTCCTTCATTATTTCATTACCATCAGTTGCCGCGGATACCTGTTGCTAATACTGATACTCAGTCATTATAAAATAAGTATTTCCAATGTAGCGGTAGAATGAATTTTCAAGGGAGTATCAAAACTATGATAAAAGTTTACTGGAACGATAACAAACTATTTGTCAAAAAAAAACAATTTCTAAAATTGAATTCTGATAATGAAAATTTTGAATTTAAGCGATTTTAGAGATTTTCCAAACCTGGTATGCATATAGTCACGTGTAATGCATAATAACAATTAACAAAACAAATGTGTAAATAATTTATTTTTTATTCTTACTTATTTAGCCACGGATACCTGTTGCTTATTCAGTCATTATAAAATAAATTTTTTCCATACACCGGTAATTGAATTATAGAATGTACCCTGTTTTCGAGGGCCGAGGTATTTATATTATTATGTTATTTTGTAGTATTGTAGTGTGGCTTATCACAATATAGATGTCACTAATCGTTAAATTCACTATTTTCATACTAACACGATTAAAAATACTTACTAAGATCACATTCAATCTGCACGATTGATAGCTCTATAAAAAGAAGGCGATAGGGAATCGGATCCCACATATCCCTTGTGTATAATACGCGCTTGTGTGTAGTTGCGTGGGTACTAGGTATACTGGGTATTGGTCACTGAGTAATGAATTTAATACAATATTGTAAGATTACAATAACTATTGTATTATATGCTCAGACAATTACAAACATCTTTATTATTCAAATAAGACTGTTAAGGTGTATTCATATAATATTAATTATAGTTGGATATTATAATACCATTTTTACTCATACATAATATTATTTATATTATATAACGTCATGCTTTAATGATGACTTATACATATTACATATTATGTCATAAGTAGTTAAGCGGGGGGAATAGATTAATCTTTGCTCCTAGTCAAAAATGAATTGATAATATATTATATTACGGTGTGTTTACGGTACGTGATACAAGTATAATATATCTACGTACATCGCAAGTTAAAACGAGTGAGAAAAAAAACTCGAGCAAAACGAGATCCCGTGCGGGTTTCTTTTCCCGGTCGTCGCCGTCGTCGCAGCGGTTATTAAACAAGCCGCAATAAAGTCATAAAACACGTGTTTAAAATAAGGTCCGAATCCGGCGCGACGTTCAGCCGTAGCAGCAGCAGCTCTCGGCCTCGGACCGGTCCGACTCTCTTCGAGTGCCTTTCCGAAAACGACCGACGACGACGTTTTATGGTATAAATTATTGTTGTGTATTATTTCCTACGCAATGCTATACAGCTAAACACGCGTTACTGCTCTATATATTTTATTTTTTCACACTCAACGACGGCGACGGGTATTTCCACGATAATATCGCGGTCGTAGGAGGTTTCACTTTTTTTTTTTTAACGCACTAGAATTATTATTGTCATTTACGCCCGACCGGCCCCGGTCCCATATTGTTGTAAGCCCGACGACGCTCGCCGACATCGGAGTCTTCGACATAATAATAATATATTATAATATTATGGTGATCGGACGACTTGAACCGAATAGACTAACCCTAATATTTGTTTAAAAATGATTTAAAAACAAAATATGTGGTCTTCAAAGTAGATATATATTAGGTGTACTCGTAAAATCTGTATGTAACAAAAGAACCTAAGTTACTTTATAATAATAATGCCAGTATTATTATTTTTGAATAAAAAACCGTATAGCACATATTTTATTAGTTGTTTTAATACAGTGGTTGAAGCACTCAACGCTCAGCAGAATACGTCATGTCTAAAATATATAACAGTCAACATATAATAAACAACATCGAATATTGAACCAAATCAACCTGAAATGCTGTCTAATAATTATTAAAAAGCTTTTAAGTCTATAATAAACGTGTATAATGTATATAGAGCGACGAAATAATTTAAGGTTGTTATAACAAAATCAAAATATTGATACGATGAAAGATAGTAAAAAATTTGATTATTAAATACTTTTTTGTACACACGTAGTTACACTCTGCACTCTACAGCAGCACATAATTTCTGTAAGCAGAACGAGTTTGTCGTATATACATATTAGAGCAGGGTACCTATATGATATATATATTAAATGCACACGTGCGCATCATATCGGAGCAACAAAAACGAAACCAGATCATGCGATATCAGCGTGATATCTACCTTTAGTATACCAGCTATACCAGCCTACCTCATTCCGCAGAACGTGTACACCGGCGATTTCCCTGTCTGCCTCCCGGGTTATTCCTTCTCACAGTTATACCCCTCGTGCTCTATGACTATATGCATACTGTCGCCCCCCCCCTCGTCACCCCTCCAACCACACGGCAACGGCATCGCCCGTTTGATTTATGCATTTCGAGGAGCATAAGATGTATTTATATGTCTAATATATTTATTTTTTTACGCAACATAGGTTAGCATGTGTGCCTCACCCCCGCCGACACCGTGCACTGCTGCTACATTGGCTATATAATATGTATAATGCGTTATACCTACGTGTTTAATATTATTATTTTTATGATACACTCGCATAATACGCGCCAACGGGTATAGCGTACAGTAGGTACGTCCTATCGGTGCGCATATTATAATATACCTTACTGCGGCGTCCGAGAACAATATTTATAAAAAGAACGGATTTGATACGATTTCTCTCCCGCGATTTCCGTACGCAATGACTGGTTAAAACGCCTAAGTGCGAACACGTTTGGGTCATTGTTTCGTTGCCTATACCATTATTTTTTTTCCCGCAAATTTGTAATAACGGGTCGTTAATCCACTACGCATAATATGCGTCTATAGAGGCATTTTAAAGAGAAAGACTGATTTTTTTTCCTCATCTTCTGTGGCCGCCACCTGCACCGCCCGATCGTTTGTTGTGGGAAACGCGCGGCAGACTGCACGGTCAGCGGCAGATAGAATATATATGGATAATTTTTTTTTCTCTCCAGTTTATCATTTATCACGATCGCTGTTAGAGAAGCGTTTATCCGGCGGGTTTAATTGGATTTCACGGCCGGAAAACAAAAAATGACATCGATGACAATGGGCTGTTGTACATATACATTATTATATGTACAGGCAGGTATATATATTATGTTTTCGAAAAGCACAAAAAACGGATATCAACTGCGGATCGCGTGAAAACTCTATTGTGTCTGATCCGCGGATTCCGCGTAGAAACGAATGCTTCTTCATGCTCCGAAAATATTATCATGCTTTTCTTCCTTGTCATCGCGCGTGCACGTCGCGGGAAATATATTGTGTACAGATATAATATATAATAATATTATTATACCGCACCTATACGTATACAGTATACTTACCGTAGATCCACGTGGTGTGCAATAATATAAATTTCGACACGAATAACGGTTCGGTCGGCTTAATAACATTTATATTGAAATATTATACGCACCACGTCTGTAAATCTGTTCTACATATTTCATAAATAATACAAAATAGCTCCTGTAACAATAACATTAATATATAATATAATATCTAAGTTTGTGTGTATGCGATCATGTTCTTTTTTTTATTTTCCAACGAATAGCATACGAATGCCAAAACACGTAGTGTATATTTCGTTCAGTTTTGACATTTGCGCTACTATGCCTACTCGGCCATACTCGGTCTTAAGACGAGCACGAAGATTCCTATCATCAACAGCAGCTTTCGTTCGACGTTTTATTTTCTCGTTTACAGGTAAATCTTAACAGTGAACACAATATAACGGATGATATACGACGTTGTTTAATATGTGTATTATACGCGCGCACACACACACACACACACACACACACACACTAAAACGCGTATCGACGTGTATTCGTATAATTCGAATCGTAATAATTAGTCGATTTTTGTGGGCCGGTGCCAAGAAATGGGGTAAAACAAAGTACCTTTGCTCTGTAAGAATTTCTCGATGGTTCTTATATGCTTATCATATCCGTACCCTACGCGAACACGATACAGCTGTGTGGCTGTATATTTTTTAGTTCACGAGCATCATCTCGACACGACGCGACGGCCTTAATTTTTTTTGTTTATGCTATGATGGATACAGTTAACATTTATAATTTATGTAAAACATAATCTTCTTAAGTGAAATATTTATATACACACATACGCGTACAATCATATTATATTTTTCTGTCTTTAAATCGTTTTTAAATTGGCTTGGATTTTAAATTGGAATATATAACTAGTTTGTTGGTGTATAATAATTATTATAATTTAATTCGATTGCCGATTGGGTTGTGATATTATATTAATTCTTTTATAATATATTTATTCATCAAAATGAAATTCGTCACTTGCCGGCCAATTATATTGTATACCTAAAATAATATGATTACCACCCCACCCATAGCATCACTGTAACGAGTTTGAATTGCAGCGCTGCAATTTTATCCTTCGTAAATATAAATATAGGTAATATGCGCACATAATAATATCATGTAAACAACTATTACGGAAACTCGATCTAATACCGTATCCAAGGTATTTAATTTTGTACGTACATCTAATTTAAATATGTCTTTAAGGCTTCTTAAATTAAACTCGGGTAAGACTCGAACGCGTTATCTCATTGAAATTGCACACTATGTGGTCCGCGTGTGTACACGGCAAGAACATAATAATATTATATAATATTATTGAGGGCCCAATCTGCGCCGATTAATCTCGTTAATTCCATCAGAGTCAATCGAGGCCGGACGAGGTTTAGTTTTTTTTTATTTACTTTCGTACGAGCATGTTATTATATATTTATATCTGTTCCTGTCACGTATATTATACTTTCAATAAGACGGTTTTGAAGATGGGATTCTGCATCTGCAGCAGCAGTAATACGTTGACGACTTAAAATAATTAGCTTAAACCTGTTTCAAAATCAACGTCTGCAGTGTTCAGATGAGTAACCGATGTAGGTAGGTATCTATAAATCATAATTATATGTTATATTATCATCAAATATTGAACAAATAAAAAAACTGAAATATTTGCAACCGTAGTTTTAATTTTACGCAATTTCTGGATCGTCACCACGTTTGTTGTTACATATTTATTTACTGAACCAGCTATTGAATTGTGCGTATGCAGCACATGACTGCAGCAGAATCGTCTGAAACTAGTAATTTATTTAAATTAAAAAATAATGCGTCTCGAGTGGTCGACGTGGGTAGTGTAAGAACCGTCTTTTTTGATACCGTCCATTTTCAGTATGTGCATTGTAGTTTTTTTTTTTAACAGGCATGTTCAACAATAAATTTTATGTTAATATGGGTTAGGTGATACTGATACAATTAAACGTACTAATTTACGATTATATAGTTGGTTTGTTTTTACTAGTTACACAAAAAACAAAAATGACCGATTAATCGTTACAATTTCTAAAAAAAAATGTAAGTAAATAATAATCCCATTTATATAATAAGTGTCATTATAATATTATTTTTCATCAATATCTCGAAATTCGTATAAGCTTTTATAATATCTTATTTTAATTTTAAAAAACAGGTTCTGTCATCATTTTAACTAGAAGGTAGCTAGACAATCTCATAAGAAATCAGTTACAGGTACTACAGATGAACTGGTAATATTATGTATGGTTACCAAAATGTATAATCGATATATAATATGTAACTGCTACGCTTGAACATAATTAAATATATATACACAAATAGTTTGAAATAGTTTGAATAAATAGTTTGTCAGAATTAATCATTTTAGATTCTGAATGTACCTATTCATTTTACAATGATGGCTATTTTTTTTATCTCTTTAGGCACACAACAAGAAGTAGATATAAGCACTGTTTAAATTTCGAATGAGTAGTTTTTCAGTTCCTAAAATGTTTATACTAAATAATAATAGTTCTTGTAAATGGTTTGCAAAAATATAAAGGATCTCGTATAATATATTAATATTATGTATCATACCTAATATTGACTCTATTATTTATTATACTTGGACCATTTTTACTAATTATTAATATTAATCACAAACATTTTCAAATTACCATAGCCCCTATATCTTCCAAGCCCATTGTCATAAACCTATTATCACAAAGATAAATAACTTAAAACTACTAGTTAAAATTATCCACTTCATAATTTACACAAGAAAAAAAGGGGGAGGGGTAATACGTGTGCATTGTCAGATACCGTTCAGAAATTACACAAGAAAGTTGATAAGTTTTTGGCTAACAAGCAATCGGTAGCAGCAAAAATATAAAGTAATTTGGGCGGAGAGCTGGAAGCTTCAATGTCAGAGACATCAACTATTAAAAAATATCATAACATTTTGATCGTGAATATTAACCAAATCTGTACTCAAATTACTTCCATAGAAAGTAATATAGAAATAATATAATATACATTATTTATTCATCTGGAAACACGTATTATGCTACGCGTTATTCTTTCGTTTAGGAAACGTTGAAAACCAATTCGAAAGTACGAAGCACTAAAAACTCGGATTGAAATTCTCGAAAGTAATATACGTACTTACATAAATATACTATTATTTTATACTGTACACAATATTAATTACATTTTTGTTGAACACGTTTGAGTGTAGGAGAAGTAAAGAAACAATCAGCGCACATGGGCGGAATAGATCATTCGCATAAGACATTGATGTTGGCCAGACAGTACTACAGTAGGTACTTGGGCGTTTGGGCTTCCGCAGCGTTTACGGAAAGTCGATACGACAGAAACCCGTCGAACGAGCATTATTATTATCGTTTACCCGTTATCCGACCAGTATATTTTGTTCCTGGTCAAACGCCATCCGCTGCTCCCATTGTACAAGGACTGCCGCCTCCACCGCCGATTCCAACGTTCAAGGGCCTCCAACACGCCAACGCCACCACCACCCAGGATGATTGCCTGTAAGCCCTCCTGGTCCTAAGTTTGTGGTGCCGAAGCCTATTGTGGAGAGAAATGTCGGATAACAGTCCTCGGCGGAGTGATGTC
The DNA here is from genome assembly GCA_022818045.1 of Neotoxoptera formosana. Lineage (NCBI taxonomy): Eukaryota > Metazoa > Arthropoda > Insecta > Hemiptera > Aphididae > Neotoxoptera > Neotoxoptera formosana. The sequence goes on from CM040633.1 coordinate 30,355,231, forward strand.
TAATACTCTAATGACGTAAGGAATAATATGCTCTTGACGTGCGTCTGCAGATGGAACTGCAAGAACGACCAAGTGCCTAGAAATCAGCGATTAACTTATAACTATTGTTAATTCAGTACTCTCAATTCGGAAGAAGAAAATATGATAAATAAGTTAAAATCTTTAGAAACAAATACAATCTATAACCATGTTTATTACTAAATAAAAAAAACTAACAAAAAAATACTACACACTGAACTATTTTCATTCGTTGTGTATAAAACAGTTTTTATTATAATATGTGTTTTGTGTAAAATATATTTATAATCTTTATATCACCATTTAATGTATCTCTCGATATTTTAGTACACATAAGGATTTACACACGTTTTTAGAAGACATGTGCGTACAAAGTCGCTAGTATAAAATATAAAAATATTAGTATTTCGTTCGAGCACTCATACCTTTATTTACCAGGGTCACTAAATGGTGGCTTGTGGGCCGAATTTATCTGGCCCACAGACAAGACATTTATTTTTATACATTAGTTGCAATTAGATTTTTTTCATTTTGTCTTTAGTTTTTTCGGATAAACTGCATGCACTTACGTTCAATTTCCATGGTTCCCGAGAACTTCATAAATTCCTATAAAGTGGAGCCCCGAAAATGTTAATCGGTGATCATTGCTATATAGGTACTATAATGATTATTCTAAGCTAGTACGTTAGAAGAGGACGGTTCGGGAAAATAAAGATGGGAGGCGCTCCAAGAATAGTTAGGTTTATGGTAATTGGTATTGTCCGCGGCGAGTATTCCGTACAATATACTCGCGCGCACACAATATAATTACGTAAATCGTTTGTATTGTTATTGTTATTATTATCGAAACGGACATAGTATAATATAACGAATACGCACTGTTATAATATTATTATTGTAACCGGCTATTACTTATACTTTACTCGTTGCTCATATTATACAGGGTGATTCATCAAGCATGCCTACCCCTTTTTTCTTCAAAAACTGATTTTTAATATACTTAATGACTTTATTTTAAAATTCTTGATATTTTTTGTGCTATTTAAGGAGTGCACTTTGAAGATGCAAACTTCTGTGTTTCAAATGAGATCCCCCTTTTCTACTGTAAATTGTTTAGCGGATAATTGTTCAGAGAATTTTGATGTAGGTACCTAATTTAAAATCCGAAAGAGTAGTTTTCAAGTTGGCAACTTAGTGTATAAAAGGATACACAATAATAGAACCATGATAATTGGTTTGAAAGATTTGGAACTTTGGTGATTCGGATAACTTTAGAAATTAATATAATCTATTAATTCATGGATCCAATAATACATAATATATTTGATATTTTTGTAAAACCATTCTAAGGACCATTATCCTTAGTATAAGCATTTTAATAATTAACATATTCAATGCCACGGTCGACCCGTAGTCAACAACTTTCACACAGTCACACAGTCTCAGGGACCACGGTCGACAAATGTATATCTTTATGGATATCTTTCTGGGCGTATTATTTGATTGGTTATAGACGCACTGTTTCAATATTTATATGTGCTTATTCAGTTGGATCTCGTGATTTCAATGGTATATTTGGATTTTCCGTATCTATTTTTAGCGAGTTTTAATTATTTTTCCCCGAACGACGATGACGCCGACGCCCGACGCCGACTTCGACGGCGCCTTTGATTACGCGGCTGTGCTATTTCCGATAATATTTTCGTTGTTACTATAATATCATTCTGACGAAATAGGATTAGTTTATTTTAATAATGTACAGAGTGTAACAATATTAAGTGTATATTTAGGTTCGCAGACGTATACTCTATATTCATATTTTTATATACTGTTTATTACATATTATTTATTTTGGTACCCATTTGTCTACGACAAAATTATTATTTCTTGGTACTACCGATTATTAGTAAAACACGTCAATATTCCAAGAACGTAAGTTCCATGAGCGGTAAATAATGATTTTAATAATATTTAAATAACAATTTCACGGAACCGGTGGCGACGCGTAGTCGCGTCTCAGTTTTGGCGTGGATACATAGACACATACTATATGCGCATCATAATATACATATACTGTGGCACTCAACGTGTTAAGAAACTGCTCGTTCAAATTTTGAATTAAGTACAACAAAAGTTTCAAAAAATATATCCTCTAAAAAAATAAAAATACAAATAGGGGGTTCTCATTTGAAAAACAAAAGTCTGTACCTTCACAGAACACTCCTTACGTAGATAGTACAAAGAAACCCAAAAATTTGGAAAATAGGCTTAGAGTATATTTAAAAATTCTAAAAATCAGAATTCGGATAAACGTAAAAAATATATTGAAAATTGAGGGGGGGCCGGGGGTGAGAATGCTTGGTGAATCACTCTGTATACAACCTTTGCGTTCACACGCGTGCGCCCCAGCTCGCTCACCGGGGCGACACAAAGCCGCTCGCGACGGTCTTTTAATTGTGAGCAATTGTTTCTCGCCGGCCGACGAGTGCAATATTATTATTATAGGTACTGAACGCACGCAAACACACACGCGCATGAACCCGTACCAAAGTAGAATATAATATCATTCTATGTACACGCGTATTTAATATATGATATATATGTGTAAAAAAAAATAATATGCATTCGCCATAATATGTATAATACGCTGCGAGTGTGTGTATATTATTATAATGAACCGGTGGCGGCAGCGTTTATGCGTTCCGCGGTCGATATTGTAACGTACACGCGCGCCCGATGCGAGAATAGGTAACCTATACGAGAATGAAATAATAATAATAATAATATGTATTATAATATCGTATTATTCTATTGACCCGATCGTGAACCGCGAATTGTCTCCGCAATAACGATAGCGCCACGCATATTATTAACGATATATATATACTATTATAATATAATATTATATTGTATAATGCACATGGATTAATAATGGTTAATAGGGTCCGTCGTTCGTTTACTAGTATACCTACGCGTGCCGCGTCTCGTTTGTTTCTATATCGACGATGAAAAAAATAAACTGCCTTCCGATCTCGCATATTACTCGTATTATTATTAAATACAATAACGATAAGATATGAAATGAATAATAATATTATAGGTTCGACAAATCATAATTTATTATAATGGACAATTTAATGCAACTGCACAACCGATAGATGAGTTAATTTTTACTTTTGTATCGTCACAGACCCCATGCCCACTACAATACGTACAGTGGAGACGTTTTTGAATCCTCCCTACCAAGGCCCACATGAGACCCATATAGCAGGGATGGACAATTTATTGGCGATCCGTCTGTTATCTGGCCCGTGTTACATTTTCTAATTATTTTATAAAATATTAACCTCAGAAATAACTCGTTGTCTCGTTCGTTTCAGATGCATTAACATTTTCAAAAAAATCACTGCTAGTCCAGAAGTAAAAAAGTGTGGTTATAATCACATCACAAAATAAAGTTGATACAATACGACAGAAGGCAAAATCTGAGGATTTAAAAATATATGGCTTTTAATTTTTAAATATACGGTTTATTTTCATTTCATTCTAACAAAATATGTAAAATATTTATTATACATTTTGTACTCTTTATATATAATTCTATTAAAAGTATTATTGCTTTTGTTTATAGAAATTAATGATAGTTCCATACTTCCAACTGTGTGTTCGAGAAAAAGACGTTATAATTTCTTAACATTACTATAAATTTGCAAAATTAGAAAGTTGTTTAGTAGACATCTAATGCTTCAAGTCGTATAATAGAAATGACATGTTGGAACATACAACATATTATTGGAATACTATGTCATATTCGATGGAAAATGTTACATTATTATTTATTAATTTATATTCATGTATTATTTTGTAGACGGGTTGTATGGTTGACCTGTTGAAAAAGCTTAACTCTTAACTAAAAATCAATATTATATTGTACAGTCAAAATTCGTTTTGTCGAGTGTTCGTTGATTTATCCAATAACATTACTCTGCAAATAAGGATCAAATTTATGAAACAGGAAGAAAATATAATAAACAGCTTCCGGAAGAAATGAAAAGCGTACACGATTTTGACAGCAGTTGCACCTAATATGAATACTTTACGAGTCTATAATATTATTCGATGTCGATCAAAATAATATATTATAAACGATCGATGCGTATTATTTCGCCCGCATAACACGAATATAATACATCACATGCGTACCTAGTACCTACCTATAACATGAATGATAATAATAATTATTATAATATCAATAATTATCATAATATTATAAATTATAATAGTATAAGTGCGGAGGGCATAAAATGTTCATCGGACGTCGGAATAATTGAATTCAATTTGTTATGCCCGTAAACATGTATAATATAATAAAAACGAATAACGATCGATGACCGAGTTACTATACCCTATAATCCCCGTCAGCATTGAATCAAAAAAAAAAAATTAGCATTGCGAGAGAGCATATTATAGTCATTAGGTAGGCTATAGCTGTTCACATACGGGTACCTACTCTCGCGCATTACAATAATGACGCCAAGACGACCTGTTGCGGTGGAGGTGGTTTGTGGGAGCATCGTGAGCATTACAGTATGTCTTATAGTAATATAATATTATTATGATATCCAATTCGTCCGGGCAGAATAAATCGAGCTCGCTTAAGCGTATCATACGTTTATGCGATAAGGGTTATTAAACCACGACGGTAGCTGCAGGCCGACCGGAATGTGAGTGAAAGAAAAGATCTATCAAATTGTTTACTCGCGAAATGTATCGTACCGTCAGTTTACTAGGTACATATTATATACTAGTATAGGGTGACCATATTATAGCTTACAGAAAAAAACCAATAAACAAATTGTGGCATAACCAAAAGAAAATATCTCCAAAATATCTTTTAAAGCAATTTTTGGAGATAATGAGTGTTTGTTAAATGACACGCAGCACGACTAAGGTATACTAGTGGGTTAACCACCACCCTAAGATAAAATGCTTTCAAAGTGATTTATAAGGTAACTAAATAAAATAGGTTGCTGTAAATAAGTAACTACTCACGCCCATATTATGTTTAGAACTAATTTTATAGTATCTATAGACTATAATATTATAGGTTTATGGTTCATTATGATCTAAAAAAGAAAAAAAAAACACACATCATTTTAAACTATTTAGCCTGTAAAATCAAAGTTCAACGTTTTACATATAACGGATCGATAAATTGTTTTTCATCATCTAAAACTGCAGTCGGTGCTTATCACAAACATGGCATACCTATATTATAACCATTATGGTGATATTTGTAACTATATATAGTATAGACTCCGCTCCGGTCACCGTGACAAACCTCGAATATCGGATGAAGGGATGACGGCGGATGTCATGTCCGCGCGTATACATAATAACATGATATATTATAATTATTATTACCATCTATACATCGGGCGCGTAACGACGTCTGCGGCGGCACGAGCTCGACGGCCGTTTTCGCGCTATCGGGTCGCCGACGACGCGTGTAACACGAAAATTCCCTTTAATAGAGCGGTAGCGGACGTATAAGATATTGTGTACGCGAACGCGTTACAAACAGACACGAACACCGACGCGCACACATCAGCCGCGCTGCAGATTCACGGTACGATTACGTACTCGCGCGTGTACAACAGGCGCATATTATTATTATTATTATATTATCGTATGCAACGCGCATATTATTATATACATATACGCGTATTATCCGTGTGCTCGTAGAACAAGCTAGCCGGCCTGTCTATAGACCGTCAGATTTGTTCGCGTGTCGTTACGCCGTTATGGCTTTTTGCGCCCGGTGCAGCGGCGGGTGCACTACTACACGACGACTTCGCCGAGATTTCCACACGCGTGCGCGCACAACGACCGCCGCCGCCGCCGCCGCCGCCGCCGCCGCCGCAGCCTTTCGTGCTTCGTAATACTATTATTATTATTATTATGGAATACGCGTCGCCGGTCGTATAGGCGCGGTATATATTGTTATTGTTGTGTTACTTGCGACCGCGTTTACCGCGCACCAACCGTGTATACGTTACCTGCGTATTACTGCAGCTAGCGCGAGACGTCCGGCCAGATAATCGCTGGGCCGGGGAGACGTCTTGTTGTCGCGAGTCTGAGTATGTATACTTTGTGTGTGTGTGTGTGTGTGTGTGTGTTCGATGGCAATCTGGAGACACGCGAAAGAAAAACTCGTAGTCGTTTGTAATATTCGGTTGTACCCGCGCTAATATTGAAATCACGCGGTTGCAGAAGCCAATTATATACGGAATGTCCCATAACAGTCCCGTAATCGCCCTTATAGTATCTCCGTGGAAAATCAATAGATATATTTAAATGTGGTTTTTTTACAGTTTTAAGTATGGAAATTATAATTCAATTTTAAAATGTTTAGATATTTTTTTTACAATTTAATTATAATTTCCATATTTAAAACTGTAATAAACCACATTTAAATACATTAATTTTCCACGGTGATACTAAGGGTGAAACATTACTTTGGGGACATGTATGGTAGGTATATGCAAATATTTCATGAACTAAATTTGAAATATAATTAAACATTCAAAACGATTGCTCGCTTCGAAATGCATTTAAATGAAAGTTCATCTTCTTGTCAACGGAATATAATAGAGTACAATCCTAAAACAAAATTAAATGATGGATATAAAATATTGTGTGATGCGTATATCATGTGAATATTGAATAGGTATGTCATATTGCATAATATAATATGTGTGTATATATATATAGAGATCGTAGGCGTTATACGGGTCACGGGATCATATATACTCGTATTTTACGACTGCGTGGAGTATTTTTTTTTTTTTAAATTATTATTACATGATTAGGTGTCCTTACCTTACTTCATGTGCTATATAGAGCTTCGTATGTTATAGGTACTAAGTATATAGTTAATACACAAGTATTTGCATTTTTTTCACTGGTCAATCTGTGACATTCTATTTTCAGAGTATTAACGGTGCAAACAAGATTATAAAAACACGATATTACATTCATTAAAAGTGCGTGTTTAGATTTTATGGTTTTAATGCGTTTTTAGTGTTTATTAACAATGTCATGCAGGTTAACTGCATCATTTGATAAATTTTAAATCAATTAAATAATATAATTACTAAGTTTTTGATTTTTTCGAATAATAAACATGTATCTGAAGTGGCAGCCAAAACTCTTTAGCACATGTTTTGTTTTTTCTGCGAAAAATCTTAACATTTTGATTATTTGTGTCTATATGATACTCAATCATTTTTTGGTGCCCATAAATCTGGGTTTTAATCACTTTAATATTTCTTTTATATAATAGGCAGGTAGGTGACCTTTACGTCGTATGCAAATATCTATAGGTATATAGTATACAAAAATGTACTGCTTTATTTGACTATATATAAGTATAACGCGATACGAATTAAAAATGTAAATAATTAAACCACACTCGGATAGGACATACCAGGCTAACATACATGGATACCTAATGGCAAGAGAAGAAGCTTCTACATGTGAAGTCTGTGATGTTAGTCTCATGGTGAAATATATAATAACCAAATGCTTAAAACACAAATCAAACCGACAAAGAATCGGAATCGATGAGACTCTCGACAATGCACTAGGACCCGAAACCGAAGACAACATTAAAATTATTGACTTTTTAAATGCAACAAATCTTTACAACCTAATCTAATCATATCACCTCTTTGTTTGCATGCTGAATTACTTTTTGTATTATATAATAATAATCTTATCTCATTAGTGTAAATATATATGGTATATATATTGTAATTATTATTATTATTATCATATCTTTTTTTAATATATTGTTATCATTATCACTTATATATATTAGTCTTATCATTTACGTTAATTTATGTAATATCTTTAATGCTATATGTAAAAAGCCGATTGGCGTTTATATCAATAAAATAAAATAAAATAAAATATAGTGTAATATTATGTGTAAATATTGTAAATACTCTAATCATCATAACTTTATTTAATATTGTCACTCTAATTGTTTATGTATCATGTACATAATACTGTAAAAATTGTAATTGTAATTACGTTAACTAATGGCCATAGATGCTGAGTTTGTTTATGACCAATAAAAAAAAAAAAATTTAAATACAACCGTTAAAGTTTATGTAATTGAAGCGAAGCCGAAAAAAAAGGAGGTACCTACATTTCTATAGTATTCGTTCACTCTTGTCCTTCTGTTATATTATTATCCTCATTATTATCACCGTTACATTATTATTGCTATATATTTGCTCTCTTAGAGCCGTTTTCCTTCAGAAAACTATTGTTTCTTTCTCTCTCTCTGCATAGTTTAGGTACACATATGTATATATATTATATAGCTAACCTACGATTGCCGTTACAGTATACCTACCCATATAACGTGTGCGCGAGTGTGTGTGTGTGTGTGCACTGTGCAGTGTTCTCAAAATAAAAATAATACGCTGCGTTTATGTATTGTTTCTCTTTTTGTCCCCCTCGTAAGTATAAGTATACGGACGTTGCCCACGACCGTGAGCCGTATCCGCTTTCTCGCGTTAATAAGCTCGGTCGGTTTTTTTTTTCTTTTTACGTATCTCTATATAATACGAGCGCTTAAACAAATCGAAAAACTCGCCTAATCTAGGACTTTCTATATAACGCACTCGGACGACTTATACATCGCAAACGCGTCGATGGAATAGTCGCCCGCGGGATGCATATTACGATAATATAATAATAATACGGTCTAACTCGTAGATCGTTGCCCGTTGGCCTGCGCATTATTTGCTTAGTGAATTCCGCATTGGTGCAGCCGAAGCTAGTCGATTTGATTCTATTAGGTATTAACCGGTTGATTCCACAAGACGCGCCTATTTATTTTGAGTTATATATTTTATTATTATATATTATAATTACAAATTTAAATAAACAAAACATGATATAATTATTATTGAAAAAAATAATACAATTAAATGAAGAGGAAACTATAGGTAATAAGTAATAATTTATTTATAGTTGATAATATATTGTACAAGAGTCTCACAAAATAGATTTTCTACTTAGAACTACATAACCATTAACCATGTTATGTTATGATTATTATATCATGATATCAACTCTTGTTTGGACTTTAAAAATCTTTAAAGTGATTCAATTATTCAGTAGGTACACATTTGATCCCAATAAATGGTTAAATAAACGTTACAAACATGGTTTTGCTTACGTTTTTATTTCTTATTTGAATAAACGGCTGATCGTATAAAGCAGTAATCTTTATATATATAATTCTACTGTACGTGTGTAGCGAAGTGCACGGGATCATCTAGTATACTATAAAGCAGTACTACTGGTAAGACGGTGGCAGCGGCGGCGGCGGCGGCGGCGGCGGTGACGGGATGATTAGGCATGTGGAGTGAAACGGTGACAGTGGGGCGGACGGCCTGAGGAACATGCTGCATGACGCGGTGGCCACAGCGAACGACTGCTGTCCGATTAGTTACGCGTAGAACTCCGCTTATCCGATGTTGTTGCCATTCGTGGTATAGTTATTGTGGAGGAACTGCTGCCGATGATGGTCGACTAGGTGATGCGGCTGTCCCGGTAGCAGACTCACAGCGGCGGAGGATACCGGTGGTGAGGTCGTTCGGTCCGCGACGGCGGCTGTGGGACATACGCTTTGCGGACACCGCCTCATCGTCACCACCGTCGAGGTTGTGGTTAGGTAGGGACGATGGTCGTCGTCGAACGACGAGTGACGTCTGTAGGCGCCACCCGGAGTGATGATGTTCTAGATGGTGAACGGTTTGGGCTTTGTACTGCCGGTGCAGGTTATGGCCATCGAAGTGGATGTGGATCGACGACGGTAACAACCGCGACTGTTCGTTGACGATCGGCGATATAACAACAATATGTGCGTCCGGTAAGGCGGAAGTGGCGCCCGTCCGACCGACAGCGAATCGGTATCAAAGTCAGCGGCGGCTGCGGATGACGGACTGCCGAACGTAAAGGTACGTTTTCCCTGTAACGTCAAACAATGGAACAGCACGGCATCGTGACGCCGCGTCTAGACGCCAACCTATGTCCGTACCGGTAGTTGACGCTAAACGCCGCGTCTAGACGCTGCAGGGAAAACGTACCTTAATAAAGCTTCTAACAACGCCCGGTAGGCGGCCGGCAGTTTGAACAGCTTGCGGGGCCGCAGAAACGATCCGTTCTCGAACATTCGTCTAGGGCGTGCGGATGCAGAGTCCAGTACGCCCTTTGCATATTATGTATATCACTTGAGGTTAATCTTAACTTAATATTTTTGTCAGGCCACGCCGGGTGGGACTAAATTCAATATTGTTCTAACGATGTATTATAATATATACGTAGCCTATAATATTTTGACCGTTAAATTATAAATTAAAACATATTATTCATACATAGAGTTGGCACTATTATTTTTGATGTGAAACATCTAATGGCGCGGTCCGGTAGTAACGCCGACTGTGGCGTGGCGACGCCCCACTCGTGGATCAACGGCTCAATTCGGCAAAGCTCGGCGATTTTTTCTCTACGCACGCAATATCGGCGTACCCGCCGATTGCTTTATAAACGTAAAATATATACACCTGTATTGTTGTTACGTATATACTAAAATATGAGTGACGGTGACGGTGCGAATGACCGTGAAAATATTACGAAAATATTGGAACGAGACAGATGATCTTTGTATAACTTCGTCTTTATATTACAAGATAGTGAAGATGTAAAATACTAATTAGATTAATAGATTGTTTTCGCCATTGCCGATCCTACGATTAGGCGGTTATCGGCAACGACTCGCGTTTTGTATTGAGGACGGGAGCGGGAGGGGATATCCACACAAATGCACAAAAGTATAAGATTTTAAATATGTATAACGATATTACGGCCGTTGACCCTACGGTATGTATTTTAAATGACAATACTACGAGGGCGGGCTGATAATAAGTAATGCCTTTTATCTCATAGTTAAGATAAAAGATTTAAGATAAATTATTATTAGTTATATAAAAGCGGAAAAACAATGCAAAAAAAATATGATTCTGGATCAAAGTACAAAACTTACGACACCGTTCTTGAAAACTTGTAAAAGTGCCTCTGCGCAAGAGAGACCTGTACACGGGATGGTAATTTTATGCTATTTAAGTATATACGACATATAAATTTGATTTTATTTTTAATTTTACTATCAAGTCATCTTATTCGCCATCTATTTTCAACATTATTACAAAAAAAAATTTGTTGATGTTTCACATCTGCCAGGCGTCCCACGACGGCTCACAATTTTTTTTTTTAATGGGCAACGAAGTGCACGGGATCATCTAGTTTAATTATATAAACGCAGTTTTGATCTTAATTTTGATGCATCGCACAAGTACTTTACCGTGATACTTACGACTTACCTAATATAATTATTATATGAGTTGTAAAAACACTTTAAAACAATATTAAGAACACCTAAATATTGAACAATTTTATTTTTTTTTATCGTTGGCCGACAATATTGCAATAATAATAATATATTGTGGGAATATTTTTTTTGTTTGTATCCTATATCGTCATGATTCTATCTTAAATTCCTAATAGATCCACTATTATCGAAAATAATATTAAATGTTCTAACCTACCTACAAATATATTTTATGTTTATGTATATTGATACTTCCTGTTTATGTTTAAGAAAAAGAAGGCGTACTATTAGAGTGACACTTGATGTAGTAGCTATAATAAGACTGTTGGTTGTATTCAGTGGCGTCAAAGACATATTTTTCAGGTGTATAAATACATAATTTTACCCACCCACGTCTTCTGAAACTCTAAATTGGATGGTCTATTTTGATTATATTAATTTTTAATATTAGTAAATATTAATATACCAAGGAATAGATATCATTAGAGTTGGAAGTGGTTTATGTTATTTAAAAGTGATTAAGTAACTGAATTTAATCATAAAAGTTACCAAAAAGTTACCTAATTATATAAGTATTTTTCGTAACAATTTACTGTTATTAAATATTTGTCTTCGAATATTGTTCTTCTCTTGTTTTAAATGTGTAGCGACTGCTACACCTAGTCATAGGGTTGGGTGCCACTGGTTGTTTTTGACTTATTGTGACAACATTTCTAGACATAATATAGATCATATTAAGGTACTTACTACAATTAATTGAAATAAATATTGGAAATAATAATATCTTTATAGGTACCTAAGTGATTTTAGAAAGGTTTTTTTAATAATTTGATTTGTTAGTTTATTTTTAAATTATTAAAACATTTTTTTTAAATTATTAAAAAAACAAATTTTGCTATACACAGGTAATATATTGTTATCAATATTTTTACTACATGTCATGGTACTTAATGAGCAAAAATGTAATATTCACAATGGGAGAAATATGACGAGTAGTTTTACTGTAGGGATAATATTACAAAATGTGTATGAGACAGATATGACTGATTGGTGGTTTCATTATTGTACACACGTCTTCACGAAATCGAATGGCAACAAAGAAATAATTATAATCTAGTAAAATAAACGTGGTTTAGTATTATTCATCGAATCTGTTTTTTAAATTGAGTAAAAAGTTATAATTATTATCAAAACCATTTCAGGTTAAAATAAGTATAAAATGTCCACAAATAAGTTCCAGTACAAATATGACCAGAATTTGAAATCTTATACATTCTTATCAACCGAATGTGTAGAATGTGTATGAACCTGTGTTAAATCGAATATATTATAGTACCATCAATATTATAGACCTGTCAAATAATAAATTATAATATAACGTATCATGTTAGTATTTGAAAATGTATTTTACGTCAATAAAAAAGCAAAAAAATACTGAAGTTTTAATTACTTCTTAGAGGAGAGGGGATCACAGTGTTAAATTTCCTGTTAGCTGAAAATATCTAACGAATGAAGCAAGGACTGAAGCCATAGTATATAATTATTATGATTATAATTCATAAATCCAGAGGTGAGGTTATGGTATAGGTACTTAAGATTGATTACTTTCCATCTCAAATTATATATCATCCAATAAACACGAAAACATTGATGATATAATAACTAATAACATTTTTTTTTTTTTTAATATTCTTGAACATTTTGTACATTGTACATACAGTTATATTAATTTGTTTACTGTATTTTTTTGACATTTTGACTACTGTGACTACTGATAATCGTTAAAACGATTTCGGGAAAATGAAAACGAATAATTTATCACGACTCATGATGGGAACGAATCGACGCATATTATATTAATAATACTGTTGTACGCCGCGCAGTGAACAATATAATATAATGATAATATTTGAAGAAATAACATGATGTTATTAGACCAGACCGATTATAATTTTGATCAGTAATGGATTTGAATAATTGGGCGGATATTATTGTAGGACTATACGGGTAAAAAAAAACTCCCGTTTTTACTTGATCGCTATTATGCAGATAAAAGAATGACAATAGGCGGTAGTCTGCCGCAGTATACCTGTTGTATATGTATAATATATTATGTATTTTTTACTATTACAAAGCGAGAATACAAATGACGAGCATGCAGATGACGAGCATTTTTTCTTAGACATTTTTGTTACAACCGTTATTATTATTATTACCTATTATTACAAGATACTGACACAAAAGTACTTGTGCTTACAGAATAATAAAGTACAGGCAGATTGTATAGACTAGACGGCTAGATGGACTGTAGTAGGGCAGTCGTCTTGCTTCGTTCACACCGACGGGTTGTTGTACTGTGATATTAAAATAATTGTGAACACATTTTTTTTTTAATTATCAATAATGATAAACACTTGATAATCGAGATTTTATAAACATTATTGTCAGACGTAGTTTGATGGGTAGCTGCAGATAATGATATAGAACTAGAGGTTTTATACAACTTCGTTGTGGATCATTCTTTCTGCTCCGGTATACGCAGGGAAATTTGTAGACCAACAATAATACTGCATAGGTATACACATACAAGTATAAAACCAGAAATTGATCTCTCTCCTTGGCTCAAAATCTAAATAATGTGCATGCGTAAAAATATATAGTGGTCCTGCACGAAACCCGAAGTCACTTTCCCCTGCAGGTTTCAATTAGTGGGTGTATTCAAGAGATCTGCATGCGTATAATATATAACATAGTATAATAATATATATAATACGAAGACAATTTATTAACAAAGCACATTAATGCGTTGTGAAATGTTTTCAGTATAGATTTTTTGAACCAGTTATAACATACATAATAGGTTAAGGTACCACAGACGTCGTGGATGGCTTCATATTTTATATTCAAATTTACTCTACAAAAACCGATTTATCGATTTGGTTGATGTTTTATGTAGGTACCTATTTTACCTATACATAACATTAGGTAGGAACCACGTTTAGTAAATACCTGTTGATAACCAGGTCGCTTTCAACAAATTATGTCTTAAAAAGATTCTGATACGCGACATTTTTCTAACCAACATTTTATTGAAGAATACGAATATATGTGTTCGACCTTTGATTTAATATAACTGTTTCAATTATTATAAATTAATGAAAAAAAAATATGTCCTTACTTAAACTGTTTAATATATACCGTTAAATCTTTCAAGTGGTTTAAATAGTTTCATATTTTAAATATGACAAGACTATAGAATCATTTTATATTTTTATGTAGCTATTTATAGGATGAAATCGTGTATAATGACTACAACCTTTATATAGTATAATGGATTTTAATCATGGTGATACTAAATAGGTACTTTAGTATTTTATCTACTCTGCCATTTTCCATTACCGATGAAACTAAAGTAGTTATAACTTATAAATACTCTTTAAAGAAGTTACTAAGTAGTAAGTATAATACCTATATAAATTAGGAGTATTATAGGTAATATCAAAGTTTAAACTCGAGCATTTTAGTAGGATTTGTATCAATATATCACTATTTATATAAGTGTTGCCTGTAACATATTGTATAAACTATTTCTCTGATAAAATAGAACCTAAAATATGACTAGGTATTGTTTTTTTAAACAACCTACATATACATTATATTTAATCGAAAAACAATTAAAATTCAATTGAGATAAAATCAAATTATAAACATTCTAACAACATTTGTCAGGAAAAATATTCACTAATAAAAATGTAAATTAAAATATTATGGGTGGCCATAATATAAAAATTGAAAGTTACAATATATTATACATATACTATACCTATATAGCAATATAATTCACTGACAATCACAAATTCTTAGACCATTATTATGTATCATTACATTTAAATGCACTCAACTTCATATTATTATAATGGATACATGTTTATATTTTAAAGTATACATTAAAAATCGTTCAATTATTTTTTAATGCAAATGAATAAATTAATCCCTAATTACCTCTTTATTTATAAGACTTAACAGGTTTTCACCCAAGGTACAGAAACATACACACATAATAATATAACCTATCCATATTTGATACGACGATGTATAATTGCAGGTATATCATTACGCATAATATTACCTACTTAGGTATATATCGTACATAAAACATTATACTATATTATGGACCATTGCAGTATATTATATACAGGGTGCTTCATCAAACATGCTTACCCCAATTGTTTCCTTTAATAACGAATTAGTTCAAACTATAATTTTTAGAATTTTTAAATATACCTACTCAATGACCATTTTTTCAAATTCTTAAGGTTTTTTTGTAATACAAACCGGTGATACAAATTTCTATTTTTTTAATGAGTGTTACAGGGAGGCGTTTAAGTATCCTCTCTATTGTCCTAAATAATAAATACCTACTTTTCTGACCAACCCACCTCTCCAAACCCATCAGCGGATTACCAGGTAATTATAAAAAATCATAAGAATTCCTTGTGTATAAATCGAAGCTAATGTAAACTTATGGTCTTCAGCTCTGAGAAAGTACTAAAAAATATAAAATGTTAACAAATTTCATACTTTCCAAAATTACATTCATGACGGTTGGACCCACCAATGCTTGACTATAATTTTTTTTCTTATGATTACCCTTAATCAATTAAGTTTGACTAATATATCTAAAACCTTAAACCATACATGAAGTGACTTTCAATAAGAGATTCTACTCAAGACTTCCTTCCAGTCACCACTTCAACCACCTCATACCTAAATTTATTAAACTTACTATACATTTTCCAAACGTAAAAATGTGATCTAGAACACAGATTGTATAGGTACATATTTTAAGAATAGTTACGTACTTGTATAGGTACTTACAAGTATATTAGGAAACAATTTTTAATTCAAAATATTCACTATGTGGCACACTTTCATATTATTTATTACAATATTATCTTGTATCACCTATACATTTCCATACTAATGCCCAATAGTAGTACCTGCTTATAAAATAATATGACAACAATTGGAATGCCACTGAGTGCTGAAATTGAATTATGATATTTAAATATTTCTCGTGTATAATAGTTATACAATAATTTTTTATAATATTAATTAAATACATATATTATCGTGCCCTATGAAATGATATTATTTATCATACTTGCGTGATAGCACGTGGTTCTAATAAGTATAAATTAATGACTAATGGACATTATTTAGTGGGGAATTATAATGTTGAAAAATGTGCGATGTCAACATGTAATTCGATGCCAACGACATCAAGTGGACATGGGGTTAGCAGCAGGTGGTTTTTTTTAAAGTTTGTATTAGGTATTCAATAATACTGTGTTATTTAGTTGTCACGGAAGGGCCAAACGACCTAACTATATACATGTAATGTATATGAATTCAACACACGTCATGTACATTGTACATACGTTATTATATATACAGTTCATTTATCCGTTAACATAGGTACGTTCGAAGTGTATACTATTTGAATTCAAATGTATTAATAATTCAAATTGTACTGATTATACCGAATAATGACATAAACGGACAGCGTTGTGGTGTGTTAATGTACCTACTACCTATACATTATTAACTTTGAACAAGTTCTAAAATGGAGATTCGAATGAGGAATTAGACAATTTGAAATTCCTTTTTATGACATCCGGTAAACGGTTCAAATTAGATTAAACACAAATTAAATCGATTTATTATAGAAATCTATCTATCTATCCTTTTAATATGCAAAAATATTCAATATATTGTTTTTAAATGAAGCATACTTAAATCATAATGCATAAAACACAATTGTATCGAACTAAATGTTATATATATGTATATATACTAAATTCGACCCGAAATGAAGAATTTCATTCAAAATCTAATCGGGTTGAATAATAATATGATAGTAATTTTTTTGTATCGTATATAATAGTTATGCATGTATACACCACATTAATGAAATACATAGGTATCCAGTAAACATGTTATAACTGATCATTAATATTTGTATGATGATAAAAGAGGTAAAAATTCCTAATGATATTTTTACTAAAAATAACTTGAGGAATCTAACGGTGTTTGTTAGATTCCGTTTCTGTCATACCTTACATATATCATAATAAACTTCTCCGGTACAAAATATGTTATTTTAAGGATGAAGCATATTATTATTGGTCCCATTTCCATTTTTGAAAAATTCAGTGTCCTCTGTTATTATATCGATAATTGATTAAGTGGCAGGATGATGTAATATAACATCATCCATAATATTTGGGTGTCATGATGACTATATTATAATAATGATTTACACTAAGGTAGAGTTGCTTAACGACGAAGTGTATGGAAATAATTTTCAAACATAAAACAATTCGCAATAGGCTATAATTCAGTTTATTACTGGTGAATTGCAGTTTTTCACTTTTTTCAGGAAAAATATCTGGATTATCTGAGCTCGTTTGTAAAAATCACTCGACCCAAGCCGTCGAATGTTCTAGTCTCATTCCTCCGTAGAAATGGGTAACGATATCACAATGCCGGATTTTTTACCTATTTAGCTTGGCTGGACCTAAAAAATAAATTGATAATGTATTGATATTTGAGACATTTTGTTAAAGTTTTTAAATCATGCTTCCAATCTTTATGCTTCAAATTAGTCATTGAATAATACAAACCTAAACCTCCCTATTTCGAAAACTAACTATTACAAATTATTGTAATACTGTAGTGTTTGGTTTGGCCACGACTGCTGAATAAATATAGTGACTGTTGGCAGATAGTGACCAATCAACGAATCAATAATTTATTATTTGGCGGCGAATTTTGAAAATTCTACCAATGCATTTATGAACAACGAATTCTTTATCATTGAGTGATAAGGTTTGGGTGTTTTTCTCTTGACCATTTACGAACTAGAAACAAGATTGAAATCCAGTCGCTTTCGTGAGAGTGGAGAACGCATTAAAATACGTAGTTTTTCTTTATTTAGATCCATTTTAAAGGAAATAGTTACGTAGTTCAGAATTTCGAATCAGCTAATAAGCATATTATATTCGACGTCAATTGAACACCAATATATTGTGTTATCTAGACGTGCCAAATTGCCCTTCAATGGCAAAGAACTGCATATCTATATTATATAGTTCAGGACATGCTTGCAAACTTAAATTAATACACTTTATTAAAAAAAATAATGTATAATAATTATAAATTCATAATTCTTATTCGGTACATATGTAGTGATTATTATATAATAATAAAATTATATGCATAAATAAAACAGAACAATATTAATAATTTTGTGTATAAAATAATATAAGACACATAATATGTGTATCATTTAGCTGCCACGTAGTTATGCGGTTAACGTTATACTTGTATAATACTAGTAATGATAAATACCATCTTTTGTGAGAAAAATCATCTTGGATATAATTCATATAAATGTTACAAATTCTATCATAGGTATGCACCTCACATAAAATTCACCTCGAGTGTGAAAAATGATGTAATTCGAAACATCATGAAGGTTGACTCCTCTTATGGTAACATTATACACAGAATCGTGCAGCAACAAACTTTGTATTCAAACGAACGGTACACAAACATAATATTATACTATTACAATGCACCATCGCAACCAATGCACCGTTGATAACATTTCTAATTATATTTGATTTTGCGTTTAAGAAGGCATTCGTGGTTAAAAAAAAACATTTTATCACGGAATCTTTATAAAGATAATTCGTAGGTATGTACATTGTACATGTTTTGTTAATACTGTATAGTACTTTAGTAGGTACCTATTTATAATAATATCGAATACTTATATAAGTACCTAATAACTATAGGTGTATCATAGTTGTATTATAGGTGTATTATAATAGGTGTACTGTACTCGGATGATTACTATAAGGTCTTCTAATGTGTAGTTAGGTATAATTCGTCTCAAGGATTTGAAATCAAAGCATCATATTATTATTATACTTTTATTGATGTTTATCTTAAATTTAAGGTTAAGGATCAGATATTCAACTATAAACTATAACACGTGTTATTATAATATTTAGTCGTATGTACAACAATTAAATGACTCTAAGCGTAGACAGTACCTATTACTGTGAGCTACACGGACATTATATTCTCTGTTGCGCTGAAAGTGCATATTCGATTGAAAAGAAAAAAAACCTTCAATTAATTTCCTTTAAACATTGTTTTTAATCGACTATTGGTGGGGTGGACCCGGCTACTGTACTTATTTCATTATTTTTCGCGAGAGAAAAATTCTTCCTATTCGTTAAAAAATAAATAGCCGTGTACGATAATATACTATAAACAACACGACGCAATCCTAAACACTATAATCAATATATATATATATATTATACAGATAGTATAAGTACTACTCGAATAATATATTCAAAAAAAAAATCCTATAGCTTCACATGTATAATATTATACTATATAGTATGTACACCTCTACACGCAGCTATAGTTTTACACATCTATAAGATTTTTAATACTTACGCTCACCATATTATATATACGCTGCTTGGTTTAATAATAGGTGTACACGCGACACAAATACATATTATAATATAATTATTATGCAGCTTGCGCTTGTAATAATAATAGTCGGTTTGGGTCACTTGCACTGTTTATTATTTTTTTACTTATACTGTGCTTCAGTCGTCAATCCGCCGCGACGTCGTACCAATAATACACCTATATACTTACAAACGTGTATGTGTGTATATAATTATTTTACTTAATAGTTCGCTCGCTGTATCGACGCAGAAAAGTGCAATAATTGGCAATTTTTCAATGTCAGCAATGAGTGCAGCTTGTACAATGTACATACTGCAGGTAGTGTTTCAGTTCGGTTATTGTACGACTATATTATATTGTGTGATATATAAGCGATGAGACCTTCGCGGGTGTTAAACGTACATAAATGTTATACTATTAATTATTGTATTATAATATGCATATATTTACCCATTTAATATACAGTAGGTGTACAAGTACATATACAATACATACCGGTCTTTTATTATTGTATAGTTGTATCACGCTGAAGGTGTTTATTTCAGATTGAATATAAAATATCACATAATATTGAACACTTGGCACATATTTACGTAAAATCGGTTAGACAATAATATTATAAAAATTATTATATTATAACACCCTTGAATGGGAGTAGCCAATTATTGCACACTGCACGCGCGGCCTCATACTACGTCTACGATGCGCTCAATAATATGTATTATACTAGTATTACAGTAAACGTCATTATATTATATAATACTATTAAACAGTTAATATTAAGTTAAGATTAACCTCAAGTGATTTGCATGCATATAATCCACCTAGGTAGACAATCCACTGCATCGGATCTCGAACAATATGCTATATGGTAGGATATAATCCTATCCTAGTATATAATCAGGTAGGCAATCCACCTGGATTGC
This sequence comes from Neotoxoptera formosana, assembly GCA_022818045.1. NCBI lineage: Eukaryota > Metazoa > Arthropoda > Insecta > Hemiptera > Aphididae > Neotoxoptera > Neotoxoptera formosana. Next base: position 30,376,204 of record CM040633.1, read on the forward strand.
GGACCCCAATATAGAGGCATGAGTGAGTAAAATCAGAATAAAGTAGGTACATGAAAAACATTGCAACGGTTGAACGGGCTAATTATTTGTTTTTTTAAAAAATGTATTTGTAAAAACATTTAAATAAACTTTTTGACTTTTGACCGACGCGACGTTAGACTTGCGACTTCAATGAGCTAGACTTTTCTAATATTGTCTCCAAAATCAGTATACACCAAAAGCGAGATGGACGGGCCACTAGTAAAATAAAAATAGTTATTTATTTTGACTTGTTTTATTATTTGTATTACCTATACTGTTGGTTAGCACTCAACCGAGTTCTCGGTGCCAACAGGGTGCATCCGATGTCGTCTAGCGGTCACATGCCGCATTGGCCTCGCGGCAACATGCCGCGTTAACGTACTGTGCCACGTCGGCATTGGCGTCTCGGCGTCGTCAGAAGGCCAAGGACGCACGGAGGTGGCAGGCCGGCACGGAGGTGGTGCAGCGGATGTACTAATTTGCAAAATATATTCTAAACTGTAAACCCAGCAAGCAGCAGTGTATACGTATACATACATTTAGGTAGGTATACAATAACCGAACAATATGTGATAGGTATTGTGGAGTATACCCAGTATATAATATTATAGCTACAGGCCTACAGCATAATAATAATAATATTTTGTCACCCCGGATACCGTGGCCGCCGACAAATCGGCGTCATCGCCATTCACTGAACTGCTACTGCAGCTGCAGGTTTCCCGTCACCAACGCCGTTTTCCGGTTCGATAATCATCATCGTTATAGCTGCAGTATTTTAAAGTCGTAACCGTATTGTCTTATAATAAACGACTATAAATACGCCTCCGCAGACAGCTATAATATGGTGTTAATTAGAGTGCGAAAAAACTCGTACGCATTGTTGTATATAATTGCGTCCCATGTACCTATATACTATATAGTCTATACACTACCTATATATATTATTATTATTTATTGCGTTGAATACAGGTGGCGTGAGGTAGGTATATAATATAGTATTATATGCCATATATTTCACTTGCGTCGCGCGGGCGCTGTTGGTCGTTTTCCGGTAATACGAAAAGTATAATATATAATATTGTCGAGAGACGCGATGGGATGCGCGAGACAGCAGCGATGGGAAAACTATGCACGTCACATTGTCTGCGGCCAATACGGAACGAATCTATTGTACAGAGGTATATTGGCGTGTATATAATATAGTTGGTGTGCACCGCGTGACCCATTAGCTCGATGCCGCGAGACAAAAGACAATTAACGCGGCTCATTGTCGTTAAGAATAATAATAATAATATAATAATAATAATAGTAATAATAGAAATAATAATAGACTCGGGAGGATGGTAAGAAAAATTAGAAAAGAAAGAGAGGAATAAAAATGAAAAAAAAAACGGACGGCAGAAAAATCTCGTACGGTCATCATCACCGTCGTCGTCTTCAAACCGTGCAGCGGCAGTTTGTCTTGTCAGTATGGCAGCTGTTTCAGCTGTATATATAATAATAATAATAGTCGTTTACGTGATCGAATTGAGACATTTCGCGGCGGGACCTATAAGGACCTGGACTAGCCCGTTTTGGTAGTGCCGCGCGCGTATATATATCGTAAATTATCATCGGCGTGTGATCCAGATTGAGACATTTTCGTCGTGATTTAGACGTACATGGGCCGCAGCGTAGAAACCGCACGGACGGGCTCTTTAGCGGCGACGGCGACGTATATCAGTCACCATTAAACGACCGTTAAGACCGCGATGATGACGACCCTTTGAAACGCGCGAGCTATTGATACACGCGGACTCGCGCGATCGCGTTTTTTCAGATCGTCGTCGTCGTCGTCGTCCGTTTTTTTTTTTTTATCTCCGTTTTGTTTTTTGCGTCGCCGAGCTCGCGGGTTCATCAATCGCTAAACGCTGTCGCACGTCTCGTTTACCAGCGCGAAAGAATATGTTTTTTACACTCGCCGGTTGGCCGAACACAATCTCTCACACTATACGACTACTGTACGCTGAATATAATATACGAGTTCGTTTATTACGATAATAATATATATATTGCAGTGGCGTATCTTCGATTCGATCGCGTAAACACCGCGTATTTATCGAGTCCGACCGTTTTTTATGTATACGCGTCCAGTATAGGTATTCCGTTTTTGGCGCAATCCTCGTCAACCTATATTATACGTGTGTAGCAATATAGTCGTATACGCGCAATATAATCGTATACGTTACGGCCGTTGCGGTGGGCAATGTTAACACTTGGATAATGTCAGCATTTATATACTAAATAAAGCTATATTGTTACGTATACGTCTTAGGCTTGAACCGAATTTGAGTATTAATTATTATTTTTTAGAATAATTATGCGTTTTTTTTTTCGGAGTAATGTGAATTGTAATAATGACGCATTTAACAGCGAAGGCGTAAAACATCAAACACCGGTAATTCGCTATGTCTTAGTACGAAAAAGTACGAAATTAATTTGAAAGTTAAATCATGTTAGGCGGATTTAATTTATATATTTGGTGAACATTGCAAGTACCTACGATTATTTCTTGTACAATATCAGTTGAGAAAATAAAATCAATATGGAAGCCAACTAAATAATTTTCTACTTTTGACTCCCCCCTTCTAAAGTACAAATTAGGTACAATTTTCCTGAAGAAGTATAGCATTAATGACATCATTCAATGGAAATCTTAACAACCAACAACCAACAACAATATATTCACCGAAAACACAATCAACATTTTCCAAATTCAAAAATCGACTTAATCAACTTATTTAGAATCATGTAATATATATTTTCTTTTTAATGAAACAAATTGTAATGATTAAAATAATGCATATTTAGTCATTTCGAGTTGTTTATGATAAAATTTAAAATAATAAAACTATAAATAAGTACATTAATGTTTATGTTAATAATAAATTATCAATAATATAAAAATTAGTTCTTGTTGGTACCTATATGGTATATTTTGTATTAGGTATTTTAAAGTACGAGTATGTAGATACATTTAGGTAACATTTAATGTTTATTAAATAACTTGATTCATATGAGATACAGTTTTCTGAACTCGTGTGGAAAATGAGGTGTAGAACAAATTTTATGCTATGAATAAAAAAGAACTTATAAAAAAAATTTTTTAGTGCCACCCTATAACATGTACTTATATGATATGTATGTGCTCGGGTTTAATTTTATGTAAAATAAGGTTTGGAATTTTTATAAAACTGTTAAATCGACATTTCGAGACATCGAGAGTAGGCGATGACGTTGAGTACCCACTTGAGTTATGTACACTGTATATGTATATTAAGAGTTTAAGACGCTCATATGTATACCGCCGAATGCTCACTACGTATATATATATATATTATATTTATATATACCTGCCTATAAGGATTATCGCTTCGGGTTTGCCATACTTTTCTCGATTCGAGAAATACGTTATTTATTTTATATAATGTACCTACTTGTGAATAAAAATTTAATATATTTTTATACACAGTGTTCAGAACGCGAAAGATCAATCTTAAAGACTAGTGCAGCAATCCTTTGCGATGCACAATATAATTACACAGACGGGCGTATACGTATGTATGTATAAAAACTCGTTTTTCCACGTGTCATCAATAATACGTTTTTTTTTCTCTATTCACGATAGTTAATGTCAACACTGTCATACAATATTTTTTATATAACTTTTTTCTCAACACACACACACATATACATACATGCGCATACACACTCACACACACATATTATTTATATATATTTATATTCGTTATTTTCATTAGAATACATTTAAAGTCCGTTTAACCGCAGAAACACCGTGAAAAATACCGTCTACCTAATGATCTTGGCATAACAGCTAATTTTTCATCGGCCAAAATACTGCAAACTTGTTACGCATGCGACTTGAACGCGATGACTTGAATTACGGACGAAACGTACAACTGATTCGTTATTATTACACGTAGCGAGAAAACAAATCGCTTCGCGTTCGGTTTATAACATTTTATAATATTATATTTTAATATCTGATTTGTCTACCCGAGAGGCTGCTGCATTAGTGCAATATTTAATACGATTTATGTTGACCAGATTGCGACGCGGCAACAATAGGTATAATTTAATATAGAGTCAGTAGGGTACTTATTGGCTGGTGCCCACCGGGTATGTCCAAGTTGGGAGGCCACAGTATACTCTTATCATGACATTAGAAAAAAAACTAAGATGTTTTTTTTTTAATCAAACAAAGGTTTGAAAAGCTAACTATTATGTAGGTACCTACTTAATGTTATTGTCTTAAATATACATTTATATGATAATATTGAAGCATTTCGTTAAATAATGAACCGACCAAATGGCGTTCACGTTAAGTCTACTTTGGGTTGGGATTGTATTGACTATTGTCATATATATTTTTTAATATTGCATACATTTTATTCAAAATAAAATATATTTATTTTATAATATTATAATCTAAATAACATATTTACATATTATATAATAGGTACTATACAAAATAATATGTGTTACCTATTATTATTATCGCACGCCGACGACTGCTGCGCCTATGTATATTATATGATATAATATAGAAATACCTGTTTTGGAAATCGATTTACTTACATAGCCAATCAATGGATGTGTTTTAAACTTAGCATGTTCTACATTTCATATAGGTACTGGGCAGTGTTGTGCACGATGTGTTGGAAAAACAAATTGTATAACACGATCAAATGCAATTTGACATATTTAAAAAGTATGCATTGTAAATGTATGCGCATACCATATTACACCACTGATTTTGCCTTCTGCATCTGCATCATTGATGCGACTTCTGTAAATGAACGAACCACTCACTCTTTTTCTTTTTCTATATAGTCTCTTCGATGATGATGATCCACCATGCAATATTGTTTTATTAACTTGTCTTTTTTTATTATTACATTTCAAACTTTTGATACCTATTCATATATATAATAAATATATGTTATAGTAAATTATTAAAGTTAAAGTACAAATACCAGTGAAACCTAGGATGTACCGGTAAATCTTAGGTTTTACCGACTGTTGTGTTTATAATATATTCAAATTTCGGACATTTATCAATTTATTGATTTCGGTATAACATAAGATGCACAAAATAGTTTTGTCAAACCTCGATTGATTTTTATAGTTTGAACTTTTACAAACGAGATTTTGTACATTTTAGAATAAACAATCAGTATTGGTAAAGTCCAAAATGTTTACCAATTGTGTGATGTTTTTTCCTTTGCTTTATACTCGTATATAATTAAAATAGTATACGTTAACTTAAAAAAAAAAATTTACCTAAGTATATTAGGTACCTATACTATACATTATCTATTAGTAGTACATACCTATATAAGATACACACACAGAGCATGATTAGGAATCAAAGTCACACTGGAGTAGTTTATATTTGGTACACCTTATCAAGAAATAACCATTAAAACAACACATGTTTTATGTAGGTATAATCTGGTATAGGAATATGTGAAAGATGCCGCCCTATGTTAATCCGCCCCTGTACACACATTTATATTAATATTATAAGCTATAATAATAAATGTATATAAATGTATAATAATAAACGCGGGAACTTGATGAATTTTCATTTTTTTTTTTGCTCTAATGCATTGCTTATCTCTACAGAAATTTAATTCATGAAATATAAAATTTAATGGTACAATATTTTCATTTTGCATTTTTTGAACTTTTACTCATTTTTAATACTTTTGATGCATTTTATTCATTTTGACCAAACTATTTTGTTTCCTAGCAAATTTTGGACATTTAGCGACAGCAGTCTGTGAAACTTAAGATTTACCAGTAACCACTAACTTGAATTTCACTAATATATCTGTATTACTACATATTATGTACAAAATAATGATTATATGTAAAATATTAATATATAATAATACGCCGTCATCGTGTACCCGCAACAGCTGCGGTGTTTAATAAATATAAAAATTATATATATGCATATATATTCAACGCGCGACGTCAGTTCCGGTTTCCAGAAGATTATCATAATTTATGGCGGTCGACTATAAAATTCACGCTTGTATGTGTGTGTGTGTGTGTGTATATATTAGGTATATACGCGGTTATAGGTATATAAAAATGGGCTGCAAGGTCGACGTGGGGCGGTTGTCACTTCCTATGCGCGCACACGGCGAATAATATGTGTTAACATAATATTACACACGCGTTAACCCTTTTATTCGTCGGCTCACGTATTATAATGCGATCTATGCCTCTACTGCTACACCTGCGATCAGACGTTATAATAGTATTATAATATGCATACGCGGAAACGTTGACATCTGACCCGATGGCTCGACGTCATAGAAACGGACCGTCGTCGAGTAGCGGTCGGAAGCAAGACGAAGCTGCAATGAAAGAGAGAGAGAGATAATGAGTGAGCGCAAAAACAAAATAAAACACGAAATTTATTATAATAAATTGCATTCGCGTCATCTTGATAATAAATTCGTTGTGTGTATTTATCTTACCGTAATAACGATTATAATATCATGTCATGCCGTCGCCACATCCGATTAATTAAATTGTATGTATAGGGTTAGACCCGGGGATTAGGCATAGGTACCTATACCTAATATGTCGAATATGTAAATATTTTTATAATGTTAGGACTTTAAGAAGAAGAAATTTCATCAACGCATTCAATAATATTCGTGTTAATTATCAACATCTATATTATTTCTATCATCTCAAAAGTTTTTAAACCTCTCGTCGCTCTCACGCTATATAAATATAATATTATTCATTGTTTCATTTTACTAAATCAATTACGACTGGAGCATACCACAATAACTACCGAACAGATTTTTATCAAGGAAAAAATATACTTAACATTTTATTTTTATAAACCTGTTAAAGTCTTTCGACATCCGCGATCGGTTCTGAATACATCTGACGCATATTATACCCATGCATATTACAATGACGCGACGAAGCCCAGAGGGTGCTAATACTCAATATATATAAATATATTATAAACTCTACACCCCTCCCCCCACCACATTGTGGGCTAGTAGGTTTTTACGTGCAATTATAAATATAAGCAAAAAATGTAAAATCAATAATCTGTTTAAAGCTGAAAACTGCTTAAAACGAACCCTTTTTTTGTTCCCGTCAAAACAGATACCTATGAGATTACGCATCAATAATAAAAATATATTCCATAAGACTAAATTGAAAAATTTAATGTATTTTAAACATACATTTGATGGTATGTAGACATGTATCTAGTTTTTAAAGTAAAACGACATTTCCTCAATAAGTCTCGTTGAATATCGTTCATCCTATTATAGTAAATCATTTAGTTATCTGAAATATTGTATTCGTACATTACTTGCTTTTATTATTATTGTGTCTTTTTGAGTTTAAGGTATTTTCGTTAATTTTAAATCATTTAAAAAGTATTCACACAGATATTTTCGTTTCGTTTTTAAATATAAGCTTTCCAGTATTTTAGATACAGCAGTGTTTTAGACACTATAGAAAACATTATCATAGAGTTTTGGAAAAATAATTGAGTACATATCGACGGTGTTTATCTTTTAACTAAAGTCTATAAATAGGTTTTTTGCACCTATACCTACCAATAAGTCGCGGACTTGACATGTTTACGGACCTCCGGACGTGGATGACTTATTAGTTATTGCCGTATGCGTGACACCTACGTGGAACGAAAATAATAATAAAAATAATACGTATACGATAATATAATAATATATGTATTTCATTCACAAATACACGCGATATCGCCACCCATGCGGCCGGTTCGATATTTATTTGCTCTGGAAATGGGATAGTCTGATTACACTTTGGCACGTTAAAACATTACACATTATTATCCGCGTCCGATTAGCATTCGAGTTTCTCTCTTGTTGTGTTGCCATCTCATTACAATATATGCGTCGCACTGGCGTGTAAATATATATATATATATCAGTATATATGTATAATAATATATACTTACTATTATTATGTTATGCGCACTCAGCAACGGCGATGAAGAATAAAAAATATACCTTTGCTACGGACCGCACAAATAATCCTAAGGATTTATGTTAAACGATAACGTCATATAATATACTTCCATATGCATATACTTAACATATATATATATACACCATATGCGTGTTGTATTATATTAGGTATACTAATTTTTACTTCCCGCCCTTCAGTTTTGGAAAAACATATAGGTAGGTACTGCACAGCTACTGCAGATCTGACTGTCGAGCACATCCCGATAATCAAATCTATTATATTTAAGTGTTTTTAGTTCATCTCCAGCGATTATAATATCGTCCCTCTTCATGCAAAACACACCAAGTCCAAAAATATGATTTTTGAGTATGAGCTTTTGCAATTTTTCCAATCTTTAATTCCATATCATACTATGTAACCAATTTTTTTTTGATTGTTTTTATTGATTTTTTCTTAAGTAAAGTAGTCATTTATAAAAGGCTGTAAACAATATGACATTGTGAATTTTATTATTCTTATTATAGTTAAAATACAATTTACTAAGTTGGACTTAGTGCCTTTTGCATAGTTTACATGGACTGAATGTGTATTGCAGGTATGTAATTGTTGACCTGCAGAATCTAAATAATATAATATCAAAAATCATTTTAATACAATTTAATACTTTTTTATTTTGTTATAATCAATAGGAAACATTTTATATTTTTTCATAATATTATAATGATATTTATAGGTATAAAAAATGCATAAACAAAATATTTTAAAGAATAACAATTAAAATAACATTTTAGAAATTAACATAAGCAATATACTTTAAAATAAAATAAAAAACTTTAAAAAAATATTATGTAATACATTTTTTATTCTGAAATCTTATCAGAATCTCTTTCAAGTCCAGAATTTAAATTTAACTCTCAAAATAAAATAAAATGCATAAACAAATATAGAATATAAATTAAAATAACTTTCACTTTAAAATGTAATTAACAGAATTATTTTAAATAAAAAAAAAACTTAATAGAAATACATAATACATGTTTTTTATTCTGAAGTCTCATCAGAATCACTTTCTAGTATAGGATTTAAATCTAACACTCTTAATGTGGATGGGATAGAAGCATACCAAGCATGGTATTGAGAAGGAATAACATTTTGTTTGCATAACTTTTGCAAATCATTGTACTTAGCTGTTGATATTGGTAACATACTTGTATAGACTTTTTTAAGTTGATCAGCTTCTTTAGGTACAAACTCAGTTCGTGCAGTTGACCTTCTTTTGACTATTTTTATGTTTATTTTAGAAAACTCATCAGAATAATCATATCGATATAGCAAATGATTTGGATATTCTTTGTCATATCTCAGTGTTTTTATTTTAAGCCAGTTTACTTTCTCACCACATCAGTGGCGCAACTAGCACAAAATCTTAGGGGGGGCTATAGCCCCGGCTCAACATTATACCAAAGGTAACCTGTGGAGGGCAAAGCCCCCCACGCCCCCCAACCATTTTCATATTTAAACACCATTAAAATACCGACATTTACTTTTTAATTATATATTGATTATAATTATATATGCATCATAAAATAGTTATTAACATATTATTTAAGTTTAGAAATTCATCTTTCTTTTATTGATAGATGTAAATTGTTCTAAAATGGTCTCAGGATCAATTTCTACATCTTTTTCAATACTCAGTATTGATAAATTACTAAAGCGATCTTGATCCATTGTAGATCTCAAGTAGATATTTATTCGCCTCATGGCAGAAAATGCACGTTTGGATGTTGCAGAAGAAATTGGCAATATATTGGCAACTTGAACCATCTTGTAGAAATGTGGAAAAACTTTTTTGGATAAATTTTCCTGAATGAGATTAAAATAAGTTGTTTTTTCATTATTATATAATGCATTTTTGAAGATCGCCATTTCGTTTTTCAGATCGCCTTTTTGGTAACTGATAGTATGATCATAGGAACGTATTACCATTGATTATAAATACTAGTATTTATAATCAATGGTATTACCTAAAACTGGTGCTATTGGTTAGGACACCAAAATGATACACAGTGCCCTCATCATGGATATATATATCCACCTTGGTCCTCATAACAGATTATCAAGTATCATACTTTCAATCGTTTATTAACCAGTCAGTCGTCAGTGTGTACCTACATAATACGAATGATAAAAACGTGTATCATAGAAAAGGTAAAATATGAGTATATAGAACTCTGTTATATTAGCCATGATTTATAGAAAGGTAGGCAATATAAAAAAATTTTAAATTTTAAAAACTTTCCAAAAAAAAAAAATACATCTGAATTTTTAAAGGTATATTAATGTTTTAGGAATCAATTGAATAATTTATTTTGGGGGTGCTATTACAATTTTTTGGGGGGGGGGGTAAACTTAATAATATTAATAATTTATAGATTAAAAATGGACTTAATTAATTTTGCATGTTAGTAACTATATACTATGAATTCAACTCATGCAGTCATGCACAACGCATGAAGTCCACGTGTGGACTTAGTGTGTTCTGCGTATTAAGGAAAATATCGAATGGACTTAGTTAACATTTTGAATTGTATATTAAACATCTTTAAATAATATTGGGACTTTGTTGAATACAGCATATTGTAGATATTTTTAAACTGAATTTTATATAACAATAAACCGGAAAACCCGATTTTTGGACTTAGTGTGTTTTGCATGAACGGGGGCGATATAAAGTACTTATAAGTATATTATGGCCATAGTAAATCGATTATTAAATGATTTTCCACGTGACAATATTACTTGAAAAAATACGTTAAATTATTTAAAAGTGAATTGTGCCTGTTGGTGTAGTAGCATTAATCATAAAATCAAACATTCAAATTCAATTATTTTAATTAATTCAAGTATATTGTTTTTGGCAAAGCACTTTCTTGAATTTTTGTGATATAATAACATTTACAAAAAGTATGGGTGATTAATAATGATGAATGATAAGCAAAGAAAAATGTGCTTTTTTTCTACAAAATAATAATTAAAAATAAAATTATTTATTTATTTATTTTATTCATATACGCATGTGTAGTCATTCATTGAAATACAATATAATATATGTAAAAAATTAATATATGCCAATTTGATTAAAAAATACATTAATTTCTATAGTTAACTATGTGTTAAAAACTGAACTGAGTTTAGGTAGGATAGCATCGTGTGAAAACTGTGGTTGTGACTTATCGATTCGAAAGTATAATATGCATTATTATTTATAATAAATCAGATAATGTTATTCCAATGACATTTTTAAAATTATCGTTTAGTATATGGGTATATTCTATGATATATTTGAATCAATGTAAACATATAATGTCATGCATTGCAGTTGTTATTACATTACTCAAATCAACGGATATTATTTTTATCGATTACATAAGCTACGCAGTAGCATCGGGTTCTACAATAAAATCAATATATTATACTTATTTATACATATATAAATATATTGTCATCTGTTCAATAATAATATATTGAACTTGTCAATTTCGTTTAAAAAAATAATTGTGAAAGTCATATATTACAACTATAAGATATCACATTAATGAATAATACATCGTATACACTGTTACAGCCGTATCGCCTTCGGACGAACTTCTCTCATTACGGTCAAAGGATCGAACAGCGGCTTGCCATTCATATAGGTATTATATGTATAATATTTTCTGCAGTGAAATATCGTTTAAAGAGAAAAGACAATATTACAAATATATGAAACAAAAATAAATACAATATTTTGTTAAATAATACTATGCAGTAATAGAATATTCAAACTAGTAACTACCTACCTTAAACGGAAAGTACGGTTAAAAATATAAAACAAAACAACAGTGCTGCAGTACGCTCATTATACACGATATTATATATTAATTATACGTCATGACGTGTTCTGCATCGGATCCGGTGCGCGTGATATACAAAGTGATTCACCAAGTATGATCACCCCATTTTCATTATATTTTTTAAATTTATTCAAATTCTGATTTTTGGAATTCTTGAATATACTCAAGGCCTATTTTTCGAATTCTTGGATTTGTTTGTATTACCTGCTTAAGGAATATTCTGTAGCGAGTAAAACTTTTGTTTTTCAAAATGAGAACCCCCTTTTTTATTTGTATTGTATTAACGGATATTTGTTTTTTAAACTTTTGCTGTACCTACTTAATTCAAAATAGTAGTTTCTTAATTATTAAAATATTTATACTAAGGATAATAGTCCTTCAAAAAGGTTTTACAAAAATATAAAATAATATGTGCAATATTGGATCTATAAACTAAGATAATATTAATAACTAAAATTGTCCATGATCCTATTATGATTAATACACAAAGTTAAATAACTTAAAAACTACTCGTTCGAATTTTGAATTAGGTACATCAAAATATTCAAAAAAATTATCCTCTAAACAATTTATAGTATAAAAGGAGGTTCTTATTTTAAAACAGAAGTTTGTATCTACACTGGACACTCTTAAGTAGGTACTACAGAAAATCACATAAATTTGAAAATATAGTCTTAAGTATGTTAAAAAATTCTAAAAATCATATTTTTAATAAAATATGCATTATTAAAGAAAAAAGGGGGTAAGCGTCCATGGTGAATCACTCTGTATAATGTATGAATGTATGTACCTATAAGAGTATGCAACTAGCTGAAGATGTTGACATAGCTCGAGGAAAATCGACGAAAAATCGAACTACAGAACTTAACAACTGCAACGGTATGATAAACGGCCGAAACAATAGAAACGTATGTACCTACTTATATATTTATAAACGCGTTACACGTGCATAATATTATATGCATATATATATATATATATAAATATATTATAGCCATCTATTTATAGGTATATAGTATGCCATATTATAATAGCAAACGTATATAGGATACGCGTGGTACTGACCCTTTGCAGCGATTTCCGATGAAAGGTCGTATATATGTATATATATACACCTTATATTTTGAGAGAAGTATATATGTGTGTGTTAGAGCTTGCGCGCTCATATACTTTATACCCGAGACATTATATTAAATACTTACGCCTATGTATATATTATTATTATATTATATATGTATATGTATATGTAGTATATTATTTTACGATATAGTTCGAGGGCACGGCGTGTATTACACACTCGCGGGCCTGGTATTCAACGCGTACCTATAGATATAAATATCTGCTGTACAGGCCGTATATTATGTTGTGTGTGTGTACGAAAAGGGTTTCCGGACGCGACCGCGTGTAATAATACTGTACAAGAACAATCGTTAATAACCCGCCGAGTGCACGGGAGCTCGACGAGCGCATTTGCATAATCATGTTTCAGGCGTTTGTAGAATAAATGAGTTACACCGGTTACCGCCGCATATTTCGTATCATACATAATATTGTATACCTACAATAATAATGGCCGTGTAAGTTTACATTATAATATTATTATTAAATATGCGTATAAGTACCTGCGATTGTCATTATATCGTTCTGTACACATTATATGTGCGCGGGTGTGTGATATACACGCGCATTTTGAATATTTAATCAAATTATAATAGATCGTATAGGTATAATATTATATATTATTGTGTATACAATAAATCAGAGGTTACTTTTAATGGTACGACCTATTTTGGAAAATGTTAGCTTTTTGATGACCCGCGACACACTAATGACCATCTTTTTGTTTCTTTGTAAATCAATACCTATTTTAATGATAACTTATAGTCTGACAGTGCGTGGTGACACGTCACTTATATACTTTCAATCGTATCGGATAATGATCATTAATAAAATTTAATTCAGAAATAGATGTACAATATAGTCATATAGACATAAAGTTACAAGAAAAATATTTATCGTGCTTATTTGAATTTATACTAGTATATTTATACACAAATAATATATCTTTTCTTTGCATATCTACATAATAATATAATGTTATAGTAATTTAGTACTAAATATTTTATATTACAAACAAATAATTATAAAAAATATTTTAAAACTCAAGCTCAAAACACCAACAATATAATCGCGACCATATTTTGGGTTGCGACCTATAGTTTGGGAACCTCTGAAATATATTATTTATATATGTATGTATGATTCATAAAATATGAATATGCGCCACAAAAATAATATGTTATGCCCACGAGCGTCGCGATTATGAATATTATGTTGAGCTGTCACCTGCATGTACGTATCATACTGGCGCGATGATGTCGATTACATAATAGGGCGATTGCCGCAACGAATTTGAGTAAAACAAAATACGTAAAACAATCGAAAATCTACGTATAAAATCGTGAGACTTATTGGTTTCGGTATGTATTTAAATGTCGAACTCTGGTTTTAAATAATCATCAATAATCCTACAGGTCTCATCCAAGGCGATTTCCATAATAATATTAAAATAATCGAATGCTACCCATAACTATATAGGTAGTGCATAAGTACTAGCACGTGTGATAAAAATTCAACCGTGCGTGTCTTATTTTTTGTAAGTTAAGGTCAACCATCAATATTTTGAATGGTCAACTCTTTTATCTAAAATTTCCCCGGTGCTATTGCGCAGACACACGATGGTGAATTATTTAAATCGGTTTTTTAAAATTTAAATCCATCAAACACATCGCAGGTCTTACAATTTATGTATCACATAGCTATGTTTTTCCAATTTCGAGCTCCGCATATTATAATAAAATATAGTACCTAATATATTATACTAGTATAATATTATGCATAATATATGTAAGCCATTTCCGATTGGAACGAAAATGAAGAAGACGGTCGTTCGAAGAATCGTATACTTTATATTCAATATATATATATAGGTGCGAGTCGTAAACGTTTTGCCTAAGGTCGCGTTCGCGGTCCGATCTTAATTAACATTTGAGTCGACAAAAAAAAAAAATAAAAAATCTAGTCTGCAGCGTAATTATTTTACCACAGTCCATTTGAAAACGTATCAATCAATAATATATATATATAACTGTATCGTAAGAACCGACTCATCGTCTCTTTCACTCCTCTCTTTATCTCTATCTCGCCGATGTGCTCTCAATCCGTCATCTACCCACGCCCGGACCGCACTTCACTATTATATTATATCTTATAATATACATTAATATTACCGCGCGCACCAATTATTATTTTTCGTACTCGTCCACGTTATGTGCAGTGTATCTGTGTATACATGCGTATGCATTATATAATATATATGTGTGTGTGTGTATAATATACCGTCATCACGCTCGAGACAAATGCGCTTCCATTAGCGCGTTAAACAAGTGTTTCGAATTGACGCTGCAGCGCCGCCGCCGTGGTTGAAATTAATAATAACGCGCGTCCATCATCGCCGCCGCCGCCACAGCTACAGCGGAGAGTGTTTTTGAAAATTGAATAATCTACGTAATATACGTCACATAATAATAATAATGTATACGATTTACGGTTATATTATAGGTAATATACTTGTTGCGAATAATAATATGTTTGATTTATAGCAAATATTATTATATGTACATCGCGATCGATATAACAATTATTTATATATACCTAGCTATATGTATAATATGTTTTAGGACGCATTCTGTACCTGTGTGTTACTATATTTATTACTCACACATCCGCTTCACTGAGTTGCTGCTGCAGGAAATCTAATAGCTAGAGGCGATTAAAAAAAATGCCAAGGCCGATTATAATTTTAGATTCCAAGCGGACCTAGAATTTATTGATTTTACAATGATGTGCGTTTTTTATTTTGTCTGTAAACATTTTTTCTAATAGAAAAAATGCTTCAATTATTTTAATCAACATACGACTGTGTTATGGTGGGAAAGTGAATCTAATTAATACTTTTCAAAAGCGTCGGCAAAAAAAATAATTAAGGAAAAACGGGAATTTTTACACTAATACAATTTTTGACAAAATCGATTATTTTGTTTTTTTGGTGGAACTCAAACACAAAATAACTGTAGATAGGTACATTACATTTTCACCAAATGTCTATTTAAACCATTTCTACACGGCATACAATCGTCAATATATTTTTGAGCTATTTAGTGACATAGGACATTTTTTATTTATTTATTTTATTATTGTCGATAATAATTTTTTGTTAGTTCAAAAAGCTTGAAAATTTAGTACAAGGTTTCTTATTAGCTGTTATAATATTAGTTGAAAAATATAAATAAGAAGAAAAATAATAAGAATAATAAAAAAAAAAAAAATAAGAATAATAATATAATAAGAATTTCAGCTCAACTCCCTATTGTAAAACTACAAATACCGTATTAATTTTAAATATTCTCCGTTATTACCTAAATTGGCTATTGAAAAATTGTAACTAATGACCCTTATAACCGATGTAACCTAAAAACAAAAAAAAAACACGTATAAAAGATACATACATAATCACACTGTTTTTTTTTGAAAACTATTTTGTATAGTTCAAAATTTATAAAATGTTCAATTTTTATAGCTAAGGATTGAAAATTTAAATCAAGGTTTCACATAAATAATTAATAATGAAACCAAACAATCTTAAAATATATTAACATAGATGTTTTTTATAAACATTCTAAGTTCAAATTTGGACAAAATTAGATATTTTAAACGAAGAATAACGATGTTTGTTATTTAGTTGTAATTTAAAAATATTATTCATTGGTATTTGAAACTTTTAAAGTATATTATTAGATTTTATACACACAAAAACATTTTCAAATGTAACGTTTTCGCCAAAAATTAATTGAACCTAATTATTAATAGTAAAATGTATTACTTTAATAGCAATCTAATATCATATAAAAAATACATATTAATTTAGGCTCACAGACCGTCTCCGCTCTCGTATACAATGATTTTGTATCATTTAATTCAAATGTAACACATCCATTATAGTGACCCACTCTACTCTTACTGTACAGCAGAATGGTACTCACTTGCTGACCTTTTTTATAATTATTATTAGTATTACAATATTATTGCTGTATGTGCTGTATATTTTGATATTAAAATATTGTGACTGTCTAGCGCTGAAAGTGCAACGTATATAAAATACATAAATATATCTTTTACATGTAAATAATAATTAAAATAACATTAGACTCGTTTGAGTGTTTACTTCAATGGCTATACATATTATGTTATAATCATTTTGTATTTACATATTATAATAGTATGATTATTGTATGACTATAGCAGGTAGCAATAGTAAAAAAAATTCACATTTTAATCATAATTAATGATTTTAATCGAGTTGTCATCAAACGTTACTGAAACGATAGTAAATAAGCGTTGTAATCTCTGTCCGATTATATGCGACGGTAAAATTCAGGCTGCAACATACTCATTATATAAATTTATTATAATACAGAATATAGATGTATCCATAAATATCATATAACCACGTAAAGAGTAATAGTTTTAAAACGTATTATAAATTATTTGCGTTGTTTAATATCTTTAATGTAGATTAGTCGGAATCTCTTAAAAATCTCAATATAATACTAACGTGTTGATCGAAGGCGTATTATATCTCATAGTATCTCTATACAGTGAAAAACAACGTTCTTCCATAAAATTTATAAAAAAATGTAAGATTTAAAATAACTGCGATGTCGATTTACACGTAATACATAAAAAAAACGTATACTTAGTATTTAAAACAATATCAGTTATAAATAAATAAAATAGACTTAACCCAATATCCATATTTAGTAATATAATAATTGATTATAAATGCAAATTACTGTATAATACTCATAATTAGTAATTTAAAATAAAATATGAACATTTTAAAGGTTATAAACATAGTCAAATTATATTATAATAATATGTTCCATTTTTTACCATAACTATATTTATTATATACAGTGAAACCACTATAAATACCGGAAACTCTCAGCAACTGAAATTGTGTCCGCTATTTGGAGGTATCCGTTAGGGGAGGTTGCACTGTTTATCTATATAGCATATACCATATACGAAGTGTATAAAATAAAATACATAATAATACCCCTTACTCGTTAAAACCCCCAGCTACGGAAAACTTATCTTATATAATGAATAGAAATCCTTCCATGCACTGTGGATAACTAATATTGTAATAAGGTTCCCCAAGTTACAGGAGCTTTTTATCATTATATAGTGGTAATAGTAGCACATTACATCAAGACTAGTGATTTACAAACACTATGTTATACAATAAACATCGATCAGCCAATAAAATACGACTACTGCTCAGTACTGCAGCGCGTTTTCAAAATAAAATTCCATAACATTATACAACAACAATAACGACTTAACGCTTATATATCATAATATATTATATGATATCGAATATATAATCTGATTCGATTAATATAAAATGCATTACCATAAGTACATGCCTTAATCAGCTCATTGGTTTTTTTATATCTTCACTCATCGTCTATACTATTATACCTATATATAATTTTAATACTTAAACTCGTTGCCGTATAGATTAAGATACTGCTGTGGTTCCTCCGAAAATATCGGAAACCTTTTTAATCGATCGATCATCGTACAAAAATAAACCTACGAGATTGCAGCGTGAGACATCTCAACTGTTTATGTGTACATATATTTGCCATTAGGAGGTATGTATATATAATGTATTAGGTACCTATGTTTATGACTGCAAAGATTTTTTTTCTTCATAATTATTTTTAAGCGTGTCACTATGGCTTTAAATATTATATTAAAATCTCGTCAGTAAACAAGCAAACGCGTAATTTAATCAAAAATTCTATATTTTACGTTTGACATAATATAATATACGTAGCCGCATAATATTGTATACAGTGATATATTTTAAATGTTACCGTTTAGTTGTTTCTGGTGCAACCAACATTCGGAACCCAACGCCATAGTCCGCGTCCCAATATCCGGGGTTTTGGTGAACGTGTACAAAAAGGAGAGAAAATATGTGCATTTAGACGATCGGGGGACGGAAATACTTCAGAACAAGAGTTGGATGGACAATTTCATGTCGAAGCTTCGTCCCAGGACTCCTCCTGGAATGTGCGTAGTGACGGAAAAACGGCTAATAAAAAAATGGACGATCACAATCTACAAGAAAAAAAGGATTAATGTAAGTGCATAGGTTCAACACACCAAATATTAGGTATAATAAGATAATTTATTTCATATTTTATCAATTATATTGTGTTGGTGATTAATATTAATTTATTAGCCAAACTTATAATAGTATTACGTGATGGTTTCCACGAAATTTTATTTATCCTTATTTTATAACTCGTACATCGTTTACGGATTTGACTATTTTAACAAAATACGATGATAATCCATCAATGTAAGCCTACAACTATTGTAAAAACATACAAATAATTTTATAAGTATAAACTATAAAATATGTTTAAATATAAAGTTATAACAATAGCAGCCTGTACACCCGTGCCCGTACTACTAATATTATAATATGTCATGCACATTAGGTGTCGATTTAAGTATAATAAAATATTATAATCGCTACTAATAATTACTGTAGTAGTATAGTTACCGACCGTTATAGATGACGAAAACAAATATAATTATTATTATTTTATGTTGTTACATTGATTACCTTCAAAACACCGAGTTTGTATTTAATTAACCGGATTAATCACACTTTCTATATTTCCAGTCCAAAATCCAATAAAAATATGCATATTTTAATATTTTATTACAAAATTGTGTATATAAAATTATATCATAATATAGGTAATGTTGTATAAATATGAATATAAACGAAGGTAGGTATTTTTTGTGGAAAAACAGTATGCACCAATTATTATTATATAAAAAAAGCTCCTTATGGCCCTATTATCTATATATACAGTATAATTCTCCAAACATGCATAATCCAATTTATTTAAATTTTGATTTTTGGAATTTTAATGTAAATAGTTAAGTACTATAATTTGTATGCCATTAAATGTGTGTTCTGCAATGATAAGAACTTATTTATTTCAAATGAGTACCACATTATTTAACCACACATTCTAAAAAAAAAAACAATATAATTCAAAAACGTTGTAAAAAATATATTAGTTTTACTTTTTTTGTTTTTAATTTATGCCGAACAACTCTCTGTGTAGTCTGCCGGACGTTGATCTATCCTAATTATTGAAATATTAGGATTATATACATATATTTTTAAAATGATATTTTAATAGATCAGCAGAAAAGTAGTCCAGGTTTTCGAGATATTTAAATGTTGCTATTATTTATAGTATATTATATTAAACTTATATCTTAAAACAAAATATACAAGTAACTTATATCAAAATTAATGTTGGATCTTTGGAATCAAAAATAAAGTAGCTTGTGTATGTTGAACCCAAAAATTATCAAAATAGTTATGAGATTATACATTGTCTTTATAATAAACATATAACAAAACAATATGTGACATTTTTAAATGTCCATACAACAATAATTACTCTCTTAATAATAGTGACAAGAAGATAATTAAAATGTATTTCAAAAAACGGGTGTGCCGCGTAAATTTCGCCATTTTATTTCGCGGTTTTACGCGCTCCACAATCACTTGCGACTTGCCAGTTGCCAATCACTCATTATGTACCCGGTGGTCCTAAATCATTCGACATTTTTTCCCAATGATAATATTTATTAGGTATCCGAGTAATAATTCATTTACATATTTTTGGTCGCTGTTGGCGACCGCGGGGGCCACATAAACTACATATTAAACAAAATGCGGGGGGCCGGCCGATGCCACGCACTATACCGCTTTCTTCCCAGCTTTATACAATACACGCGTATTATATAGTTACGCCACTGTTAAATTTTCGGCTGTCCGTGTGATCATAATATATTAATGTATAAGAATATTTTTTATGTTTCAAATTTTAATGGGTAACATTTTATATTTGATTTAAAAACGAGCGTGTAAAATTGGATTTTT
The DNA here is from genome assembly GCA_022818045.1 of Neotoxoptera formosana. Classification (NCBI taxonomy): domain Eukaryota; kingdom Metazoa; phylum Arthropoda; class Insecta; order Hemiptera; family Aphididae; genus Neotoxoptera; species Neotoxoptera formosana. Next base: position 30,397,294 of record CM040633.1, read on the forward strand.
AATAAAATTGCGATAGGTTAAATCAAATATAATAATAATTACACGAGCTGAATATATATACGCATCTAATAAATAATTTTGCGATAACATTATAGTTATACCTACTTATAAATAATTATAATAAGTTTATTTGAACATAATATATTATAACGTTATACGTTTATAATTTGCATATAGATACGCTTCCACACGCTGCTGCAGTTTATAACACTCCTACGCGTAGCGTCGCATTTAAAACAAAATCGTTTAAATAACCATTCGAAACGAGTAATAATTAGTTGAACTGTTTTAATATAATATTCGTTTTTGAAATATGCTTGTAATAGATCCCGGTTGAATTGCACGAAGAAAACGTAATCAGCAGTCAACAAATAGTTCCGTCTGCAGAGTGCAAAGTGATTCGATCTATCTGTTCGTAGGTACCTATATATACATTTTAGAAAAAAAATTAATATTGTAATAAATTTGATAATACGCAGCGATTTATAAGAAGAAAAAAATGTATTGTATTTCTATTTTAATTTGACTTTAAACATTTTAATGATTTTAACTATAATTATTATAGGTAGTGGTATTAATATATATTATAATATATACCTACACGATAACAATAAATACTAATTTATTATGATGATTCTTTTGATTTATATTTCCATGTCAAGCACCTATACAAAATCGCGAGTAAATAAATAATAGTAGCCAGAACACGTCGAGTGAAATATATATGAGTGTACTTATATGCAGAACGCATTTAGTAAATAAAATTAAGAAGCGCAAAACAGGAATAGAACATACCTATAATACGTATATAAATTCAATTACAGATTTATGTGATATTATTACGCGTTTAGGTTTCTCTTGTTTATTTTAAGTATTATTGGCAAATTACCAATACCACGTGAGACAGGCATTTTTCGAATTTTGATGTATAGGTACCCGCAGATGTGCATTCGTTTAAATTGTATAATATAAAAAAAAAATCACATTGATCGAATATTAGTAGGAAGGTACACGACCTCGAATCAATGACTTTTGTACAATCGGAAGCAATTAATTGTCAGCATCTATAGGTATCAACGGTTCAGTCAAACCAATAATATATAATATATTATAAAATATTTTTTCGATCGATAATATTCAAATTACACTGTGTTTTTTGAATTATTTTTTTCCAGATATTTGTTTTTTCATTTACATCCATTAGTTAAATGTTTTTTCTACTAAAATACCAGTTTGCTACTTTATTATTTAGATGCATGTGTATAATATATTATAAAATATAATAATATTATGTACCTACAATAATTTTATAGATGTATTTCCTCGATGTATACAAATTATGATACCTTTGTACAAAAACATTAATATATATTTAGGTTGGTATATAAAATCAAAATGAATTAAGTTCGTGCTTATTAAAACTTGATGTAAATTTTACTTTTACATCGTTTTACTAAGATTTCTCATACGGTTAATGCTTATAATAAATTGCTTACGCAATTTTTTTTAAAAATTTTAACTTGAGAGTTAGATTTAATTAAATTATATATTATTATTATTTGTTTATTGATCTTAAGCATCGGCAACTATGGCCATAAGCATTGGTAGGGGGTTACGGTTGGTTGAGGAACACGTGTAAATGTGGGGACAAAGATTCGTCGCTAAAAACCCGAGTGGTCACCCATCCGAGAGCTAGCGACGCCAGACGATGCTTGACCTCAGCACACAGTATTGACTGTGGTCAACCACAATTTCAAAAATGTAAATAACGGATAACGCTAAATTTCGGCGTAATCTGACAAGGCGAAGCTATAGGTGTATGCGATATCTTAATATCTATTATTTATGCTGAAGATCAAAATGCAATCAAGGAATAGAAATATAACTATAATAATAAGTCCTTTGATCAGAGTATTGTCGATTAAATAAAATTATATACTTTAAAGTTTTTTTTCCGGAAAGAGTGAATCTGTGTTTCATTACAGGTAATTCATTTTCGGTGTATAAAATACGATTTCCATCAGTAATTATTTGATTATATTATATAATATATTTGGACAAGACACTATCTTACAGCGATCGCGTCTGCCGAGAAACTCATCAGCACGACTATAATATTATTATATGCGCACATAAAGCAAATATCGATTTCATGAAATAGAAAAACTATTAAATTCTATACATTCGATATGGCGAGCCAATAATATTAGAAGTGTCACAGTCATGTTCGGTGAAATTATAGTCTGACAATCTAGTCATGATAATAATAATCCTCTCGTTTTCTATATTTACGAGGAATAGCCGAATTCATCACGTATTCACAAAGACGTCTATATAATAATATTACAATATACATATTATTGCACTAAAAACAACTTACGAATTGTAAATTATAACCTCGATGGAATATTTTATTTTCACTTATTTTCACTCAACTATTGCTGTAGTTATCGGGTCCAAATTTATACACGCTTCTACGATTCTCGTATATTATATAAGTATATCGCTGACTGCTGTTGATTATATAGATAACATATTATATTAGAATAAACTTAATTATGCATACCAATTAAAAAAAGAAAAGAAAAATAGACTAAGTAGTTGATTTTTAGCCATCCATGCCCATGCCAGCAGTAAACCAGTTCGGTAATCTATAAATGACTATGTTATATTTAAATCATATACAGTCATTTTGGACACGTTTTATAACTAGTTTTTAACTAAAGTCGAATATTTCAAACATTCTTACCCATTTTGCTTGGATGGCCTGTGACGGAACTATAGGAGGTGAGGTCTAAGATGCTATTTTCATTTTTGAATATTTTTTCAAAATTACTTATACATTTCACACTTTGATTTGGTAAATAGTGACGAGATAAGTAGCTCAAAATCCATTGAATAATAAACTATTACGTATATAAATTTTATGAAATTTGGTTAAAATTGGAGAAATGTTCAAAGATCCAAAACCTCCTTTCTTGAATTTGTTTAATTAATATAGAATTGCAAAATAAACTTATATTATCAAATTTATAAAACTAATATTATGTTTATAATGATTTATACTAGTATATTTTAATATCAGTTTTGCCAGTCGATATTTATTTATAATAGGTCATAAGATAATTTGTGACATAACCTGCAACTTTAATGAAGAGACCCGTTATTACCTTCAAAGTCCCGGTATTTCTGTATAATATTATAAACTGCAGTGGACACCGACGCTGTAAAATAATAATTACGTGGTGGGCGTGAAAATAATTTGTTAAAACGTCTCCTATAACACTACCTAAAAGTACCTATAAAAATATATAATAATATATAATTTACGGTTACGTGTTATATATTATACCTACCGGATCTACACGACCGTATACCTGGTATATTATAATGACATATATAATATTATAACCTTTGTCGAGTTTTTTTACACTGGATTTATGGTTTGGAGCGATATTGCTGTGGCAGAGGTAACAACGGCAGGCGTGCCAGTGAGCGGTATTCCTATACTTACACAATATAATATTATAATATCTCATGCACACCTCATATCTCATGTACGTATACAATACTGTTATTATTATGTACACACACGGCTACAACTGAAATATTATATACAGGTGAACTTATAATGGCAGTTCTGGCGGTTGTCCCAAAAATCAAAATTGCTAAGCGAATTATAATTGGGCGCGTACCGCAAATATAATATAATTTATGCGTACAACGTACCTATTTATGTATATAATATGTATACATCGTTACACAAATGCAGTGCACGACATTATATGCTGCAGTTTGAGAGATGACGGTACATTATAAATATTATAATAATATAAAAGCGATCTGCATCAGATGCATATTGTGTATATTGCATATATTATTATTACTATATACTTATAAATTATATAAGCCACGCGCGCTCAAGTTCATAAAATGGGTGCGAAAATCGGTCGGGACAGCCGCTCGCCACGGCGGTAATCGATCAAGGCACGCGCGTATTTTAGATATTATATGGTTTTGGGTGCGTACATATATACGCCGCACCGACTGCGGGGAGATGACGGCGGCAGGTGTTATAATTGGATTAAGTGACTATATATTATATAGTGTGTATAGTATAATATTATTATTTGATATTAAAATACGAGTGCGTTTAATGTGTTTATAGGTACTGCCTACCTTTAAAACCACTGCACTCCGGGTCGTCGTCGCATCGAAACGATTATAATGGTATGGGCGGCCGATCCTATTTAGAAAATCGTGTATATACATAATAAATATACATAATATAATATACTATGCATCGGTGATACTGCTACAGCATATCCTTGTGTACTCGTACGGTCGTACCTATATAATGTTGTATATACATATAGGATGATTATATTCGTAAATCGCGGCGGCGACGGCGTTCGGTCGTGCGAAATAAAAACAAATTTCACGTGATGTCGGCGGTGGCGTAGGTATATATTATATTATATATGTGTGTAGTACCCGTAACCAGTCGGTCTGGTCGGACCAGTCGTCACAACTCATCGGCGAAAAAAATAAACGGCGGCGGCATCATCGGCGGTGGTAGGTATAAGGTAGGTAAATGTATATCAAAGTATAATAATATATGTAACGCAGCTTGTATTATTAATCGCTCGTATACACATATAATAATTATTAAACATACCAATATATTATTAATTGATATTGGAGAAATATGCGTACTAAGTAGCCGAGCGCATGGATCCTATACGAGACGCAGTTTTAATGTGACGACGACGAAACTCTCGCAGCGACAGTATCGAATTAATATGTAATAAGTAAAACAATATGTAATAAGTAAAACACACAATAATATAATATTATAACGACATAACGTTTGGCTTTTACTGTATTATAATCAGGTGTTAAATGCGCGAGGAGTTTAACGGTATAGTGTCAGTCGCGATCGCGGCGTATACCGTCCTACTTCCTATCTAAATATAATAATATATATTATTAGACTATTATACACATTATGTGAGTATATAATAATTAACTCGCTCGCTAAACGTGCGCAGCGCTTCTTTTGTCCGAAACCGATAGTCGGCCGACACGACCTGCAACCGATCTGTATATGATAGATATTGCCCTATAGTAGGCATACTCATATACGACTTACAAGTATTATTATATTTTATATACATGTATTATACTTATATGTACCTATATTGTACATAATAGTAAGTAACCGCAACGTAAAATTAACTCGTCACGTCGCGTCGGTCCGGTCCACGGTGGTGTGTATATATCATATAATATATACTTCACCTGACAAAGTTCGTCTGCAGCACTATAATATATATATGAATATTATATACACATGCTGCTGTGGAAGTATTGATGAAGTATAATATATAATATAAATATAGCCGCAATGCCGTGTATAATATACGCGCGGTTGCAGTCTTATGATATAATAAAATATTATCCTATAACGACCTTTTGCGCGCGACTATTAATTATTATTGTTCGAATATATCTACCGAATGCTCTGCATATATTATAATATGTATAATATGTTTATATATTATATATTATTATGGTTTATTATATAATAATATTATGTCGTCCACGGTAACGATTATTACGGTCGACCGCTCTTATCCGCGCGGACCACCCACGCAACGATCGCCTATACCGATACAGGTATAATATACGTGAGTAAGTACGAGGGGCGTATATTGATATTATATGCGTGTATATGTATATGACGTATTTTAATAGGGAGCAATACGATGACGACCGTATACGAATAATAAACACCGCAATATATTTCAACTACCGTTTAGCCCGCGACTTTTATATAATATATAATATCAAGAGTATGTAGGTATACTATATATACACAGGTGCGCGCCCCATATACATATCCCATAATATATGTATAATATATATACCTTATTAAGTATTACAATATATATATACATGTGTATGGGATACTCGCATAGACATTTATAATACATAATAATATGATATATAAATAGTAATATATTATACTTCCACTACCGGAACCGAATAAACGCGATTTAGTGCGCAATGTTACAATGTTATTATTATTATTATTATTATATGTGTATTTCGTTTCGATCGCTGTCGGACGATAAAATATATAATATATAATGTGTACATCTACATATTATAAGACGTATAATATTATTATCGTGCAATTCGCATATTCCGCGATCGTCGACGTGGTCTTCAGATAATATGCGGATCGACGTAGTCTGCTTTTTTTCTACTTACATAATAATAATAATAATATATACCTTCCCAATACTCTTTGTCGAAGAGATAATAATTATATACGTACGCGATTTGTGAACTTCGCGGTCTGCCACAACAGCGGTTCGAAACCTTCGCGTGATTTTTATCTATATACACGAGCATGCGAATTTTATTATATTAACGCGTACGAGCTTCGAGTTATATTCTGCAGGACGTCATAAATATATGCTCGCGAGCGCATAACTTTGTAAGAGTATAATATTAAAAATAGACATTGACGTTTTTAATTGTTTCGCGATTTAATAAAAAAATAAATACACGGCGTATAATGTGTATATTATAATATATTTATATGTACACCGAACATCTGATGGGAGCTGATAATATATATTAATAATAAAATAGCTGCAACTGCAGTAGTGCATACCTACTATAATAATATAATAATATATTATTTTATTATATTGCCATTATGTAGGTACGGTATAATATGTTTGAATATACATATATGGACATGGACAAAACACATTACTTTTATTTTGACAATGATGCTATCGTCGTGCACCGAATAAATGTTTTATTTTTATTTTGTACATACCTATACCTATATTCATATTCATATTATTATCATATCAGAGCACCTGTGCGTAGGTATACCCGTATAAAATATGATAATATATATTATATCACGCTATAAAATTATAACGATTTACATACGAGATACATAATATATACATATATAATGTGTATACTCGCGTTTGAATATGCATTATAAATATGTTTACAATATACCATATTATGTGTGTAGGAAATAGGATCAATGCCTATAGAGTAGGTACGCTATATCAATAATATGATATGCTGTTATATCGTGATCATATGAGTCGTGTATTCAGTATCGTAAAAAGAACATTCCTCGCCAGTATGATATATTATATACCTGGGTACAGAATGCCTCATCGTGTATTAAATTATGTCCCTGTAATCAGCCACATTTGTTAAAACGTACAGAACTTTTTTTTTCCACCTGAGCTTGAAATAAAAATACAAAACACATTTGTTACATGCAAATCTTAAATAACCTATTAAGATCACCTATATAGAACTACGCACTTATTTAAAATTTGAATTATAAATTTCTATATAGTATTTAAATTTCAAATGATAAATAGTATGGGGATTAGTTTTGAGTTTTTAACATATATCATAATATATTATATAGCCAGACGACTACGTAAAATTAATAGTACCTACCTATTGGATAACTATTATGGAATCTATATATTTATATATAGTCACCATTTGGAACAATACATATACCATAAACCTCAATTTGGTTTTTGGTTCCTTTCTGGATAATATCATAATGTTAGGTATGACATTTTTAAATAAGTATATTACTATATTACCTACTTTTAATATAAATAAATTATTGATAGAAAACATTATACTTCAGTGACATTGTTATTTATGAATCACACATTGATATCTTTGTGTATCACACTTTCCCTAAGTAATCACCCCTGAGTCAAAATCATGACCTCATGACGCTAGGTGGATTGTGACTTTTCTTGATGATTTTAGCTCGTATATGAAAAATCTAGCCTAAGATTTAAAGGCCTATAGGCTAAAAGTAATACAACAAAAATAACATAACACTAAGTATTTTTTTTTTTAGTGTAGATATATATATCAAATGCATTACCGAGATGGGATGGGTACGACATTATTATCAAAAAATTACAAATATAAGATTCCTTTAGAACTATCAATTTAAAATGTCCATTGTCGGCATCGGGTAAAAGCGGTAGTGAGACTCACGTTGTTTCCAATGTATATATTTTATTGAATACCTATCCTTTCAGTGGATTAGAATTATCGTTTGATCGTATTTTAATATCCCAATCGCAAAAATGTAATTCTCCGGAAATTAAATAAATGTCATTTAAATTATCTATACAGCATATTGTATTATGATAGCTGGCTTATATATATATTAATACATAATATTCAATCTTCAGATGGTTTATATAAAGCTAGAAAAATAGAAATCAATTTAAATATTTATATTTATATTTTAGCCGACAGCTCTTATTATGTATTGATATATAATATAGTCTGTAACATATTACACGCATGTCCCATATAGGTAGATATATTATGTAGATAATTTAGTCCACGATATCGCTAAAAACTCCAATCGTTAATAGCGTAATACTTATACGATCGATCATTGAGTACCGACATTCTGTATAGATTCATATAGTAGGTATATACATAATAAAACATAATATATTCTACGAAACGATTTGTGTAAACGAATAATTCTTACGCCTGCAGCTCCACCAAATTCCATACGTTTAAAACAAAACTATTATAGTTCTCTTTTGTTATCTAACCAAAAATCCATCTACGACTCCATATACAGACCAAACGATTTAATTTTCTTTTGATTTTAGTGGTTAAGTCGACAGGTTACCTTCGATATTTTAAAATTCGTATTCAAGCTTTGAACACAAAATACCACCACTGCTGTGTAAAAAATATACCTGTAATTATAGTTATATATTTAATTATTTTCTAAAACCAATATCGTATGAGTATACATTTTAACGATACCAAGTTTTTGAATGTTCGTCAAGATAAATCAGTGCTGCGTAGCTTGCTGGCTGTATCGAAAACCTGTAACGTCTTCATAACCGAATATGTTATACACAAGCATCAGGCATATTTATACATAAAAATTATGTGATGATATCGATCCACAGATTATAACATAAAAAATTATAAAATAAATTTACTTTTTAGCTGTTTTGAATTAATTAATATATGTATTAGGTACGATCGGTATTATAATATATCATATACCATAGTATATCTACTTTAGTGATATTGCATAGTGTTCTTAATATGATGTAACATACAGTCATATAGTTAATAATCGTATTGCATATTGGATCTAGTTGGTACTTTTTATACGTCAGAATTTAAAATTCTCAATTATTTTTCAAATAACCAAGAAAAACTAAAAAAAGAAAATACGAACATTAATTGATTAATTAATTAACATTCATTTTTTTAATTTTTAAATTTCAAGTCCATGCGTCTATATGTTTTGTCGTTTTTGATAAATGGCTATGAATGAGAGAGTGGTATTTCACTTATATATTATATTAAACAAACCGATAAAATATTTAAGCCCATTTAATCAGAGTATAAATTATATAAATAGTTTGTTTATAATGTAGTAAAATGTAGTTTTTTAAATGTTGTCTCGCTGAGTCTCAAGGTCGTGGACACATCCGAATTGATATTAATTTAATAGTTTATTGTTTTTGCTTATATATAAGCACTAACATAATGTAATGTTTGTATACAATTATGTAGGGTTCATAATTACATTGATATTATTATCTGATTGCAATTTTTATGCGGACCTATTGAAATATTTGTCTTATTCAATTTACATATCTATTTCTTAAATTACGATACGAGTTGTGTTGGTTATCCTTTTATTGAACATTTTATTCATAAAAATTGTTAATTTTAAGTGCCAAATAATTATTGTGTATTGTATAATATACATATTATACTTATCAGATAAAATTTCATAAAATGCGAGCTATATTATAAAATATATAACATAGGTATATGATAAAATGGTATTATAATTATTATATTCCACAGTAGGATCCTATTTAAATATAATACCTTAAATACAATTATTATACATATATTTTGATTTTAATTATAGCTTTAATACAGAGGTGCCTAATTTAATAAAATTACATATTTTATTTTTGAACTGTATACTATCAGACACTAATGTCACCATGGTTTAAATAACGGAAAAAATTGTAGAAGGTTATAATAAAATAAATGATTACAAAAAACAATTTAAATTCGAGCTGCAGGTTATTGTGCGAGTCTATTATCTCGTCATCTTTAATTTGTCGTAATAGAATATGCTGAAGATTATTGCACTATGGTCAACCATTACTAATTTAAGGGAACAACAACTTTAATAAAAAAAATCCTTATATAAAAATACATAAATATAGGTCTTCTGTGTAAACTAAAATATACATAAAAAAATTGTGGTCAAAAAACTACTTTACTAATCACGTTACTGCCAAATATTAATCTATAGGTACTTATTTATTTAATAACAATATACTTACAGTAACGCCGTCAAACTAACATGGGTATAGGTATACAAAATAAATAGGTACTTACTTGAAATAGTTTGACGATAACCGATTTAATATAGATACGGTTAACGCAAGACTTCCTTTCTCGCGGTATTATTATATATTTAATATGTATATATACATACTCACAACAGATGTTGTTATATTTTATAATATTATAAAACTGATAAAAACCGACCGATTATAATTTAGTATTGGTACCTATATATAGGTATAGGTACCTACGATTTTTTTGCGAATTTTTTTTTTATTTCAAAAAATGTACGGTAAATTAATATTTTTTAGTCTTTATGTTCAGTATACAGGTATACTACATTTAGGTATACATCTTAAAATTTAAATATAGCTATGGTGACATATGGCCCATACCCGTAACGTACATAATATATATAACATTATATAAGTAGAGCTTGTTAGAATCCAATCTAAAGTAATAGCGTTTCATGAGTTTTGATTGGTAAGTAATCACTGACCTAACCCAAATTCCCAAAATTTGATTTTGCACGGAAAAAAATTTTAAGTTACTCCAACCATTAATATAGTTACCTCAGAAATATACTCGTAACTATATACGGACAATCTAAATAATATGTTACAAATACTAAACCACTATTGTTAACACGATTTTGTTGTATCAACTATACATATTTTGTTAATACAACAAAACAACAACTATAATGAGTAGTTGAAATTACTATTTTTATGGTTGAAAAAAATAACGGATAAATAAAAACCTATTCGTACTACTCGCCTTACCCGGAATCGTACTATTTAACAGCGGGCTATATATATTGTATTATTTCTATACCCTATAGGGTATACCTATACCTACCACATCACTATATTGAAATAATTGAACGACCTATATAGGTAAATTTATAAAAATATGTAAGAAGGGTAATATCCAGGTGCATTACCGATCCGAAGATTATTTAATGCTCGGTATAATATGAACTATACAGTAATGAACATCTGCATTTTGAATATTGACCAGTCCATTAAAAACACCAACAATATAATGTGTTCTCTGTTCGGACACCTATTGGGTTTGTTCCGTACAGGAGATGAATTTAGTGAACCGTATAATATTAGTTCTGCTCCGTTTTGGCAAAAGTGTGTTTTGGTAACGGAGTGTTTGGTTTAACGGAAGGTCCACACCGCGCAAGTCTGCCCTGGGTGGGTCTTGCTATATACAAAGTGGACGAGCTGTGTGAGTACAAGCCTCGCAAGTCTGCACTGCAGGGTTAACATACTGGCGCGCGCGATAAGTGCGATACGGCAGGTCTCGTGTTCTTTTTTTGACTCGGAGGGCGCCCGTCGAGTCAGGAACAGAACACGGCACCGACGCCGGGTGTGGCTCGTAGCGGCTGCAGGTGAGCCGGTTGGCCGCAGCCAGTCGCATCATACGTCATATGTCATCCCTCGCATAATATGTAGGCAATATTTTAACGCTTTTGCTCATCCGGAGCCCACCGTGGTCATTATAATAGTGGTGTAATAATGTATGTTTGAACATGATATACGTATTCTTTATCGCAGTCCGCAGAATATATACACGGGCCATCAAGAGTGGTTCGATTGAGCAAGTTTGTAGCTATACTAACGTGTACCTTATCGCAGCCGGTGCTCCTTACGACCAGTCTGACCCGGGCTCTACTATGTATAAGTGATATTATAATATATAATATTTGCAGTTCAGAGGTGCACGTATAGAAAATCTGAACATATTTCTCTCCTTCGGATTTTTCAATCGACATTATATACAATATACGTTTATATAATAAATATACATAGCCATATGGGAATATATAAGGTATAGGTATACTATATAGTATATAATATCGTATATTTAATATATATTTCCTGATCTATGGGTGTACATGTTTTGGATTCAATTGCACTAGGTACCTTTAGGTTGGAATAGGTACTATATAGCTAGGTTTACGTTTTTATTCCGTGTTTCGTATCATAAATGTAGGTAGGTATATATATAAAATGTATAGATTATAGAAAGTCCAATAACGGAGAAGTAGATAAATCACGAAATATAAGTTTACACGATTTATATAGGTACGCTGCAGTACATGTTTTTGTACCAGTATATTTTGTACTGTGGTAGGAGAAATTTGTTCCAATAAGCCAATACTATTATATATATAGCATAAAATATAACATATACGGCGGCATTGGTCACGATAGGTTTTGTGTAGAACAGTATTCTGGCTGGGGGCGGGAGTCAATACCTATACCGAGTGATTTTCAGCCCTTCATAAGTGCCATAACCTGTTTTCAAAATGGCTACCACGTAGGCCTTAGTACATGTTTACATTTTTTATCCAGTTGTTTATTTTATATAGACTATAGTATAGTCAGGGTTGGGCACTTTTCAATTACAGTAATTCAATTACTTCAGTAATTTGTAATTGGTAATTGATTATAAAATGTTGATGTAATTTGTAATTGATAATTAATTACATAATATTTGTGTAATTAGTAATTTATAATTACTAACAATTACTTTCTAGTATAAATTTAAAATTGAACTGTACAATTCAAAGTTTATGTTTCTATCAATTCTATCAAGGTTCTATCTACTGATAAATGGAATGGTTAGTAATTTGTAGCGATACTGAAAGATTATTTTATTTTGAACTTTGTACTTCGTATATTATAAAAAGTGTTTTGTACTTCGTTCAAAAATAAAAGTTTTACATGTTTAAACAATTATCCTGTTGTGAAACAATTATTTATTAATTATAATACTAATATGTGTTCGTCAGCACCGGTAGAGAGATTGTTTTCATTTGCTGGCTTCATAATGGCACCTACTCGTTCCCGGTTGTCTGACGAACAATTCGAAAAACTAGTATTTTTAAAAGGCAATCAAAATTACGGGATAATCTAATTTTTCTATGAACCTATATTTTTCTAATGTTTTTTTGTTTTTTTGATTTAATTTATACACTTTTTTATATAAATAATTTTTAAATGTAATTGGTAATTTTAAGTAATTTAATTATGTAATTTGTAATTTGTAATTAAATATTCTACAATCATGTAATTAGTAATTTGTAATTAAATACTGGTATTTTGAGTAATTTGTAATTTGTAATTAATTACTTTTTTTTTGATAATTTGCCCAACCCTGAGTATAATATATATAGTTATTAACATTATCATCGCCGCGCGACCCGATTATAGATCTTCATATTATACATGTATATATATAGATATATAATAATATTAATATACGGTGAATATTAAGCTCACATATACCTTTAAATAGTTACCTACCTATATATTTTCTAAAACCTATACAAAATATAAATACTTTTGTAACGTGGAACAGGAGGCATAGGTATATATATATTTTTTTTAATGTACCTAACCATTTATTAAAAAGAATTAAGTGACAAGTATTTTTGTTAACAATTTGGTTTATCTATCTTCTGTATAAGCAAAGCTTGAGTTGAAGGTATATAGAGTTATTTTCTTAGCATTGAAACACTATATATACAATTAAGATTGAAATTTAGACAATATAGAAATGATGACAAAATACAAAGTAGTTTCTTAAGTTTACAATAAATTCAGATATAAAAAAATTGGATAAATATTTATTTATATTAATATTATTTTAAACTTTAAGATATTTCTTAAAATTATAATTAAGAAGTGTATGTAGGTCCTAAATAATCAACAAATTTCTGACCTATACCCTTTTTTTTGTATAATTTACATTTAAATCATATCTTAAAGATTCAGGTTTACTAAAATTTGGATCCAATTGAGAGTGATATAATGAGAATGTTTGGATCTGTTCCCTTTGTGCTTCATTTTTATTTTTTCCAGGGCATTATAAATAACTTAAAACTTTTATTTTTGTACATAGGTGATATAGGTTGGATTTTTGTCACATATCTGACCCCCCTCCCCCCTCAAAAAAAAAAAGTTAAACAAGTTATGTATTATACGCCGTGATGAACCTATAGAGTATAATGCGATACGTGAACTATATAATATATCTAATAATAAATAATAATACTCTTATATGATATTATAAATTTATAAACCTTTTATCTCGAATAAAAATCAACACGACTTATTGTTGTACTTGTTACTTGTTAGGTAAGTTTATCTATGAATTTAACTTGGTTGGCAATATTTTATTTTAAACTAAGCGTAGTTAATAAGCTGTTGAACCACTTAATTATGATATTATATATATATATGTACCTATAATCTATATATAGTATATATAAATACAACCATGTGTACTCACAATTATCATACATATATAAATAATTTAAAATGTTATAAAATATATTTTGAAAGAATTCAATTTTAATATTACCTACGTATAGAATATCTATACTAAAAATTGCGAGTAGGTATAATAAATGTAACAACTAAATTATTAAAATAAATATCATATATTTATTTATATCTTATCAGTTATCACATTCAAATTTAATATCGTTTGAAGTCCAAACTATATATAAAGCGATATTACCGTTATGACTTTATTTACACAACTAAATAGGTAAGTACTTTATATTTAATTAACCGCAATAGCAGTATAGTTATTATTTATTTGTTGTTAATTTAGCGGGTAAAAACTAAGAACTTAATCTTTGTCAATAAAATGCTATGTTATCGTGTATGTAGGTGTGTAAGCGATCCACAACCAAGTCTATCGCACTCGTGGTTCTAAAATTTGGTACACTTGGGTAATTCTATACCAAACATGAAAATAACGTAATAAATATAAGATCGCAAAGATGTTGAAATCATATAATTCATATATAAATAATTATTATATCAAATATAGGGAATCAATAATACAAATATATAGAAATTTAATAGAACCTACCTTTAAATAGTTATATACCTAAGTAGCATATATTATATGATACATGAAGTTCATAATTATATGCCTGACAAATTATATGAAAATAGCTTAACGCACTTAAAACAAAGAAAACGTAAAAACGCATGCATTATTCTTAATAAACTATTAACTATGATTGTTCAAAATAATTTTACCCTAAAATAAAACCCTTAAATATTGATCTTCATCTTCTTGCAATTGTTCCAGCAAATAAAATCATTATTATAATTTATAATTAAAGAAAAATATAACTAGTAAGAAGAAATTATACGAAAAAATGTTCACTATTGTTTACAGTATAAGGGAAAATGCGTTAACGTTACACCAACTAAAAAGTACATTTAAGTCGCTCTGTATAAAATAACTGAATCTTGATGGGATTTTCAAGTCGTCTGTGAAAAATATAATTTTAGAATTAGATAGTGAAATAAAATTAATATACAAGAAGACAAAAAGAGGAATTGTATAAATGAGACCTTTGATGTTTATAATATATATATGTAGGTACACTTTATAGCTGCGTTGTGTGACTTTAAATGTTTAAGAGACATCATTTTTAATACAATTTTTAACAAATTATGTGAATGAAATAATAATAGAAGCTTATTTATATTATAAAAGAAGGTTACCAATGCTATAAGAACTTAATTTAGTATGCAAAATATTAAAGCTGAAAGTATCAAAAGCTTTGACAAATCCATATTGCTCATTTATATAATATGAGTGTTGGTTAATTGTTAATAATAGGTGTAAATGTATAATTTGTATAGAAATAAGCTCTTAAAAATGATCTACATTATGTATAACTGTAAAAGCATTAATACTTGCGGGAAATTTATAACATTATAGACGGATAGAATTCCTTTTCTAGTATCGGTGAAACTAAATTGATTTTTCAATCACCTGGACAAACGCCAGATATATGTGACACTGAAATATTGAAAAATAAAGTGATGCGGTGGAGTAAAAACATAACAAAGAGAGAAAACATTAGAAATTAAACTAGGAACAGAACATGTCAAACTATTCAAAGAATTTAAGGATTCAAAAACTTCAAACAGAGAAGTATGCATAGATGACAAGAAGAACTCGCGTACAAGAACAGATGAAGAATTTGGAAGTGTACAAGTTGAATAATTAGGGTGGACTATATATAGGATATTATTATCAATAAAAATATGTTTGAATAAGCGCTAGAGAAATCAGCAAACAGGTTAACAATATAATTTATATCACTAACAACATTATTAAATTACAATAATATGAAAGGAAGAGAAAATTACTTTATAGTTTTTTGAATTATATACCTCAATAAATCCAGAAATTATATAGACCATCTAACACAACAGTCCAATTAACTATATCCGATTTGTGTACCAATTATGTATTAAATAAGTAGTAGGTATAGGTAGGTACCTATATAATATACCTATAGTACATTTTGGCACAATGTTTGTACTGCATCACTCTTAAAGTTGAAAAAGTATTAAAATACCTATATATACATACTATAATAATTTATAATTATTGACTCTTAAGCCACTTAAATCATAAGAATTAAACATTTTTTACAAGTGAATTTTCTTAAACAAGTAGAAAAAAACAAGGAAATATTATTATTAATATAACTAAATATATAATATGGTAATAATAGTTTGTATTATGTATGTATATAAATATAAAATATTTAAAACTCGTAAAAATATATTTAACGAATTTAATGTAGGTATTTTGTGTTTAATTGTTTTTATAAAATGTACCTACCCCTATAGTTGTGCAGAAAATTTGATAATCGGTTTTTGATCTTTTATAATTAAGTTATAATATAGGACCTAATATAATAGGTATTATAGTTAAGATTTATTGAAAGATGCAAGTGACCAATTAAAATCTGGTTATGTAGTTATGTTTATTTTACGTTTTCTTAGAAATTCTATACTTTTAGCAATATAGATTGCTTACGTTCCTAAATATAGGTATAATAGTATATAAACAGTCAACTTTCAGTTTAAATAGATAACATTATGAGAAGTCTTTACTGTTCATCGATATCCAACAAGACTAAAGCGCGCAATAAACCGATGAAAAAATATTATTAGGTAGGTACTGTCGTTCTAATATAGGAACTCGTAAATATGGGTATATGCGAATAAATAACTACGACAGCAGTAGGACATACAGGTATAGGTGATAACAGGTGGTAGGCCTATATAGACTCTAATATATGTATAAAGTACCTATATTGTTATTATAGGTAGATATTTACCAAAGTACTTATATAGACCACATTTTTTATTTTTTGAGTTAACACACATTTTTTATAAATATATTGCTATATAGGAGCATGCGAGCAAAATAAATATCTCTCATAGTAAATAATCTTCATACTTAATATAGGTACATTTTAATTCCATAAAATAGGTTCTTTAACAATAACGAATTCTCATTATTTTTGTACATAGTTATAGAATTATTTATATAAAAAACTATACATATATTAAAAAATTGTGCTAACATTAAGTTGTAATATAAAAGCCATGAAAGCATTCCCCACACGTAGAAGTCGCTGAATAATTTCACATAATTTGTGGCTTATAACGGTTTAACATAATATTATTATTAAGTGTGTCTCAGCACTCAGCAGCCAACGGATATCGGCGAGAACGCAGGATTGCAGGACGTCACATTTTATTGACAAATAAGTATATACAATACCTATACTAACATAACAAATATAAATAGCCGAACGAATAGGTAAAACGCGCGTGCACGCTCGACCGGCATCGGCAGCGTACTGCCGAGTGTCGAGTGCCGACCGCCGGTTCGAAGCGTCGTGGTCGTCCTTCGGGGGCTTCCTCTCTCCGGCACCACCGACACCACCGATGCCGCCACCGCCACCGCGGGCAGCACCGGCAGCACGCGGCCGATACACCGTTGCGGACTTCGCCAGGCGCTACGGCGTCGGCGCCGCGGCAACGCGCTCGGCGGCCAACCCGTCACCGTGCCCCACTGCCGGGCGATCCGGGCGCCGCCCCGTTTCGCCCCGCTTGCCGTGGAACGGCCCCGCCCCGCAGCCTTATCCCCCACCCCACGCCGACGACAATATTATTACTCCTACACCACCTCCTCCGGCCACTCTTCCGCAACGTCAGACGCCACACCACCGCCTCCTCCGGTCACCGTAACTGGGCCACCGTGCGAGCGAGAGAGATGAGTCGCGTGTCGGTGTCACCCGGGCGCGGAAAGCAAAAGTGTACGGCGGCGGCGGTGGCGGTACCTCAGCCGTTTGTTGCGGTTTATACCGCGTGCGTGTGCGCGCTCTCGCTCGCGTATTATGTATACGTATATTATTATTATTATTATTATTATTATTATTGTAATACTGTAACTGACCGCGCGCGCGCCGCTAACGTTATTTTTTCGCGCTACTCGGCCCGAGTGGGATCGCTTCGGACGGACGGACGGACGGACGGACTTACGAACAAACGGGCGGTCGGTGGGGGGAACTCGTCGGTAACGGTGGCGGTGGCGGCGGCGACGGTCGACGAAGACGCGCCAGGCGAAACTGGGTTGTCCTCCGGCTCGGCAGTGGAACAGACGCATCCGATACGCGAACAACACTCTCTCGTCGCGGCACACACCGCACAACGCACACGACGCGCGACGACGATCATAATAAAATAATAATAGGCAGTAATCGCGAATAATATATCGATCGTCGCCAGATCGTTTGAATATCAGACCGCGCCAGTGATCGTGTACACCTCGCCGTTATATTATTTTGTTCGACGTCCATGTGAATTTTTATACGAAATAATAATATAATTTATTATATTATCGTTGTATACAGTTGTTATCAATATTGTTTTCGTGCGATTTAGTTTGTTAGTTCGTTTTCTTTTTATCACATCTCGTTTTTTGGTTTTTGCCGATCGACCGGCAAAAAAAGAACGTTTGGTGTTTTAGTGTCGTTCACTGCGACATGGCCACACGGAAACTAATATTAAATAATCGTTTCGTGACGACCGTTTAAACTTTTGAAGTGTCCAAGTGTGTTCCGCGTGAGGATAATAACGACGCCACCGCCGCTGCATCTGCTGCCTCACCGACACTCGGCCGATCATAAGGTAAGAATATTTTTCCTTTAGCCGTTAGATAATTTA
Organism: Neotoxoptera formosana; assembly: GCA_022818045.1. Classification (NCBI taxonomy): domain Eukaryota; kingdom Metazoa; phylum Arthropoda; class Insecta; order Hemiptera; family Aphididae; genus Neotoxoptera; species Neotoxoptera formosana. The sequence continues at coordinate 30,416,817 of CM040633.1, forward strand.
ATATTAGTATAATATGAATTATATATTATTATATAATATATTAAAGGTTTATAGTATATTATTATCTGGAAACGAGTCGCTAAGCATTTAGTAGGTATAACTAGACTAAAAAATATTATTTTATTTGAAAATAAAAATATATAGGTATACAAAAATGAATTAAATGAAAAATTATATAAATAAATACCTATACTATTTAAATTTTAAATGAATGAATGAATTTGTTTTTAGAAAATATGAAATAATTTTTGAAGTGATAATACTATACCTACTTGGATGTACCTATATATTTAAAGTTAAAACCAACAAAAAATAAAATATTAAACTTCAATTAAGTTTATTTATTTATTTAGGTAGGTATAGGTACCTAAGTATTTAAAATAAAATATTAATTTGAAAAAATAAAAATATTTTCGTAATAAATATTTAATCAGTTTAATTGCATTATTGTTATTTAATATAGGTATTATTATACAAATTATAAAAAAAAGAACTAAAATGATAACCTTTTTTTATCGAATTGTAGACCTTATTATAATCTGAATATAGGTAAGGTACCTCTATTAAATTATTTAAATTTAAAACTCATACCTTTTTATATACATATTATCTATACCTACTATGGAAATATAATTTTGTGTTATGCATCATCATCCGCATCTAATACATATTAAACTACTATAACCACTGTTTATCTAGATGATGAGTACAAAATTCTCTAAATTATAAAATTGGAATATATATGGCATATACCTATACGTTTTATATTCCTTATTTCATAACATACATGTATATATAATGTATAAAATAATAATTATTATGTAGGTATGTTAAAATAAAATCATGTCTCATATATTTTTTTCAAATACTATTTCAATAATTTATTTAATTAATATATAATAAGTCCTATTTCCCTATAATAATATATTAAATGTATATTCAAAATTCAAATCAAACCAAAGTTTGTATCATATCATAGGTATATGTCATTTATTGTTAGATACTATAATTACTTTTATAAAAACTTCGAAGTAATAAAAAACAGAAAAAACACCCATGTATTAAAATTCAATAAAATATACTGATAAATTAAACATATTTAAAACAGTACATCATAATATATAGGTACCTATAAAATGATAAAGATGACTGAGAGCTAACGCTATAATACGCGTAATTGGTATACCTATACCTATTAAAATAAATTGAGATAAGCAATTTTAATTTGCTAGATTATTTTATACTCGTATTATAGAAGTACAGAACCAATATATCACTAAACAATAAAACAATCATCGAGTTTTATATTTAATTATGAAAATCAATTTGTAAGTTAGAGCGTATTAATAATTAGATTCTTATGAAGTCTTAGAGTAGGTACCTATAACTATAACTATAAATAACTATATATAGGTAATAATATTATATGAGACTATTTTCGAGGAAAACGTGCGTAATCGGTACTTTATTATTATATACATTGTCTAGGTTTTCCTCTCGTTCCCCATCACTTTTTGTTTCGTTGACCGAGTTTTCTCATCCGAATTCACTTTTCCCAATCGTTATTGTTCCCCGTTGTCTCCATTCTTATTCACGCGGTTCTTTTGTGTCACGAATGATTGATTACTTTTTTTCGTTACACATCTCGTAGAAAAAAAATAAGAATAAGAATAAAAACCGCAAGCGTATATTGAAGAAGCCGAAAAAAATAGCAAACTATCTGTTTCGTAATACGCGTATAATCCACCGCGCGACTTATATATATACGTCGCCGCACATAGAGAACAATACCGATTTACCGCGACATTTTCGGTCACATTTATAAATTCTTCAAAAAAATATTGTTCTCTACGTCTCTCATATAATAAAATAATATATACCTACATAAAAAGTGTACTGTGTATAACACGCGATATCTTCCGTGGTTGTGCAACAGGACTCGATTTTTTCCGCACGGCCGCTCCCCAACGGCACGTTTCTCGTTTGACTTTGCGAGATCGGCCAGTGCGCGGCATTGTTTATTCTTTATGTAAAATGCCGACGAGTCCATCCCGCGAGCGTATATATATATACATAGACTACGCGGAAAGAGACGAAATGTATGCCTAGGCATAGGTTAGGTTAGGTTAGGTTAGGCTCGGTTCATATAGGTGGAGTGAGAAATAAAATGATACATTATTAAAAAACATTAGCGTACCCGGGGGGTCATTGTCGGACGCGTACATTGTATGTGTGTAGTATTATACGTGACCGGATCGAGTTTCACGATTTACGTGAAACTTATGATACAATATTCCCTGAATGTAATAAAATGAACGGATGAAAAAATTAAGACGTAATGAACATGGTGATCCGTCGCGTGCCTATATACATAATATATAATAATTATATCACTTTACTATATTATAGGTACATTGAATAAAGCCATTATTATAGATTATATTATTCAAGAATAAACAAATAAACCATAATAAATGATGAAATAAATATGGGTTAACGTGTCTATATAATATGTACCGTGGTTATAAACGAGGCATTGTTCTTAGTTGCAGTCGCGGTGTGCCCCTATATCATAGTCCAGACCGATCGGGGTTAATGATCGCCCGTTATTAATACATCGCGTAACCGTAGGCAACAAGTAGTTAAATGTATAGTAATAATATTTAACGTCTCTCTTGGGGGAACATTTTTTCCGCCACTGCTGCAGTCATTGTGGTTGCCCAATCGATTTCTCGTTGTGAACCTACTCGGCTGGCCATCGTTTCGAAATTCGTCAAAATAATAGTACCAACAACAATAATTCGCTTAATAATCATTTCGTGTCGATTTGAAAATATACAAGTATACCATAATATGTTAAAAAATATAATATTGTTATTATTATCATTATGTGAAAACAATTGGAACGTTTTTCAACATTTTCCTCGGCCTCTGAGTTGAGAGAAAAACATTATGTAGGTATATAGTGTACTTAATACCTATATACCTACTTTATACTATAAAAAAATTACCAGCCACGCGATGGTTATCGCGAGTTCCGATTGTACATGTATATAATATAAATAATACCTCCGGGGCGACGCACGAAACAATGGCTAATCCGATACCCGCGCCCACCCCACCCGTGACGTCGGAAGCTCTTCTTTTACGTCGTGTACTTGTAATTACGATATTATTTATTCTCTCGCAATGTGTGGATAATTTCCTCGCTAAGTCGCGGTTGTCTCTCAGATTGCATTAATAATAATAATTATTATTATCGGTAGGCATTTATCTACTTTTTGAATATTATTCACGGATTGCGCTGCACTTGCGAATTAAAGTCGTCAAAAAGTAAAAATGATATTGTGAAATTCTGCAGTTAACGCGTAACTTATTAACGTTTCATAGTTGTATTTATTATACATACAACATATTTTGTGTTTTCCCACTAATAATACTGTATAGCAGTTGCCTGTAGTTACCTATATATATAATAGTATCTATCTACTTAGAGCGGATGAGAACTAATTTTAATATCAACAATGAATTACGTATAAAGACTAAAATTAAGGTTAAATCATAAACATTATAATAATATCATTGTGAGACGGTATAAAAGATTATAGTGTACCTATTATTTTTTGTGGCAAATCATCACTTACACCACCGTCGAAATATTACTGTAACGTTCCGCGTTAGGTAAATCATGATATTTTACAAATAATAGCTAGTAACAAAAATTAAATATTAACATCATCATCAACTTCTTAAAGGAAATCAAATTATACAATCTAATATAAGCATAAACTATTCTGTAAGCTATATGTAAACACAATGTAAACTATTAACTAATGGCCTAGTAACCAATGTAACTAAGACCAATAGAAAAATAAATTAAATTTATTGTGGTAATGATTTTTAATAATGATAGAAAAAAACGATTGAGTCACATAATACGCGTAACTGAGTATTACGAACGTTAATCTTTGGGTTGTAGATACAAACAACAAAGTAACTGAAATAGTTTATAAAGTCTAAACTCCAAGTACCTACACCTATATGTATGTCCAAAGTGAAATATAAACGCGATGAATCCGTGTCCACAAAAGAGCTGTCAGTCCAGCGAGTATAGAATATGATGCTTAAAACAATAATGAGTATAACAGTCTAATTCTTTTGTCAGGATCTATTCATCTTTCGGGACACGTTATATTTAGCTAGAATAATAATAATATATATGCCAAGTCATTATGTCAAACACTCATACTAGGAAAATTAGTTTATTCATACGATACGTACGACCAGATGTAGGTGCATACGTGCCGATGAATATTTCCAATATATACGATATACCTATATCCTATACGTGTAATATGCGTCAGGCGCGTACTGGAAACGGTAAAAGTAAGACATCGGCGTCCAAAAAAGAGGAATAATAATAATAATAATAAAAACAGTTTAATAATATTCGATTCTATAATACGAGATATTCTATTTTCCAAAAGCATATTACCAATTCACGGGATGGTAATTTTTAGGTCACAGACTTCGAGTAGGTACCAATATATATAAGTACAAGGCGTTTTATTTTTTAGTATATTATAATAATATATACACACACGCGACTGATCGGTTGCATGGATCGGCATTATTATAAACACTAAACCTATATACGAGTATCTGGGCATCTGGCGCGCGCATGCATCAGATGATAATTTGGTCAGTAGACAGCTGTTGCATTATTGTCATAACCGGACAATGAGATGTCAGCAAAGTACAACGTCTTGACGAAAAATGTGAAAATAAAATAAATCGGTAGATATATATCATGTATATATCTATACGTTATTATACAAAGAATTATAAACAATTCCGAAACAACACTTAAAGCAACACAGCGCCCTAACCACAAGTGTAATAGCCACGTGGTTTTCGGGATAGGTATATTATAATATTACGGCTTTAAACTTCTAAAATTTTTTTTCGCATTACCGTAAATCGTAATATTTATACACCGTCTAGATTCGAAAAATACATTGGTGGTACACACACAACTGTTATTTTGTTATGCCTGTGACGTCACAATCAATTTGCATGAGATTCAAATAGTATAGGTATATCGTATATATATAACATGTGCAGTTAAACGTTATATACACACACATATTTATATATAAGTATATAATACATAGTAAATATCATAATATATTGTATGTAATATGTAATATACGCGTATTATGTGTACCTACCTAACGTCGGCGATATAAGAGGTAGGACGCATGAAGGAAATAAAATGTGTAAAAAAAAATTGAAATCGACGAAATCGAAAGTGTTACAGATTGGTTCCGTTACGTCATCACGTCGCTATTATATATTATTATATACATATTGTTTGCCCATCGCGGTCGATTTAGGTACGGCACAAAACGAATGAAAAGCGAGGGTTTTCCGGGTTACGACTATACCTAGCTCTTTTATTATATATATATATATATATATATATATAGGTACCTATAGTATCCGCGAACGTTAATCATTTCGTAATAGCTATTATTGACGAAAAAAAGAAAAAAGTAAAATAATATTTAGGCAGGCATACCTTTAAGAATCTGTTCGTAATATAATATTACAATATTGTATGTTATTCGTGATTGTCGTCACCGTATTCACTTCAGCCATATATACCTACAGGGTGATTAATTTAGGCTACACTATAATTATCTAATTCAAAAATGTTATATTTAGTTTGAACTTTTAAATAATATTATGTATAACCTCTACTTATATAATACATTATAATTTATAAAAACAAATCAAATTTTATACTTATTTTTATCGTAGAGGTTTTTAAATTATTTTTATAACAATATTTATTATTGGTTTAACATAATCGGGAGTAAAATATTTTTTTTTAATTTTCAATACATTGTTTTATTGGATTTTAAATAATTGGTTTCTATGAATAGTTATTATTAAAATGGTATTTAAAGTGTAAATGAGCGTCCTAGTATGTTTATATAATCTACCCCTTGATTTATTGAACTGATCATTAAAACTTAAAAAGCTTATTAATAAAAAAAATATTATTTATTAACCGGTAAACCGGTATAAATATACAAAAGGCGTTATAAAAAATGTATATTCAGATATTCTGCATTCTCAAATTATGAAATTAAAATCAAATGGACTGTCTATATAAGTAAATTAAAAAACAAACAAAAACGACTTTAATTAAATGTGTTGTAAAAATGTACCTATACCTCTATTAAATAAAAAAGTATTGATATATTTTTTTTTCAGTTTCTTTTGTGAATACGTATTTTATTAATATATAGGTAGGTACATCGATTAGTTACAGTGGTATAGGTATATAATATATGATATACAGATCGTAATATATATATATATAAATATTATAACATAAGCATATAGAGTGATTTTATTTTGTAAAAACCTAGTAAACCGACGAGACGGTTGCAAATTATTTCGCTTTCGCCTTAATTGGACGAAAATAATGTTTCGCAAACTGTATCAAATCGAATCGCTCGGACGTTTTGCACTTGTGTTGTTATTATTACTATTATCATTATCATTATCAGACGTGTCGAAAGTTTCGCGTACCTACACGATGCTCATTCGCGATGATGATGATAAAAATAATAATAACAATAATTATTATTATTATAGGTTTATATGGTCGGATAATATATAATGTATTAAAATAAATAGGTATATTGCCGTTTTGTTCTCATAATGTCTAATGAGTGTTCGGTATACTGCAGCAATATATAATATACCTAATACGTATAGGTAAGACGCGCAATATCAATAATGATGTGGTGTGTGTATCGCACATGTCCGACGAGAACTTAAATATAATATGATATAATGTGCAGTATTTACGTCTGTTAGACCGTTACTGTTGTCTTTACGTGCATATTATTGCATATTATCATTATAACACAATAAAATATATCGGTGGTACGCGTTTATATACACATATGACATATTGTAGCCATAAACGTGTACAAGTACTTAACCGTAACGCACGTGGACACGTGGTGCACTGTAGCGCAATCTCGGCTTTATAATGTGTGACTACTATATTATTACATACCTAGTATATTATATATTTGTAAATTTACACACAAACTACACTGGAGCTGATATAGTAACAGCTACACTTATTGTGTTATTGTGTTGATTCCCGCGGGCGGTCGTAATTTCACAGTCAATTAGAGTAAAAAAATGTATAATAAAATAACATCAAAATTATTATTATTGTCATTGATATTCAAATGAGATTCCCGAAAACTGGTCCCGACTGAGTGCACTCAATTATTATACTTCTCGTACGAGTGTATGAGTGTACGACTCTCTGATAATATACTTACTCGCATTGAATGGTACATTTTACTTCTCTACGCGGTATAAACTAATAAAAATAAATAAAATAGTATTATATTATTGATGTCCCGATACTATATTATTATTATTATTATTATTATTTGGCAGCTGTGGTTGTCGCGAACAATATTTTATACTACCATTGATTATAAATACTAGTGTTTATTATCAATGTTATTACATTAGTTGTAGGTATATTGCACAGGACTGCACCACTCATCTCGGATCCACAACCAATTTCAATATTAAAATAATCATTATACCAATTTTATGAGTTACCCATGACAATAATGACTCTGTATGGTGTACACTGTACACATATTATTATTTTAAAATACCTGATTTTCTCACTAAAACCGAATCGTGTACGTATAATAGGTACATGCTATGTTTTGTATACCTTATATTACCAATAATGTTTTGTCGTTAAGACAAATTCTTTGTATATCATAATATTATTATTATTACGATTAACTATGACTTTAGTATTAATTGTACAATAAGCGCGCATGTATAATGTATTAATATATATATTGTATGGTGCGTTTACCGGATATCGGTTATAATATAATATATTATTAGGAGTATATAATATACTAGCTGGTAGGTACACGCCAGTTTTTGCCAGGGACTGGTTTTCACTGTATTTTGACAGGGGCGTAGGTATTCGAGATGGAAATCGAGCTACCGGTATTAAAACATTATCTACGAGAATATATACGAACGCAAGGCATCGAACCGACAACTATTAGCATAAAACGACCGATCGATCGGCATCGCGACTTTCAGTTTCACATGCAGGTTTGATCGATCGATGTCCGGTCCATTCATCTTTGATCCAATTTACTTGTTCTGGATAGGTGCAGAGAGAGAGATAGAGAGAAAAAAAGTGATAATCGTATGTAAAAATATATACATTTACGTCGAACCCGTGCTTTTGTTCATATTTTTTGCTGGTCGTTGGCCCTTTTATAGTGTTAGAGTTAGATCATAATAGGATCGATCCGGGCGCTATATGTAATAGTACCTATATACACTATATGCTAATGGACGGCTAATAGAACGAACGCGTATATATACCTTACTTATACGTTATTCAAACTTTTACCTATACAATTGTACCTTTTACCTATATGTATAATATATATATTATAATATTATGCGCCTGAAACAAGTCTTATTATATGTCAAACATTTCATAAATTATTGTTGTAAAATAGAGTTGATAGTCCTGAGCTTCAACAAGGTTTGGCATGTCTTATACACATAGTATATTATCACGTGTACCTACTATTATTATGTAGACACCGATTCCACGACTATTCTCCTGCTGCAGCGGTCAATATTAAAATATTACGGGTACACGCTATTAAGCCTCTATCTCTACTCTTTCCCTCTCCCTCCCTTAACTATTAAAACCACACTGCTGTTAAAATATGCGTCATTCATATTTATAATATGTATAGGATACCTATACTCTATAGGTAGGTACTACATAATACATCATGTATAATACCTATAGTATACTATTGATACGATTACTATCTGCACGGGGTGAATCTCTTCACTATTATTATTTATAACATTTCCGTCGATATTTTTAGAATATAATATATTAATATAGTATTATATTATTTTTTCTCTCGTTTTTACAAAAACGATATTATATCATATTAACAGCTTATAGTGAACACATGTCTTAACACTTCAGTACAATTATTCCAAAATAAACTTTCTAAGTCTATTAAATACATTATGTTAAATATTATAATATTATTAATTATAATTATCTTTATATTTTCAAACATAAATATAATTGTACACGTATACCTATGTTTATAATATTTATTAAAAACTATAAATATGCTTAAAATGATTTTGCAATAATTGTTAAAAGTTTAATGAATACAAAAAAATAAAAAAAACTTCGAATACCTATACTTACTAATATTATAATGAAACTATACACTTGATGATGTTCCTGAATAATATATATAATTTTTATGACATAAGATTTGTGAACTTGATGAGCCATCTTTAAAATAATAATAATTATATAATATATAAGGAACTCATGACATGTTCAAACATTAGGTCACACGTATTTAATTATAATAATATTATACATTTATTAAACACTCTCAGCAGCACTATACATATATACAGTGCCAGAAATTATTGAGTCTTTAAAATTTTGATGTAGTTTTGTGTAATTCACTGTAATCAGATATACACATTATACCTATACCTGTCACGCGTGGTTGTTGTGTACATTATATTGACTCGCTGAAGGTAAACAAATTATAATGTTTTTGTATATATTCATTTTATTCACAAACACTATATGATATTAGAATAGATGTAGGTACGGTCCACGGTCTACGGTAGTGAGCCGGTATAAATATAAACTGCTTCAAATTTATATTCCACTGCACAGTCCTCCGTCAATGCATTAGATATATTTATAGTTGAAACCTATATGTTATAAATGTTTATATTATATACGTATAACGACATGGTCCTAAGTTTTAACTGCAACTAATATAAAATAATAAATTTATGAATTACTTTATTATTCAATTGAATAATTGAAGTTATATAAAAGAAAACTTACAAATTATTACTTTTATTGCAAATTGTATATAAATATATTATTATGTAGGACATAGGTATACATAAAGCTTTTCTTATAACCATTTGCATTACATAATATATGTGTTTAAAAGATCTATAATTTCTCACTGCAAGAATTTAGTTACGTTTAGCAATTTAGCATCACACACTTATTTTTTTATTTTGCCAAGTTCAAAGTATTATATAAAATTACAAAATAGGGTACCTAGTTTGAACGGTGTTTTTTAATCCTGCGATCGTTTAACGTTGCGGGCGTTAAAGTCATAACCAGCACCTCTCCTTTTTATAACTGGTGCAGCTTAAACTGGACTATGCGTTCAACATGTAATACTATAACGTAAAATGAATTCTAACACGTCTTGTCGCGTTACGTAACAGTAATTACATATTGAATATATATAAGTACCCCGCAGTAACGAAAAAAAATGACACCGGTCGCCCCTCAAAATATTTCGTATCTTGGAATAGACATAGGTTCGATCACGGCCTTGGGTACGATGACGTTTATCTTCGCATTACCTTAAACGAACGAAAGATATTGTCTGAATAATATTTATGCACTGTTGATTGAAAATGGATATCAAAAACTAAATATTTTTTTACATTATTATCACATGTGCCATTAACCGCTTACAGATATATAATACATAGGTACCTATATGACGAGCAATATAATAATGCGTGCGATGATTGTGTAAATATTTTTCTTTTATCGTCTCGTACGATCACATAATAGGAATATGTAGGTATTAAATGATTAATTATAATTTCTCAATGATATCTTTAATTAAAACAAAAAAACACTGCACACACAAACATAAACGCGCGTGCGCAAAACGCAAATTTACGATCGTTATCGGAGAAAAACTTATGTTGCACATTATATACCTATATATTATGTGATGCCCGCAGTTGTGTTTTAAAGAAAGTCGTCCGTTTTCGTTCGCAGTATATATATATATGTATATATATATATATATAAATATAATATATTTGAAAACGTTTACTTTTAAGCAGTACCTATATATATTATATATAATACTGCAGTGATACAATTATATACATGACACCTATTATACCTATACCTAACGTATATTCAATATTGTGTATATATACTGCATTTCAGTTAGTTTCCATTAGTTTCATTCCAGTCCACGCGATGTTGCTGTATAGTTATTAAAATATTTATAAAATATAAAATTTGCATATGGGTACAGCTGATGAACGCTACGCATAAGCTATGCCTATATATATTAAAATTGTACAAATGTTTATCTACCACGAATCGCAGGACTTTCCAAGTCGTGGTCTTCGAGCGATAATTGATTTTCTGACCGCTATGCCACCGTATATATATAGCGTATGACTATATAATATATATTTACCACGGATATATTGTTATAATAGTGGTTATCGACTGCTGCAGAGGGAATACGCGTATTATTGTGGACCGTGGATATATTATGGGTAGGTATAGTTACTTATAGTATATATACATACGTATACATAGACATAGTATAGGTAGTTATTAACTATTATTATAAACATTATTATTGCGCAGGGCCACAATATAATATGGTTTAGCGACAATAAGATAATATACTATATAATATAATATACAAATACATATAGGTACTATAGTGTTGACGGCGCTGGTCGATTAGGCTCGGTCTGTCCGTTTTACGCCAATAAATCTAACCACTGGAAAAAAAAAATAAATTAAACCCGATGGGGCCCCGTCAACATCAATTAGCTTTAAGTCTTACGTACATATTATACTGGGCTGCTGCATCACGCACGTTATATTATATAGGTACCTACATATACTACTGGCATTTTTTATTTTATTTATTTATTATTATTTTTTTACTACTGGCGACCGATAGCATATAATAATATAATATATGATGCGTATAATATAATGAGCAGCAGCAACAGCAGCGAATTCGTATTATATATTATATTGGATCACGTACGCGGACACGAACGGTTAACATTCACGCATATTCGGATCACGGGCGCGCGCGAGTAATGGAAAAATACATTAGCATCCGCGGTGGACCGCGCGTCGTACCATGCTGTATGTGTATTATAATAATAATATAATATGTGTACGAAACGTGTTATTACTCGGATTTCGGTATAGGTATATATAATATATATTTTATCTCGTGACCCATATAACGTGCGTGGTATTGGATTACGAGAAATACGATAGCGATGGAAGATTTATGCAGCGGTAGCGGCGGTGGTTTTTTAAATAAAAAAAAATTTTCATTCTAATACCTACCGATCTTTCGCCGACCGCCACCCAGTGCGAATGTAATTAAGCCATGGTAAGACCTGCAGTCTTGCATCGAATGTGACGGCAGTGCGGCATATTATATAGGTATCATGTATATACCTGCATATCGCGACTGTTAACATGTATAATGTATATAGGTACTATTGACATGAAAATGTCTTATTGCTGGTTGTCCAAATTAAATTTATAAGATACTTTTACTGTCACACTTGAAGATGCGTTGTCACTTTATCTGTTGGTGTGGGACTATATTATAATATATATTATATAGGTACATACGTGTATATTAAAATGATCTCACACTACTACAGAAGTTGTCGTACAGAACTTCAACGAAGAATAAATAAATCATCGAATCTCAGTTATTTAAATATTTGAATAATATGGGTAACCTAACAAAAGAGCGGCGAATTTGGATATTGCCTATTTATACATTTTTCTAAAGCCGGCCCTGGGTATATACAACGTTACAATAAAATAGATACTTTTAAAAATTATAATTAAAACACTCGTTACACGCGCATTCACACTTTACACCAAGAATTCCCATGGAGGTTCGCTGCAATTTTATACAAGCAACTATATATCGTATGGCTAAAATAGTAGACATATAAGTCTAATTCTATAGTTAACTATCGGTCTGCGTTCCGCAATACCATCGTATTTATAAAACAAATTTGTATAATATTATGACGTAAGAATAGTGCCGAAATGGAAAATCAGTGTAAATTTGGTCCAACGGCCAATGATGAATATTTTATTATGTATGACTACCTAGATTCGCATATAATATGAAAAATACGTAAAAACTATTCCTACCTATCAATCGGTTAAATTCATTATAATTTAATCTTTATAGTCATGTACAAATCACATTAATTTATTCTTGTTTACCGCTATATTATATGTGTTTAATATACTGTACCGTTTTTGGCGATCTGCAACTACTCACCCGATGCAGAGCTATCAAAATGAAAACTGTACAATTATTATTATATTTCGGAAACTAGAGTTTTAATTTCATTATAAAATGTCATATGTGATATGTAGGTATACCAACAGTATCACCGAGCACAATATTACGACACATATTTCATCGTTAACCAGCTTGAGGCGAGGAAAACGGATTTGTTCTCGAAACCAGTTATAATTATCTGATATCAATATTGTATAAAAGTATAGTATACAATATTATTATATATTTTAATGTCGACAACGCTGGTCTAATATAAAATCAAAAATCCAAAAAGTCGTGTCGTATAAGATTTTAGCGTGCCGATTCGTATTATAAGCATACATTTTTAACAATATAATATTATATAATATGTATTGGAAGTATATACATATCATAATATTATATACGCGTCCTTGCGCGTGCCTATCACATAATTTTAGTGGCTGCACTATCTCGACGGGGGGACGTCGTAGTATTAATGTCGCCGCCGCGGACGTTTTCTTCTCACGACGAGCATAATGATATAATATACATAAGCAACGTGAATCGCGTTAATGACAATATAATAATAATAACCGCGATATTGTGAAAAAAATAAAATACAACTTTGCCACCGAAACGTCATTTGCTGCTGTTGCGACGTGCACGTTAATAACCAATTAATACGTCGTCTTTGCGTTCTTCGTCGTCTCCGCAGTCATCGAACGTGTTCATTAATCTCCGTTGACGACGACGGACGACGACTGAAGTGCGTGATTGTCTCTGCTGTCGGTTTTTAATAACTAATAACTAATAATATATCGATATTATACATAATACTTTATTATGATACACTACGGTCACTGCGTCAACGGTCTCGTATTATACTCGCACACTCGTCCACTACAGTCGAAACAATAATAATAATAATAATATACCTCTGTGGAAAATATTAACGTCAAAATTATAATTATTTCAAGATTACCGTATCGCCGCGCCGCCGTCGAACCACCGACGTTCCGTCAATCCAATTTTTGTTTGATTATTTGATTATTATTTTTTTACGTCTACTTTCTATGCAAAGTGAAATTCTTTGCCGCCGTCGTCAGCAGTGTCCAAAATTGGATCGATTAAACGGTCAAGCGAATTATAACGACGCGCGTGCGGCGAAAGCAGATTCTCCGAGAGACGACACACACACAAACCCACGCTCGCACACACGGCGCACACTCATGTGCGAGCGTATAATATTATATCGAACGGTTTCACCGATCTTATTATTATTATCGATCGCTATTATTATTGTTTTGCGCGTGTTTTTTTTTTTTTTTTATTCTTTCATCGTTATTATTTTTCTTTTTAATCTAATTAAAAACGATAATATTCTCTTCGCCGTTACGCGTGGTCGGATCCACTTTCGACCCGGTCGATTTGCGCGTGGCGAACACATTCCTTTTGTCATAACACCGGACACCAAATCGGGTCACAAATCAATATACGTGTATAATATAAGATGAGAGCATACTCTTATTATACGTTTACAAATCAGCCCCCCGCCTCAATGCCATCGGCGAAACTCCGAGTGACAGCGCCGCAGTTTCGCGAATATCTGTATATAATACAAGCATACATAATACATATATTTTATAGATGTTTATGTGTGTGTATACTCATAGAGTATAATATTATGGTCGGGAAGAGATCGCTCTGCCGTGTAATTAAAAAAAAAAAAATTGTAATCCATCTCGCCGGAATGTTATAATATGGGTATTAGGTACCATAATACTGTACTATGTAGTATATTAATATGATAAAGACCAAGAAGTGAATTATTATCAAGAATTATATCAAAATCAAAGAAGAAATATCAATAAATAAGAGTTATTTAATTAAAATTTTCTAATTATTTTCATTATTTAATTTGATAATACAACATGATTAAATAATATACCTATAAGTACTATCGATAACATTAATATTCATTAATTTCCATTGTATTGGTGCATACATTTTTTGCATCTTATATAGATACTTAAAATAATTTTTAGTGTATTTAATTTCTGTCTCTAGTTAGTAGTTATACCAGCTATGATATTCCCACGACGACGTAAAGTAATCGCGTTTTTAATACTTTATAGTTTATACAGATTTTCAATTATTTGATTAGCTGATATTATAATATTTTGCTTAACTGTAGTGATTTAATCGCTTTATATATACCGCGCGTTCGATTTTATATGGCCGCCACTTGATTTTTATGTTTATGATTGCAGATAAACGCAGAAATTTCGTATTTTTATTCTTGCTCCCCGGAGGTTGCTGCGAAGACACGGCCTCAGACCTCGGCGGTCTGTAGATGATCTACTAATCAGGTATGCAAAACACACAAAAACATAAAATCGATTTTATGTAGGTATAATGGTATATATTATAATATATGTTACGTACCTATATTATACATATACAATATTATATAGAATACTGCAGGCTAAAAGAATTAACGTTAAAATTATGGTCCTCCCGCAGTTATTATCATAATGCTGTTATTAAAATATTATCAATAACCTCGGGGGCTCATCGGTCACACGTTCTATTAGTGTATTATATAAATAAATTTCCTAAAACACTACGCGATCGTATCCTAGTTGTTTTTATTATTTTTTCCACCACTGTAATTGCTTTACAACTCGTTGAATAAAAACCGAACGTTTTATATTGTAAACACACACGCGAAAAAAGTATACAAAAGTACACCCAATAGTTTCTATGGAGCCGTAACGAATCATTAGGTACAGCTATAGTTTCTTCCTCCCGTTTATCATAATAATTTGAGTGATACTTATTTTTCATATTATCGTCTGGAAAAAATGTTACCGATTCAATATCGGTTGTTACCTATAATATTTAATATTATGATTATTTATTTAATACTCGTATTATTTTTTTTTCTATAATTTAATAATATATAGGTTCAATAATACATATTATTACACATTACACACTCTATAAGTTCTAACTTTATTGGTCGTTTATATAACAAAAAAAGACGACCTATATACTGTTGAGTGTAGAGTTTATTATTTTTTATTAAGTTCCTAAAAAAATGTGTGTCATTACAAATTATATTATTAGTACATACGCACCGAGACGATATTATGGCCATATGTATACCTATATAATATGTAAGTTCCTATATTATAATGCCTATACATTTTTATAAATTTGATAAATGATATCTTTTTCTTGAATGCAATAGGTACATTATTAGTTATTACTAATAATTATATAACTGTTGTACTTATATGTGACGATTGCCAAAAACGTCTGCAGATAATACCTAGGAACCAAGTCCCTATAGTACTTATATAATATAAAAATACATATTTTATTGTATATTATATGTTACCAGAACATTAGTTACTTAAGGTACGATAAATAATTGTGGTACTTGAGAAGTTGTAGGTATCGAATTATACACTTTCGTCGTTGATTATTGCAGGCCGCGAGATTTGTGAATATTATAATTATATTCCGATGCGAAAATTACGGCCGGAAAGTCTAAACGTTACGAATTTTTAATCTTTTGTATTGTACATTAAATGTAACATATTATTATATGAATACGAACAGGCGCGGGCTCACCGAGAGTGGGATCGTGTTTCGTTAACGGGCTCGTGAAATATTACACCACAAACAGTGTCAAACCAGTATAATCGTTATTATACGCATTTTATAATATACATATATGTATTACAGTGTACGTCGTATTATGTACAAACCATTTTTTAGGTTCATCTTGCGATACCTATATAAAAAAAATATATATATAATAGGTATATAATACCGTTTTTACGCGTGACGGACTGTGCAGCACAAGACGCGGTTTTGCCCGGCAAGTCTTACGCCAGTCGTGTATTATAATAATATATGATATCGCGTGTACACCACATATTATGTACATACGTATATGATATATATACGGGCAATAATAAGCGCTGCAGAAAACGTCATGTATGTGTTTATATATATAAATATTATGCTCACGGTTAAAACGTAACGTCTGAATTTTAATAAGCTAATTATTATTACGCGTCTATGATTTACGCTGTATATATATGCTCATCCCCGTTTGATATTTCGCCGACGACCAAGACGACTGAGACGAAGACGACGACGACTGTACATACAACGACTCGATTGCAGTGTTTCGGTATGTTAATGAACGCGCGCGCGGTAATTGCAGCCGGCGATGCTGCTGTCGGTGCGGCACGAACGAATATTATTCGTGTGGCAAGTTTGGGTCGGAGGCAGAGCCGGTATATATTATTTCACACAAATATACATATATACATTATACACATATATATATATATATATACTGTACACAAATTATAATAATATGCATATTACACACACGGGCGCTCGCGTACCAATTGGCTCCCAATATAAAATATTATATATTACATTGTATATTATGTGTGTGGACGTGGGTGGGAGATGCTGCTGCTGTTGCTGCTGTAGTGTATCCGCGCAAAACTAGGTTGCCCCCAAGCGATTCGAATACGCACACATAATATCAACCGGCATGCCGGTTCGTGAAACCGCGCGAAGATCGTCGACGATAATATTATAGGTAGGTATATGTGCGGTTTATTAACGAAAAAATAAATCGTATATCCCCCTCTTTGCGATATTACCCGCAAACGAAATATAAAACAGCTGGCGATTTTCGCATCATATTTCACAGCGTAAAATGAAAAACCTACGATGGTTCTCTTTTTACATTTATAATGTGAGCTCTATGCGACATCGTTAACACTTCTGCCCAAGCACGACACAATATGTATTATATAGTTATATGTACGATTTTCCGCTGTTTACAACTAACTGAAAATGTTTAGGCCTAAAAATCGAGTGAATTTCCGTTATCTTGGTCACATATTTGTATGTTTTATGTACTATATTATTTTTAAAGCCGTGTCACGCAGACTGAGCATCCTGCTGCTGTGGCGATGACGACAAATGCAAGGTGTATAGGTGTACAGTATACTTTGTTACATATATATTATATATTATGCGCATCGTGTGTGTAGTTATTTATCGGTCACTATTCAAAACCTTCGGACGCACCAATATATACATGCATAAAAAAATGCATATACTATATACTGTACCGACAAGGCCGTCTACTATACATTATATAATATAATAATATAGGCTTAACGTCAAGTTTAAAGTTATCATCAATGTGCTGACAATTATACAGCACGTATATGATGCTAAACGATGATGTGCATTTGATATATTATCGTCTACTGCAATAGAGGATTTCCGATGATGTCACGTGAAAAATCAAAAGATTTCACTATAAATGTGATAGCGATATTATATGATGATATTCGCATATATTTTATTATATATATTATATACCTATACAAGACCAGCGGCAGTACGGAGGAGTCGATGATTTATAACGATAGATATAATATACTATCAAATCTTCTTGATACTCGGCGTTTTGATTCGACCACAAATGTCGTTGTAATTATAAAATGAGAAAACGGAATTCCAACTCGACGTTGCAGCTGTTGCTGTGGAAAGCTGCGGCCCGCGGATAAACGTCCACCGTGTACATAACGCGGATAAACGTCCGTTGGCATTGAGCTCGCCGCGGTATAGGTACTCGTGTCGTGTATATATATAGATAAAGTAAACACTGAACTGGGGCACGTCAACGTATTATATTATTATGCATATATATATATATATATGGCAGCGGTGGTAATAATAATAGTAATAATAATAATCGCGCCGTCAACCCCTTCCGCCTATACACCGTCATCACCGACCGGCCGGTCGGCCGCAGCAGCGGTGCAACGACATGCAAATGCACTTACCACCGCCGATCCAGTTACCGCACCGATGGGCGAGGATGCTGCAGCCGTTGCACTGTTGCACATATTATTATGCGCCTCCGTTTAGGAATGCGCTCTGCACGCGCCTGGCAACGTTCCTGCAGCTCCGGACCCGGCGCGATTTATTTTTTTATTTTTATTATTATCCGATACACGTCGTACTTACACATACACTCTCTCTCTCACACACACACACACGCACACGAGAACGCGCTCGCACATATTGTCATCATATATAAACGTCTCTCATAGTTGTGTGTGTGTATGTATATACGTCGAAAGGAGGAAACTCGCTCGACACGACTGTAACATGCGTAAATGTTTCAAGAAGAAACCAGCGGTCGATCTCTCGCCAAAAAAAAATATATAATAATCACGTAAATTTCGATTAACGACCTCGGGTCAGTAAACGATATAATATTATACACGCAGGTACTATACGGCCAATTGGATCTCGTCCGCCGCGTTAGCTGCAGCATCCGCGATAAACTTTTGAACCCGTCCGACGAATATTATAATACCAGTATATTTTTATTATTATTATTATCATCATATAATAATTATGTTATACTATAGTAGGTATATACGAGTTATACGCTTTGGACGGTGTGGTTATAAAAAATAAAATAAAATCTAATATAGGTACATCCAATCCAATTATAAACACTGATTAGATCGTCGCCCGTTTTAATTGAATAAAATGGATACATTTTACGCTCGCGATTATCTCTGTTTTTGCTGGTACATAATATTATTTTATATGTTGGTAGTTATGACCGAATATTAAATTGGGGGCGAAATAAAAAAATCAAAAAACTGCGCTCTGATTAACGAATTAAATACTTATGAAAATAAGATCGATTAACTATAGGTAGTATTTTATTAAACTGCAGGTTTCTGAATATTAAATAGTGTAATGTCGAGTATTTTTTTCCCGATCGTTGTCATAAAATACACGTCATACCGAAAATGTTGTCGGATTTCCGATTTAAATTATTAAGTTTATATTGGAGTATATTACATACTCTTAGGTACGTTTTTCTTTTCACATTTCTATAATTATTCATAAGAATTATAATAACACACGCTCCCAGAAATATACAAACACGCACTCTCGCGTTGCTGCAGATAATATACACACAATGTTATATTTTTATATTTTATTATACTATTCCCATCGAATTGAACTGTTGCCCGAGAATGCGATTGTACATCCGATTCGATTGTAGGTATATAATGATGCAATTGTGCATCTTGTTAAACATTTTTAATTAAATTAGCATTGAATGCCACTATAAGAAAACGTTATTCGTGTTTGTTATATTATAATTTTGCGTGTATGCGTATAATATATTATTTATTATATTATAATAATAATATTATCGTAGTGTTGTACACAACGACCGACCTGCAATGTGTCGGCGGCAGAACACTCTCTCCTCGTAGGTATTCGAATGCAACTTGCCCTGCGACGGTAATCTATTATTAATAGTCTACTCAGTGGTCAAAAAACGGCCGTCGTTTCTTTCTGGTACCTACGAGTTTATAATAATTATTATTGTATTTCTCCAGTCGTTTGATATAGTATACCTATATCCGGGGACACGTCTAACGTATACGTATACCGTCGCGAATTAATATGTTTGAGTTTAATACATGACAGACCGAAAAATCCCAAATGTTCTCTCCCCGTGGACCTATCACTCTTACTTGCAATGTTATTACAGAAGATAGTTAACACATTCATTACACCGCGATGGCTGTTATAATACAACACTTGATAAATTTACGTCGTTGGTCGTTTGGTGTCAGTACAATATTTATAACACCACAACTCCGTGGTTGCTGCATAAACATCAACAAATGGTCATCAACCCTGTCTTTGCGTGAAATCGTGTTTTTCACGAGCCATCGAAATATCTTACAATACCAGTAAATTACTAAAATATTATAATTTACCGCTACACGTGCGGCCGTAAAACTGACGTCTAAACATGTAGGTATCCTTATAACATATACACGAGCTATGTATGTGTAGCGCATGTACTTACTTTGTCGGTGGTATTAGGTATTAGGTATATCTATGTATCTGATTCTGCACCGATCGTACAATAATAATAATAACAACAACATAACGATGATATTCCATTCATAAATACCTACCCTACATCAGACGTGCATCACAAGACGAAAACGACAGACAACAAACCGCACGCCCACGCACCGTGTGTCCACGGCGACTATATATATACGTCGCTCGGTGTTATATTTCTTTTTACGTCGTGTTTCTCGTTCCTGTCGCCGTCGGATCAATCGATCTATAACCGTAAACCGATGGATGGACATCGTGCATAGTTTGTACTTACTTATCCATAGTAAATATGTACCGCGGCTGCGTGGGCATACTCTCATGCAGGTTATACTATACACAATATATACCTACGAGATACATACTATTGCGAACTAATTGGACACCGAGTGCGCGCGTCACGTCGTATATACAATAATTACGCCGTGCGTACATTGTAGAAACGTTTCGCAGCTTTCGTGTGAAAAATCCGAATAGACGAGACCGGACCGCGTTGTTGGTCGGGAAGAGATGGAAATATAATAGTTCCTTTTATGATTGATTTACGTTTCGACGACGCACAACGGAATCGAACTACAGTACACTGAGAGATGATGATGGAGAGAGAAATTGCATCGTTTGCGCGACAACAATATTTTTATTATTATATGACTATATTGACTTTATTCGCGCGCTACTGGTAACACGCATGACAGGAGCACTGCATGCAAAACGGAAGACGGTAGACGTCCACGCCGCGCCGCCCGTTTCATGGACTTTATTTATTTATGATGTTATTTTGCCCCGGTGAAAGTCATCGAAAATTATTATTCGTTCTCTGCCGTTGACGTATATATGTGTAATCTATAATATTAAATATACCTTCCTTGACACAATGTTCGGGAGCAGCGTCGGTGTCGGACGAGAGATCACTAATCGCGGATACTGTGGCCCAGTTTTGAAGTTTTTTGCGAGCGGAACCTTTTTTTTCGTCAGAACTGGACGCGGCATCGGCGATGGTGATCATCGGGCATATAGGAATACTACAGTCGACGTGCCGACCTGTGGAGCAACGACACCGCGCCCGTCCGCCCGCCCTCGTAAATAATTACAAATTATCTTTGCCGATAATAAAAGAGAGAGAGAAAAAAATCCACATAGTCGATATCGCGTACCTATATACGTATAATTTGTGTATCGGACGAAAAAATAAAATAATAAAAAATAATTACTCCGCCGCCGCCGACCTGTTTCGAGCCTCCGGGACACTATATTATATTTTACTCGCACTGCAGACTCCGGGTCGTCTGATCACCCGCGGTCCGTCCGGCGTATATACCTATATTCGTGTATAATATTACATACCTATATATATATATGTGAGTTCAGCAGTAGATATATAGGTAGATATTGTGCTCACATCATTCTTCTCCGCCCCGTCTTCTACTATACATATGCATATAATATAAGTACGTATTATAATATGGGTACACCGCTCTGACCGACTACGACGACGTCAATATATATGTAGTCCGATTATCTCCGAAGAATATCAGTCGCCCCGGGGACGCTGAAAGTTGCACCGTGGAGCCGGCGAAACATATCTTTCCGCGAACGTTCGCCTAAACCCGATGTAAGTATATACACACACACACACACACACATATAATTGATACGTGCACCCGGCTGCTTTCCTATTGTTCTCTCTTTCCAACGCGTATATTGTTATGTTATAAATGTATATTATGCGAATAAACGGCTATACAGTTATTAAACGCAGACGAAATTGTATTATATTATTAATATACATCATCGTCGTAACGTGTTTCTCGATCGGTGCTTTATACATTACATAATCTTCGGATGATTTAAATATTTGGCCAGGCAGAACGCGCGGTGTTGTATTATTTCTTTGTGACCGATCCGCGTGGAATACATTCAGAAAATAAAAACGTCGAAAAAACTGTCGTTTCGATGAATTTATTACATATATTGTGGACATGCATAATTTAATACGTACGTACAATATGTATAATACGCGCATCTATTTTAAACATTATACGTTTTCGATAACCTGTCGTGTGACTATTAATCCGACGGAATATTGATCTCCTGAGGTTCAACAAACACCGTGCACCTACATATAGGTACATGCACCTATATAAGATGGCCTTCGATGTCGCAGACGTTTTTTTAACAGTTGAGAGGACAATATTTGTATCCAAGTCAATTTTTTATTCAAAAATCTAGGTCGATCTTATCGTTTTACTAAATATATTAAAATCATATTTTTTCTTTGCTTATTTTGTAACTTTGTAACATTGCATTTTTGTGATTTGTGGGTTATACACAATTTTATAGCACCCTGAAATTATATTAGACGTTTGGGAACTGTTGTTTATATCGAATATTTAATGAACTTAATAATATTGTGTCAATATAATATTTCAAAAGAGAAAAAAATCAACAATATAAATCATATAATAACGCAAAACGGTCAAGTATACAAATATGATACTAAATATTACTAGGAGTATACTATACAGTATACGCATTGTGTGTATTACGTGCTCATCCATTATATGTTTTTGACAATCTATTTTCGCGTCGGACAAATGCGATGCGACGTTGATTATTTGTTTTCTTTTCCGACGATCGCACCCCCACGAGTTCGGCCCACGTCGTGACAGGCGGACACAATGCAGCATATATAGTATACTATATATATATTATACTTAATATTAAAATATGAATGCGTATGATAAATACTGACGCAACGACAAGACGTCGTTAAAATCGTTTTCAGTCGTTTGAAATGCGTTTAGGCAGATCATTAAGCGCGTCAGCCGCCGCGAACAGCGGCCGCCGCTGCCGTCGAGGATCGTCTCTCGTATTGTTGTCCGTGACCCGAATACCGTCCGGACCGTGGTGAACAAGCGCGCCAAAAACGATTCAAAATCTGTTTCAAAACCGAAAAAATCCATTAGCCGTGGGTACATAGATACGGCTACGCGTGAGCCGTGACACGGTTTTTTATTTACGCGTTTTTTTATCCTCCGCTCAATAGGATTCCTCCGATATCGACGGCTGTCAATCACCCTCATCTGCGCGGTACAATCGCATCGCGCGACTATTAATCCGGTGGAATAACGATCTCCCGAGGTTCAACAAACACTGCGTAGGCAGATACCTTCATTTATATATACATAATATTGTAGACAGTAATTATCAATTTGGAAGAAGGTTATTCAAAGGTAAAGAAGACAATACAAAATTAACATGGAGAAAGATAACTATTATTGTCTGCTGTCTCAAAAATAAAAGATTGACGAACATGCATCATGATGAGTAATTGATACTATTAATTACTTTAATGTACTTTAATATGGATTTTTTTTGATAAAATTTATGTTACGAATATATTTTTCTAATTGCAATATTCGAAAACAATTATGTTTATGTCATCTATACCCTATAAAATATTCACTAGGTATTCAAACATTTTATAACCTATAGAACGGTGTATAACTGTTGCAGGTGTCTTCGAATGGTTATGAGGCAAAAATAGTAAAAATATAATTAGGTTTTATTTTTTTATCATTCAGCCAAATATATTAATATTATAATCCAAGGAATCTGATTAATTCTATGCTTCTTTTTTAATTGGCTTTTCGTGATTTGTTTGTGAGAGATGATTTTTACTGTATGTACTATACTGCTAATCGAACACGTTGTTGATGGAGTTAAACGTCTCCACGGTGCAACCCGTTTACCCACAGGTATAGATTTGTTCGGGTTTATTTTTGCACCGGATAGTATAGAAGCGGAATATATCGGGCGAGAAAGCAGATACGCGGTTTTTTTTTCTTTCGAAATCGTCGGTCGGCGATGAAGTCATACGATAACCGTGGCGGCAGTGGCAGACGGTCGTTCAGTCAGCCGCCCGCGCTACACATAATATATATATAACTGTGTGTGTGTTTTTGCTGTGACGGCGGCGATCCTATATACGTCCGAGCAGGAGACAGTTATAATCTCACGATCGTCCCGATGGCTTTTCCCCGGCGCGCCTATATGTTTTTGCGCACATACAGGAGGTATGGGTACACATCTCGCGGCGGCGCGTTACGGGACGTTTTTATATGCGGATATCATTACGTATACATATAGTAGGCAGGTACATAATATATAATATTATGCACTCGACCGCGCCGATATCGTAAGTCCGATCGAAAATTGTGCGAATTCCTTTCTATTGTCATCGTACGGTGGTCGTGTGCAGTGGTACCTATATAGTACCTATATACACGTCGCAGGAAAACGTTGCGCGATAACGAGCTGCTCATATATAATATAATAATATTAAATCGATCGGACCACGCGATACAATATTAAGCTGCGGGGAGACGATTTACATTCCGAGCGGCGGGATGACACGGAAACGCGAGCGCATAATGGATTCCGGAGCATTGACACCGCGCGTTAGCTGAGTTAAGTACCTACTTGCATGGCGTACCTATTACGATCGCGCCGTATAATATTAGTTTTTGACGCGTTTACTGTTGCAGCACAACCACCGCTGGAAGATTTCGTCACCTCTGTGCGGGGCCGTCTGAAACGACATCCGGACGCAGATTTGGGATTCGGTCGCCAGACCTCGAGACGTAATATTAAAACATTATTATGCCCTATACGAATATACGATACTACGATATAGCAATATATACGTATCTGTATCATATTTGCATCGGGTCCGGTGACCGCGGGCTCGTACATAATGATAATAATTGTCCGCCGGCGTATTATATTATCGTAAATAATAATATCGGTAAATCACGTAACGCGTCTACATAGGTAGGTACGCTGTACGCGTATAAATATGTGTAGCGCACGGTGATAATATCGGACGCGCATTATTCAAATGACATTCGGATTTCACGTGCGTGTATAATCGGTCGGCGATCGCGGAGACGGAGAGAGAGAAAAAGTTCCGTTTACCGTTATCCGAAATTGAATATTACGCTCGCCGACCATTAAACATACGCGCGCTTACAATACATAATATTACTCCCACCTCTATATATATATACGACGACGGTATTATATGTACATATTATAACGCTGGCGTTCGAGGAGCGACGGCGGCGACAACGATGATATAGTCCGTCGTCGTCTACGTTTACCGGCTACCGCTCGCAGAACACGCATATAGCTACCAGGTTATAGTATTATACCTGCGCACCTACCTAGCTATATACCTACGTACATCCGAGTAACTCGCACGGACGCACGTATATTATGTACATATAAGTACCCGGTAGCCGACCGGATAACAACCATTGTTGTTATTCCGTATTCATCCCATTGTGTGTGTGTGTGTTGAGCTGCGTCGTTGGACTTTTGCCCGTTTCGTATATATTATTATTAGGTAGGTCTAATAATATCATCGCGGTTTTCCGTTTACGCTCAAAGTTTTATAATAAAATATACATGTTAATATTAAAATATATTATCCGTCGCTGCAGTTGCAGTGTAGTTTATATTTTTATAAATTATTTATAATATTATTATTAATGATCGACCGAGATGAGGTGCTTTCTCTGAGGAGGTCCGTTTGAGCTTGCGCTCGCGCGTGTTATAATATAATAATATATAGGTGCATGTAATAGTACCTCTGCCGACTATTATTATATTATGTTATATGATTGTGGTGTACTGTACGTATTAAAATATTATATAGAAAAGCGCGTGCGCGGGCAAAACACACGAACGGCGGCGTGTGCTCGAGATCGTGACGCCGCCGTCGCGTCGCCGGCGCGTGTGCTGGAAGTCGCGCATACGGCGTGTTTGCGGAGACGCGAACGCGCGCGCGTCCACTCGTCGTGTGTCTCAGCGTGAATTACACACGAACGCAGAGACTCGTGCTCTCACGACGGAGTCCGCTGACGCGCGTGCAGCGTGTGTGCAGATGTGTCGTCCGTTATTATTGTTATTATTATTATTATTATTATTATCAATATAGGTTATAATCGTTATTATATAGGTACGTGCACTTTCGGTGCAAAGAGACTCGTACAAACCCGACTCCCCAATAACTCGCCAAATCTATGGGGCGGTGCCAACGAGACTTTAGTCGTTAGCGGTTAAGATTTCATTTTTAAACATTATTATGATATTTAAGTATCTATTTGGGATATCACAAGTGTAATTGTTAGACCACGTCAAGTCGAGCTGCGAGAAATGTGTAACACTATATTTATTATAAGTTGAACGGTAAGACCGATTTTCTGATATATACAGACTATATACGCATTTAAATTTAAATATTATGCTGTTTATACGTATGTATACAATTAGGTGTGCTGATTACATAAAACACAGAATTCGGAAGCAGGATTTTTGAAATAACACTAGATATTGCCCTTGAATTTGGTCATCATCATCTATGTATTCCAAACAAGAGTATTTGCTGAACATGCTAAAAGGAAAATAACTCAAAAAATAACAATAGGAACAAACTTTGGAACGAAAACGTGAAGATATTATGTTTTCTTAATCGCTCGAGATATTACAATATTGAAACCTTTGGACTTTGACGAAACATTAAAATTTAAATCGTAGAAAACATAGAACTACATAGCTGCATGTTTTCCAACTACTCATTCGCCAAATTCTAATTACACAGAGAAATTATAAGAAAGCTATACAATACAGTGAACATTTTTTATCACATTTCTAAGCAACAATATATATATATTATTATATATAGAATTATATACTCCATTATTACTATTTGTTTTTAAAAGTGTTTTGATCAGCACGATGGATTCATTCCAATTTTTTTTTCTCATTTGTGCACAGCTCGAGCCGGAGTACAATTATTTAAACGATGTAGGTACGATTTTGTCAAAAGTCTCCAATGCAATTTCGTATACAATTATTACGAATCAAATTATTGCTGTTGTTATAATATTATTATTCTTTGAACATCGAAATCCAACGCGATTTGTTTTGTGCTGCAATATATTTAAATAAACGCAGACGGGCTACTCTATAATACAAATATAGGTACATAATATATACAATAATATGTGTATGCCTATCATTACACATATTATTATCTATAGACGACCAGTCAAATCGCACTTCGAATATAATAATTATACGTCGAGACCAATATAAGAGGTGTTTAAAATAATGAATTTTCATAATAGCTATAAGGATTCGTTCGTATGTAAGTGTATACGCACATAATGTATAATATAATAGCCGCCAATGACCATAATATATAGTTACGTATACAATTATTAGATTAATAGATCCGTTGCCGCATTGTAATACTTATAATATGCGCCGCGCATTATTCTGCGATATTCGTATACTGCTCGTTATAAAAGGAACGGCTGCTGCAATCCGATATTTTCTTAATGGTTTTTTAATTTATTTAAATTTCATTACCTCTAAGTTAGATTATATAGGTATATAATATATTGTACTAGCATGGATATACTGCACACTGTAAATATTATTCAATTACCGTTATGGTTTTTTGAACGATCCGCCGCCACATCGACAATTTAAATGGATTATGATTAATGTATAACATATCGCGTGTGCATCAGATAATGTATTCAGCGTTATACAATATTGAATTCATCTTCTAAAAACGCCAAGTTGACTTGTCCATTTTTAGCACTGATTCTTCCGAAAGAAAAATGTGTACCTACCTACCCATGTGATTTGATTTGACTTAAATGTTTATATAGAATTTTAGTCCTATATAAAGAACAGAACGAATAATCGCGTGTAAAAAATTGGAGCGCACGCCATATTCGTATCCTATGCGTATACGCAGGTATACGTATATTATTATATTCGCACTCGAAGCATGCCGGCAACTATTTGTGAGAGCGCAGAAATTATCTCTCATATAATATAATACAATATATATAGCTGCAGCCGCAGTGGCGGTGTAACAATAGTAGTAAATCCTGCAGGAGTTAAAACTGCCATAGATGGATTAAACTTTATTCTTACACGAGTTTATTATACAGTTCCATTTCCATTAACACGATCGAGATGAGGGGTAGTGTTAGAAATTCCTCTAAACTATTTTAATCGTCCGCGTCGTTTTATATTTGTTCGGCCGTGCAATAATTACCGCAACAATGTCGGAATCCAATGCCATGCCAGTTGTTGTTGTTCGCCGTTACATAATTGCATTGCGGGCCGAAAAATGGCATTTGTTTTTTTGAAAACGATTAGCGCTCGGCGACGTTCTCGAAAAAAGCACGTTGACGTCAAAAGTGACCCGATGGGTATTATTTGTGATGCTCTTATAGAATTTGCAAGACCCGGCCAAACGGATTTCTATTCAAGCGACGGCAAGCAATAATTATTTTTTTTTACTAAAAAAAAAATGTATAGTAATTTTATATATTATTCTTCTCTTTGGTCGTCGCCGCAACTACTGCCGCCGATAAGCCTCACGTTCCTACTTATCGTGTACAAAATCACTAGAAAAATATTATAACTACGAAACAAATATCATGAACACACAAAATACAAGTACGCAAAGATTAGTTGTGTGTGACACACACAGTGTGTGTAATCAAACAACCCGCGGTCCAGCACTCGATAATTTATGTCATTGTTTATCCGCCTGTTATATACTCGCAATACCCACGTGTGCTATATGGTGTATTGCTGTGGAAACGACTACGCGAGGTGGCTACAACTCGCAATTATTATCTATTTTCCATGTGATATAATTCAATTCTATATTCGAAATAGGAGAACGATCGAATAATACTCCACGTACCTATACCTATACCTATACCTATAATAATAATACATAATATAACATCATAATACGCCGTACATCGTATGCATGATTTATTATACCTATACGTATCGCGGAGAAGACGGACGTGTACCTACCCATAAATATATTAGGTATATAGTAGAAGTCATATAGTAGTAGTAGTAGTAGTAGTAGTAGTAGTAGTAGTAGTAGTAGTAGTAGTAGTAGTAGTAGTAGTAGTAGTAGTAGTAATAGTAATAGTAATAGTATAGTAGTATCTAACTTAACCGTGTACATTGTAACCCGTTCGGAACTATATATAGAGGGGACGATAACCGCACTGTATAATAATAATAATAACTATACGTATAGGTATTCGTTCATGACTATACACTGGCTACCTACGTTGCGAACTGTGCGTACCTATACTCTCGTTTTCGGGCCACCGTTCCGGGAGGGGGGGGGGTGGCGCACACGTATATTATATACACGCATATTATATGTATACCTACGCGTAATATTATGATAATATAATAATTACGAAAAGCAAAACGATAATGATAACGTAATAATAAACTCGAAGGTGAACTGGGGTTAGTATTTATGCGTGTGTGTGTGAGTGTCCGTCTTCCCGCATCTGCTGCTCCATTTTAAGACCAATCAAGGTTGGCAGGTCGATCCTCAAATTGTGTGCAGTATGTGTATAATAAAATATACCTTATACATAATATACTCGCGATGTGTATATAAGCTTTGGAAAACCGTCTCAAGGACGGATGCGGTGATATTGCATGTATATATATATATATATATTATACAATATTATTGTCAAGGTAATATAGATAAGTATGTAGTTTACTATATAATATTTTTATTACGTATTATATATATTATATACTATCGTAACAATAATACCCGCGGCAGAGTCGTCAAAGCATACCTATATTAAATGAATCATCCAGTATAATATAGACTGTATACCAAGAATTTTTTTTTAAAAAATGGTATTCCATAAATTCGGGGACTGGATGACGCGGTCGAGAAATCCTGAAGAAATTTGCGCTCTATATACCAGCTATATCATATAATATACGGCTTAGTGCATATTATTATATTGTATATACGTCGCCGTCGTGCCTAAACTATACATTATTTACTCGATTACCTATATTATACCTATTACCAGTATTACCTACGTATTGGTTATTATTACGAAAATATGTATATTTATATATATAGCGGTAACGTGGTGAACGACGAAATCGAGAGACCAATAGAAAGAAGAAGAAAAATATAATATATAATATAATAAAAAAAAAATCGTTCGTATAAAAACAATGAGCATGTGCGCGTGCACGTATAGGTATATTAAACCTACACCACGGAGATACACGGAGAGATAATGTTCGAAGTTTTCACGGTCCGTCAAGCGTGGCGTAAGAAAAAAAATACGGTTATATATATATACGTTATAAATCCTTTCATCGTGCTTTCTCACTCGCCGCCGACGTCTTCTCTATACACTGTATACAGTACCTATATATACTTATAATAATATGCGCGTGATAGGTACCGTGCAGCTATAAATTGTGTACACTCTTAGCTGGCGTGCTGCCGTGTCGACTTCTGTGATAATATTGCTTTGCACACTGACCGAAATGCAAACAAAACAAAACAAAACCGAAAACCAATTAATCGTTTAGAAAGTGATGAATTATTATTATTACGTGGCTCCGTTTAAAATAATAATAATAATACACCATACGTGCGCACTTGTGTGTGTGAGAGTGTATAGAACAACCGCACACACAATGATTTTCTATTCGTCCGTATACACGGCGGCGTGTGTAAAATAACTACGTTAATTATTATTATTATAATCGTCGCAGAGCTCGATCGTGTGCAATCAACCGAAACGATTTCGCGGTTATACATACACAATCGTCGGAGATGTACTATTATAATTTATAATATTATTATTATACAAGTCGTAGATCTTGGCCGCTTCAGAAATCGCGAGCGAATGGTCGTAGGTACGATAATAGTGATAACTTATCATACCTATTCTATAGATGGTATCGCCCGAGACGATTATTTGTCGTTATTATTGCGGCGCTCGTAAAATCGTAAATAGTAATGCCGCGTCTGTGGAAAATTAAAACCAGTGGGATTAGATCGTCATCACTATAAAAAAAAAAAGTAAAAATACACATGTCGTTTTGGCCGGTGGATAAGACGCAGACTAGTATATGAAAAAGTATATAATCATAATATGATATTACTTTATTATCGTATACGGTTATAGTGTTATTATAATATTATATATCATAACATATAATATTATACATTGGGAGACCGTCCTCGATCGAGTTTTAACTGGAAAACGAGTTCGAAACTTACTCGTTGCAGAAGAGATTTCGCTCGGCTACGACGAGTATTGCTTTTACCGCGCGCTCATAAACCAGTGCTACTATATAATATTATAATATTATACTTGCGTATCTATGCATACACATTATTTTAATAATTTTATGAGGACTGCAGCGGCGATGGCGTTACAATTCTAATTGCGATATTAATATATCCACGTTGATGATTATACAGCAGCGCTGTTCTATAATATAAGTAATAACAAACTGCAGGGACACGCCAACGCGTCGATGTATAATATACGTAATTATCATAACGACTCGATCTCATGCCGGCAGAATACGGAATAATAACATATTATACGAATAAGAACAAATCGGTTAGCCAGTATTAATTACGCATACACCTGCAGTGCAAAGCCTGACTGAAGGCGAATTGATACCCAACGGATATCGGTGCACCACAGTATATTATAACATCATAATATCATATATTTATTATTATTATGATGATTATTATTACTAAGTCGCGCAAACAAGATCCTGCTGCAGATTATTATAATCACCGTGGAATATCATTTACGAAACTGGCAAGGATTCGGATTTCGGACTCTATAGTACCTATACAGGCTATAGTGCTATAGATACATACAACTTTTTATGCGCGTCCTTATCATGGGTACTTATGTGTGTATATTATAATAGTAAATAGTATAGTAGTTAGAAGTATTTATACGGTTTCAGACAACTAAAATATTAATTATATCTTATAATTTGTTCTAATCTTAAATATTTTTAATTTATTCAATTTTTTTTTTTTTTAAGTTGGTTTACATATTCTGACAACATTTTTAAATTTAAATGCTTGACTTTTATTGTATTGAAAAATGTCAACGTTTTTGTGGATACTGATTAACTTTCTAACCAGGGTCTAGATAGATATTTTTTTATCTAAAAAAAATAGTGACTACTCAATGAGTACCTATGCAGTGTGTCCCAACAGTAAATACTACGTAGTATAACGGAAAGTATCTCCGTGAAAAGTTATTTATTTATTTTTTTATAAGTACCTATAACTTAATACTATATATCCGTCTACTACAAACAAAAAATGACATCGAAATATTGAGAGAAGTACCTCGCTACGACACTTTTATTATTATTACGAGCTGGGGGCACACGTTCATAAACTGTATTTTTCATTCATAGTTATAATTGGTTCGTGGATTTTTTTCGAATAGGGACCGCCTCCTCATACTGATACTAGTGCGTTCCTTACCTGAAAAATCAAAAATCAGGCCTTAGCTGCAGTACAGCTGCATTCGGTAATAATATGTAATGGCCATAATAATATGTATATCACTGCGACCGCTGCAGCCGTATATCGGCTATATCTGCAGCTACAGCAAGAGTTCTACCGAGCTTTTTTAGGAGTCTCCGAGTGGGTGGCATATAATATGTATAGCAGGCGGTATATTTGCACAACCACGCCGTGTATTTGTACCGCGATAACCTGTTAGACTCGACACACGTTGCAGTGAGATTGGAGTGTGTTCACACTTTCCATCTGCAGGTACCTAATAATAATAATTGCTCTACATGATGTTACTTCGTGTATTATATTATATACATATAAATAATATAATATATAAATGTATCTATCGGAGTTTCGGACGGTCTCATATATAATACATTAATACAACTGCGTGTTATATATATTATATACTTATACAATATACATACATAATATACATATATATATATATATATATATATATAGGTACACCGAACATTCGAGACGTGTATATATTTATATGTGTATGGGACAATAATTATTTATATTTTACACGCGTGTTAAACAAACATAAGCATAATTATATGTGAAGAAAAAAACTGGTTGTGCGCGACGACAATTTATTATGTACGCGCGTTAGGTCGTGGGACAAGTGCCGCCGCGGTGTATGCGCTTTAAATATTATTCTATTAAATTTTTCATGGGTGTATAATATCATAATATATTGCGATGATTATACGTCGTCCGACGAGAGACATAGATATAGATCGGTTAAATATCCGCGAAAGTGCATGGACTCAGTGCGCGCGCACCAGAGGAACTACAACGATAAAATAAATAAATAACGGAAAACGGCTGTGTATATTATTATAATTATTGATACACGACGTTCGGAGATGGATCGGATTCGTGCGTTTTTATAATATCACCTATAACGATAAAATATGATCATACCGAACCCGATAATGCGGAAGTGCATCGTTCAAGCATACAGCTGCAGTCACAGTGTACTATAACATTATGCGCCTGTTCACTGTTATCATTATTATTACCTCTATATACATAAGACAGAATATTATCATACTCCGAACCTGTATACACAATACACCTAACAATTATTATTATGTGCACACGCAGTCTAGGCGTATTTAGAAATTCGTAAGGTGGGAGAAGGGTCCTAGCGGTAAGGGATTTATTTTAGCAGGGAACAAAGATGTGAATATACAAATGTTAATTTCGTTATTATTCTTATCAATATGTAACTTAAATACGTAGGTATATCGTATATGTTAATATTATAAACACTCGAGACTCATGTAGGGTCAGGCCGAAATCCACGACGCCACAGCTCGCCATAACGCCATCGGGCTGGTGCAGTGCATGCCGATAGGTTACCAGCTGTACATCGTTATGTATATAACTATAGAGGTATTATACGTGTGCGTACACGATAATGTATATTGTACGCCCCGTGTTAATTAACACCCGAGAATGCGGTGACCTACGACGACGACATGCCGCCAATCCAGTCGCGTCTGGTTCGCGGAGATCGTGTGTACCTTTAAAAATATATATATTATTATTATAATAGCGTACGCTCGTATAATAATAATAATAATAATAATTATTATTATACTTAATTATATAATTCGCTCTCATTACCGCAGGATCGTAACTGCGCTGCTGCACGTAGTATAAACGTAACGATATGCGACAGTGTTTATGCAGCGGGAGAATCACGTTATAAGGAGAAAAAAAAACGGAGATTTTTT
This sequence comes from Neotoxoptera formosana, assembly GCA_022818045.1. Taxonomy (NCBI): domain Eukaryota; kingdom Metazoa; phylum Arthropoda; class Insecta; order Hemiptera; family Aphididae; genus Neotoxoptera; species Neotoxoptera formosana. The sequence goes on from CM040633.1 coordinate 30,452,300, forward strand.
TTTTATTTTACTTGAATTACCGCTTAATCTCCGACGGACCTTGTTAGGACGAGCTATTGTCGTCGTTCTTATAACCGAGCGGTGTGAACGACGCGTTAAATAATAATTATATGTAATATGTTCCTACATAGAAACCATAGAATCCAACTGCATCAAAATCACGAAACCGAATAAGACATTGGCCTCGGTCCACCGTAGTTGCACCGATGGCGTTCGCGCCGAAAAAACTGAGCGTTCCGCAACAACCGTATCGCGCCGATCGAATGATTGCGTGGCAGTACATCACAGTGATAATAATAATGATGATAAATCTTTTTTCATTTCTAACACGTCTCTTGAACGATTGTCGCGCGTTCCGTACATGATAATATTACATATTATATACACGCGTACGGAGGTTTTCGGTATGTACTTATAGGTCATATATAATATATATTGCATTATTTTATAGTTGTATACACAATATAGGTACACACGGTAAATTACAGTAATCTACCGGCAGGAGAAGCTCACGCTCTTGTGTTAAACGTGGATCTGTTGTGTGTATATTATAATAAATTATATTATAGTAGGCGTTGGCTAATGAAATAAATTACGCGAGCGGTCGCGCCAACAAAACGGATACGGAGGCACGTACGTCGTGCGTATAATAAATAGATTGTGGCGGCGGTGGCAGCGTAAAATATAACATTTTATTTTATGCGCAAGTACGTGAAAAAAAATATTAATAATGAGAAACGGTCGCGAGCACCGTAATTATAATACGTCGTCCCCGCTTGCCTTGTGCATGCTGTTAGTCATCTGCAGCCACCCGCAGCGTCGCCGGTCCATCCGTCGGTCGGTCGCGTGTAATAATAATAATAATAATAAAAAAAATTATTATTATTATCGTGGTCATCGTATTCGTTTTCCATCAAAACGACAACGCTCCCGTCCGGTTTAATTAATTCAAACGTATAAACAAAATAAATAGGTACCTACATGAGTCGTTGTATAATATTCCTGAAGTCTGATTTCGCGTTTAATCACAACCGCTATTTTATTATTATGATTATTAACATTTATATTATTATAAACACATATCGACGCGGAATCGTATATCGGCAGAGGACGAAATGCGATCGGTCGGCCAGTCGGCGGTTGCCTTCGCAGATCATATTATACGCTTGGTTTCTTTACCGAATAAAACAATATTATAATATTATGATAATATAAAGAGGTCGAACTGGTGTACTTCGTTTTTTTTTTTTTGTCGGCAATTGACCCTGTAAATACATATAATATTGTAATACTTTGACGGGGACAAGTGGCTTTCGCCGAACCTGCTGCACTAGATACAGTATTCACGTGTCCCGCCTGTGATATACTAAGTTATAATAATATGACGGTGACGAAGACTATATATATACAAACGACGAGCATATTATATTATGTTAATTATATCTGGACGTGTACCCAGTACCTATAAATGATAATAACTGTCGACGGGACTGCGGAAACTCGTGTTAATCGTCGGCGGGGAACCGAAAACAAACAAACGAATATACGAAACGACGACAACGGCGAGTCTCAAGTATATAATATAATATAAGTAGCCCCATAAAAAAATCAACGGGAGGTTTGAATTGAAAAACAACAGCATCAACGCACGACGAGCTTATTAGAACGACGAAAACATACAATAATAATAATTACGATGGTAATAATAATAACAATATTATATATGTGTATCTATGTGTGCACCTCGAAAACCCGTTTGACACACGTAAACGCATATACTTACATGTTTATAATACAAAATGTTCGCCACTTTATACATATTTTATAAAAAATATTATATTATTATTATTATCATCATAATTGTTAATCCCGCGCCGACGATTGATCGATTCGTGCCGAAGACACCGAATGTTATAATATACCTAATATTATATGCGCATTAGCTGAAGAGCTTTGCAAAAAAAAAAAACAGCGATCACGTAATAAAATAAAATGTACCTCAAATATCGGATATAGTGAATAATATTCTGCGGGCCGATGCTACAACCCTGGCGACGGTGGGCATTTTTTTTAAAAATAATTTTCGTAACCAAGTCGCTCCCATATATTAAAATATATTTATTTATAATCCGCTGACGCACGAAAACCTTCACGTCGTATACATAATATAGGTATGCTAATATACGCAACGTTAAAGTACACGGCACTATTACCTAGGTACGTATAACGACGCCTCGTCATCGTAGAACCCCGGTCGCTCTCTAAACGTCACTGCTGCGTCAAACACATAATAGTAAAATAATATTATTTATTATTATAATGTGACGTCGAATTTCGCATCATGAAATTTGACTGAAGAAATTGCGGCTCAGAGGAAGACTGCTGCAGATCGTATACGGTATACGGCGTACCTATATATTATAATACCTATACGCGGCTATACCTAACCACGTCGATTCGAATCGCATTCTGACACATTGACGACGCACGACTGTGGATTCTCGGAACTGGTTTCAGCTGACTCGTACTCACCTACCATTATAAAATTATATTATTATTTATTATAATCAAAATAATTATTTACTCAACCCTTTTATGCATATACGAAAATATTCGATATTTTATAACAATGTGCTGCAGTGCAGGAGTATTTAATAATTTTAGTGTCGGTTTATAATACATAGTTACGATCTATATGCGCGGAGTTATCATCTATTGTAATTTATATTATTATATTAATGTGGCATGCAATTGAAGTGCATATACTATTATTGATTATGCAGTCGTTAAGTCGTAGAGGAGTTAATTTCGCGCTATGGAACCATCTCTGCACCTCCGCCGGTGTACCTATACTCTTCGTTTCATATAATGTATCGCGATTTAAAAATCAACTTGATATATATTATGGATTTAAAAAAAAAATCACGCAACTGGAAAAAGTCATATATAATATAGTATAATATTATTATTTATCCTCTCGCGCGCATCCATCATTAGCACCGGCGCGCGTCGCCTTGTTATCCTGCACTGCTCCGTAGCGGGCCGCGACATGTTTATGCGCAATAAATATGTATGACGAGAAAAAAACGATATCCGACACAGCGGTGGAGAAGAAGAATAATAAGAAGGGAAAAATCGATCGCCACACCAATTAGACGACTCGCGCGAGGGAAAACGAAAGTATGTCCGTGACGGTCGTCGGGTCCGTATTATTATTATTATTATTATTATTATTATTATTATACGCAGTGACTATAATATATAGTTTATACCTAAGTACGTGCCATGTAGACTGCGAGCAATCCTATAAGATATAATATATTTTAATGTAGTAGACATATACGTGTGGCAACGTCTGCAGTGTGAGCTCGCGAATGTGATGGACTGGCGGCGGACTCGACAGTGTAATATATTACGTATTTATTATATGGAACGCTTCAGCAGTGAACTCGCCCGGCGGATTCCGATTCGCGTAAATTATTATGTGCTCGAGTGTGCAACGCCTCCGTATGGTCTCCGCGCGTTACCATATAACGTAGAAATGAGAAGGCCTCGACTAGGCTCGCCGGGTCGGTCGGGATCCGTCCGTGGAGGAGGTGCAGTGCGGAAATTTCGAATTCCGCGAACGCGCCACGCGACTATTTACGGGGCTATTTATTATTATTGTACTCGCGAGAATACGCGTACACAGCGTAGTCAGAGCGTACGGTCAACCGCAGTTTATAATAATACATTATAGGTATAGGTAGGTAAAGGTAGGTACGATATTGTAATATATATAATATTATTATAATATATGCATTATCGCAATGTTTTGGATTTTCTAATTTCTACGCACGAGAGAGTTGCTATAATGCACACTTGCCGTCGCCGATGTCACCCGTTTGATCTCGACGACGGATCGATGAAAATCATTATAATATTATATTATTATCGTCGATCCAAATATTATGCATAAACTGTTTATAATGTGTGCTAGACGCGTTATACTATGTTACATTATAATTAGCAGTCGCATCATATCATTAGTACCTATTATTATCATATATATATATACATATTACATACCACCGTGGTATATGCACACGTGTACCTACGCGGAGTCTAATAATTAATCGTACCACCCCAATTCCAGTGATATAGTGCCCGCGACTTTGATTTCTAACGAGTTTTCACGGTGTAATATAAACATATAATTGTATAAAATTATTAAGCACGAAAATAATATATTGGCAACGCTTCACGGGGTACACATTATTATATTATTATTACGTTTGTATATTGTGATTTAGTCTTCTTCCACTTCGCGCGTATATATTCGATAATACAAATCTTGTCGGACGTTTCGACCTTATATATATTATATATACATAATCCTATGATGTGTACCGTTTTCGCGCATTAAATTGTATTTTTGGTACCTACCTATCTATATTCTACACTATACTATATTTCTATACTATACTCATCGTGCAACAGGTACCTAATAATAAACGTGAAGATGACAATATGATTTTGAAAACGCGGCATCAGTGAGGTTAATACTTATACTGTGTACCTACATAATATTATATAAATTGTATACTGCGCAGGTGATGCGCGCAACAGCGTCGGCGGCGTCGGATGAGTAGCGAGAAGTTGTGTTGTTAGAGCAGGGGGAGGGGGGGGGGGGAGACGGACGAGTAAAAAAAACGATCGGTAATGTACGCCACCGAATGGTCTCATTAAGACGAATAGAATTTAAATTGCCAACCGAGTGGTGATGACCATTAGGACGGGGATTGTTGTCTTCGAGTGTATACCTATAATATAATATATTTTGTTGTAGGTACCTACATAATATAATATGTGTGTATATATAGGTATGTGTTGGTATATATACACCTCCGTGGACTTATATAGATGTATATATATATACATAATAGGTACATAAAATCGTAATTTTCGTTTTGTTTGGTGTCGCACCGGATAGGTATATAATATAAAGGTACACCTGCACTATACTTGGCTGAGCAGCTTTAGTTGTCGGCGCAAAAAGGTCATCCGCAGCAGCTGACGAGAGCACAGAATATAAATGTATAAAAATATAATATGTATTAGAGAGAGCGCGATGCTCGATGACCGGTGGTGTTGTGGAGGGGGTAGTGCGGAGGAGTGCATGCACATAATAATATTATATGTATGGTAGGAGGTCTATATATCACCGGGCGGCTGACGGCGCCGCACACACCGGAGATTGATGGCATATCGCCGCGGCCGCGAGAACCGTTCATTCACAACTCGCCAATCGCCCGTCCCATGACGACTTCGGTGATGATTTTAATTATAATAATAATAATAATAATAATAATAATAATAATAATTTTATTAGTCTTATTATAATTATTATTGTTATCATCACCATCGTCATCATTTTAGTCGTCATCACCCGATCACGTCGAAAAGCGTCATGATCATGATGCGTGTTCGAAATTATTGCAAAGAATCAAACAAGAACGTGGAGAAATTGTTATCAAGAAATTTGAAATGTAACAATCATAGTATAAAGAAGGGGGTCTGGTTTGGGACGGTGGTTGGACGCAGTCACTAATGTGTGCTGCGGTCAAGCCTCATCTAGCGTCTCGCGTCGCTAGCCCCCGAATAGGTGACCACTCGGGTTTTTAGCGAAAAATCTTCGTTCCATATAAGCAAGTGTTCCTCAACCAACCGTACCCCCTCCCCTAAAAAAAATGCAGTTGCAGTTCTTCAAGACCAATGAAAAAAAAAACAGCAAACAACCTCACAGTTATTATTATATCTTATAAATATATAGGTTCTAGGTACTAGGTAGTAAAATAAGGATTTTTGTTTACTAGTTATTCGTGGATTGAAAAATAATATTAAAATAGTAAAAAACAAATTTGATCCTTAGGATAATCTAATACAGAATAATACGTCATTAAATTATTCTAAGAAAATACTACCAAGTGTACCAACAATACGTATATTATATGCAAAAGTGGTCATATTGCAAACTTACATATACATTGGGAAGCCTTGGAGCAACAGTGTTTTGGAATAGTGCCTACTAGTAACTGGTTCGGAAATAAATTATCTACTTTCTTTTTTAATTAACCTTTAATGATAATATTAATATTGTGTGTAAGTGTAACATAATATTGTGTTATCCTATTTTATTGCACAGATGTAATATAACGCTGCCACATGTTACTCTCGACATCAATCACTATAATAATTAGTAGGAAAAGTTTCGTCAAATGTTCTAAAAAAATATACTTACCTTACTATAAAAATAAATTGAAAATCAAAGATTATCTCCCATATAATATGATTGCACCAAATTTAAAAAGTTGATTTAATTTAAATCAAATTATTAATTTTTTTTAACAAGTCCACCGACAGCAATGGATGGATCAATAATATTTATTGAAAAAACTTTGGCAAACTGTGGCAAAAACCTTAAAATATTTTGAAAAACAGAATTTCGTATTTCGATTCTTGGTTTAGGTATAAGTACCTACAATGGACAATGTTAATCTTCTTTTAGTTACTGAAACCGAAATAAACTAAAAAGTAACCATCTGAATATTATATTTTGATATCAAATATAATTCTAAATTATATCCCGAAATACCCGAGAATATTATCTCTCGTATGTTGGTCATCCACACACAGTGAAACGGACATTTTTCATAGTATAATATATTATTATGTATATCACATTATTTTTATATCTCTTGTCGATCGATATAATATCAATCTACATCGCCGTCGATCTTTGAACGTTGTATTATACGAGTAGCCGATATACACGGGAAATCGTCGCGGTCGTCGTCGTCGTCGTCGTCGTCGTGTATACCACGTGACCTGAATGATGCAGTTTTGATCTACAACCATCCTACTTATATATAAAAAGCGAGTGCGTATTATATATACCAATACATAAAATATATGACCGTTTCTCTTTCTCATTTTAACCGCGACGACTGTATAATATAATATAATACGCGATACACGTTTAGCGCGTCGCTTTCGTCTATATAACAATATAAAATATTATAATATATATATATATATAATGACGCCCACGTGATGGGTTGAAAAAAAAAATTTAATTAAATGGTATAATCTCGTACTTACCGTTTTTCAATCGGAATGATACGCGCGGTTTCCGTCACTCGCGGCGGCGGCGGCGCGTTCACAAGAAGATTGCGATAACGAATATATTATTAAATTATACAAACGCAATGAAAATCTCCGATCGATCGGAAGCCCCGGCGGTTGTGGGTGAATCCTCTGATTGGCGGTGGCGGCATGTACGCGTATATATTAATATACACACAGACATGTGTACACGGGCGACGCAACCGGATTCTGCAGAGCGACGTGCAGCAGTAATAAATCGTAAACGCGCCATATAGCAGGCGGATGGCTCGTGGGCGAAAATCGTATGTTTTAATATCGGGCGGCGGCAGCGGCGGCGGTATCGGTGGACCTGGGTATAATATGTTATTATTATTATATTATTATGGAAAAACAAAACAGTTGTTATTTAGAAGTAACGATATGTAAATGGCATGTCGAACAGATTCATCGTGCAGCGGGTCGTAAATTTCTCGTTCCTCGCCTCGCCACCACCGCCCGCCAAGGTACAACTGCAGCAGCGCAGAGACCCATCCGAATTAAAACAAAATGTATATGTACCGATTTATGCATTTAATATATTATATGTACTAGAATTTATGATAATATAGAATGCACAGAACCATTATGCGTATAATACGCGTCTAATATAATATTATATAGATATACCTATTATGCATATTCGTTTTCGGAAGAATCCGGGTTTTCGGAACCCCGAAGGCGAGACGGTCGTTTATAGTGCGATCGATTCGGCGATGACGCTCTGATATGATTTACGGTTTTCCGCGCCAACGCCGCACTCTATATAGGCACAGCAGCCCGCGGACATTTATATTATAGTCGTATTATAGATGTATGTTCGGCGGCCGTCGAGCGAGATAACAGTGTAATATTATGTTGCAGCACAAACACTCAGTAATAATAATTATTATACGTTATTATAGTACTTTATACAGTCAACTGCAGAGGTGACATTAGCATATTATTATTCAAAGACGTGAATTTGATCTATATAGAATTATAGTCTATGTGGGTGGAAACCATTGCGGGTGATAGTGCAAAATTCGAATTCAAGCAATCAAAACTCAGCAATTCTTCAAAAAGTTTATGTGGGATGGTAGATGCGGTATAGCTTTAATACCGAATATTTATATATTATAGGTACAATTCATAACATAATCGCAGTATAGTTGAAATGGTGTGATTTATAGTTTTTTCAGCTGTATGCCTGTATATACGTACAGTAGTTGTTGATGTCTGTTTGTTTATAACATTGTTCACAATCATATAATATCTTGTCTATTTTGCAATGAGGGAAAATACTTAAATATATATATTATAATATGTTATAGTCTTGTTACCCTAGATGTAGGTATAGTTTTAGAAAAAAACCTAATGCAAAAGTTATGTCTTAAGTTAAAAACGTAATGTTCAATATTTACGTATGCCTAAGTAGAAAAAATGATTATGTCCAGTTGCAGACGATAAATGCTATTATGATACAGTATAATACTGTGAATAATGTACCCAATGACAGTATATACTATATATATTATATATTCTCTATCCTCCACGCGCTTATTATGATATTATATTGTTTTTATGAAACGTGCGTGCGTACGAAATAAATCTCGGAACATGAAAAATATACTCAGGCTTGTGCGGCAGATATATTAATATATAAACCTTTGTAGGAGCACGTGATATAAGTGTATAATATATAGGCAAGTATCGGTTTTACACGTCACCGTAAAATATTAATACCTACATGGCCACTGCAATCCATTATAATAATATCCGTATCGTACGCAGCGGAACGACGGCCGACTGTCGAATCCGCTCCCTGCAGGTCTGCCACGGTAATAACTTTTAATAACACTTTTTTATTTACCTCCTGACGGTCTCGACGCGTGCGTGCCTCCACGCGTCGTATATATTTTATAGTACCACCATCCATACGTCACGCGTGTACGGGAAACGAGTAGGTAGTTTTATGGTTTACGTTTAAATTTTCATATCGAAACCACTCATCGGACGGAAGAGTGCAATTCGCTATAGGTCTATGTACAATATACATAATATAGATGGGGAGCCTATAATATACACGCGACTGCGTTATGACTGTATAATATTGTATTGTATATTAGGTAGTGTATAATATACGTTTATTAGCAGGACTATATACATTTAGTCTAATCGAACACGCACTGTTAATGCCTTTGGCCACAATGCGTGTTCAAAATTAACAAAACTTTTCTAAAAGCATCTGCAAAAATACGTAAAAAAAAATTCCACTATTAAAGTTTTAAAAATTCGAGAATACGAGAATAGTTTGTTATTGACGTTAATACGTTACCTAATACAATAATAGTAGCTTCGGACAAAACTTATTTTCACTCGCTTTTCGCATCCTTTTTTCTCAAATACTTTACTATTTTCTTTACTATAGCTTTCCGTTTTCGCCTTCGAACGTATCGAAATAGGTATACGGTGGTGGTATGGTGGTGACCGCCTTTGTTCCTTCAACGACATATTATTATTATCGTCATTATTATTATATTTTAAGACCGATCGCATCTTATACCAAATTCAGAAAAGAAAGTTATACACGTGGCGTACAACGTACGTGGTCCGACGTGAGGCGGGTACGTGATCGCGAAAAAAATACGAAAACCGAACGTCGCGAAGTCTTCTAGTTTTCTTTAGGTATTGTTATATATTATTATATCGTCGGGGTCAGAAAATAATCGGATTTCGACACTCGTCCGGCCGCGGAGTGTGACGAAAACCGAAATTGTTCATGAGCTAAGCGCATTATAGGTATTAGGTATGCCTACAGACTGTTTTAATACTGACCTAATATCTATATAAAAATACCGATGGTGAAGTTCTCACCGATATCGACCGCTTTATCCGTGGTGTACAAATATCTGCGAGTAAACGACTACTACTACTTCTACAACGGTCGCAGGTATATAATAATAATAAATAATAAACCGTTCTAGTTCCCAATATATGGGAATAGAGAGAACAATGATATGGGCGGTCTCGTATATATATATATATACCTATAGGAATAATAATATAATAACGAGATATAACATAATCGTCGCGGTTCTGTTATTACGAAACGTCGGCGAGAAAAAAAATCCGTCTGCAGTTTATTATACATTATTATTATTATACATACATCATATACACGGTGTGTATATATATATATAAATTATATAGGTACAGTATCGAGCGTATACCTATACAGCAGATGTAATAATTATTATTGCGCGAGTAACTATCGCCGCCGCGCGTATAAATACGGTGTTCATCATCTGGTAAAGTACATTATGTTATTGTGTCGTACCAATATAAATTTATTATATATATATATATACTATATTGTGTATAATACGATCGTATTATTGCGCGACGCGTCCAGTAAGATAATAACGGACTCAGAGCACGTGCGCGACGGTGTACGATAGGCAATAATAATAATAATAATTATTATTATTGTCCGACAACAATGCCGCTCGTATATTACACGGACAACCGGGCAGCATCAGCAGCACCTGCAGAATAGTTGTGTAAGTGCAGGGCGAATCCGAGCGATTATTACATAGGTATATTTTTATTTTTCCTTTCGATTTTCGGTCTTTGCCGCATCGTACTATTATAATATTCATTTGTAACAACGCATTATGATACCGCCGCGTGGAAATGTACCGTCGATGTACCGACGACTCGTAAAATAATTTACATTTGTGTAGAATAAACGAAGTTTTTGAACAAATTTCTGAACATTTGAACTCGTTTACGCTACTATAGCTTTTTCGTAATAATAGGCACCCACTACATATATGAATTTTTGACGTGGGTAAAATATTAGGCATACTATTGTGCCGTCACACAAAGTATGTATAGGTACTTGCAAACTTAGTACTTAGCTGTATAATATACGACCCTTAGTCAAACGATATAATGTCATTCGACATATAATGGAGTGTTACAAAATGTTATGATTTGAAAACGATTTCCAATAGAGACATTGATTTCCACTATCTTGTATTATAGTCTATAGATAATTACAGCACAATTGTTTTAAAATATTTTCCCTATATACTGTGAAGATTTATTATTATACTTGTATAATGATTTATTGTGCTCCAATGTTGTAGCATGTGTAATGTATACCTAATACCTATTTACCTATATTTACAGTTAATCGGATAGTTTCGGGATTTCGAGTCAATCTTGTTTCAGTATTAACCAATATGACGTCCTTCACCTATAGGTACACATACTAATAGTATTATTTTAATATCACTACGTTTATTTCACTTAATTCGTTTCACCCACACATCACAACGTGTGTTTGTTTTTTTATCACGACATCATATTATTATTATGTGCAACCGAACATTACTGATCGATTATTATTCGGTAGTAAATCGTGGGTCGAGAATAATTAATTATTATTTATGTGTATATATTATAATATTACCTATTATGATTTATAAATGAACATGGAATGATTATATAATGATATAACAAGAATTTCGTCGTATCACATGATGGATAATACGTTGCGATGTAGGTTATAGTATACCTACCTACAATAATATACGATAGGTACTTGTATTAATTGCTTTTACAATTTTGAATGTAGCTCTCGGTTGGTAATATAAATTCATAAATTCATTATGAGTATAAAGTCGATAATAATCAACATAAATATATCGTCGATGGAAAACAATACAATTACACGCAGTTAGCAATAAGTCATCCGAGGTTTCTTCTGCTCTACATAACAGTCGGTCGGTGTTCGGTCGAATCGACAATTTAATTAGGCCGGAAAATATTACACCCTAAATCGTGTTATTATATAATATTATTGTCTGCAAGCCGAACGTGGATCGTCCGGGTGCGATTTCCAATCGCGTCACGACGGTCGTCGGACAATTATTATTATAAAAACGTTCGTACGACAAATAAATAATGTATATTATACTATTATGTATACGAATACTGCAGTGTCTGATTTAACGAGACGTAGATCGATCGATTGATCGGATTGTTGCAGATCTCGTCCCGGCCGACTGCTGCAGGGGAGCGATTCCGGATTCGTGGAGGCACCGCGGTCTAGTTTTCGTCGGGATTCGCCAAAAAACGCGAATGTACACTCATGTACCTACTATAATAATATATACTGGTTACATGAGCGGTGGGTACTTGGGATTTTGTCGTGGATTATATTATTATTGTTATATATATAAAGGTTTTTTTATATTTTTTTATCGGCCGAAACCGATTTGGAAATGCGATAAACGGGTTTCGTCGCGGGGCGCTCGTTAGCGAAAAGTCCGCGCGGTGAACGACGTGAAAAAAATAAAAACGCCAAAACGAAAATTGCAATCCGCATTCAGACGGGCGGCGAACGGAAAAAAAAATAACAAATAACGTTACATAATTGGAAGTTTCTTCCACAATAATAATATAATGTATAATAATACATATATATATAATATACGCGAAGAGAAAATCGGAGCAACGACGAGTAGTTATTTTTTTTATTTTTTTTTTTATTCTTCTCCTCCCTCTTCGTCTCCATCAAACTTGGCGAATTTAATAATATCACGCAGCACATGTACTTACCTCTGTTATATTACATACCATATGTACCTCTACACGACGACGACGACAACGACGACTACTACTACGACGACGTATGTGTACTTTCAAACACGACATGTGATAATTCTTAGACGGGCTACCGGGTTTACACGGACCGAATTTTTGCGCCGCTCCTCGTTAAAATTGCAGTTGGTCTCGTCGTCTGTCGCCGTCATCGTATAGTCCGTCCAGACGGCAATTACAGACGCGTTTGTGTGCGCGTGTGTGTGTGCGTGCGTGTTAGAGAGCTAAGTGCACCGGTGCACCGGGCGGCCGCATTGCGTCACGTTGTGAGCTGGTAATTTATTAAACCGTTTTATATTGTTCGTACGCACACACTGTGTGCCATCCCCCGGAACCGGGTGGTTTTATTGGATTTTCGAATCAGATCGGCGAGACGATTACGGAGACCGAACAAATGTATAAACTTTTCGACCGATTGACGTCGCGCACACGACGCGATGACAATAATATTATTACATACCATATTTGCGCATTGTATCCGTCTATAGATGAGTCATAGCGATAGATAGGTACAACGCTATTTTTTTCCGTTCAGGTGTTTTATAAAGTGCATTATGATTTTCGTCCATTTAAATCGCGTTATCTCATAGAGCAACTACGAAGTCAAGCCTGCACGTGATTATTAAAAACGAAACTTACTATGATTTAAACACAAATAGATAACCAAACGTTTTTATTTTGTAACTATACCTTCTTTATTAAAAATGTATTCAAACCTTTTAACCGTGCTTATGTGACTCTTTTGCTATATTCACAGCGTATTCTATATAATACTATCCTAAATCGCTACATGTCATGATGTGCATAAAATATATACAACAATTTGTAAATAATTTTTCTTTTTTTCGTGTTTCCACAGACGGCGTGGCCAAAGTGATGAGCGTGGTGGACACGTCACCTCCGGCGTGGTACACCTACTACCCACGACCCGTGGTCGCATCAGCAGCGCATCCGCGCGACCCGTCCAGCATGCGAGAGAAGCACTCGAGCCCACGCAAGATGGTCGCCGTTCCCGCAGTGGTGCCATGCGTGTCGCCCAAACAGGGTTCCGTGTACCCGGCTCATTACCATCACCATCATCACCGCCGGCACCACGACCAGCCGGACCATCGTCACCACCGTGACGACGACGGCTCGGCCGCCGACAATGACGACGAAGAGGATGACGAAGACATGATGCCGTTCGATTTGTCACGCAACGGCGGCAGTTCGCCGTCATCGTCACCGCGGTCACCGCTCCGATCGCACCGCATGTCGCCAGCCGCGTTCAAACCGTATGACGGCAGCAACGCTGGCGCCAACAACGATCAACCGCTTGACCTGCGAGTCGAATACAAGAAGTCACGCCGTGGCGACGAAATGGAAGACGAGAACCAGAACCTGATTATCAGGACGCCGTCCCCGGAAGACATCGAAGTCGACAGCCCGGGACCACCATCAGCTGGCCTACAGCGGTACGCGTCTCACCATGCCGACCACAACGACCGCGGTGCCGTGGTGCATAGCCCCTGTTCGTCGTCCGACAAAGAGGTAAACGTGACTGACGACCACCATCATCCCCACCACCACTACCAACCACCCCAACACCACCAGAACCAGAACCAGCTGCATCAGCACCAACAGCAGCAGCAGCAACAGCAACAGCAACATCATCGCCGTGGTGGTATAACCGTCGAAGACGAACGGCACCACCACCAGCGGATGGTTAACTATCCGGTGCTGTTCCCGCCGCAGCCTCTTCATCCCATGATGTTGGAGGCCATATACAGAGCGGGCGCTGTGAGCGACAAGTCCCGGATGCCTCCATCGCTGGCCGGTTATCAGACAGGTGGCGGTTACCACAGGCCGTCACAGCACTATCCGTTCATCAACTCGCCACTGCTCAACGGGCACCATCACGTGCCGCCTCCCACCTACGACGTGGTCAGACAGCCACCGCCGCCTCCACTGCCCCCACCAGTAGCCAGATCTCCGCAACAGAAGTCGTCAGCGTTCCAGGAGACGTCCGGCAAACCGAAAGACAGGTAGGTCGATGATGACAATAATAAAAACAACAACAAACTTAACACTCGCGCGTCGGGTTGGGTCATGGCCCGTTAAGTTGGGCCTAAGTTCGGGGGCAGTCGTGCTTGAAACAGTCGTTCGGGGTTTGGGGGGGGGGGGCAAAGTGCTAGAGGAGAATGAGAACGTGATGGAAAACCGGAACTCGGACGCATTTTGCGTATAAGAGTGTAAGGTTGGGAAGAGAAAATATGGGCGAGCGACGATATATAAATCCAACGGTAGTAGTAGAGGTGAACGAGCGTTTAGAGAGGGGAGAAAAAAACGGCAGTACCCAATTGAGCGCACATTTTTTCCAACAACCCAATTGAGCACAGAAAAAATTTTTCTCATTTCTTTCAAAATTGTCGATTTTTTGGTGGATTGTCTATAATTTATAGACCTGGCCATGTAAGCGTTTTATTAAATACTCGTATAATAATAAAAGTATTAAGCGTATTCAACGTATTGATCGTTTGTACGATTATTATTTATTGATATAATACACATATTATATTTCATGTTTGTGCTTTTTAATATAAATTAGTACGCTATATAATGTCGAATCAGATTTATTCGGACCTAGAATAACTATACAACACGCAACCACCTATATGAGTCGTTAGTCGTTACACAGTTCTTGTCGTATGTACACGTTGTGTCCGATATTGATATGGAATCCATACAAAAAACCGACAATACCTATAAATTAATATGTATAAATTTTGTTTTTTCTTAAAAAACTTTCTTTTAAACTCGTGATGACTTATTTTGATTTAATTCTGTGCATATTTCATTTTGTTTGATTGCATTGAAAAAAGTAACTCATTTACTGTGCTCGATCCGCTCGCCGCAGAAAAAAACAAATATATTTTACTAACAACCTTTTTTTATACGTTCTGTGCAACAGGTACTCGTGCAAGTTTTGTCAGAAAGTGTTCCCGCGCAGCGCCAACCTGACCAGGCATCTGCGGACGCACACTGGCGAACAGCCGTACAAGTGCAACTACTGCGAACGGTCGTTCAGCATATCATCCAACCTACAGCGGCACGTGCGCAACATACACAACAAGGAGAAGCCGTTCAAGTGTCCGCTGTGCGAACGGTGCTTCGGGCAGCAGACCAACCTGGACCGGCACCTCAAGAAGCACGAGGCCGACGGCCCGACCATAATGGACGACCGGCTGTCCTCGTCCGCGGCTGTAGTGGCCGCAGCGGCCGCAGCTGCAGCGGCCGATCGGAGGCGCCCGTCTCGGGGCCCCGGCGGCGGGGACGAATCTTACTTCGAGGAAATTCGATCGTTCATGGGCAAGGTGAGCGAGGACGGCAGCCGGTTCGCCGCAGCGGCCGCAGCGGCTGCTGCCGCGGCCATGGGCCACCGTCGGGGTGGACACGCGCATCCGGCCGGCGGTGGACGACGACAGTCGACGACGTCCGCCTCGTGCCCGTACCGCCGCGGCTCGGCGGGTGATGCGCCTCCGGCCGAAAGATTCTCGTCCCGGTCTTCCGCCTCGTCGGCTGGTTCCACGGAATCGTCTTCGGGCGCGGCCGACGCATCCGGAACCGCCGCGGCCGCCGTAGCCGCCGAAAAGGAGTGCGTCAACAACACCTGACCCTCCGCCTCTACGCACACTGCCGCGACGGCTTCTCATTGCGATCGTCGAACTGTCGCTGCTACCACAAACACAGTTACTGCCACCGGCCGTCGACGACACGGCTGAGTCCGACGATTCGTTCATTCACCCCGTCAAGCGCGGTGGTCGGATCTCCGCGGGTGCGTAAACCACCCCGCGAGGCTAATTTTTTCCGCGTACGTTATATCGTATCGCCTCATTTATCTCTACGCAATTTTTGACGAGGTAACGAATAATATATAATTCGAATAACATAATATTTTTAATACAATATTTTAGTATTTTTAGTGGTACGTGTACGTAGTTTTTAGTTGCGGATTGTATAATTATTAATTTTGTTTTATATTACATAATATAGTTTATCATAGTATTATCATTAACGTAGGTATGTAAATATTGTATGTCATAGATTCTACACAAGTTATTAAGATTTATATTATATGTTTGGAAACTCACTCCCCACGCAACCGACTGCGATCTTTCTGTCGCTCCTCGCATTGGATAGATATAAGTATAACGTGTCAACCGCGACCGTTTTACTAGCTTTTGACAATATTATCAGTGGTACGTATACTTAACATGCCGAATCTATAATAATATTAATATAATAATACGTATAATATTATGTTATCTCATTTGACTTTATTTTACGTTATATTTTTAGTTTCGATTTTGACCCACCGCGATCCTCCCGATTTTGTTTCGATCGCAACATAATTTACTAAAAGACTTAAATCATCTTAAATAATATTAATTTAAAAACTCGCATATGAGTTTAAGTTTAAAAATGCAGTGTCGTACATCAACGATGATAACAACATAGGGTCGACAATGTTCTTCCCGTCCAGACTGCAAATGGCAATTCCGTTTTCGGGCCAAGTGCAACCCACCCCGCCGCCCAAAACTTAATCATTTCCACCGCCGTGCGTTCGCGCGAAAACGTTAGGTACGCGGAGAATCGTCACCAGAGAAGTCAATCACTTTTCTCGCGTTCAACACGGAAAATATGTCCTCTAACACGTCATCAGTACGCACGTAGGTACATATATATAATACTGCACGACGACACGCGTCTCATAGTTAAATTTTTTTACGCACGTTTGTGCTTGCGGTCGGACGGGGAACGATGAAATGCTTCCGAACACGGTCGTCGCAGGTCGAGTTTGGTGAAGTGGGAGCGGGGGCGAAAAGAGTATCTCGAGAGATATCACGCTTTACAGACTAGGTGGTGCGTTCGTGTCAAACGAATCGGACGACGACGGCTGTACAGGTATAGAGGTAGGTAGGTAGGTAGGTAGGTAGGAAGATATAATATATTAGAAAACGGTTTCTCTATCGGCCAATAGTGCATTTCGCATTACCATAATATTTAAAACGCGTCGAGCAGGATGCTCTAGATTCAGCCGGTGTATGTGTGTGTGTGTGTGCAGGACGAAAACCGGTCGATGAAATCGTTATATACGGTTTGTTTTTTTTCACTCGTAACACACGCACGCACACACTTACGTACCCACTTGTGTGCGCGTATTATTTTTTTTTAACTTCCAGTTCGATAATATACGGTTTTCTTGCTAACCGGTTCCCCTGTGCCGCCGCCTCGGATGCTGCGCCGTGCGTGGATACGAAAAAAGAAAAAAAATATCAATTATTATTATTATAATATATATTATATATTTACGATTATAATATCGTGTAAACGAGTGTTTCGGCTGTTATTATTATTATTTGGTTTGTTCTCTACGCCCGTGTTTACCGACGGTGGCTTATAAAATCTCGGTTATATACTTCAACTGTAAATAATAATAAAAAAGTATTTTTTTTAATAAATACATATGTATAGAGAGAACGTCGAAGTTCGTCTGTGCGTATACAGTTATGTACATAATAATAATATAATAATATAACCATGTTAATTTTCTCTCTTTGGGGTGTTTCGAGGGTGCACGGAACACGGTGAAAAACTACGAAAATCCAAAAAAAAACCTATGAAAAACGATTTGCGTCCACTGCAATGTTCTGTGATGTTTCTTAAAATTATATTTTATTATGATAATAAAAATAAATATATCGTGTAATGTATATATTATAATATTATGTAGATATCGTCGAACGGACGACGATGACAACGGTAATAATTATAAATAGACGATTCGAATATAGTAATAATGATAATAATGTGTTCAGCATCCAACCAGCATATATCCTTGTACGGTACACGCAGAGTGCTTAAAAAATATCGCAAAGCTAGTCAAAAAGACGATACGTAAAATGAAATCTGTAAAAATAGAGAAAACTACATAAATAGTCTTATTTAACGGATATAATAAAATAATATAGGCAATGTGTTAGATTATAATATAAATATACAATATTCAATTTAAAAATACGTATACGGTCGTTTTAGTTTTAATAAATATAATTTTTTTTATTTTTTTGTTATAAATATACACTCTAAAATTATAGAATATACTATTATGTTTTGATTATTTTATTATATTTTCTGAAACGAATCTAATAATATTAATACTTAATAGTAGGTAAACGATATGATTACGTTATATATTATTTAAAAATATTGGATAGACTATAGGGTAAAATATAAGTATATTTTTTTTTGTTTTTAACGAGATTATATTTTATAACATCTTGTGTGTAAGTTACCAATATAATTTTATGCGCCTTCGTAATACTGTTGTCTATTAAATTTTTTTTTTTTTTATTATATATTTTTATTGTTAATTTTTAGTTTTTAATAATATTATTAAATTTTTAAGATTGTTATTTGAATTTATTGAAGAAAAACAACTCAAATTTATATATTTTTATTAAGTGTTATGTTTAAATGTTTACTATTGTGGTTGTAATAAATACATACATAATATATATTATGTTTATTATGTATGTGTTTGTGTTTTTAAAACCGTTGAAAAATATACAAATATATATATACGATTATTAAAATATACCAACTTTTTGTTTTTCATTCATTCGGTATACTGCAGATTTATTTACTGCGATCTCAAACACACACGAGTACACGACCCGTCTAGCGTTATATTATAAAGCCTGCAGATTACGGTTCGTCTAATATATATCATATTCTTATTTTTTTTTCTCAGTCTTTCTAGTTCAATGAATGGACGTAATGTGATGTTTTTATAATACACTACCTGCAGTTATTTTCACACGATTCAATACGATGTCGATGTCGGATAGTGACGAAAAAAAGGGGAAAAAAAAGAAAAAAAATAGAAAAAAACAGGTTATCTTCTATTTATTTCAAATAAGTCCCGGTGGAGTAGAAAAAGAATTCATATGTAGAAAGAAAAAAATACGCCTGTTGTACAACACCGCACCACTTTATGGTGACCCGAGTGTAGGTAGGTAGGTAGGTAGGTAGGTAGGTACTTGGTATAAAGTTACGCGATCTAGTGTACTCTGTGTTCCTATACCGGGACCATGTAGCTATTGCTGTGTCACACGTTTGTCTGCGACGATACAATAATATATTATTTAACATACATGCGGTCCGACTATAAAGCGAGTAAAATACCTCCATAACGTCCGTAAGAGATCCATACGCAATTTGGCAATTTAAACGTTTCCTACGACACGCATACAAGTATACAACAGGTGGTCTCGTCGAGTTAGTTGTAGAAAAGTTCATACACACATACGCTCGCGCGCGCGC
Organism: Neotoxoptera formosana; assembly: GCA_022818045.1. Lineage (NCBI taxonomy): Eukaryota > Metazoa > Arthropoda > Insecta > Hemiptera > Aphididae > Neotoxoptera > Neotoxoptera formosana. The sequence goes on from CM040633.1 coordinate 30,472,499, forward strand.
GCGCAAACACATGCCCCGCCCATTTAGTTGAATTAATGAACTTCCTTCCGTCTCGCCAGCCGCCTAAAATAAAATATTATATACTTCAGTGTTCGAACACTAAACGGGAAGAGTAATATAGTTATAGTTTTAAAATAATAAGGTACTTAATACTTATATCAATTAACTCTGCTGTTTGATGGGCCATAAGCACATATTTTTTATGATATTATTATCTCAAAATGCCACGAATACAGAAGTTTTTATATATTTTTATTTAGAGTTCAGGTTAATCAAGAAAATTTACCTATACATTTTAATAATTGTTGGAGGTATCTTTAAAAAAGTGTTTAATAGCTGATTTCTAATCGTGACGGCTCCCATTAACGGCGACAAATACGATCAAGTTTATTAGTTATTTGTAAGTATTATATTATTTATAAATATTATGATCTGTAGCATATTGTATAGATGCGACAATTTAGAACAACATATTTGTATAGATTATCATTTAAATATTCTAATTATTTAATTTCTAGACATTGTTATAATTATTGAGCTTTTATCTTTATATTGTTAAACAGTGAAAAAGTGCATCTTCGAATAATTGTATTTATTCCTCGATAACGGTAATTTCGGATGTCGATCGATTTTATATTAATGATAACTGATAAGTCAATGCATAGATGGAACCGAACGGAATAGAACCGGTTCTTTGAACAACTCAAACCTTTATTTTTTTAAAAACGAAAAACCGGAACCCAGTCGAGTACAGAAAAAAATATTACTGGTAAAAATCATGACATGTTGTCAAAATAATTAACTTCAGCGCTCAATCTCTCTCGACCGTGATATGTAATATAGACTACCTATACTTAGTTTATTATAATGTTTACTAAATGTACATTTTTTATTTTACCTTCAGCTACTTGATGGGGTTTTATTTTTTATGACATCGATGAATATTTACGACGTGTGTGTCAAAGGTACTAATGACTTACCTTGAAGTTAAAAAGGAAGTGGGAATCACTAAAATAATTTACTGGGTGATGTTTTTAAAGAAAAACGTAAATTTTTTTGAAAAGTATTAAGAGACTTGACAATATTTTATTTTTATCATTAGCATATTTTAATCTTTTAACGTTTTGGAATGATGACGTACATTTTTAATTTCGTATTCTTAATCAATATTTTTTTCAAGTAGTTCAATTATAGATAATATTAAATTTTGAATTATTTAGCAGTTAATCTAGGTACTAAAGGTATAATTATAACTCGTAAAAAAGTAATTCAAGTTTTGATTATCTGGATGGAGTGGAAAAGTGCAAAGTAGAGGTACATCGCAAAATGAACCACTACTCAAACGTATAAAGGAAATAGTTTTTGTAGAGGGGGGAGGGAGGGGTTCTAAAGTAAAGAAATTAAATTTGTTTCGATAATAAACAAATTATTGTTAATTCGTTGTTACGACGCTATCATATAGAACTATAAATGCGTTTGACATAGAATAATAATGTATGTACATACATATTGTTCCACCCCTCCCTCCTCAATGGGGTGCCTATTATTATTATTATTATTATTATTATTAATTTATTTCTCAAGATAAGAATACTGGGTCTCACTGAGTATTCTCGTGTGGAGGCCCAGGAGTTATTATGTGCACATGAGTATAATTAATTACTAGTGTATAAGTTACATGTTGTATTGTTTAAAATTATTAATTATATAATATTAAGTATAAATATGACGTGTCCACTGTCTATTAACGAACACCCAAAGTTTAAGTACTTACAACTAATTAACTGTCAGTTTAAAATTCGTTTTTTAATTTTATAAACGCCGAAAAAATTTCAAGAATATACTTTTATTCGTAATAGGAATTTAAAATGTGTACAGTCATTCAAAAAAGTAAAAACTGAAAAATAATAATGATAAAAAATAGTAAAATGTATATATATATATTCATATATTCATGTTTCGGAAAATGCTATTTTTTAATGATTTCAAATATTATATGAAAACAGAACATTTTCTATAGTTTTCGAAATAATATTGAGCGTCTTATGTTAGAAAAATGATCCTATGTATTACAATATGTATAGCTTTGTGCAAAGATGCTTTTATTCATATTCCTTAATATCGAATTATTTTTACCATGGAGTGTCATTATATCGCACATGAGTTATTTTTTATACGCAAGGAAACACACATTATATATAATCGACATATTATAGATCAAATAATTGACACGTTGAAAAGAACCATGGTTCTGTGATTTTATTTATTAAACATGATGTCTATATAATTGAAATCATTTAAAATTGTATACTTCGTTATGATAAGTACGAATACTTCAAGTATAAAATAATGGGATAACTATACTAATTCACAGTTGTTAGTACCCAACAGCTAATACCTATTCACAAACCCATAATTAACAAGAGGATTCACAAAATACATAATAACGACTTCGGTTTGTGTATAATTGTTTAGTTATTTTTAAGCGATTTGACTTCTCGGAACCAGACTAGAGAGCAGCGGTGCTCAATACGCGGTCGTTGTGTCGTGGCCGGTGATTTGTTCACCTAGTAGAACAGCTATAGATACGTAGTGTTTTTTTGAAATGAAATCCTTACTACTTATAATTTATCGAACAATGTTTAACCGGTATTAATTTTTATTGGCAAATATTATCATTTTAATTAATCACTGTATACGATTAAAGAAATGTTAACAACTCGTATTATAGGTACCTACTCTTAATATATTATAGTTATATAGTTCTACGGTGAATTAACATTTGAATGAATATGTTTTATCGGTCGTTTTAAAAAATATACAACGTCGTTAAAACGTAAATAACTGTGGCCTGTGGAGCAGTAATAATTTTATAATTAACAGTTAATAAAATATAAAAATACTATAAATATTCAAAATAATTGTATTTCGTTAAAGTTGTATGGCGTATGCCTGCAGTATTTCTTATTTTACATTTTTACTCGATTCGATGAACTGATAGAGTGCAAGTTATTTTTCACTCGGTCTGCAGTTTTTCATCATAATATTGTAGGGAATACTATTTTATGTTATAGACGGTCGTCCATTGGGTTGTATTAACGGTAGTATATACGTATATTCAACCAATTGAAGTGTCTCAACGTGAAATAATATTACTAATTTAACCACAATATATTAATGCAGTTAAATTCCAGGATTATAACTTTTGAGAATTTGTCAATAGAACATTTCCAGTATATCTAGAATTGTAATAATTTTAAAATTGAAACATAATCATGTACATTTTTGGTACAGGATTTAAAATAACTTCCTATTTATACGTCATGACGTCGATACTCAATATGATCGATTGTAACGATTATAGTTTTTAGTTATATCGTATTTAGGTACCTTATTATCGGTACATATTCGTATAAGTTAGCAATATATACACTGTACACGTACGTACAATCGTTTCAAACGTCTTACTAACATCCCTACTAATGATTACCTTCGCCGAAGTCATGAAAACAAATAGGCACAAACGTGAAAATAAATTTTATACGTGTATTATGTTAATTAAATACAGGGAATGGCTTTATTAAGACAATACGGTATCAATTACAATATTATGAGTCTATTATACATTCGATTTACAATTTATTGTCTTTAATTTATTTCGTCTTCGTTTTGTACACCGTTCGCGATCATTTGTTTGCATGTGATTGTTGTGATTAGCTGGTTAGTAGCTATCAGTTGGCAGCATAGTATACAATGGCGTAAAATGCGTTCGTCATTTTTGGGCAGCTTTCATCGTTGGACTAATTTTTAGTGCAGGAGTATAAAATATAGATGTGATGTCGAATGGTGTAATTCCAAAAGGTATACCTACAATCAATTTGGATCAGCATTGATCGCGACTCTGTCCACCGGAAAAGGTGTCCGATTATTATAATTTTTTTTTTATTGATTTTACTAGGTAATACATTTTTTCAAATCCATAATTTTTGGAAATTTTAAATATACTTGAAGATCATATTTTTAAATTCTTGAGATTTGTTGTGCTACTTATAGAGTGCACCGTGGAGATACAAACTTCTGTTTTTCAAATGAGAAACCCCCTTTTTCTACAGGAAATTAATTCGCGGAAAAATTTTCTGAACACTCTGACGTATCAAAATCAAAATTTGAACTAATAGTTTTTGAGTTATATAGTTTTGTGTACTAATAATTATACTAGGTCCACGATAATGGGATTGGAAGATATAGGAGCTATGAGAATTTGAATATTTGAGTTATTAATAATAATTATAATTTACAAAAATGGTTGTATAATAAATACTACATCTAAAAATATTACATATATTTTATATTCTTGTAATATCATTTTTAAGGACTATTATATCCTTAGTATATACATTTTAAAATGTTAATAACTGAAAATTTACTTTATTTTTATTTTTTGATAAGATACAGGCCAGGGCCCAAAACAAAAAGTGATAAAATAGTAATTTACAATAAATTAAATTAATGAATAACAATATAATAAAATTAACAATTTATCAATGAAATAAAAAATTTAACTAATTAAATTATTAAACTAAATTTACTTTAAAATTTAAATCCGGTACCTACATTAAAAATTTCAAAACAAATAAACACTGAATAATTTAAAGTAAAAAAAAGGGGGAGGGGTTATTATTTGAAAAACAAACGTTTGTATCACCACAGGATACTCATTGAATTTATTGAAATCGCAAGAGCCTAAAAAACCTAGTTAAGTTACGATATTGTAGGCCGAATGGCCAAAAGCAGGGTGGTTTTATTGTACACAACAGTTAATTATTGTAATAATTTTGTTTTCGTGGAAACAAACGATGTGAGCGGGAAGGCAGCAATGGGCAGCCATATTTCCCTTCCCGTTTCACGATTCCAAAATGAAAAAAAAAAAAAAAGAAAAGGAGGATACTCATTGAATAGGAAATACAAAAAGGTTCTCAAGAATCGTCCGAAAATATCAGAATTTGAACAAATTGATTATTAAACGAAAAACGGGGTGAGCATGTTCGGCGAATCACTCTGTAATCTGTATATGATAATCAATAGTTTACCGAAGAACTAGTTTTACTGTGAACTAAGACGATTTGTACGACTATCGGTGATCGCTGGAACTCGAAAAAAAAATCATTTATACGACCGTCTGAGATCTTAATAATATATTATATCGATACCGTACGACGATCGAGTCCGACTTATATCCGCGACAAGTGTGGGCAGGCTGCTCCAAGGAGGAAACGGTCTCTCGGCAAACGAAACGGTCGTCACCGTGGCCGGAAGGCTGAACGCGTGTGTATAATATTATAATATATATACGACGAATTGGTCGTAAAACGGTCGGACGGCGCTCGGTCGTTCGTTCACGTGCACAATACTACAACTACTACTACTACTACTACTACTACTACTACTACTACTAATAATAATAATAATAATAATAATAGTAATAATAATAATGATTGCAGCGGTACAAATAACGTCGGGATAAGTCCGTTTATGAGGTGTGCACTGGCAATAAATTTCGCAGCCGCCACGCGGACGACGACCATAAATTATCGCGCGCTCACATTTACACACACACACACACACACACGTCGAGTTTAGTTACGTACCTCAAAGTATATACAGGCACGCGTAGTTATAAGTTATACGCAATTTATATACATATATAATATTATAATATAATATGTGTACGGTCGGTGCATCGTGCTTTCTTTCTCTCTATATTTTTCCGCATAGCATAGTACTGTACTGTGGTAAGTACCTCTACCTACGTCGCCGAACAAAAAGGAAATTGTTATTATTATTATTATTAATGTCGTTATGGCGAGTCGAGCGATTTTCGATTCATCTTGTCCTCTCCACGTCTAGAAAACTTTTTTTCAAACTCTGTCACTGACTACAACATTACTACATTAGTATTATTTGTATTATAATACAATGCATCTTCGTAGAATCGCACGATTTTCGGGCCAAAACGATTTTTTGACAACTTTAAATATACCAATATAACGATACGGTAAATAACGTTCGGTGCAGATGAAGTTTTTTGACGAAATATTGCTTATGATACTCGTTAATATGAATAGTCAATGTACGTTTAGCTTTTTTGTTTATCCATCCAAATTAACATTTAACTTTTTAATTGATTTAAAACATTATTTGGCTCTGAATAATAGAGTTGGTTACAGCACAGGTAAAAAACACATGTAGGAATTATCGCAAAATTAACAATAACTTCTAGATGTGTTTTAAAAATAAAAGGGAAACTGAACTGAATAAACAGTTAACACGTAGTACAAATTTAACAGTGTTGGAAACCGTTAAAACGAATTCATCACGATAGCATTGCTACATGAAAAATGATCCTGCTTTGCATTAAGTAAATACAAATGACGCGTCATTAGTTATTTCGCTCATTGAACATTATTTTTACACGGCAATGGCCACATTATCATGATATAATAATATTATTGAATATAATTATACGTACCCGATTTGTTAACACCGGTACCGGTGTGTAGTATGCTTTGAAAACCAGAAAAATATCGTCTTAGATGAAACGATTAGAGTTAAACTCAAGATAACTCAAATTTTGAGCGATATTAATTAATTTATATACAATAAGGGCGTAGCCCAATTTAAATGCACATAAATACAATTCAAAACATGATCAAATATGAAAAATAATAATTAATCAATCAAACAAAGAAGAAAAATAAGTGCCTTCATTGGCAAGATGTATGCACATTGAATAGAGAGTTTATATTTGCATAATAATTGTTGGTGGAGGGAGAAACGGCAAAAAAGTAGTACACTCCAATAGTACACCAAATGTACTTTTGTTAGGTATTCCATTTTTTACTGTAATTGAAGCCGCAACAACATAGATTATTGGCTTATGACATTTCAAAATTTGTTAATATATTGAAGGTGCATAATAATATAGTGTTTTGTATATGAAAAAGGTAAGAGGGAACAGTATTGTAAAGTTTAGATTTCAAAACAAATGGAGGTGGTTAACTTAAATTGTATAATTTAGTTAGTTTTAAGAAACTGAATATTTTTTAATAATATTATGTTATCCGGATCGGGTCCTAGTGCTTCGTGGAGACAGTCAAGAAATTTGATGTTGGTTTTGATGTCAATGTATTCCTGGCAAAAGCAGATGATATGTTTAACCATGGGTATTTTACCACATGAGGGGCATAATTCTGGATCTGACCTCACAACCTTTTTTCACCCTCGAATTCAAACAAACACTAATGAATCCAAGAACGCTTAAATTCATAATATTCCAATTCAGAATAAACTTTTTGAAATTTCTTTTTTTGGCATATAGTTTGCTCCCATTCCAGTAAACTGTTATCATAGTTTTGATACTATCTTGAAAATTCATGCTACCGCTATATCGAAAATACTTATTTTATAATGAACGAGTAAGCAACTGGTACCCGTGGACACATAAGTAAGAATACATTTTTTTTTATTATTTGTAACTTTGACGAAACTAAATAAGAGTAACTATAAGTAATTTAATACAGGTTTTTTATTAGTCCTTGCAAGTCGCAGTATTTAAATTAAATAAACATGTTAATCAAATAAATATATTGATACTGCAGTACTATTTGTATGTGTTTAATAATACGCTGTGACTTATATAATGGTAAGTATCAAAACTGGCTCAGTGCGAGTATAAAACATAATTGGTGGAAAATATTAACGTAATCGGTCCATCTTATAACTTGTATGATGTTATTATTTTGATTTACTCGACACTTGACATCAATAATACCTAGTCTATAATATAGGTGTATATTTTAGATTTCGAATTGGAGCGATGAAGGTATATTAGTTTTACAATGGTGGTTTTTTTTTGTGTCTGACGAGTGACGACACTATCATATAATTGATACTTACTATAAACATGTATGTACATTTTTTAAAATAAAAATTTCACTTTTACTCTTATTTTAGTTTATATACTATAGAACGTGTCAACCTTCAATAAATGAATTACTATTGTTTATTACAATATGTGCTGTTGGAAATCAAAGGCCGAAATACTAAGAATGATGCAGAACTCTGGACGGTGCACAATCCATCTGGAATGCCCATAAAATGCAATTCGCCGGTCAATCGGAGCATTATGTCGTTTTCCACTGCAGATGTTGTGCTATCGTATAAGGCCTGTAAGACTGGAATATACGTTCAACAGCTCAGAACATAAACGCGCAAACGAAAATACAATTAAGAATAATAATCAGGTGGATGAGGGCTTTGAGTTCCTACAGTCATAAAATAATTGTTGTCTGTAGACATACATGCACATTATGTTGCAATATTTATCGGTCGTACGATTATTGCTACGCTATGATATTATACATGTATACCTACTTTTAATGACCGTCGATTGATGTGAAGTAATTAATAATATTTGATTTTCAATCGCTTGCATTTTGACGCATTTATTAATGACACTTCTATAATATGTGAGATACTTTCATAATAACAACCATTATGATAGTTAATTAAATCAGTTTGAGCACTTTTGATTTTTATCTTTTTCATGTATCCACGACATGATCTGCAAAATTGCATTTAGTATTGAGTGAACAGTGGTTGATATAGTTTTTAATATTGGTTTTATTTTAGATGTTTGGACACAAGATATTATTTAAGCCACGATATTCAAAAATACTGTCACACTTATTACTTACTTTCGCGGAATCAAATTATTATTGTAAACATATAATTTACTTATTGAGAATATATCTATAATGTTATATTCACTGCTGTTTTCAAAACGACTGTGGCCAATCAGGGTGCCTTGCACAGCTCTCTTTTCCAGATGTTAATTTTTTATTCGAACCCCCCCCCCCCTCTACACATCACCCTCTATGTGAGATCTGTCGATATATTTCGACCCTGATATGACATTTTACGTGAGCATCAGCGTTCAAGTACCTAAGGTAAGACATTTTTATTTCGTTATCATAACCTACTTTTAAGATCACATATTTTGTTTTCCAATTTGCAAGAAATTAAAATGTTATCAAGTTTAATCTTTATGCGACGTCCGCGTCGCGGTGTTTAAATTTTAATGATATTTTAATTTTTGCGTCTTGAGTATATTTTTGATGTATTTTTTTGTTGTGGTTTTTGAGTAGGTACTTACATCAAAATTGAGTCCTATTTACGAGATTAAGTCACGTTTATAAAGACGAGTGCTCCTACGTTGGTTGTTGTGATGAATATTTAAGCGTTTTATAACATAGGTTTTTTGGTGACCGACTGTCTCCAATAAAAACTACGGGTAATCGATATGACAATATTTCTTCGACAGTCAATGAATTAACAGTTTGCCAGGACTGCTTCAAGAGTGTACAGGATGGTGTATGCTATAATATGATATTATAATTAAATTGATCAATTATGACGGACATTGGAGACGAAAAACAAATTCCGATACAGTGTCACGAAATTATCGCATATACCTACAACAGTTTTGTTGCAACTCATTATACACACTTTTCCTTGATGATTCTGTTCCAAAAACTCATCGTTGGCCGTTCTCGAGTACCCGCGGTAACGAAACGGTATTAGTATAATAATATAATAACAATATAATAACTGCTGGTACCTATAAACTACGTCATGATAATAACATTATAGCGTTATTTCTCGAAACAACGAAGCGCAATACGTATATGTACCTATATAATAATACAATACAAGTCGTAAAAAATGTGTTTTTCGGCGGCGTCGTCTTCGTCGTGATTTATGTTGTTGCCAAGATGTGTTTTATCTGTTTAATTTATTTTGGTTTCTTGCTTCGTGGCTTCAGTGGGTTATCGGTATAATCACCACCGAAGATAATATCCGCGAACCTCTGAACGACGGACGAGTTGTGGCGTGCTTACTCCCGAAATAACAACAATAATAATATTATTATTAAATCGTTTTCAGTCGTCGCGGCAGGATAATAACGAGCCGTTGTGTACGCCATGGCTGTAACAGTGTAATAATTACGAATTATAGACGAATTATTCGTCTCGGTCGCTCTGCACGCACGTTTTATGGCCACAAAAACGGAATCTATACATAATATTATCATTATTATTATAACACGCGTTTCAAAAATAAAAAAATACGAATCGACTGTTATCATTATATTATGATAGGCAAGTGCGCAGCGTCGAATTGGAAACGAGCAGAAAAGAGACATTCGTGAAACATTTGTTGAAACGCTGCAGTATTCGCGGTCCAGCAGCGCCTCCACCGATTCGCTATTTGAAGTCTGAGTATAATCTAACTGAGCTTGAACTTTAATGAATTTGCAAGTATTTTTTTTAGATTTTTGCATATATTTTTGCATATCATATATTATAAATTATAATATTAACAAATGCAAATAAGCAAAGTATCGCACCCTAACTAAAATATTATTTTTTTGGCAACCTTTTTTAACAAAATTTTATATTTTATTTGGAAACATTTCACTAACTCTTCAAATTAGAATAAGTTGCTAAATATAGGTACTGCACCTATAGGTTCCTACTATAACAATTTTAGTTAAGCAACAATAATTATCCTTACCCAAACTCTTTAGTCTTCATGCGTTTCGCCAGAAACCCCCTCCCCCCTCCAAGGTAAAGTTTTATTTTTTTTATTTTGAATAATTTATTAGTATGGCATTATAGAATAAGTTTATGCTACTAACTCCTAAATGTATACTTTAAACTGGTCTACTAACAGAATAATATATATATATTTAATTTTGTACATTTTTTCAGCTTTTACACCAAATATACCAAATTTTCAACATTTTTTTTCTAAACATCATAGCTTTAATATGAGTTGTGCGCCACTTGTTCTACTAGCAAACGTATTCATAAGTACCTATATGTAACACCTATATGTTAGGAAAATGTGCAAAATCAAAAAACAAGTTTTGCGAGTGAATAATTGGCAAATGTGTGAAATTTGACAAAAAAATTATTATTGCGTATTGAATGAGTCTTGCTTAATTTTCATAATCAAATTTAATTTAAAAATTCGCTTTTTGGGGCTGTTATTTCGTAGATTTAAAAATTTTTCCAACCACCTCAACATTTCTCTTATATCCACCCATACATTAATAGATTAAAATAATGTTGTATCAATTATATTTACATAATATATTTCGATACTTTTGTAGTGAAATCTTCTTAATCTATCAACGATGTTATTATAAGCCTAAACTTTATGACGGGATCAAAAGTCCAAACCAGCACAGAATAGCATAAGTTTGATTTTGGAATTCCGTGGCTATTTGGCTACATTAGTAGTAGATAGAACATATTATATGACCTAAGGTAGTTTCTGACATAAAATGTATGGTAGAATCGAATTATGATAACAGATTATGGATAAGAAATGAAACCCTAATGAGCATAGCCTACACTATAGGGCCTATAGTATAGGCCATAAAGGGTCAAATTTGAAAATATTTTTTAATTATAGCATCAAAGGGTTGGTAATTTATTCTAAAGTCATAAAGTCCCAGTGCTACAAGTGGTTTAATATATAGTTTTAAATTGCAGGAATTATCCTTATTCCAAAAAAATCAATATAACTGAAAATCTCAATCGGAGATCCAATATGGGTGCTCTTTTTCAACTTGGAAATACGTTGAGCGTCAATATATGTGTCTCTCGTGGCAATGGAGGAACAACTTAATGTGACCCCAATTTGATGCTCACGACGGCAATGGAGAAAAATTTACAAAATAACTTAGGTATGGCAGTAAACTTGTTAAGCGCATATTTGGTGATCGTTTACAGTAGGATATTTCTACACAAACGTGTTACCGTCGGGACTCTGGCCCTAAACGCGTCTCCGTGCACCGTTCGTATTACACTGTCAGAACGACGTTTTTTTTTTTTATATATAGATACGGTCTACTGATATTAAAACATTTAAAACGCATTTATTTTCACCGTCGCGATTACACGGCCGTCGTCATTGGCGAGATATTTTGACACGTCGTTTCGCTCGCTGCTACGATTTTTTTCTGCTTTTAGTAGTCCGGCCGTTAATTATACGATTATTAATTACTATCGCGATTTGTATCATTTTCCAAGGTTTTTTTTCACCGTTACACTGACAGAGACGGCGGCGTATTAGTTATCGTCGACAGAACATTTAATTTATCATCAGCAAACCACGTAAAAGCATTATTTAACATAAAAATATATTATAATATAGGTATTATAGGTACACCATTCGATACGATTTGATAATATTTTGATTACAGCTTACCTATGATCGTTTTCTCTTCATACGTGTTTAATTTCTTTTAATTTTCCGGGAATGGTTTGTATAATTGTATAAATAAAAAAAATACACACACGCAAGTAACTCCAATTATACGATTCGTGCACGGTGGACAGTTTGTTATATACCGTGTGTTCGTGTGCAATTCAATAATTTCTCTACAATATTCCTAGCCAAACCATCATTACACTTGGGCTCAGATTTAACCAAGTTGTAAAATGATTTATCATGCATAATTAGTTGTGAGCCTATATCAATCATAAAAATAATTACAATTGTTTGATCGCGTTATTGGGGACGGTCTAGGTACTGTATTTTAATTATATACTCTCAAAGGTAAAAATATTTTCATCACTCGCAGTCTACTTAAACAATTAAGCAGTATAATAGTTATAATACAAGGAAGATAAATAAAATAAATATGTCAAATTCAGTAGGTAACTAGGTAAGATATAAATAATACCTTACCATGATATAGTGCACCTTATAGATGCGACAGCTACAACAAAATTAATATAATATGATTAATCTGTATCGGTTTCGAACGTGATTTTAAGGATCATTGAAATAAGGCACGTGACAAATATTAAAAATAATAGAATTTTGCGAGATTTAGTTTATCGTATTACGAAATGTAGGTATTAGGTATACATTGGTCATTAATTATGATTAAAAAAAAATCAATTCATCGATATTTGTTAAAATTATTTAAACATCGCTTTTTAAATATAATATATTATGTATAATATGTATAATATGTATACTTTTTTACTATCATAAGATTGTTCTGTCAAAAGTAATTTTTTGAAATATTAAAGTCATACAAATAAATTAAGTACAAACCGAACTAGATATTATAATAGTTGATTGCTTATTATTATGAAAAATGTTGTAGTATGTTACATTGGTATTGAATTTATACATTTTAATTTAAAGATGAAGTTATTATCTAATTTCTAATAACACGATAAAATAGAATAGTTTTTTGCATTAGAATAAGCAAGACCAATCGAGTTTATTGCTAGACAACTTATTTCAGTATTATTTTTCTAAAAAATCAGTTTAAAAAAATGAAACCTTGAACGAAAAATTAATTATTAACGGGTTTTTTTTTTTAGAGTGGCCCCAAAATGTCTTCAACTGGATGTTGTTGCATACGATAGTAATATTCTGGCATATTATGTACAACTACGCAAAACCGGGAAAGTTACTAGGTACTATTTTATTAACTTGGTCAAATTAAGTTTACTAGTTTCTTTTCAATCAAAAAATGATTAGTTTAAGTAAATAGATATTTTTACATTTTTATCTATTGTTGAGTATTGTTAAATACTTAAATCAATGCACTATTATTCTAAAAAAAAAAAATAAAGATGATGATTTCAAGTAATTTTATTGTGGTTACTAAAAATATTGCGAAACTTTAAGTCAACGTAGAGCCAAATTAGATTAAGTATAGGTAGTAAAAGTACTTAAATTGTTGCGTTCAGTTAATATATTAAAATAAACTGAGCCTACTTTTAAACTCATTAAAAACGAGATATTATGTTATATTCTCGTCCGTATAGGTATACCTACAAGGTAATTACTAATTATCTAGAAAGGTATTAAAGATTTTGAAAATATATTTTTTTAGATAACTTAAAAAAGTCAATACAATATTTTTGAAAAAACTTACATAACATTCACTTTTTTGTCGTGATAAATTGTTTTATATCAGTTTGTAGGAAAATGAACCGTCAAGTAAGCTCATCCAATTGAAGCTGCATACACTCAGTAAAAATATGTAAGACCATAAAAATCCGGTCTCTAGTAACTAATAACTGTTATAAGTTTTAAAGTCTAGATGAGTGCAGTAGACCAATAATTATTAATTTCCACAAATTGTTGATTGACTACAGTCTACTAGTCTACAACTGGAGTCGGTTTATCTGATAACCCAGTGATAATCCACTCAATTTAACATATAAAACACTAATAAGGAATAAGGTATAACTAATTAATGACTTTTTACAAATTCTGAATTCGATATTTATATCATATTGAAAATACGTTAATGACTTTCGATAAAATGGGTGTTCACCTTCAATAATAAAACCACATGAAATGTAGCGATATTAGTAATAACATCGATTCAAGTAAAAGTTAGTCGTCAAAGAAATCCTTACAATTTTCGTTTCGTTTTTCTTCTCGTCTTCACCCACCTCGAATATGTTTTGTATATTATGTTATTCCTTCACTTCCGTGAATCTGCGTTTACGTAATATTTCATGTACCTATACTTGTACACCACGTGGATGAATACGTCATAATATAGCGTTCCGAATATTAATACGTTCAAACAAATAAATAATAATAAAAGTCAAAACCTCCGCGCGACTAGACTTCATAAAACCGTAGGTTTGCAATTTTAAAGACAGATGATCATAATAATTATTGTTCAGCGTTATTATTATTGTGAACGCTTTTGAAATTTTCTCACACAAGTCGGTTGGTCGGCAGAGCGGCGGCGGGTTCCGGTCGGGCGAAAACATCAATGAACTGGTTTTCCACACCACGCTGCTGCCGGTTAGCAATTGTGCGCGCGCGATTCCACTATAAAATATTAAATTATTTTATTATTACGTTTAACGTTTAATGTACATTATATTATTATGGTCAGCGGTGGTATAATAATTAGTCGGCGAAGAGCGACGACGCACGGTGTACGATGTTCGACAACCTTCGACAAAAATTTACATGACTCGGATCGAGAATGAGTATCATAATAATATCTACTACCTATATGCGTATTATTCGGAGTGTTTGATATCTGGTTCCAATTATATCGAGGTCATTTGGCGCAACGCGAAAGGGCGTAGTAGATGCGCAGGATGATGGAGGAAAAAAATATCAAGTCGTCTCAGCCGGCGGAATAAGACTGACGGGCAAAAAAAAAAAACCGTAATAAAATAAAATAAATATTTTTTAATTACACTATTATAGGTAGGAAGTAATAGTGGTACTAAACGGCAGTGCATGTTGTAGTCGGGCGCGCGAGACATCGAAAGATATACGTCGAGACTTGAGTGACGGGACGCGCGGTGTTAACGGGATCTCGGAATGTTGACAATGATTGTATTTTAAGCTTCGAATTTTAATATATTACTATAAATTTATAATTTACATGAAGCATCAGATACGTACAGATGGACTAACCGGCTACTGCCATCGCAGAGGCGTATTTTATAGGATTTCCGTGACCCGAGTACGAATTTAGTATGTCCGCTCAAGTACGCGCGACGGTCGACTGACCGACCGACCGACCGGCGCATAATATTATTATAATATATCATACAAATATTTCTGTGTGTGTGTCGGTATCTTTTTACTACTAAATCGTCTATTTCGATATGCATTCTAGTTTAATATATAGTTACATATGCGCGTAGTGTGCAGTGTACACAATTTTAAATTGGTAATAATTCTAAGATTTTGTCGTTCTACAAAACTTTTGATCGATTTACCTACGCCATTTCCCTGCAATAACGTACCTAATTGTGCTAATACCGGTGAACATAAATACTATAATTTATAATCAATGATAATACCTATAAATTAGAGGTGGTGTCTTGTTCGAAAGTTTCTCTCTATAGTCGGGCGCAAGTGCAATATATAATTTACATGTCTGTAAAACATCGTTGTTAAAAATTACCTAAATAATCTTTAATGATCTATATGTTTGTAAGTCCAAGGTTAAATATGTCCGTTAACGGTTACATATTGTGGCGTTGGTGTTAGTAATTGGCCGAACAAATTATAATAAAATAACATTAATTTATGATCGTTATTTAACCGACACTAACCAAACATTATAATTATTGTTCAGTCTATTTATAATAAAATAAAATAACAATAATAAATAATAATTTCTGTAATAATTCAAGATAAAATATCCATATTAATATGATATATTATGACAATGATGAAATAGAAAATAGTGATTTTATATATTTAGTAGAGCATTTTAAAGGAATAAAAAGGTTGTTTAAATGAGCTTCATGCTTTATTTATTACCTATCCTATCCTATTATCCAAGGTTGTTTTCAATAAAATAACGCAAATGATTTTGAATTGTAACATTATGTAGTTAAGTTAATTATTTATTGTGCGACTGACTGGCAGGTAATCACTCGGAGTCTGACACCAAATAACCGAATCAAGAGATCAGCAAAGAACCCCCTAACAGTGGCACCAAAATTCTAAAAATGAATTCGGGTCAATTGAAAATATTACAGACACAATCCTTTCGGGAGGCCACAAGTCAGCATTTTTACTGTGTATAAAAAATAAATTTGTTTAACTCTTTTTTTTATCGATAACGCAATGCATAAGTAGTCATTTATTACAAGTAATTTGATCTATAACATTTAGACTCAAAAGTCTAAACTATATAAATAGTGTTCATCTCTTAAGTTTAAGCAATCATATAAATTCTGGCGTGATTTGCAAATCGCCGGGTGGTGGCCTGACCTAAACATAGGGTTCAGCGTTTTTTTTGTGCACTGTCATTACATATTATTATGACCCTTGGTTATAATAATGTTATCGTTGAGTTTTTAATTATGAGAACATTTTAAATTATAATATCACTCAGTTCATATTATCGTCTAACGAATTCATGAGACTGTAGTGTCGATATTTTTGGCATTGCATTTCTGTGTATTACGATTAATTTATTTTTTTGTTATTCTCGTGTTCCTCATTTTATAGTTTACTGGAGTTTTGCGTAGACTATTACCTATCTGCCCCTAGCTCTTCTTAATAATATAGTCAGTATAGTCAGTTCGGTTGTATGCATAATATAATTCGCATAATATGTCTTTTGCTGTGAAATAATATACCATCATAAGCTGTTATAAAATATTTTTATGTAATCTGGAGCAAGCCAATTATTCTGAGACACGTTGAGGTTAAGTTTGAAATACACAAACATAACATATTATGTATATATATATAATAACATGATATCATTATCTAAGATTTATATCTCTCAGAATAACGACACCGCAAATTATTATAATTTCCATCGGGTAAGCCCTAAAACTCTTCAAATGTCGGACTCAGTTTGTATTTTTCAGTGTTCTGCAGATGACGCGGATAGCCGTCATTCGCAACAATGATCTTCGATCGTTATTCATAATTCAATATATATTTATTTTTGGAAAACAGTAAAGCTCGCAGCGATTGACATTTGCCGAAATCATAATAAATTATTACAAATTCAATATTAAAATAGCGACTAAAAACAAAAGTGTTTAATATCCCAGTAAATAAAACGTTTAATAATAATGCGCTTATGTCATGTGCAATTGCAAAATGATCAAATTGTACGTATTACTATTTACTATTATATAGGTCTGTAATGATGACAGCCGCTTATAAATTTTTTTATATTATCGCAAACTGTCAGGAATGTTGTAGGAGATACGGTGCTATCGGTTTATGCGATAATAAAAAATCTGATAATTTTTTCTTTATAAATTGAAAGTTATCCAACTTATTCGCATAATATATACATATATTATGTTTTTATACTTTTCTAGTGATTATCTCGACATTAATTACTTTAATATTAATATATTTTAATAGCTTGAAACTAAATAAACTCAATATTTGTATAACTAGGATCTTATTGTAAACACCCATACTGCAGGCTACTGGTTTTTTTAATTTTATGGACGTACAGATGTAGACGAAAATATATATTAAGCGAGAAATATTCGTTACAATAAATTCGGATTAAAAAGCCAATCATTTATTTATGTTCGTATTTTTCTATACATTTAATTATACATCTCCGTGTTTTTTTTTTTATTCGTGTTGAGATAATACTGTATAAATAACTTATAGTAATGACCGGATTTGCATGCACTTATAATTTGTATATAATATACATATGTATGCAAATATTCACTTATAAAGGTAAAAATATACAAGAAAAACTACAAAATATATATTATTACAAAATGTAATTATTTTTATTTTGTTTTGAATTGAAGAAGTACTTACTTAAACATCAATGCATGTTATAGGTTTAATATAAAATAAACATATACAACACATTTTAATGTTGATTAGAAAAACAATAAGTTACTACATAATATTTTCATTTTTTGAGTAGGTAGGTAACCTCTGCGAAATTAAATCGATAATTTGTAAGGATTTACTTAAACTTGATATTGAGGCATACCTCAAATTAGCAAATATTTTTGGTGAATAATGTTGCATGGGAAACTTGTTAAAATTAATTATCTCACATTGAATTATTTTTTAACAATCTTACTCTAGTATTTTTGAGATTTAAAAATATTATATAGGTAATATATTTTTTTTAATTTCAGTTCGAGTTTCATTTTTAGGAAAAACCATTTTCGGAACGTTCAACTCTACCAATTAGAAATGCTATCGTTTCTATCGGAAGTAGTAAATTTATAGTTTCAAGCTTTTTAATACTTTCAATAATATTCGAGAAGTTAGAAAATATTATAGGCTTGAATGGTAATACCAGATTTTAAATTGGATTTATTCCGAATCAATTTACAGTTTTAAATCTTTTTACATCGTTTTGTAGACATTGATTAACTTTAAATTAATTTTTACAAAATTTCAGATTCTATTCAAGTACTCCACCAGATAATAATTGTCTGTAGAGGTTGAGGTTTATTTGGTAACATTCCATTATATAACTGTATTCTATGAGTACCTATCGTTTATATCAAAATCTTTTTTGTTATAACTAATAAAATAATTTGCATCAGAAAATTAATGTTCTTGTCGGGGGTTATGTTATTTTTATATTAACCATATTATATTATTTATTACGTGTGCCACGTACACTTCATATCATTTTTTATTTACTCGCCTTCGCGTGCGTGACGACAGTAACTTTCATTCTACAACCCAACGAAATGCGTTCGTATATGGTCTGAAGCTGCTGCCGAGTCAACGTAAACACACACCCCACGTTACCCCACTGCACGCGTGTGAAAGCGTTGAAAAGCATTTTTAAGACTACGATAAATTCTTAAAAATTACTCGTTAAAGTTGGAAGAGCGTCTTCGCAGGAAGGACCGAACACCGATTCTTACAAGCACGTGTTGAAAGGTTAACACTTGGCCACGGACGTGTTTGTCGTAATCTTGAGACATAAAATTTAAAATTACCGCATATTATATTATAGTATATTTAATAAACGCCTAAAACTGGTATTAATAATATCACTATTACTACTATAGGTACATCATATACGTTAAATTTCAGTGTCTTAATATTACGGAAGGTCTGCGAGCTTTATATAATATATTAAATGATTCGGTACGTTATTTGGTGATTTGTATCGGGTTCTTGGAATTTTCAATCTCCCAGGGGGGGGGGGGGAGGATCAGATGTCGAACGGCCGCTGCACTCCCAGCTGCATTTGCTGCTCGGAGGTTTTAAGACACGTGTATCTATCTATATTAATATATGTTTTCGATCAACTCGGAGAATTCGTGAACACACCTTTGTGAAAATGCACTGAAAATACCCACACACACTCGACATTAAACGCTACGCCGCACAGCGTCCGATTTGCACGTTACTGAAAAAACACGAACGACTTTCCGGCTCGTTTGTGCACGCGCCTTTCCAAGCCGTCCGATCGCGTTAACGACACACACACACACACACACACACACACACACACACACACACACACACACACACACACACACACACACACACACACACACACACACACACACACACACACACACACACACACACACACACATCGTTATGTGAGAGCAGTGGCGGCCAGATGGAGAACACATACTGGAACGCAATAGTATACATACGTGCCATATCATGTGGCAACTGAGGGTGTCTTTGTGTCGGGATGAGCTTAGCTCAATCGTTTAACATTATTCTAATAGTCAGTCAATATTTAAATATACGATCTTTTTAAGATTTGATTTTTAAGATTTTAAGTGTTTTTGTTTATCAATTTTATTTATTAGCCCCCAATCTTCCAAACCGGTCTATTATCGATAGAACATCTCAAAGTTAAATTACTCAAAAACTATTCGTTAAAATTCGTTAAACTATTCGATTCTGATACGTTAAAATTTTTAGGAAATTGATCTGCTAAATAATTTACAGTAGAAAGAAGGTTTGCTGTCTAAAAAATAGAAGTTTGTGTAACCACATGACATTCTTCATGTAGTACAAAAAAATCGCAAGAATTTTAAAATATGGTCTTATTGTAGGTAAGTATATTTAAAAATTCCAAAAATCAGATTTTGAACAACTGCATTATAAGTAAAGCAGTGTAGTATGAGTAAGTCTAGCATGGTTGATGAATCATCCTGTAACTATACAACCACTACAACAATATAAGAAAACAAAATGCAAACAATGTAACTTACCTCCGAGAAACAAATATTATACCTACGCTATATTAAAAAACATAAATAACTTTGCTTTTCATAATGTTTAAGTAATTAAGTCGAGTTTCTGCAGCTGGTTGTTGTCCGAAATTCTTTTTGTGCATTTCGATATTTCACCGCAAGTCTACGCGTCGTAATCGTTTGTATAGACGTCTTGTATGTAGGTATTCTTTGTTCGTTTTTATTCGAATA
Source organism: Neotoxoptera formosana (assembly GCA_022818045.1). Taxonomy (NCBI): domain Eukaryota; kingdom Metazoa; phylum Arthropoda; class Insecta; order Hemiptera; family Aphididae; genus Neotoxoptera; species Neotoxoptera formosana. The sequence continues at coordinate 30,493,513 of CM040633.1, forward strand.
AATATTACATTCTGGCATGGATGCTCATTATTGCATACCTCCAGACATGAGACTGGTGGTTGCAGAGGGATCAACGCGTTCTCATAATTTTCCGATAAATTTACTCGTGTATACCTACTTATATACTTCTCGCTTGTGCCGCGAAGCTCTGAATTTATAATATACAAGTATAACGTTAATCGGAGCCGACATCTGTCGAGACTAGAAAAATTAACATTATCCAGTTAACATTTATTCATACCACGCACAAGATAGTATATATTTTAAAAGTGTTTTTATTTTTATGTAGGTACCTGCATATTAAAAGCAACACGACCGTAAGTCTAAATCTTTTGTGATCAGACGAGGTGGTGAGACCCGCGACGAATTCGCGAACCTGTGTATTGACCGTGGGTGTTATTATTGTTATTATTATTATACTGTGGACGCGTAAAACCTGCACCAGAAACGAGAAATAACTTGATTAATAATTACATTATATGGCACTTTTTTTTAGAGATATAGGGAAACGTTTCGTGTGGTTTATTCTGCTCCTCATAACGGTCGTAGAGATTTCATCGTATTTTTATTTTATTTATGTTATTTTTATTCCAAACACTCGTAGGTACAGTACTGATTGGTCATATTTTGTCAATATATCGCCATATTTTAAGATTTTTTAGTTCAGACAACTGCTAGACACACAACTGTTTGGTGTAACCATCTGCAATTTCTGTTTTGTGTAACCATTGACTAAGTATATATATTTACCTTTAGTTAATCAATGTTGAAGATTGAAGCAATATCTCTGTTCTAAAGCTTGGTGATACTGGTGTAACAAAAAACTACATACATTGTAAGTTTCTATAACCTATGATGCATTATTCCTCGCTCCACATAGATATGAAAACTCTGAAGTCAAAGATGCGGGAAATATTTAAATTTTAAAACAGTAATAATCTGGTATTTGTAATTTAAAATACCTATATAATTGGTTCTTATTTTCGTTCAATCTATAATATATATCTGCAGGAGATAAGACTGTATTAAATATAGGCGCATACATAAGTGACCGCACGCTACCGATCCACGTGATAAACAATATAATGATCATACAGTGTAATAGACAATAGTATATAATACGTACCGAGTTCTTTGTAAGTAGCGTGAATAGTATGCAAAGTTATAAATCGCTTTCTAATATAATAGGTATTTATACAATAAATTTTAAACAGTGTCGTTATTTAGTTCTGAAAATCGGTTACAGATAATACATATGCTTCTATAGGTTTATTCATAATATATATATATATATAACATAGGTAATACATGGTACTAATATGCGTAAAACTCTCGCGCACTGGAAACATAATATTTATATATAGTTCAACGCCGTTCGGCCGAGTCGTGCGTCTAAGTCTCCACGAGACCCAATGCATATTATGTACCTATATATTATAATAATTAATAATATATATATACGTTATACCTATAACTGTATGGACTACAACGCATGACAGGGCAGACCATATAATAAAAATAATTATAATATATACCGAATATGTCCAGAGGACTATTTTACACTTGGAACTATATTATTATGTGCATTGTACACGTATTAAAGTATATCGTTTAAAACGAAATAATTTACTCCAGCGCACGAGTATAAATATAAATTATATTATTATTATGTATCACATATTATTATAAGAAGTGTGAGTACCTATAGGTGCCTATTATAATACAGTTTCAACACACAACAGGAAAACCGTCCGCGTGTCCTATATAATTACAAACGGGTCACAAAGTACAATTCGTACAAGCGCAGCTATAGGTATATTAATATCGTCGTGAACTCGCAAATAACTCAATTTTCGAGTTCTCGTTCTTTTGATTATTTTATATATAGGTTATATTAGCCTGGCCGCGATACCAGTTACAGGTATGTATAATATAATATATATATAAATTCATATTACACATATGCCTGCCATATATGATATATACATTTCACGGAATGCTTCTATTGGCTATATAGGTATACATACATAATATATATAATATATATATGAGTTTCTAGGAGAATATATTAACACGCGCTGTTGTAATAGTGTGGACTCAGAAGTTCTGGATGCCAAAGCCGTTCCGGATGGTAATAACGTGCTTCAGTTTGCAGCAGCGAACAAGGAAAATTACGCGCGCTCTATAGAGATCGAGAGCTTATATATTATATTATATAGATATAGGTAGGTACAATTGAAAAAATAACTCATCGCAGAGTGTTATTAAGACGAATAATATTAATTATAATTATATTGTAAGTGCGTTAACGCTCGCAGATGTAGCGCTATCCCGTTCACGGGTAAACTGCACTGTTTACTAAATAGCCGTCTGTAGGTGTACACATCATACCTCATAATATATTACACTCATATTTAAAAATAATAATAATAATAATACGGACGATGGTCCGCGCGATCGAAAAATGAAAATCGATTAATTTCTCCACGTACTTATATAATATATACATGTATATAGGTACGACGACGGCGACGATATATATATGCACTTGTTAGATGCTATAGTCGTTATACGGATCTATATAAAACGGACGCTTGCGATAACTGGGAGCGAACAAATCCGAAAAGACATAATAATAATACGGCCCGTCCTAATCCATTCATAATGGACTAAACGTCGTTTAACCAGTTCGACCGCCGGCGGCCGGCTTGCCGAAAATATACGTACACACGTATGGACATTATAATAATATATCATTCAATATTTTTTACGTCTGCTCTCCTGCTGTAACCCGTTCGATTTTCATTGTAATCGTGCCATCGTACGCTCGTGTTTATAATAATCGTCATTACAATTATTTACAAAACGATTTTATTCCACGCGTATAATATTCAATAAATAATATCTATATCGCGCAAAAGCGTATGCGAGCAATTCCTATTGTATATATGTTGTGATACTATAACGATATTAAACTTAGCCTATAATGTTTTAACTGTTATATTATAAGCTAAAACATATTATTCATACATAGAGTTAGCATTATTATTTTTTTTAATGGGCAACGAAGCGCACGGGATTATCTAGTTATATTATAGATATGCACTTCCGCCTCACGTCTAGTGCATATTTTATATAGTTTGATGTAGGTACTTATTAGGTATAAGGTATATTATTTGCGCTGCCTACAAAAATACTGTCGCATCAGTTATAAATTATAATATTATTTATCACAGGCGAGCGCTGACAGAATAAACCATACAGAATAAAGTGGCTCATCGGGTATTACTATCGGGCAAATAAATGTTGAACTCTTTGAATTGTATGATACACAGGCATATTATGCTGTGTTGTTGTCACTACAGTGGCAATAATAATAATCATCTAGTATACTATAAAGTATTACTACTGGTAAGACGATGGCAGCGGCAGCGGTGGTGACGGGATGATGAGGCATGTATAGTGAAACGGCGGCAGTGGGGCGGACGGCCTGACGAACATGCTGCAGGACGCGGTGGCCACAGCGAACGACTGCTGTCCGATTAGTTACGCGTAGAACTCCGCTTATCCGTTGCTGCCGCCGCTGTTGTCGTCATTGGTGGTATAGTAATTGTGGAGGAACTGCTGCCGGTGATGGTCGGCTAGGTGATGCGGCTGTCCCGGTAGCAGACTCACCGCGGCGGAGGATACCGGTGGTGAGGTCGTTCGGTCCGCGACGGCGGCTGTGGGAGATACGTTGCGGGCACCGCCTCATCGTCACCACCGTCGAGGTTGTGGTTAGGTAGTGACGATGGTCGTCGTCGAACGATGAGTGACGTCTGTAGGCGCCACCCGGAGTGATGATGCTCTAGATGGTGAACGGTTTGGGCTTTGTACTGCCGGTGCAGGTTATGGCCATCGAAGTGGATGTGGATCGACGACGGTAACAACCACGACTGTTCGTTGACGATCGGCGATATAACAATATGTGCGTCCGGTAAGGCGGAAGTGGCGCCTGTCCGAACGACAGCGGATCGGTATCAAAGTCAGCGGCGGCTGCGGATGACGGCCTGCCGAACGTAGAGGTACGTTTTCCCTGTAGCGTCAAACAATGGAACAGCACGGCATCGTGACGCCGCGTCTAGACGCCAACCTATGTCCGTACCGGTAGTTGACGCTAGACGCTGCAGGGAAAACGTACCTTAATGAAGCTTCTAACAACGCCCGGTAGGCGGCCGGCAGTTTGAACCGCTTGCTGCAGGGCCGCAGAAACGATCCGTTCTCGAACATGCGTCTAGGGCGTGCGGATGTAGGGTCCAGTACGCACTTTGCATATTATATGTATATCACTTGAGGTTAATCTTAACTTAATATTTTTGTCAGGCCACGCCGGGTGGGACTAAATTCAATATTGTTGTAACGATATTATATTTAGCCTATAATATTTTAATCGTTATATTATAAACTAAAACATATTATTCATACATAGAGTTGGCATTATTATTTTTTTTAATGGGCAACGAAGCGCACGGGATTATCTAGTTATATTATAGATATGCACTTCCGCCTCACGTCTAGTGCATATTTTATATAGTTTGATGTATGTACTTATTAGGTATATTATTTGTGCTGCCTACAAAAATACTGTAGCATCAGTTATAAATTATAATATTATTTATCACAGGCGTGCGCTGACAGAATAAATCATACAGAATAAAGTGGCTCGTCGGGTATTACTACCGGCCAAATAAATGTTGAACTCTTTCAATTGTATGATACACAGGCATATTATGCTGTGTTATTGTTACTACAGTGGCGATAATAATAAAGTCCGTGTTTTTTTACTGGGTATCTATTTGTTGTAAACTAGGTATAATTAAATAAAGTATCAATTATCTAATGAAAAAATTGGTTCATATCCATTTTACTTATACTTATATATTAAATAATAACATTTTCCGGCGGGCGGTCTGTGACTAAAAGCTGCTATAATTTGCTCTGCCGTGGTCCACAGGCCAATCGATCGGCCCAAAAAACATTGAAAATTTAGGCATGCGCCATGCTGCACATGCACTTCCTGCAGTACCCATACGCACACCGACGTTACGTATCTATAATCTATTACGGAGTCAAATATTATAAATACACCTGTATAGTGTGTATACGTGGAAAGTGTATGTAACACCTAATCCAAAACCATGCAAAATGCAAAAGTTAACAAGCAAATACATGCATTACTAGCATACATTTTGGTTCAAATTATTATGGATACCTGTATAAATGGAAAGTGTATATAGGTTGTGGTTGAAATATTTTGTGCGATATCGCTTGGAACTCGCATATACCTACTGGGTGTTCCAAAGCCGAGTATATTATAATATATACCTTTTACAGTTACTTATTTACAAAAATACCAAGATCGACTATTTGCAGTCGTCGGCATTCATGCCGAAACGTATGGTTGCAATAGATCAATAATTATATTTTAATAAATACGAGAAAATTCAGGGAGGTCCAGCGGACGTTATATTGAAGTACAAATATAGATATGAATACCTGCTAAAATGATATATATTATCCTGCTTATTCCAATAAATGTATTTTAGAAATATGTATATATTATATGATGTGCATAACCAATAATAATTATTCAATCATATTTTTCTTAATAAATCGACACAGAAACATCAACAAAAAAAATTTTTAAAAATCCCAAACAACCATATCCAGGCAAACATCATATAAAAAATGTAGTTTGATTTATAAGCATCTCAATTTATTGTATTACTTTTTTATTATTGTTAATATTGTGTAAATAACTAATTTGTAATCTAGTGCTATTGAAAAACCAATGATATATTACGATGTCGTGGCTTTAAAATACAATTATAACCGAATTAAAATTATGATTGATAAACTCATGTTCTATAAAAAGCATATATTTTATTGACATATTATTGAACAAGTGCCTGGTTCCGTGTTTTCAATACAATATTTTGTATGTACTTATCTATAAGCACAACAACTCAAGACACATAACAAATAAAAAAATATATAATTTAATACAACGATATTTTGTCATTTTGTCAAGTCGGGCCAGAAGTTAAATACAAAATTATATGCCTGAGATTGAATCCTAACGGCATGTCATAATAATAAATAATAATATTCAAACGATTTTTCGTACAAACGTCTTTTGTGTAAATATCTAGGTAGGTACTTATAACATTAATTTCTTGCACGTACATGACGAATAGAACGAGCGTGGTCCGCGTTACGGCTCAAGACTGTTGTATATAATTAAAGCTTATAACTTACAAGTTATAAGTATACAAAAAACGTAAAACATTATAAAGCTAAACCAAATTATTGAATTTGATTTTGAAAGGTGGGTCTATCTAAGACATACATGTCCGATGTATCTGCATGCATTGGAGATACTTTTTCTTTTATTATATATTTTTGGCAAAATAAGCATGAACCTATTTTCTTTTGTAATTTGCATGCTTTTGGTTTAGGCATGATAAACAAAATAAGTTGGTATAAAATAAGATGTCTACAGCTGCACGTGTCTCTATGTTCCGTGTTCGGTGCTGATTTCGTTGACATCAAATTTTTTTATAATTGGTCATAAATTTACTGTCATTATGATATCGATTAGTTTTATTATGCTCGTTTCCTTATATTTTAATACATTAATTATTGCTGTAGTACCTATACATTACTAGGCAATTATTGACGTTAGTTTGAAACAAGTAAGGAAAATGGGTAAGCACGCATACTTTCCGACCGATTGCCGGTTTTTATACATAGGTATATAGTTTTGCCTACACGTAATTTATGAATTCAATTTATTATTAACAGTCCGAAGTAAAATATAACCAATAATTATTATGTTCTGTACGATAACATTGCCCAATCAAATTCGATATTATATGTTTCAATTTTTATTGCTAAAACAATAATTTTTACCTATCCGTATAGGAATATATACGCAATATTCATATTATATAAAAGCGACACGAGATAAAATATACTGACTACTTTATTATATATTATGCAATATATGGTGTGAATACCTATTATTAGAACATGTATTATAACTCATTGAGCGTATAAAATAAAACGATATTATAATATTAAAAACAATAATAATATTATTATGAAATTCCGGGTAAAAATTATTGTCAGATAGGCGCGCGCCGTGTGTTTTATTTTAGTGGTGGTTTTGAACTCGCAGAACTTACTACTGCAGTAGCTAATCGATAAATTCATAATTTTTTATACGTATCCGGACGAAACGACATTGCAGTGTCGTACGAGAGGAATAAAGTATTTAGTATCGTAGCCCGCGATGACCTGGTATACCGCGGTCGCATATTAAAATAATAATTATATTATATCGATGTACATATTATGGACAGTATATCCATACCCATTTACTTGGCGTACGCACTTAAGTATAATACACGTATATATTATCTTGGTCTACTGAAACGCGATGAGTTTCCCACACGGTGCATAATATTGCAATACGTTATATCCCACTCGTCATTAATATTATTATTATATTCGCCGCTACTCGGCGGCGCCGTTCTGCAGACGACGACGATCTATCCGCCCTCGTCCGGCACTGCAGTTCGCTCGGCGGCAATTGTATAGCTGCAGGCACTGTAAATAATACGCTTTTCCGTCGCCTGCGATACCGAACGTCATCAACAACGACAGCAAAAACAACGACCACAACCACAGTATAATAATATAATATATCGCTCGTGCGCGCGCCAATGAAACATAATTTCACATTTTAATATTAATAATATTATATCGTTGTTATTACGCACGCGGCGTAGGTACACTCCGCTGCACTGTTGCACTATATGGTCTCGCGGTCGTTGTATGTTATATTCCGACGGTCATAGGTGCACTTATATTATAATATACTGCAGCAGGTACGTCCGCTTTCGGACGACGACGACGGGCGTATGCGTAGTCGGTGCATATACTCGCTTAATATAATGATTCGCGTTGGACGTCCGCCACGATAAATGCATTTCGTTGCGACTTTATAATATATTGTAATAATAAAAATGATAATAATATGGATTACGGTTACGCGAGCAAATATTATAATATGTATACAGATATATAATAATATGATATAATTAATCGCCGCCGACCGGCGACGGCGGACGTACCGAATTAATTAAACCATCACTGCGGATATAATTTTCTCGCCACTCTGTTTTATATACATATATATACGTGCACACACATACACACACACATGTATGTGCGTGGTCGTGATCGGGTCGAATGTACTTATACATATATAACATTTTCTATATAAAATATTGTAATAGCAGAAGAGAAGAGTTTTGTCTAACAAAACCCGATAAACAGCAGTCGACTATGAGTTTGATTTTCGCCATATTTGGTATACCTAAGTTAGTCTAATACACAGTTATCTATACCGTATAGATAACCGTGGTCTAATACTATATATTCTGATTCGTATTTTATAATAATGTTACGTTACCATTTTAACTTATCGGTTTTATAATTTTTTTGTGTAGTGTAATGTAGTGAAAGTTAAATAATATGTAGACGAGGGCAAGAGATACCGACACTCGACAAAACATGAATTGAATTGCGTTTGCCAATTTGTGTGTTTAGGTGTATGGGTCTATATAATATATATTATGTCTATTGTCTATAGTCTATAATGCTGCTTAATGCGAACATCCCTAAGTCTACCTTTAATATAATACTATCGTCCAACTACGGTCCTACCAAGCTTACTCTAGCTATTTCAACTTCTGATCTCTAGCACTTTTGTAACTATTGTCTAGTTACTAGTCTCTAAATCGTAATAAACGATTTAAATTGTAATCTGATAGATAATAATATAAATAAATAGTCACAGGATTTGGAAAAGATGCAAAAAACACCAACGGTTGGTTTTTACCTTCAGACATCGTCATCGTTATCGTATGATGCACGTCACAATATATTAAAACTACCTCCGTAAAATATAAATATATTTTCCATGCTTCAAGGTGCTATAATAACTGGCTGATACTTCACCCGAGGAAAATGTCTAGAAGTCCAAAGACCTTATTGTTATGTGTCATCCCATTACTTCAATTGCATATTTGAATATTATGTTTATTTTTATCTTGGCAAAAATAATTACAAATTTGTCATATCATCTACGAAGTCGTGTAATAAACTTAACAGTTTTGGGTAATCACATCGTACTAACTTCAAACCCATACGTTCAAGATCAAAATCAAGAAATGATAATTAGTATAATATAATATACCATATAGTTACACTTAAGTTCTTGCTCGGACGGTTTAAAATTCGACAATAACTCTGACTTCATCCGACGATTTCGTTAATCAGTTGGTTTTTTATGGAAGTAATCGTCAAATCCGTAGATCGTCGCAGGGCTCATCTTGTCGCAGTCGATCGCTGCAACATATTAAATATTACATAGTTTTGATGAGTCTTATCTAGATCCGCCGACTAAAGCGCCGACTAAAAGCGCTCAAGTCACGGACAACCAACGATGGAAATGGAGTTCACGTCGAAAAAAAATTAGAGAACGAAAAGAGCAAAAGCGCATAATATATACTTACATACGCACAACTTACCTGTAATTTAATATGCAGAATATATATTATGAGCAAACACGATTATATATGTATATAATACGCGAATGTAGGTTTGACGTTTCGGTCAGAGCTGCATATTGTGTAATAGGTAATATAATAAATAATAATATTATATTATACGCGTATAGAAACGCGGCGAGAATGGCACGCTCGTGCATTAGATAACCAAATCGCGTCCGGCACAAAAGAATGATTTCTGATTTCGATTTCTGTGATCGCTTTCGTCTGCGTTTGCGTGCGCGAGTGCGTGTGCATCACACAAAAGCCACACGGTCCTCTTTGCCGGCTACGACGCCAGTTCCGATCAGTTCCGCACACGAGTACACGACACTACTGTATACGATATTCGAGTCTTAGTGATGAATATCACTGTAGACCACTATAGATATACGCGACGCGTTCCACGTTAAAGGTACCTACCTAGTGCGAAATATTTCTGATTTAAATCGGGTTTTAATAAAAAAAAAAACAAAAAAAAAAACGGATGGAATCTGATTTCACATATATGATGAGTGACCACCGTCTATAAAATATAATATATATTTACTAATAAGTAATAAGTAATAGTCATCATCTGACACATCATTTTTAAAAAAATCCCGGTAATCTGTATTATAGTGATCGTGTATATATCACATGTACCTAATTAGTAGAGTTAGGATGTTGATGACCTAAAAAACACACAAAAATTCCCTAAAAAAATGCAAAAAGCCCTAAAAAAAAGTGCAAAAATGCCCTAAAAACTTCAAAAAATGACCTTAAAAATTATTTAAAATACTCATTAAGTAACTGAAAAAACTTATTTATAAATAATAATTTTTATTAGAGATATGGGTATCATAATGGGTGCAATAGTAATTTAAAATATGAATTATAAATATATTAAGCATTTAAATAATTTATAAATAAATTTCAATATTAAAAATAAATTAAAAAGTAAAATATAAATAAAAATGCATTTGCCCTAAAATCTATAATTTGTGAAAAATGCCCCACATTGTATAAAAAGTGCCCTAAAAGATGAAAAAATGACTTAAAAATGTTGAAAAATGACGTTAAAAAACAAAAAAAATGCATTTATAGCTAAAAATGCAAAAAATGCAGAAAAATGCAAAATAAAATTAGAATATTCTGCATCAAGGGAGCTAGAAACAAATGTTTAGCTAGGATAGCATTGTACAGAATAAAAGGGAAAAAATGCAAAAGTCATCAACATCCTAACTCTACTAATTAGTGTTAAGAACCGAAATAAATTCATAAATTCTAAATACTATAATGATCCGTATCAGTTACATAATAATATCTTTAAACTATTTAAATAAAAAGACGTATAGGAAAAAATGATTTAGAAATTTTTTTGTGAATAGATACGAAACCTAGAACAGAGGAAGTCGGTCTGCTGCATAGGTATGGGTATTAGGTAGTCGATTTCGACTGTACCTCGTAATTGAGTAGGTCACTGTAATGGATGTGTTAAATTTTAATTCAATGATAAATCATTTCATACGAAAAACAACTTGAACGGAAACGGTGCGCCTCTCTATTTTTAACGATATTTTATAATTTATTTATATAACTATTAGTAATTTAATTTTCTCTTAGTAGAACGGCATGTTCAACTAAATTTTCCAAAAAAGTGACATTTGAAATATTATTAATTATAATAATATCATATAGGTATCATAGTATAATAAATTATATATCATTGTTATTAATTTATATAACTAAGTCAATACCAGTGTACCGTATAGAACGTTGTGGATAGATTCGTCGTTATATATACAATAATACATGTTATGGTAAATGATTTAGGTCTCTAAGAAAAAATTGTTTTAATCTACAACATAATAACTATAACAGGTAGAGGAAATATCGTTTAAATATACATGTTTTTGAAAATAAGGACATGAAATGTTTAAAAAAAAAAATTGTGCCTAAGTGTTTTTGATATTTTTAGTTTACTCTAAATATAAGGAATATAACTTGTATTAAAAGTGAAATGTCGTAAACAAATTTTTCGTACAAACACAGATAATGTTCTTAACTTTAAGTTCGATAATAGATCAATCCTTTACTCTATAAAATTAAGGCTGTCAAAGTATATTAACACAAAATTGGTTCTGATGAATGTAAATTTGCTATTTTACGTGTGGGTCAAAGAGAAAAAACAAATTGTGCTCTGAAATTCTTTTAAAAATCACTTTTTATTTTATGAGTCATTTAATTTTACTTTGAGACACCAATGTTTATAACAAATGGTTTACGACCAGTGCGCCGATGGACTAGGTAGTGGATGTTGATTTTTAATTTAATCAGCTAATGACATTTAATTTGATGTCTCATCTATCTGTTGGACTTTATATTTTACGCCATTTCGTTCCATTTTGGATATAAATTTTAAAAACAAACCTAAAACGAAATAATAATCATAATAATATAGCATGAGCAGATGGTTTTTGATATTTTACACTATAACCGTGATGATGTTTTGCAATTTGTCAACGGATGCACTCGAGACGATGAACTGTTTCTTATCTTACACCACAAATGGTCACAAGTTCAATACTTCAATATTACATGAACGTGGGCCGATCCGCGTAATTCACACACACACACACACACTAACTCGAGCATAAATAATGCATTTAAATTATATGTATATAGGTACATCTATAATGCGTTGCAGAAAACGAAATTACCCGATTTTAAATTCCATGTAGTTGAAAACGAGTGCAATAACAATTTTGAAATGCAACTCGGTTCTACTTTGTAGTGCATCAAAACCTGTTCCCGTGAGTTTCACAAGCATAAATCAAAATCTTTCGTACGAAAAAACTACCTAAAACAAAAAAAATAACAACATAATAGGAGCGCGTGAACCTTTCTAAAAACAATTAGCGCAAATTATATCTTTTATTTATATATATATATAATTATTATTTGCGTGCGTGTGTGTCTGTGTGTGTATAGGTGGGCCGAGTGCCCGAGTAACACCACCATATTATGCTAATCATTAAACATATTGTATAAATATGTATATATATATATGGAAACTTAGCAATCACAGTAATATAATTACAAAAGTAGTAGAAGATTTCTGCGTGTTAGAGAAGTAAGTTTGAATTTATTTCTTTTATGTATTACCATAATTTATTCAACGACGCACTATATTATAAACATATATATACAATATACGCTGTTGGCTAACGTCTATAAGCTCTTGATATGTTGACATTAAAGTCTCTCCGTATAAACACACATAGTATAATAATAATATATAGAAGAAAAAATTGTATGCGCTATATCGATAACGCGTGCAGTAAATGTCGCTAGAAAAAAAAAAATATATTATATTATTTATTACCGGGCACCGGTGTAGGTATACATACGAGTATAATATAATAATAATAATATGTACCTGACATGAATAACGATAACGCGTGTTCCTAAAACACGAATATGTACCGTGGTAGTTGTATATCATATAAGCGGTATATCGGATACGAAATTGAAACTCGTCGTCGTCGTCGTCGTCGTCGTCTATTTATTTCGCGTGTTCGAAACGGTTTTCGGCGAATTCTATAAATCTCGTTTACCGGTTGAATGTGCGCATTGCGCGTATTAATGATAAAAAAAAAATTAAAAAATACACGTTGTCGGAGGTATGCGTTTTCATCGCGTCGTGAGTTTTGCGTGTAATCATCACTACCAAAGTTATATATTAAAGATTGTTTTGCACTCCCTAAGTCGTTGCAGACCTCGATATCGTCGAAACGATATTAACATATTATCATTATAATAATATTATTACATTAATGTGAGCTATATACGTAGGTATATTATTGTTGCGTATAGCGCGCGTACAGACAAAATACGAATTGTGAAACACATTCGGTCCGGGACATTGACAATATAATATAATGATAATAAAGTCGTGTACACCGGCGAAAACCCGACTTTCGTAATCGACGACTGTACGTTATTATTATTATTATTATTATGTTATAATGTACGTATCATATACGGTGGAAATCGCGTGCAAAACGTCTGTAAATCATCGGGCACGCGCGAAAAAATCGACAACGCATACCCATATAATATTATGTCTATGATATATATATATATATAGGAATATTATATTTTATACAAACCGAACCGATCGTAGGTACGATTCCAGCGATTGAGCTGTATTATTAGTGATAAAATGATATCGTACCTTATAGGTATAGGTGCCTATATCGTACCTACTTATTTACGTTATACCATACACGGGCCGCTAGCATGGGATTATATTTATTACGTACAGGACACTAGGACAGTCTCAGGCTATCAAATAATGTTAGGTTTACCGTTTACGGAGGATTTTGGAGGTCGCACGCCTAACGTTTCATACCGCGCGACCAATATATTTAAGTAGATACACTTTTTAAAAAATCTCTAGTGAATTTCTGGTAATCTATATTTCATCTATAAATGTTTTAAAATATGCTAAATAATATATATTTTGAAATAAGGACCTCGTTTAATTATAATTGCAGATTTAAAATTAAAACAAAATACTCGTAAATCTAATAAATTATATCTTTACGCGACATTTCTGAATTTTTGGTCGCCTATATTTGTAAGTAACGTTAAACACAGTTGTAGCAGTAGTAGGTCTGATAATATTACAATCGTAATACGATGTTCTAGTATCGATATTATGTCATATATCATATATGTTTCGAGTTTTTTCGTTTTCGGAGTCCGTCACAGCCGCCGCAGGAGACGTACCACATATTTATATTATATTATACCAAGAACGAGGGCACGCGCGCGAGAGACCTTGCAGCGGCCCACCTATGCAATTGCAGCAGCCCGACCACACGGATCCGTTAAAATATGATTATAATAATATACAACAACAATAACAAATCAAAATTTAAATTCCGACGGCTAACGTATAAAATATTAACAATTATAATAATAGTAATATGTGCGTGTCGTTTATCGGAACTATATACGAGTGCAGTATATTATAATACATGAATAAGATGTATTAAAATCACATAAACTATTACGCGCATCTCGCCTTAAGTCTGGGATTAGGTATCGGTCCAAATATTACTCACGTTTTCGCTACATAATATTGCTCTGCGCACGCTACCGTAGACGTGACGCAGTGCTTCTCGGACTCGAGCAGAGGCTGCAACTCTGATTGGTAATTTATTTATTATATTTTAATTTTTAAACAAAACAATTAACGTTAGTATAAAATTAATATAATGCCATACTAAATCATAGTCCGTGACATATATAGTATGCGCACACGCGCGCTTAATCTATATGGATCGTTTATGTCCGTCCGCGCCAGGGTGTAAATTTATATTATATATATATATATATATATATCGGTAATCTCACCATTCTCATCGTAGCTCATTAGCGAAACGGTAAAATATATAATATAGCTGCCTGCTGCAGTCTGCTATTATTTAAAAAAAAATGTATATTATGGGTGTAACATAAATCTGTATATATTACATTATATTATATACTATTTAAACGGCTTTCCTATTGGATGGTGGAGGCGCGTTTAAGAGAAAAAAAAATTGGAATTCGCAGGTATATAAAAATGTGTGTGTGCCAACCGAGGCGATTATCGTGCGATGGATAAAAAAAATTTCTAGAATAATACGCGTCGTCGTGAGGCGTACAAAACGGAAACTAATTAAATATTATATATATATATATAGGAGGTACGTCCGACGCTTTAGTGGCCAGTGCGCAACTATACGGCGTATTATGCATATATCTATTTTAATATTTTATGCGCAGAACGTGCTTACTGCGAATCATAATTTACAGCATTTCCATTTGTCTTTTGTCCGCGTTTTATATTGTTAGGTATAGTTAGGTATGTATTATAGGTACAGGTACGTCTATTATATCCGGCAGGAGAAAACTGCTGACGCGCGCGGAGACGGCCGAATAACACTTAAACAATTTATAATATTTTTAGCCGATATAGAAAAAAAAAATAATAGAGAGAGACCTCGATAAACCGTCATAGCATACAACCCATATTTTTCGTATCATCGTCCAATAATTATTAATTCGACAGTGAAAATCACCGGGTCGGACGACCTAGTCTCGTCGGTAAAAAAACTGACCTGTATATATTACAATAAACGCTATTTTTATGTCAGTACTTATAGTAGGCATATATATATTATATATATATATGATATACACACCGCACTGCGGCTATACATACCTACGTGATGATGAAGAATTCAATATGACCCACGAAAAAAAAATAATCACGCAATGTAGGCTGCAGCAAGTACTTACCTACCAGAAACAGGAAAAATATCAATTCCTTGATTTAATTCACATTTTATACTCACTTTAGACGAAGTGATAGTATATCTAATTAGTTATAAATCCATATTTTATATCATAGCTAAGCAAATACAAACTATACGATACGGTAAATGAGCACTATAGTTATCCGCACATACGTCGTTATTCATCATTTAAATATCTAATTTCGTCCAAGTCTGAACTCAAAATGTCTATAAACAACAATCATATTACTATATTTTTTTTGATTTTTTTGTGACACTATTAACTAATTACAAGAAACTTTGTTTTAAAATTTCAATTTTCAGCTATAAAAATTGAACATTTTACACATTTTTAACTAAAAGATAATTTGCAAATAATTGTAGATATTTCGACCTATTTAATGGACAAAATTTAAACTTTAAATGCTAATAAGAAAAAAGTGTTCCTATGTATTCTTATACTGCTATTAAAACAATTTATTAGGGACCTTGTATTTAATTTTCAAGCTTTTTGACCAAACGAAAATTTTCTAATCGATATTTATAGAAAAGAGAAACTAAAAAAATCAGACTTTTCTTATGCACCTATAAATAATTGTTCAAAAGTGTCGAAATGTTTTTAAAAGCTAATGATGTATCGAAAATTATAATTTTAACATTCGGTAAATATTTTAAATGAGTACGGTTATTTGATTTAGAATTACAACAAAGTAAGAAAATCGTTAGTTCGGGTAATATCAAATGTCTAATTTCAAACGCTCATAAAAAATTTGTTTGAGTTTCCAGTAAATATTTTTTTTGTGAAATGTAGAAAAACTTATGGGATATCTTGTGATTTTCAAATCTTAGATCGACTTCTAAATCAAAAATCTGCCTATTTTCATGATTTTGAAGTATTTTCTCAAAATTCTAACTTAAGACGCTTATAAAAAATAAATGTAGATTTACTCTCAAATTTTTTTTTTTAATTTTAAGTTATGAAATACCTTGTATTAAATGTTCAGGTATTTGAGATAACAAATTTTTTTCAACAAAAATATAAAAAAAAATGTCATCAAAATTTATTATGCATATAAAAAGTTCAAAAAGAGTAAAAACATATTGAAATTGTATGATGTATAGGAAATGCTAATATCATTATTTTTTACTGTAAAATCGATTTTGTCAAAAATTTACTTTGCGAAAAAATTCATGTTTTATTCCTTAATTTTTTCCCTCAACGTATTTAAAAACTATTAAGGTTTTTTACTTTTGATCCCCTAACTAGATTCACTTTCTTACTAAAAAAGATGCTGATAAAAAATCAAACTTCCTCAAAACGTGATGAAAGACACAAAAAATAAACACACAACATGGTGAAGTCAATGCTTTTTTTCAAATCTTTACTCCGCTCAAAATATAAAACAGTAATTATTGACATTTAGACCCCATCCCCTAAAGCAAAATTGTGGTTACACCACTGGGATCGGACTCACCTAGTTCGTTCGTAATGACGACGGATCGTCCGGAAAACCGTAAAGTGCAGATCTGTAATAAAATTTAGTTTCGGATTAAAAAATTATTAACCGATTGTAATATTGTTATGTCAGTGAAAAGTGGATAGCGACGAAAATAATATACCGATCGAAATAGGCAAAGAGAATGATACGCGGTGGTACCTAGGTATATACGAATTGTATAAATAGGTACTATAATATGTAATATATATACTAACAATTTCCGTGAAAAGCTGCAGAGCTTAAAAAAATCGAGACTTGGGTAAAATGTCATTACATGTCGGTCATATTATAACAACGTAGATACTACTTTGCAGTCGTGTCATTATATCGTACACAAACGATAATATTCCTAGTCCACGGCGGTCGTACCTATTGCCATTGCCATTGCTGCTCGGAGGGATGAAATCGTAATTTAAAAAAAAAAAAAACACGTTTGTACGATTGCGACGCTTTAATATTATTATTATTATATATCGTCTACGGTATATTATGTACCTACATAGAGCATAATATTATTATTATACCAATTAGACGGAAACCGCTCATAAATCTCGCCCGGCCGATAATAATTGACAGCCGATATTAGTTATATTTTCTTTTTTAAATTATTTATACACTATTATGATTTATTTTCCGACCCATAGGTTAGGCGACTGTGCGGCAGTCAGTACGCGCGCGCACTCACACACACACATATGCGATATTGCGTAGTCCTTATTATTATTAAATATTGTGTGAGCGCGTGCTCGCGGTCGGCGTTTTCGATCCGTTCTGGTCCGGCAGCAGACCCGCTGCGCGACGTCCGAGAAAACGCGCCATTACTATCGGTTTGTGTACGGCGTGCCGCGGCGATGTCCAACGATCGCGGCTAATACAACAATAATAATATGCGAGATACGTCGATGTATACATCATAATATTATACTAATCGGTCTTCCGGGTAGACCGACGATGGATCGTATAATATAACATGTGCGTTGTCAATTTAGGGTTAGTGTATATTCGTTTGCATATTTTTACCGATTACGATCGTACGCCGATGCTAGTATTGTAAGTAGGTACCAAATAATATTATGTTCCATGAAATCGTAATTAAAAATGCGAATTCTTTTAGAGCACATTTTACAATATTATTAACTGCACAAAAGTGCCATAAACGTATTGTTTTTTTTTTTTACATTAGTCGCCACCGTCGTTCTACGTTTTAAAACTTTTAAGTAATTATTGTTATTTCGATGTAACGTTATCGCGCACATTTTGTGGTCGACGCTATTGCAATAATGATAATTTATCCGTTTAATGGCTGGTCGATTAACAATAAATTTACGCTTGCCACATTTCAGTTTAGGTACTATGCCTTATGGTGTTGTTCCGTTATATTTTGAACAAAAGTAGTTTTACACAGCATTTGTATGTGAAACGGCCATATTTTAATTTTGGCATGTATTCGAGCATCAATATGCATGTCCAGCGATATTATGAATAATTAAATCGTACTAATTAGTGAATTGCTAACCTTTTGAATCATAGTGCAGGTGTTATACTAATCCATGTTTTTAATATTGTTTGTTATTATTTGTGTAAGGTATTACATATATTGTACTGAGACTAATGTCAATCAAACATACATGTTAGTTATCCAGCTGTACAATTAGTTTTTTGTTTCATCATTCTAGGTACATTTGAAACAATTTAATCACAAAAATAATTAATAATAAAACAATTTTGTTTTTGTTATTGCAATTCATGTATGTACACGTTAACCAATTAGGTACTCCAGAAATAAAAATTCAAAATTCGTTGAGACAGACTCTACTATGCCGATAATTATAAATCATGTATTTATAAAATCGTCCGATTTAAACTGTGCTTAAATTACCTATAGTATGTTTATAGTGATTTGGAATAACAAGGAGTGACAAAATAATATAATCTATATAGCATTTAAACAATTTCACGCGATTTCCTAAATCACATTTCACACAAAATTCTGCAGGGCAGAGTTGTATACGAGTTTAAATTATATTACTTTGCTCGGACAACGAAAGAATAAGTATATTATTGGTATTTTGAAACGATCGTTTTCACAAGGCCCGAATTTCCTACTTTTTGCGTTTATATATAATACAAATAAACTAAATATAATAGCCATACGCGATCATAAATAATAATATTCTTGGGTATAAGTACCTAATATGGTGTAATACCCGCGGGCATGGCCGTTTTCGACCGAAAACGTACCCTTCCCTTTTCGGCCGATTCACTTTTCGACCAAATTTTGAAAAAGGTCGATTTCCTTTTCGACCAAAAACGTACACTTCCTTTTTCGACCGATTCATATTTCGACCAAAAAAAAAAGTTTAATATAATACACAATATTAATGTTATACAAATCGAAAATTATTAAAACCTATAATAATAACTTATATAGGTAATATAATGTTTTGTCGTAAACAGTGGTCGCCGAGTTTGATTGTAATGTGATAACAATTGGCAACTACCATAATATTATAAAGGTTGCTGTATATGTAGAATGTACATAAATATTATTAGATATTCATTCATACATTTTAGTATTTTATACAACTTATATATTTTTAGTATTTTTTTATGATATGTATAACATAAATACTTATATGTAATTATTATCATTTATTATTTGTAACCTACTACTATATTTAAAAATAACTAACAAAAATTATTTTTTCTATATAAAGACTTATAATTATTATTCAATAATATTTTTTTAGTCGAAAAGTGAATCGGCCGTAAAGGGAAGGGTACGTTTTTGGTCGAAAAGTGTCTCGCCCATATCCGCAGCAAAAATAATCACAATAATTCGACTAAAATAAAATAAAAACTAAACTATGGCGCGTCCAATCGGCTATATATGAGCCTACGTCGGTTATTACTTCATATTTTTTTCGCGTATCAAAATACCTATAGTAATATATTATGTCTACGTTGTGTTCAAATAGCCGTCGTTAAACTCACTTTCCCAATATAAATTTATTCGAGGCAATAAAAAAGGCACAGCCTTATTTAGCGTTCTTAACACTATCTGCTTTATATTATAACCTGTAGCAGTCGAAAAAGTACAAATATTTTTTTGAAATAACTACAATTTTAATTAATTTTGAAACATTATATATGAATAAAAATATAAACATATACTAATTTACAGTGTTTGGCTTATTAAAGTGAACAAAACTGGATATGAACCAGTATAAAAGATTTTATTTTCCTCAGAAAACTGCAGGTGTTTGTTGAAGGACGCGCAATAATGAGTTTCAAAAAAGTATACGGTAGGTTTTAAAAAAAATGTTTGCTTTACGGTACAACAAACTTTATGTTTTTATGAATAAAAACAGGGGAATGTAAAAAAAAAACAGTTAGTGTGGTAAAATCCATGAAATACGAAGAGCCATCAAAATAAATGCTAAACAAAATTTATTAATTTCTAAACAATTCTCTGTATAAACTTTAAAATGTATTCCAGATATAGATTTACTACCTTTTTCTACATTTAATGCGAATATACAATCGCTATAAGGCCCAAATCCCGGACCTAAAATACAAATAAATCACTGTTGAGGTATACATATAATTACTGTCTACCTATAACTAAAATATTATATATATATTTTACATATATATCCAAATCCTTTGTGCGTGCAGCTGTGTGTTTGTGTGTACAGCGCTTATAATATAATTCATATAAAATGTATGAGTAGCGTCGCTAAAAAAATGTTAGAGAGAAAGAAATATTATATTAATACGGGGCAAGTATATTATATAATACGCATAATACGCATACGACGTAAACCGTCGAACGCTGCTGACTGCTCCGCGATGTTCTTATCTGTTGCAGGTGAGACCAAATAATCATTGTTGTCCAGTTATGTACAGGTATATATTTTATACTATATAGGTGGTATGATATTATGTACATACTGTAATTTAAATTCGTATATAATATATAAGGCACTATAGTTATAGGTATATATTAACGCAAAACTCTTAGATAATAATTATCATCATCGTCGGTCCGAAATGTATAATAATGACTGCTGTGCACGAAAACCGCTTTTTGACGACGCTTTGACAGCTACTGCAAAAGTCGTGTGTATACAGCGTCTGGTATAATTACGGTGAACGCGTACATCCGCTGCAGGAATTTCTCACTCGCCGCCGATGATAGACGATAGTGTTGTACTCGATGCACTGGTATAAGGTAAAAAAAAATAATATAGGATATATAATATAAAATCTACCACGTTTACAATACGGCCGTACATAAATGATATATTTTGTTGTTTTGAGAAATCAACAGAAAAAAATAACCACTGTACCATAGGTAGGTTAGGTAAAAACAGCCAAACACAAATCGGATAAGATGTGTAGTCTTACGAAAATAAGTCCTTAGGAACAAGATAACGTTTGTTCAATGTTTGATATGTATAGGCGATAGAACTTATATGACGTGTTGTTGTAAGGGGGAAAAAATTCTTCTTTAAAAAAAAACATCTTTTTTATTTTTTCAAAATCACAAATTAATAAATAATCGTATCACAAACACCCTGTAATCCTGTACTGCAGTAATATACTATTATAAACGTAGTTGATGATGAAAAATTAATTTTATATATTAAATTGATTATGCATATTATATTAACAAGTGTGCAGTATTGTACGTATTGCAATCATTTTGAAACAAAAGAAACGAGTCGATACAGCCTATTATAAAGTGTACTATTATGTCGCTAAAAATAATAAATGATTTAATAATAAAAAATATAATTTAACTATTTATGTCTACTAAAACATATGTATATAACCTACAGCTAGGTGATGTCACACGAAGATTTACTGATTCGGGTAATGCGTAGGTACCTTTACATAGATTCCATTCCACTATAAGAGTTTAGATTACAATAAATCTTCGCGAAGCACCCTGCAGTAGACCGCTTCAGGTGACAGCAATAAATTGCTAGTATGGTCGTGGTTATACGCTTACCTATATAATGATATACGAGAGTATATATGGATATATACTTTTTTCGACAACGTTGTGAAATTATAATATATATTATACGGTCTTCAGCCGATTGCCAAAAAATACAAAATCGGAATATCTCATTTCACCATTCATAAAACTTAATGTACCTATAGACGACGCTGTGTATAATAAGTAGGTATAGGTATAACCTATAGTCACTACGTACCCACGAGAGAGTTGTTTGTATATTTTGTAGACGAGATTTAGAAAAAATTTTAAATTAAACATCAAAAACGGTATCATAATAAATATTACATAATATTATAATGGGCATATTTCATTACTATCAGCGTGTATCATAAACAAAAAAAAAACAATTACAATAGATCTTAACAAGATTGTGGCGAGACTGCAACAGTCGAATAGTATACAGCGCACATTTGTTGCGACCATGGTCAATGAGCTAAACGTTACGCCAGCTGCCGTGGTGAAGCAATTTTTTTTTAGTCCCGTGGAATTTAACGGATCGATTATCTCGTATTATATATGTATATATTATATTTATTTTATAGTATGCCTTCCACCTTGCTGTGTATCATCAGTGATATAGGTACGCGGTTGTTACGCCGTTTTATTTACGTAATCGTTTCGATTTTAAGCATCTTTAATAAAGTGCTGTATAGTGAATACGTTTTTTTTTTAAATCTCTAAACTAATGGGCCGTCAACCGATGACACGAAGTGGCTTAAAAAAAATGCCAATCGGTATATTATTATA
Organism: Neotoxoptera formosana; assembly: GCA_022818045.1. Taxonomy (NCBI): domain Eukaryota; kingdom Metazoa; phylum Arthropoda; class Insecta; order Hemiptera; family Aphididae; genus Neotoxoptera; species Neotoxoptera formosana. Next base: position 30,516,776 of record CM040633.1, read on the forward strand.
TTATAATATAGAAACGTGTATGGTAGGTACCTATATATATATTGTATATATTATACGACGTACCTACCATAATCGAACGACTCTCTCGAAACACACACGGACGACGTACATAATATATTATATATATTTTATTTACCTACACGAGAAATTTAACTGTTCTGCTTGCGACGGATGAATAATTGTAAACAAATTAATTCACGTGTGAACGACATAATAATATATACTATATTAATAATGAATTAGGCCGTTTTATAATATATTCTAACGAACCGAGCCGGACGTGTCGCATACACTGCAGCTGCTGTCGTATCGTCTGCACCCAAGTGAAACGCGTAAATAATATTGGCTTTGAGCGAGTAAATTATCATAATATTAATTATTATAAAAGCTGCAAGAACGACTATCTATCGACTACCTATCGATAAAAAAAATTGACGCTCGCATACAAAAAACGATACGCGGAATTAATAACCAGCAAGAATAAACATTTATTTTTATATTATTTTAATTGTCTACTGCAAAACATAGCGCCAAACCGATTGCTGCTCTAATGCACTCATAAATTTTATATTACAAATAAAACGACGGCTGTATACTATGATGTATGAGCCATTGTGAGATAAGTACGGCACTTTATTGTAATATTATCGAATTGTGTAGGAAAACCTTACACAAACCATCGAATAGTAGAATAGGCCGGTGTATTGGATCGAATTTTTAGCATGAGAGAAACAAAACATTTTCATTAGACTGAACAATTTCAACAAGTCAATTGGTATGGGGTCGGTGAAGACTATCTGATAGCCGATAAGGAATGGATTCCAGATTCCTGCAGTGCTTTTCATAGGAATTTGTTAATGGTATATTATTTTCACACCGTTCTCTTATTTCTACCATTTCTACATTTAATAATTGGACAATTTACAGAAAGTCTTAGTAAGTTGCTTATCATAAAAATTGTCTCAGGAAAAAAAATCTAATATGAATATTATATATTTAAACGTAAATGGTTATAGCTCTGACAGTGGTTCCCTATGCCTACATGCTTAATCCAGTTATATTAACACTTGTTAGACATTTTAACTTGTTGAACACTTGTTATACCTTGTCGGACACTTGTTGTATAATTTTATTGAAGCATGCTAAGTTTACTTATAAAGTTCACTTACAAACTTACAAAAACAATAACATTACAAAAATGTTGCTCAAAAAAGTTTCAACAATATCTAATTATAAGGTAAGTAAGTACCTATACCTGCACAAGAGTCGATGCAAGACGGTTTCAGTAGAGTTGTATGTATAAATCGTATAAAGTTCTTTGTAGACTTAACGTAACATTAATAGTTTAAAAAGGAATCAATAAAAATCCTGTAGGCTCAGACAAGTATCTATATTATAGTCCAACAAGACATGCGCCATAATTTTGTTTTGAATGGTTACCTTAATAGGTTTTGCTATGCACGTCACCCGCCTTTGCGCGTATCTATCTTTGCAACAGCGATCAGAATCATATACATAATAATATTTATGCAAAGGTTGAATTTACGTTATACATATTACAATATTATAATATTACGATCATATTGCAGCTGCTGGTTTTGTGTACGATCATCCGCGAATCGCAAACGTCGAAAGTGCCTACCTATATATATTATATTGTACCTATATACGGTTTACGAGTCGGCCGCTGTCGACATATTTTTTCACGTCGTTTCAAAGCTCTTTCAGCGGAGACCAGCGCATCGAGTAAAACGGACGTGTGCGATTTTTTAAGCGTATATATTACGAGGCGGCTGCGGCGCGGCGCGGCGCGGCGGGTAGCGCGAGTAGATCGAGCGAGTATCGATACATCGTATATGTATACATATATAGACGGATGGCTGGCGACGGAGAGATGACCGCGTGTGTGGTGTACAATATATGTTTAGAGGTATACGCGTATAATGTTTATGCATTGTTATAATATATATATACACACACATAGGTAGGTATATGAGAAACACTTATAAACATGTGTATCCGGCCGGCTCGGCGGCGGCGGCGTCAACCGCGAGGGCATCGGTGCCGTTAGTCACTCACGGCACGTTCTGCTTGTTATATTCGTTTTATTTAATAAAAAAACAATTAAAAGTCGACACATATGTATACATAGGGACGACGGTGGTCGGAATTGTTTAGCCGGCGAGGCGTGCTCGGCAAAACAATCGCATTATTATTTTCCCGTGTATATATAGGAATATTGTCGCAGCCGCGAATGCGCACACGCACGTCCGTGACGCGAGCGAGCGCGCGAGTGAGACGCAGACAGAGTGAACCGCGGCGTTTGCAGGCTATTGGAGTCGGAGATGCGAGAGAGATAGAGTGAGAGAAAGAGAGAGAGAGAGAGAGAGAGACGCACGATCGACGACGACGACGGCGACGATGATGATGATAGTAATAATAATGCGGATAATCGGTTGTGCTGCAGCGGGGACGCCGCCGCGGCCGATATGCGTGCGGCGACGGCGGACGACACTGGTATTGAATCTGTAAACGCGAAATAAAAATGAGACGGCGGCGGTGAGGCCGGTAGACGCGGTCGCGATAGAGGAGAAGAAGAAGAAGAAGTTAGATGAAAAAAATAAAAAAATAAAAAACGATTACACGTAATTACACGTTGTAATGGCGAAGAGACTGTGGGAATCCGCTAGATCGATATATAATATATTGCTTTCGCGCTATACTACATTTATATATATCAAACGCGCATACATATACAGCAGAGACGACGACTCGTCCGGAGTGAAGACGCTGCCATTATAAAATTATCGTTATTATCATTATTATTATTATTATTATTATTATTATCATCTACACGCTGCAGCCACCGCCGCCCAGATATATTATACATATATAGGTATATATTAAATATACTATCAGCGTGCCCGCTCGGACGAGCGTAATGTTTATTGCTTTGTAGAGCGTCATTGCTCTAGTTTCGTCGGATCGACGGCCGATCGATCGTTTTATCACAATTTATACTATATAGGTATAGTCAGTATAGTCGCGCAATACCGTCCATAATTAATAATTGTTGTTTTATACTGTTTTTTATACCTGACCGCGATGATAATGGTCTGCAGACGATTTTTATACCCATTATTGTGTTGTAGTGTTGTACACTTAATTTCTACGTTTGGAGTGCATAACTCGGCTGTTACAGTTACACCACGCATCTACACAAACATGAAACAAATACGAAATCTTGATAATATTATTATATTATATAATACTATGTTCATATTCTAGCTACTATGTGGCTTAAACATTATACAGTTTTTACAACTTAAATTTTTGAAAAATCTCGATTACGCTAGATAGAATATATTTTTTCTGCCACAAATACCTGTTGATTGTCACGTGTATACTCGTATCTCTTCGTACTCTACGTTTATAATATTTGTAATTAAATATTATAACTACTATCCAACGCTGGGAAAACAGCTATATTTTTAAAAAAAGTTAAATTTTTTACAGAAAATGTCCTTTAATAGGCGGCTACAGCATTGTAATCCACTTTGAAAGTAAAGTGCACATATGTATATTATATTACCTACGTCTCACATCATACATAGAACTGACTTGAAAAAAAATGTACCTACATGGTAAAGCAAGATGTGCTCGTCTTACCAAAAAATGACGTGGGAATCAACAAGTTAACTCATCAGTCAGCATACATGATCATATATTTTTAGTCAAATGTTTGTAAATCAATACCTATTCGTATTATACTGCAATTATACACAGGTACATCACGTGTGCAATATTATATACATAAAGAAAAATTAATCGATTCTTTTTTTTTTATAAATTCGCTCAGAAGTCGACAATTTAAAGACGACAACGACACCGACTCAACGTGTATATCGTTTAACGCGTAAAATCAATTATTTATAAGGTCGACTCACTTGCACAACGGCTAAACGTGTTTTTCCGCGCGAACACTGCTACGACGATCTATAAATTATGCAGCTGCAAGTTGACGATGATATTTTATTTTATTGTCTTTTTTTCGAAAATCTTAATTGTCAGAGAATTTCTTTGTTATGCTGCATTTATTGTGTACACACAACCCCCTACATGCGTGAACGCATATTACGTACGAATGACTAACCTATGTATATAATAACGACATGACTGTCGATCGAATAATAGTTAAGCATACAAGATTACAAATATTGTTGTCCTGTTAAGAACATTTCGCAAAAACTTGTTCGATTAACGATTCGACACGTGTCACATCTTTATATTGGACATTAATCGCACTGCGCAGGTGATTACAATATTTAGAAAAATGGTAAGCGGTAAAAAAGTCCTAATAAACCGAAAAAAAGATAATATTTTGTGTAAACCCGTCTCTAATTCGTTTATTTTAAATATACAGAAAGGTTACATCATTTTTGAAACATTGCCTCAGGACTTTTTTTCTTTTTCTTCTTTTTTTTTTTTTTTTACAAATATATCCTAATAAGACATAAGTATATATGAAACTATTTGATAATTAATATAATCAATAATATTATCAATGTTATTTACTAGGTACCTATGTTATAATACAGGGAGGTTACCTGTATCTTAATAACAAGGATAAAATACCAAACATTTATTTTATTAAATTTATGTTAAGCGAATTTTCGCAAAAAATATGATTTGGTATTATCATTTATATCTTTAACGCCAAAAAGTGAACGTCATAATAATATGAACTGGAATAATAAGAATTTGGAGTGTATCTTGTATTTGATTAAGCAACAACCGTTTACCTAAATGTAGCACAACGCCAAGGTCATTATCGACTGCAGTATAATGATTACTATGATCAATTTTTATTGAAAATTATTATATCATCGTTTATAGATAAGTTTTGAATCGCCTACGCAACGAACCTGCCACATAGTTTTCGCTATTAAATCGTATCGAGAGGATGACGACCGATAAAATAATAACTATAATATTCTATTGTAATTGATAGTTCAAATAATCGTTTTAGACGTATAGGTTATTGAAAACCGTTCAGATTATTATAATATAATATTATTATATTGTTCTCGGACCTGTTTTGTGATTAATATACGTCCAGCACAAGCAAACAACCATCTTCGGACTTGAAGGTATAACATGCGGTAAATATAGGCACACTTTTAATGGCATTAGGTATATACCTATATACGTAAGTATCCACAATAATAAACCGTTCAGTTTTAATCGAACGGCTCTGTATTACATTATTATTTAATGTTGTACAGCGCAGAAATAATCGAAATATAATATCAAATATTGTATTATATTATTATCGTTTCGGCCGCGATTGCAAAATAAAGGTCCGAGCCAATAATATCATCGCGCTCGCGCCATACGACGCACTCGTGACGTTTGTGTCATTATATACGCGTGACCGGCGTGAGTATAATAATATTATTATTCTGCAGGTCTTGTAAATTGATTCGTCGAATAACGCGGCGCGCTATTATACAGATATCAGTAATGCGCAGCAGCTCGACACTTCCTCGTCGTTGTCCCGCGGCAGTCGTCGCGATCGCATAAAAAAAGAGTACAGGTCCGGTCTTTTCCGTAAAATTATATTTTCACAGTCATATGATAATAATACGTCATAATATACGCGTATAGACAGTGCTTGAGTTGAGGGTGGACGCCGGGGGACGGAGTCCGTCTTCTTTTTAGCAAATATTTATGCGTACCCTGCTTTTATAATTATATTCTAATCAATAAAACATCTATAATATGTACAGGGACGTACATTTTTTTTACACTTTTGCATCCCCCTTCTAATTTTTTTCTAATTCAAGCACTGCGTATAGAGTAGGTAATCGTATGCCAGCCCATATTTATCGAGAAGAAAAAATCAATCGCTTCATTTGATGGAAGGTCGTTTAAAAGTTATGAGCAATATTTACCTAACCAACGACGAACACATCAAAAACAATCCAACATTTTTCATTGCGATTTGTTGGTCATCTTTGGAAATGTTCCACTATTTACTTGATCTCGGTTTATTGTTTAGTAAATGTTGAATAAGCGCCGCTAACTTTGCATCTTGCCAGTGATTAACTTTTTCCAAAAACTTAAATAATAATGTTAAAGTGTTAATAATTACGGTTTGTTGGAAAGGTCCCACTATATTATATCATACGTGTATTATTGTATTTTACTATTATCTTTCTTACTTATCGATCAAAATGATTTAGTTTGAATTGTTAAAATATTGAATATAAATATAATAATAATATTATGCAAATTTTGTTAGGACGAGAAGAAACCGCGAGCGACGTGCGGGTAAATCAAACGTAATCCGATAGGCCGTGTTGTGCGTTTTTCAAATAGTGTTATTACTGCGGTCGTGGACGAGGATTGGATTTCACGCACGTTAACCAGAGTTATATACTTATATGTGATGCATATAATATTGTTATTATTATTATTATTTACCTACTCTCATATTATATACTATATAATATATAATATAAAGAGATAAAAATGTGAATTTGTATATACGAGGAATTATACACATAGTACATAAAAAAAAAGTATTTTTATAATTAAATAGTATATTTAATTTGCAATTTTGCAAAAGTATATTAATTATATATAATTAAAATAGTATTTTTTTATTATTATTGTTATTAAGAAAAAAAATATGTCTATTAAAATTAAGTATGATTTACATAGAAAAGTAACTAAATTATTTTAAAATTATTTCAAGTCACTAGGTATATCAATAATAATTCTTGTATTATTGGGGTTTTTAAAATTAAATTATTAAGGTTATTAGTTTTATCACATGTGTTCAATTATTAGGTACCGATAATGTAAGGTACCTGCTGCAAGATTTAATATAAAGTATAATACTGGTATAAACTTGATGGAAAAAATATTGTATTTAAGTATGGGTATTCAAAAATTTTAAAAGCTAAATTTTGAATTACTGCATTACCTGTTGAAGAAAAAAAAGGGATGAGTATGTTTGATATGTTTGGTATACTGTATATAGGTACTCAATCTTCACCTGCACGTGCAATGAGTGCAATTATTGTACACGAGTGTCTTGGCAGAAGAGCCATCGCCCATTCAGGCGATATTTATTCCCATTTGTTTTTCTTAAGACTATTCTCAAAAAAAAAACTTATGTGAATTAATTGTGAGCTATTAAAGTCAGAGGTTGAGATGAAAAGTTTTAAAATGGATATACTCTCGTCGAAGAATTTAAGAAATATATTATAGTGTATCGTTTGCAGTTTTATCTTGATATCCAGTGTCACTTCTTAATATTTACCGAAAATAATAATAATAATAACATGCAATAATTGTCAGACGAGGTGGCGCAATAACGGTGAAAAATCAATTTTTTTTCATTGTTGAAACTGTCATTTTTATAATCGGGTGACAGTCGTGCAAATATATGCTAATCACGCGTATATACATAAGGGTACCTACCTGATAAACATAATATTGACACAGTTAATATTTTTTTTTCGACATGTGGTGGAAAAATGATGCAACATTACACCAGGCCCGCTCGTATACGATATTTAAAATACTTGTTTTTATTATGTTAATTTGTGTCAGCTACGCCTCATAGTAAATATTGGTATCAAATAAAGACAAAATGTAAAATTAGTAATGCTGGGTTGATTTTACGTAAAAATGTATAACATGTTTACAAGATTCCGACTCGTATTTTAAATAAATCTTCTGGTGTAGGTACGACTAGTATGTTAATGTTGGTCAATAGTATATATTGTTAAAAAAATCTTTATTGGTTGTCATATTTACTGATATTTGGACATGCATTTTTTAACAATGAAAAGTACCTAGTTCAAAAGTTTCTTATAATTAAGGATAGTAAACGCATTATGGGAACATGTTTTGAGTTCATCATAATTATAGAATAATATTTGTGCGATTGTGAGTGTATAACACTTACTTATATTGTATTATCTACTGCACTCGTAGGGATATCGCAATTTTTTTTTATTATTGATCTCAACTTCCAAGCGGTTTTTAGGTCATTAGTTATCATTTTGTTTAAATATTATTGTTCACAGTACAGGTTTATGTGATATAATACAGTTTATCTTAAGTCAATTGTATTTTAAAATCAAACAAAGTGAAAACCTAAATTTTGAAGTATTTCAAAAAATGATTTCAACGTAGTGAAGTTCATTTTACTTTTGCAAACAGAATTTTTTCTTAAAATTTTTCAAACACTGTAGATTAGGAAAGGTTACGTTTATATTTGCAAACATAAAAAAGAAATGAAAAATTGGTGTTCCAATAAATTATAGTATATTTTACTAATATGTCACGTTAGACAGTGAACAGTATAAATACTGAATAAACCGCTATAATATGGATAAATATAATACCATAAATGTATTGTTTTATGATTTATTTAAGTGGTATTTTCGATCATAAAATATAGGACATGTTTTTTCGTCTAAATGGTATATACAACATAATATTATATGAATATATTTATTTTATATAATTTATATAGTCACAGGAACTAGGGAGATAATGAGAATCTTCTTCGTGTTTCGCGGTTTTCTGTATATATAATAGGCAGTAAATCAAAAACCCGAAAAAGTTGTTTTGGATAATTTATTGTTTCATTCTCTCTGTCTGTATTTTGATGTTAATATTATGTTGGAATGTATGCGCGCCGCGCCGGTCTCGATAGCAATACAACTATGGGTATTGCTCGTGTCAAAGAATCGATTTAACCGTGCGAAATTATACAAGTCATTAAATATTTGACGACCGCTAACACGATAAATTTACCTACCTATTCGAATATAGAACTGATATAGAATCGTATTTTTGTCCTATATATATGTATAATTCATAGGATTTTTTTCAGAAAAATTGAAAACTCGTCGTTAGAGGCGACGAAACGATAATAATATTCAATTGAAACTAACGGTATATCATCGTAGTAATAACTATTAACTTCTATAAGCACGACACATGTGGTAAAATACTATTACCTGATCGACGTACCGCAATAATTTTATCACCCGTTTATACTCGAAATACGGACGTGTGACAAAGTACGTAAAACACAGAGTAGATGAAATTGTATTAAATTGTATTTATTCTATGGTAGTGATATTCTTAAATGAACCTGGCAAACGGTTTTCGATTGTATTACACCAGCACACTCGGTGGACTTGCTTTACATTTGGCAAAATATAAGATACAGACATCGTATTATGGTATATTAATGACATTAATATGCCGGCATATTATTTTTAAATGCATAAATAATTTATCAACATTATTATATTTATGTATACGGATCAAAACGTAGTGGTATTTTTCAATGAAAACGCACGCTGATTATTAATTAATATTATTCGTACCAATTAATCACATAAAATGTTGGAACACATGATTTACGGCAGTTGCCGCCGCCGCCGCTGCCTTCTTCGTCGTCGTTGTACCGCTACCGATATATTATGTAGGTTTTCATATAATATTTACCATAAGGAATTATTATAATTATGCATTTGTGTGAAGTGATTTTTTTATGCACGTAATATGATCTATATATATAGTTAATATAGGTATAAGCTATCGACCCTCATAAAAGTCCGGTATCCTGAAAACATATAATGTAATTCCATCGTCAATATCGAATAATAGGATTTAAAAAATGTTTTGGTTAAACTGTTCCCATGCACCTAACTACCTATATTGTAATTCCATGTGGTGAGTGTTAATAAAATAAAATTACATTTTTGTCAAATATAAACTATCTTATAATACTCTGTTGTAGTTGTTCAAACGGTGAGAGTGAGGATTACTGGAGATTTCGATCGGTATGACGAACACGAGAGCCTGATCCTAATGCATAATATTATAATCGTATTATATTACAGTATACTCGCAGTTGTTGATAAAGAGTTGTATCATTTGCAGGGTATTTATGCTGGAACTATCAACTTGTAGTTATTCACTCGGAACCAATTAACTACACGCAAAGGAATAAATGCTATTGATTGTTCTTGATAATTCAATAATTATAGTAGACAATAGACTGTAAGCCAACTTGCGTGGTCCACTGCAGTGGTCAATGAGTCTCAAAGTAAAAGACACGTAGGCACAAGGTACAACCAAACAATTTAAATTACATAACGCTGTGTATTGTTTTAAGCTATTTATTTGAATTTATAAGACGTATTAATATAATTTTCAATAATCGTCAAACAGAAAACAAATATTGTGAAACACTTTGTAAATATAATATGAATATATTATGCCAATAAACGCGACCCTATAACACGGGCGATTAAAAAACAAATTACTTATTGTATAATCGAAAATTCATCAGTTTTTCCAACTCACGAGCAAGATGATGAAAACATTCTATCAAATTTACATCATTTTATAATATTGTTACAATATTATATATATATAATATCCACCCATATATATAAATATATATATATGGGTGGTTTGCACATACTGGAATACGACATTATATACCACAGGAACGTTCAATGTCGTAAGTAGTCGTCGTCGCCACCGATCAAGGTCGACACCGATATTATTGGGGGCCGTGGAGGTGGTGTGCTGTTTTCTGTTGCGCAAAAACCGACCGCCGCTGAACCATATCATTATTATAATACACATAACACACACACACAACTTTGTTTTACACACACGCACACAAACGTACCTATATCGCACACGGGATCGCCGTCGTTTAAATAAATAGCGTTTGGGAATTGATGTGGTGGCACCACACGCGTAGGTACCTATCGCAAATTCCTCGCGAATTCTCGGTGTCCTCTAAGAAAGTTTGCAATACAGCTGCAGTGCACACGCACAATCACTGTATGGCAATGACGCCATATTATGTTCTTTTTGTGTAATAACAGTGGCCAGCTTAGGTGGTTTTCACTCGTCGTCCTCTCGTTTACCTACCCCTAAAGGATTATCGTACTTGGTTAGTATGCACCTATATGGTATTCATAGCGCTCGGCAACTTTTTTTAATTTGTTTTCCACCAACCGATAACACAACAAATCATAGGATTAAAAGTTTTAACCCAATTATGGGCAGAATAATCGTACATAACTATACCTCTGAACTGCACAATACAATCGTAGAAACGGGTTGGGGTATTCCTTTGAGTACGAAATCCATTTAATAAAATAGCAAACAAAAATATAAACAGTCGTAACTAAAGGTAACTAATGGACAGACGGATACAACAAGGATATAAGGTGTTCAAAACTTGTGTTTAGAAACCTAGAACTTAAAAATCATAAAGATTATAGTAGTAAGTATAAAGTATACATTTTTTAAAAAATGTTGTAATTATTTCAAATTTTGAATGTTGCCATTTTGTATAAGATTATTATCGCAGATTGTTTCAGCTTTTATACTGATAAAAAAGAGTATTGATTTCAAATTATGTAAAAAAATATTTCCAAAAACGTTAATAATTTTCAAGAAAATTAGTGTTATTATCTTTGAAACAATCACCTTGTACTGCAAGTTACTGAAAAGTATCTTTTTCTGAGCTAGGTTAGATTAGGTTTAATAAACGTCAACCTTCCGCAACACGTTATGGTTGGAAATCCAAATGTTCATGACAATACATATACATAATTGTATACGACATAAAATATTACTTCAATATATTATTATTCATTATTCGTGTTATATCAAGATCTTCCCAAACGCGTGCACTGTTTTAAAATTATAATACGATTTTGTTGTTTAATGTTTATTTATAACTTTAGTACACGAGTAAGCACCTATAATGCATTATTGTGTTTTTTATTTTGTAAACCTCTGCACTCTCAAAATGATCTGTCACGCATTATTATTCGTTCCGATGATGTTATTCAAATTTAGTTTATTATTATTATTATTACTATTTTAGACTCCGATCAGAGCAAGGAAGCAATTGATTTTGCAACTTTCTTCGCTATTATAATTCTAATATCGTGTGTTATAAATTTATAATATTTAATATGAACACTTTTTTTCTGACAGTGTGATATGAGTGATTCAATAAGATCGATATAGCCCTTTTTATTGACTTTTCGATTAGTTTTAAAAAGATGATAAAATTCTTTGTGTCTGTATCGTTTTCATAATAAATAAATCTATTAGTTTAGGTATTATAGTTATAATAGTTTTTAAATGATAAATAACCAAGTTAGCTATAAATTAAATAAACAACTACAATTTGTAGGATGCTGCAACACCCGCTTACACCTAATAATAAACATAAGTTGCTAAAAACAGTAACTAAGTAGGAACAAAGCAGAAGATGTTTCACGCTTTTGTGCGGACACGAAAATGTATCCAAACTCATGAACATTGCGTTGCCAGTATCGCCTTTGTCATTTTTTCCATTTTGTCTCCGATTTGTAATGAGACAGAAAGTTACCATTTTTCGGCTTGGTGTAAACCTGGCATATCGCCTGTAGATCAGATAGATTCGCAGATTGTTTAAATTGTAACATTTTGAAAAGATTATATTATTGTACGTCATATTATTAAATTCATTTTTTCAGAATTAATTTTGTATTGTATTGTTAATATTAGTTTAGTTGCTATATTTATAACACTGTATAAAAAAAATGTTGTTTAATTCTGTTATTGCAAGTCAAGGGAGTCAATTTAAATATTTAGTTCAAAACTATAATATTGCTAGTATATAAGTTTATATTATAGCTTTAACCAATCTTTTATAACCACAATTTATTAATTGATTTTCGTATTATTAAGACTATCTATAAAAGAATAACATGTTATGATAACAATTATAATTTGTGTATAAATTATTACTGCGTAAGTATATTATGATAATATTATGCTATCGGAATCTTTACAATAATATGCTTTATTAAACATTAAAAAAAACATAATATTCAGATATTTTAACAAAAAGTAAAGATATAATTCATCATTAATAATTTATATATTTTATTTATGTAACTTATCAAAACGGAGATACAAAAAATATTAGATATTATTAAAACATATTATTTAAAAAGTTCCGTAAATTCATTGAATTTTAATATTTTTTGATAATTGCATGAAGCATATTATTAGGTTATATTTAATTATTTAAAACCATTGTGTAAATCAGTAGTTCCCAACCGGAGGAATTCCCCCCCTCCTAGGGTGAAATTTAGATACTGAACGGGGGAATAAAATAGCGATGATGAAATAACGATCTTCACAGATTATGGACTTGGCGAGAAAAAAATAATCTAAAATTTCTCATTAAATTAATTTTATTGATAACATTTAAGTCATTAGTTGTATTTATATTATACCTAGTTATTTTGTAGAATTTATTTGTACTGATCACTAAAAAAAAGGTCGTCTAAACTCTAACTTAAGAAGGGGGGGGGGCTTCAGATTTTTGAAAATTTACAAGAGGGGCATAGAGTAAAAAAAAGGTTGGGAACCACTGCAGGTGTAAATGTTATTAGCATACTATTTAATTAAAAAAACAATGTACCTATTAATAATAAAAACAAGTTTAATATTCTATTAACATTAATTGTTAAATATGAAATAATATCATCGATAAAAATTGTAATTTATTTGTTTTATGGAATTTTTTTAGAAGTCATAATTCATTACTTTCTTATAAATACCTTTAGGTGTGCATATTTTATCACTTCTTATAACAACCAGGTCAAAATTCAATTTCACAAAATTAAAGAATCAATTTCTAAAGAATGCAAATTGTGATCGTTTAACTGGGTATTGAATAGGTACAATTAAATAAGTTGATTTAATTATATCCTTTCATGAATATTAAAAAAAAAAATTCCATCAGCAAATTTGAATACATTAGTTTTATACAAGAGTCATCACTCATCACTCGTCACTATTCACTAAACAAATTTTTTTCTACATTAGAATAAGCCAATCAAATTATAAAATAGTTTAACATATAAAAAAAAAATCACACTCAACATTTCTCCTTTGAGCTAACTACCTTTAAACAGGCAAGTATAAAAAAAAAAATTATTTAGGTTAGGTTACAAGACGCACGCAATCAGGAGCTAAGTAGTTGTAGATATTTATATTTTCTAAATACTTTTGAGTTTTGACGTTCACATCCTCTGTAGAAAAAATATTCCGAACAGGTAAATGACTATATTTCAAAATGCATTAATCACTAAAACCAATATGTTCTGTTTAACAGTGTAAACTTTTTTATTATTTATATTTATTAATATTCTGATGTATTTTGCAGTACAGATCGAAAAATGTAAGACTTTGCAAAACGCTTAGATTATATCCATTTGTCCCACATTATTTTATTGCTAATATTCTATAAGTTGAGATTGAAATATTTTAGTATTTTATTCGTGTATTATTCACTATACAGGGTACAAAACTGCAAAAAACTGCATCGTTGGGTTGTGTGTTGTGCCTAAACGCGTGTACACGAGAAGAAAAGTATATTCGTATTGTTTTACACGATTCTCCGGGATTACATTTTTATCGCTGCAGGAAAGTGCACGCTCGAGTTTAAATATTATTTTTTTTTTACCGTAGACGTACTATATGTACACAATCGGAACTTCCACGATAATCAATAACGTCCATGGTATACGGGACGAAGTTTTATGTCACGAACCATGATACTCCATGCGATTTTCTTAACTCCGAAGAACTCGAGGCTTGATCAAATGATCAATAATTATGTCTAAGCGCAGTGTAACATCGGCATAATATATAGATTTTTCGGTCAAATTTAAAACAAAATTTATTTTACACATATGTAGACAACATATTATCAAACCTTTGAAGTATAAAGACGAATATTTAAAAAGTGTCAACTATTTCATTAGCAGATTTAATAAAAATAAAATATACTCCGACTTTTGTTAAATTTATATTTCAGTCTTATAAATTAGTATATTATTTATACTATGAATACTTCGCTAATAAAAAATGACAATGAATATTAATTTATATTTTTATATTTTAATATAAATCAGGCCCGTCTATTGAAAACACACGTATTGCTGCCTCATAAAAAGGACTCCTCTACTGATACTTTTTTTTTAATTGCCAGGGGAAGGTGTGCATTTTGGAATAGTTCATGCACAAATTCTGAGCTCATTAATGACATTTTTTTTTATTAGGCTGGCCAATAATCACACCAAATAATCTTAATTTTCCTAAATTATCCATATCCGGATTTTTAAATTATACTTTTCATTTAAGTTTATCAGTTTAACTTTACAATAACATAATTTTGTAAACAATTTGTATATATTACATGGTATATACTAGGTGGAAGTCATATTCTAAATAATATTATTTGACAAAATCGATTCTGACGACACACGCGAATACAAGATTAGATCAAAAGGAATAAGGGTAAAACTCATACTTTCATTTATTGAGCGACACATTTACAAATAATTAGAACGTACTTTGGGTTTAACAGATTTTAAGTAAGCATGCCTTACTACAATATATTTTTAAAATATAAATTTCGTTTCCGCGTTAATCAGTTCTGATTTTATCAAGGATCACGCTTATTATACATATATTATTAAGTCTACATCAGAGATTTTACAGACATTCCGACGGAGTTTTCCGGTTTCGTCCAGGGACCGTCGTGGTCTCCGACACTAATAATATTATGTTCACCGTATGTGTTTATAGTGGCGGTAAGTCGTAAGTGTCTGTATTCTGTACATAAACGACAAAGACGGCAGTGGCGCGCTCGAGTATATATTATAATACACGCACGTACGGCGGCTGGCGGACGTACCACGGCTCCCGCACTAAACACGGTATAATATTATAATAATAGGTATATAAAATAATATAATATAGTATATAAACTCATATAGCTCACGATTAACCCCGTTTGACCCGCGCGGTAATTACCGCAAACACAAGACCGCTGCGTGCGCGCGACTGGCGCTCGCGACTGCTGCAGCTTTTTCTCCTCTCCGTCCGTGCAGAGCTGCACGCTTATAATACCTATATATTCTATACACCGTGCATTTATATATATATACTCACCGTGGTCTTGGTAAACAGTAATAACATATATCCATACAAGCAATAATAGGCGTATATTATTATATATAGGTACCTTATACATAATATATATAATACACCGTTTATATATTATGCTTCATAGATCCTTGCCGGTCCACTCTCTCCACTGCCGCGGTCTCTTTGTGTTTGAGTATTTTCTTCTTGCGAATATCGCGGCTGGTCTCACCGGAGGGCACACGCACGCAGCCATCATAGTTTTCGGCAGTCTCTGAGCTGATTTATAATACGGTTACCGCGACGGTAACCACCCGGCGCCTCGCCCCTACCAGCATGAGCCGCACCCCGTCTGAAAATTCAAACGGCAGAACCGTACCCGCGCCCGGCCTGGTGGTCATCGGACGGTAGTTTTATGATAATTTATTAAATATAAACCGTATATCTATAAGCGTTTAAATTATGTCCGTTCGCCATCAAGTCTACGAGTTTCCGTTTCTGTATAATAGTCATAAATAATAATTACTGTTACATAACGATATCAATGATTGCATAATATCATTATTACTAATAAATAGGTAATTATAATTTATAAGCATCCGCGCATATTATCCATACATTATTATAGCTGAAGCGATGGGCTTCCCATTGCCAAGTTTACAACATATACCAGGAGTTTTCAAAATTGTTGGGTCCTCGCAACAGCTCTTCCGATTTTAAAAACGTTTTATGAATGACGATGATAATAAAATAAATATATTTGCATAATTTACTGCAGACGCAGCTAACTTGATAATAATCGGCGAAGAGCAGGAAAAACAAATTCAAAGTTATAGTATAGTAGTATGACTAGTTATAACAATATTTTTATTTCAAATTAAAAAAAAAAAATGTGTTGACTTCTATTGCATCGTAATATAGAGTGATGTTGGCAGTGACTTAAAGACTTTGTACCTACTAGTATTTGAACAAAGGGTGTGTAATATATTATAGAGTATTAGACAAGGGGTGGGTGTATTTTAATAATTTTTAGATACCTACACCTTCAATTTTAGACATGTTACATCCATGTATAATATTATACTATTATAGATGTGTGTACGACGAGAGGCAGTCACGAGACGCCAATTACGACGTCATACGCGCGCGTGTGTTTTTTACGGACTATAGGTGGACATGCGTTATGTCGAGAAGCGAAACGTCCATAATTTATAATATAATGTATTTTCCTTTCCGACGTCGTCGCCTTCGTTCGTGTACACATATATTATACTTATTGACGCGAGTACGGCGCGCGTAACGACCGGGCGTGGGCGTGCTGTATGGGCTCATCGTCGTGTGTGCGGAGGACGTGCGAGACAAAAAGCGAGGAAAACGAGAACAACCGAAACGTAATTATACCGCGGTTACTGCACGGTTGCGGCGCAGAAGAACCGACCGACGCGATGTGATTAATAATAATAATGATAATCCTCCGGTCTCTCGGAATAGGCGTGACGATCTCGCCGAAGAGTATTATATAGGTACGCTCATGCGGTAATACGCGGAATGTCATAACTATATTTGGCCGTCGTGATTTTATACTTATAAAGTTATATAACATAATATTATTGTCACTACGCAATTGACGTCGTGTCCATCGAAAAGGTCGCAGGGATCGGAGCTGGGCCCCATGACTATATAGATTTATTAGCTGCGGTTAACATATTATATTATACTCATGCATATTGACAATTTTCAACTGGAATTTGTTTAAGAGGATGACTTCGTTAACGCATAATATACTAAAATATAGTGGTTTTATACGATATTTTAAGTTCTAAACGAGTTTTGAGCATTTTTAAATAATAATATTGAACATATTCTTAACTTGATTAAAAACTTGAATATGATTAAATGCGATTAAAGTTTGATAAATTCACTCTATAATTTAGCTAAGTAACACACAATTTGAATAACAGAACGCAGATTTGCTATGTTGTAACTTGTAAAACACATAACCTAACACGTGCGGGTCTTCTTAAGAAATTGTATAAATCTTAAGTTCATCACTATGTAGAAGGTAGATGAATCCTGTTTTAAAATAAAATCTTTATTATGATCATAAAACTATGAAAAAATTATTAAAATATTACATTATTAATGCAAGTACATAATATTACATACATCAACCTTAAGATCAAAGCGGCACGTGTTAAGATTGTTTCAAAGAATTACGTATAACTTAACAGAGATAACAATATTAAGGTTAAATACATTAAAACTATAAGCGGCACTCGTTAAAGTAAATTCATATATTATAATATATTAGGGAATCTGATTTTTCAAAAAGTGAAAAAAAAATTAAGATGTGTCACACTGACACGCCATATATTATTATTATATTATATTATAACATGTGTCTGCAGTTTCTTGATAGTTTTTAAATCGTGTAAGTATTGTCATGTCATTTCAATGTCTGAACATTGCTTTTGTAACGATAATATATAGAAGTCGCTTCTACGTATAGAATATCGTTAGGTTCCGGTTATGGTTTTTGTCCTAGTATAAAAATCAAGTAAGATTTTCCCAGGTCTCGATGCCCGGAGACGATCTATCCGACAAAAATCTCGCCTCTTCATTTCGTCTGTAAAATAGTATAAATGTGTAATCGGTCGTACGTCACTAACCTAACCTGGAGGATGAGCCTATATTACGAGTTCCGGTTGAAGCCGATTCATCTTACAGACAGGTATACAGACTGGTCATCCCAACCGGTGCAGAAATCCAACTTATTATACCTAACATTATTATATTGAGTATAATAATATGTCAATCGCACCAGAAATCACAGGTAAAAAGAAAATATAATATATTACGCTAGATTCAAAAATGTTTTACATTAATTGCGCCGAACAATATAAGTGGTACGTGTTGGCGTATACATCGTTAGTGCCAACACCGCATATACATATAGGGTACGTTATCGACATGAACATTTAAAAAATGACCCTATTTTGTTTGTATTTTTACTACCTACTAACTGCATTTTAGATAATTCAAATTAAATATCAAAAAATATAATACCTACAATATTATGATAATCGAGAATATTTTCGATTTGTGTTTTCGTTATATTTTCCTGGCGCAAAAGACTTAAATGATCTACCTGTAATTTGGGTAGTCTAAAAAATCGGCTTAATTATTGACGAACGCCGAATATAATGTAATGCCTAATATGCCACTTTCTGATCGATTATTATTATTAAACGCTGTGCACCGGCTACAGTGATTATAATGATATAGGTATACCTACCTACGTTTTTTAATCGCGCAGGCAATAGTATAATATATACCTATTAAAATATTATATCATGCGCCGTCGCGGCTGTAGATTTTCGAATCACCGTCCTCCTCACCGATGTGTATTGCCTGCGGGGGCCGCGATCGCTGGCAGGTTTGACCGCGCTTATGGTTCATACCTCGTTGACCCGCGTGTATGGTTTTTCACCTCCATCGCCCTCGACGATCCCGCGATATGCGTATTATTGGATGCTGCGGTAAAACGATAACACGTATTGCGTGCCCGTTTTGGGTGCTCGCATAATATACTATATATGCGCACAAGACATAATATATTAATATAATATAATATAATATGATATTGTTATATTATATTATTATTATTATTATTATTATTATTATTATAAGCTCGCGGTACTACTTATTATAATAATTGTCACTTGTACGCCCGCGACGAGATATGGATCGCGGATTTCCGAGACCCGATTTCGACGTGCGACGGGACGCTCGCCCACGACGATAAATATAATACCCATAGGTTGTGCTTATGATGTATAATAATATCCTACCTATCGTACAACGACACAATAATTGGAAAGTCCCCGATACGGCGTGAAGCCGAAAAGGTCACGTCGTCTTCGGTCGCCGTCCACCGTCCACCGTCGTGCAATATAGTACAATAACATGCGTATTGCACTATCGCGTACCTATAAGCTTTAATAATACATTTTAAATAAACATAATAATATGTACAACAGATACGAGACGGCGGCGGCGGTGACGTCGAGGAAAATAATAATAATAGAAAATTAGAAACAGGATGGACCGACATGAGTTTAATATAAACATATTATATATTATTTTATAAAGATACCTATACGGATCTACCTATATTATAAACGTGGCCGGGCACCGTCGCGGTCGTAGTCGTACTTATATTCTGCCGGCGTGGGCGCGAGCGCGCGTGTGCGCGCCAATTGCCCGGGTGATTGATTAGCCGAGCGGCCGGCGGGGAGCCGACGTCGTGGCGTACCCACCTGCGGTTCCATTCAACGCGAATATAAATTTAAAAACTACAAAAAAATAATAATAATAATAAACCACGAAATAGACGATCCGACAACGCACAACGACGATACTATAATATTATTAACATTACATTATGTATAACATATATTGTAATATTATTATAATAGCATATAACAGTACCTACGGCCAGGGTCCGAGTTTCATATTATGGTTTTCGAATATTTTATGTTGTTATTATCATTACTGTAAAATAATATTTATGAGAAAGTGTCCGAAATAAATCCGCTCTGCAAATCGCTGACATCAATTCTAAAACATACATGTATGTATCTACATATTTTTGAATGTATTTTCATGTAGGTAAAAATGGTTTTACGTTTAATTAGGAGCTAATTTCAAGTTTCACATGCTATTTTCCGCATTTAATAAATTCTTATTTCAATTATTATCTATACTACTATATAAATTGAAGTCTCTTTTTTTTGTTCGAGGTAAACTCCGAAACTACTTATTCAATCGTCGTGCATTTTTTTTTAAATTAAAGAGGACATCGCAGAGAAGGTTTAAGGCAAAAATTTAGTCCGATTAAGTTAATGAATAATTAGTTAATATTAATTTAAATAAACGTGTAAATTGTATACCTATATAATATATTATTGTACATATTGTGCGGCTCACGGGTTTCCAGCTATCTGACCTTTTTGTTCGTCAAATTGTGTTTGATATCGGTGTTGTTCCGAGAATTTTATCGCACGTACACCAACAACATGTATACTAAATATTCGTATTAATCTATATCTATTACTATATGTCTATATCCTATACTACTATATAAAATGAAGGCGTGGTTTGTTCTGGTAAAACAATAAACTCCGAAACTACTTATTGGATCGTCGTGCAGTTAAAGAGGACATCGCAGAGAAGGTTTTTGGCATACATTTAGTCCGATAGTTAATAAAAAAACTTATTATTAATTAAAATAAACGTGTAAATTGTATACCTATCTATCTATTATATCTATACTAATATATACAATTTAAGGGGTTTTCTACGACCACGCTAACCAAGAAAACTACTGAACCGATTTGGTTGAGCATTTTTACTGTTATATCTGTCAGTCTGCTGAAGGTTTTAGTACCACTTTAGATAGTAAAAAATAAGTTGAAAATTCTTGAAAAATTAAAAAACAAAGCTAATTTTTGGGGCCACACTACGATGTCCGCAAGAACAGAACTTTTTTATGTTCCCATTTTGTGACAACAATATTTATCTTTTTTCCATTTTTTTTTTCACTGAGATGTTCCAAATATCTTCCCAAGTGTCATCACTTTGATCAATTTTTAATTTTTTTTGTCTGGAGGGGATGGGGTGGGGGTGTATTGTATTTAAATGTTACAATTTTCTGACGACGCTATTGAACTTTTTTACAATTTTTTTCACAGATTTGCTCCAAATACTTTCGTCAGTGTCACCACATCGCCTGATTTTTAATTTTTTGATGGATGGGTGGGAGAGCGGGGTTTTTATTTGTATGTTACCGTTTTGTGACGACGCTATTTAACATTTTTCCAATTTTTTTTCACAGAGTTGTTCCAAATACCCTCCAGAGTATCACTACAACGCTCGATTTTTATTTTTTTTTGTCTAGAGGGGGTGTATTGTATTTAAATATTCCAATTTTCTGACGACGCTATTTAACTTTTTTACAATTTTTTTTCACAGAGTTTTACCAAATACTTTCTTAAATGTCACAACATTATCCGATTCTTATTTTTTTTTTGTCAACAGATTAATTAGCATTTATTTTGTATCTGTATTCATTTTTAATAAAAATATATTTATCATTAATACCGCTAAAAAAATATTTCAATACGTTTTCATTAGCCGTTTTTTGTATATATTTACTTGCCGATCACATTAAACGATAAAATTTGTATATAAAATTCTACATATCATGCAAAATAAACAACCAATCACGGGCGAAGCCGTGATGGGTCGGCTAGTTATTGTTTAAATTAAATTTGTGTTCTTCGAGAAAATTGATCAGTGCCTAGTTAAAAATGTATACAATTTTTAATTTTTGTAGCTTAGGATACTGTAGGTAACACATTTTTTGTCATAAGTAGTTGTAGTTCATACTGAAACTGATGAATCTAAAAATATTAATCACAGTTTTTATACAAACAGCTTAAGTTTAAATTAGGACAAAATTATATATACAAAAAAAAATAAACAATGAATAACAATTTTAATTGTTTTGTTGTAATTTAAAAATATTATTTGTAGTACTTGGAAACATTAAAAGTATAGTATTATTATTTATACATACAATGTTTTTAAATTTATTTAGTAGTTAGTATAATATTGTGTATAGACTGACAGACCGTCATCGCTCAGAATCGTTTTTCTTTAGAGAAAACCAATTCTGATGATTGGCTGAATATAATAGTGGTTACTAAGCAGTAGTAGTCCATAGGCGGAGATCGGGGGGGGGGGGCTAGAGGAGACTAAGTCCCCCCAGAAGTTTAAAGTACAGGTTTTAGCCCCCCTGGCCATCACAATTTTAATGTGACTAAATATACAATAATTAGTAGAATAATTGAAAAATGCATTTTTAAAATTTGGATTACAAAATAAATTATAAAAAAATATTCTATGACAAAAATTAAATTAAATTCGTAAGATTTTACAAACTTATTGTCAATTTTCATAACTTGGAAAGATCGTAATTAATGTAATATTAATAATAACTAACATGTAATAACACCAGCCATTGGTTGTTTCTGTTTAGATATAAATGTTCAAAGTAAGGCAAATTATTGTTTCTGTACTGTATTATGGTTAAATTGTTTAGTATGTCAAACTTTGTAAATTGTCTTGTTGAAATAAATAATTATGATCGACTCCAGTATATTAGTGCCTAAATAGGTTCAATGAGAAATAATCCCCCCCCCCCAGTAATTTCACCAAATTTCCGCCTATGGGTAGTACTACAATGTTACCATAGTATATTTGTAATACCAAAGAGTAAAATCCAATCCTACTCTTGGTATATGTTATTCCAGTTACCTACCATTTAATTACATCAATACGAACACTTATAATTAAATCACTTCATCACATTGGAAATTATTTTATACACCATTTATCCCGTGCCACCCGAATCACATTTAGATGTTTACACATAAATGAAAATCCCCGGGAGTACTTTAAAACTGAATACTGACTCACATTTTTCTTTAAACTGTACTTACTTATAGTACCTATATTATTCTCAACAAGCTCCGAAATCCGAACCCGGCTGCTGCAATAAGTTACTATAATACCAATCTCGTCGCGTGGTTAGGCTTGTTCCAGAGCCACAGACCTATTTATAATGTTCAACATTTCGATATTTTTCCAGCGTTCGACAGACTTTACGGTGGGGCAGGGAAGAAACTTTCCACCGGTTTTTTTTATAATAGGTACGCACATATTATGTGAAATAATAAAATAAAATATTTTAATACGACAACTTAATATATTATTTTATACTATATTCAGCGCGTGCACACAACACACACGCACACGCATGCGCACTTTGGCGATGTATAATAATAATATACACGCTATTGTGCGCTCGTCAAGTGTCAACCCGAGTACAATGACCACACCGCGTTTTCGAGTGCGTACGTCGCGGCGACCGAGAATTCCATTAGCTCTATAATCTATCACGAGGCCGAAAAAAAAATTAAGCATATTATATAGGTAACACGATGGTTCGTCCGGACCACTGCTGCAGCGTGGGCAGCATCCCGATGGGTCTTACACGACTATACGACGCGATAGTACGACGGAGAATTCGGAACACCGACGGCGTGATATTTCGACGGGAAATTCGACTACGACGACGACGACGACGACGTTCCAATGTGTTATTATATTATATTATTATTATGTTTACGTATAATATAATACGCCCGCATAATATTATTATAATATTAAGTATATTATCGGTATTACAACCTCGTACGTGGCGAAAACAGACAAGGTTTTTAAGCGATAGACATTAAATGCCAGTGTAAAATAAAAACATTATACATTATTTTTTATAATATAATATGTCGCATTGTTATCTCGATTTCGGATTTATTTTAACCGCCCCTCGTTATTACGAATATATAATTATATACCTTCATAACTATATAGATATAGGTAGGTTCTGCAGAGGAACGCAGTTCGACGCACGTATCTATATACTAAATATAACTACGCAACGTTTTTTTTTTTTTGTAACTCAATAATAAATTATATACTATTATATAGTGTGTCCCAAAAGTCCCGATCACCCTTAGCAAATCAATATTTTTAAATGAGTTTATTTTTTGCAGTTTTCAATATGAAAATTCTAATTGTATGGCACAAGAATAAATTTTTTTTTTTTAATTCAAAAATGTCTATAAATTGTTTTTATATAAGTGAGTTTATAAAATGTCCAAGATAAGCCTTTTTTTATCTTCTTTTTTCGAACAGTTCAAAAAAACTTTTAAAAATTGAGTAAAATTGATTAAGTTAATGCAAATTAAGATTTTGATTTTCCACAAATATTTAATATCAAAACACAAATCGCATTTAATCAATCTTAATTGGAACGCAGATTTCTTTTATGACAAGCTGTAAATATCGAATTATTAGTGAAGCTTTTAATTAAGATTAAAAATTTCAATTTATGATAACCGTTAATTTGTCAGTCAAAATTCATAATATTTCAAAAATAATTTATTGTTTCATATTTCAGTCTGACAAAACGTACAGTATAGGTATATATATAATCAAAGTTTTGATTTGAATATAATAATAGTTGTGTGCCGCCTGTGTCTTATTATTTACTGTCAATGAAACTGGTTATCTATTTTTAAGTATTCATAAAGTGTACCTAAAACTACGAAATGGGACAAAAGTTGTGGCTTTAAATAATGTTACAATTAAAAATGTGATTTATAATAATAATACAAACAATATGGAAGTTTTTTAAATTATAATTAAAACTATTCACTTTTGTTCTGTCTTTAACTTGGTCGATGTTCACTCAATTTTAATACTTGCTAAGATAACGTTATTTTGCTTTTAATATCGTCTGCTATATACAATAATGAACAATAAAACATTGTGGACGTTTGTACTTAAAACATTTTAATAAGACACTTTTATATGATGTAAGAAACCTTAAGTATTTTAAAATATGGTCTTCTTACTCTAAATAGACTCAAAATGTTCAAAAATCAGAATTTTAATAAATACATTGTTATAAAGGGTGAGAATTGAGGTGAGTATGCCTTGTGAGTAGACTTTAATATACACAATTATTTACGCTGTATTTTAATACGTCACGCAAAAGGACTTGCTATATTATAAAGTTACCTTCGCAAAGCGTTTTGTCCATATTATTATAGATAATACATCATCTTATACTAAAGCCTGTACTCTACGAATTCAGAAATCATAGTAATAGGAACATAATATGTAACTGTAATTTGTATTATAAGTTATAGAACAGGCATAGATACCCTGATACCTATTACCTAGGTACTTAATATTATATTATTATAGTGTGCCACGCATTGGTTCAAGGTATAACCTTTTTCGGAAATCATTATGGATTTATGTAACCCGAACGAGCTGATGATGTGATGATGCTCAGATCGACTCCAGATTTGATGTGGCGAAACCATATTATTATAATATACGCGCGACCTGTACGGATACCCAGAAACTATAATATCTACGCCTCTCGCTCCGACGCATTGTAATAAATAATAATAAACGTTCGTTACCTATTGTCTCGTTAACACACATCCAATAGTACATGCACTTGGCTGATATTTATTTATTTTTTCTGCTGTCTAAAACGATATCGTTTTTGTTTATCGATCGTCAGTTGCGCAATAAAGTGCATAATGTCCGCACGTGCATGTTATATGCATAATAATATTATACACGCAGAGGTACGCCAATACTCAAACTTATTGTAATGCACGAAAAAGACGGTAGTACCTATATACGTACGACATTAGAATGACATTTAGGTACCCATACATTATCGTATTTTCAAATGCAATTTAAGTATCGAAATTATGATGATAAGCTGACAATATTGCCTATCTGCAGCCGAATGGTGTCTTTATAATATTTATGTTATGTCCGCGTATCGTATGCACCTATTTTACCTGTAATATTATCAATTCATTGCTTGCATTTGAAATACGTTATTTACAATCTAAACGTTATTTAGAACATTTCCGTTTAACGTTAAAAGTAATATATAATGCGTAAAATGGCCCGAATACGGATTATAATAAGTTCTTGAATTGATTGTTATGATAAAAATTAATCACGTGGAATAAATATTTCTATGCAAATCATCAAATATCATTTTTAAGTAAATAGATTTTAAATTTTTTCGTTTTGCCTAATTTTTCGTTTTAATATCGTTTTCTATAATATACTACGTTTTGTGGTACCTCTTTAATAATTGTTGTTTACCGTTTTTCGTTTTAATCGCATTTAAAAATTTCAATCGTTTTTTTGTTATAGTCATAACATATTTATTAAAACGTTTACGAGCCCTGATTATAATGTATTATTATACGTGCACGTTGCACGTGTTCGCGTTTCGCTGCATTATTATTATATGCTTGCGCGCGTGTTCGCCTACAATATAATATCGAACGATAATAGTACTTCCATACTCCACGTGTTGTTTTTATTTACCACTTTCCCGACGTGTATATAGTAAAATAGTATTATGTTTGTTTGTTTGGTTTCATTTCATTTCATTTGCGAACCATATAAAATACTTACAATTATTATGTATAGAATACCTATGCACATCATGTTATTATACTCTCGCTGTAAACGCAAATCTCGGGACTCGAGTCCGCCGGTCTTAAGTTTCGACTACACTGCAGTTGTTCATTGCAGGCACCTGCACCTATATACGAAACGATAAAATAGTATTCGTACCTATTGCACGGTGGTGGGGGGGGGGGGTGTGGCTCGCGGAATGCCCCTGGCTCGTGATGCGGGAACCGTAAGGTTTGGCGAACATCCTCTGGGCGATGTATTTCATTATAATAATACGGCAACTTACAACACGCGTCTTCTTCTTCTTCCTCTTAGTATTATTATTATTCTTATACGATAATAATAATAGTTTATAGATACACGACTTATCCTTCGTCGAAAGCGGTCGTCCTACGGAGATTATATACGTTAAACGGCTAGACGGTATCTATATATACTATCTGCTAGGCATATAATATAACCGCAGACGATCTGTCTAATTTTCTCCGAAGGAATTTCTGCGGCTAGCGCTATATCGGACTTCGGATTGCGTTGAACTAGTTTCTCGAGTCGCAGGTACGATATTAAATATTTTGTCAACATGATTTATTCGAAATTATTCACGTCCAATAGCTAAAGTATTATTATTGCTGAGGAGGCCTGAAGACTATAGGGGCGGGAACGACGACGCGGGTCGTTCAAAATAATATTCTATAACTTCGAATTGCGCGTACATCAGATATTTTAAAGTGCTGGGTTAGTGCACAGGTACTACCTATACACCGACGTCATTATGATAAATACGCGAGCGAATGTCGTTTGAGGTAATGATATTATCTGGTATTGTATAGATAGGTTTACGATCCGGTAAATCGATGCACCAAACTTATGATAGGTAATTTATATCACCATCAGTGTATTCAAATCACATAATTCAAAATGTTATGGGTATCAGCGTTCGAATTGGAATCGTATATATTATACGCACTGAAATAGCATTGTTAAAATAATCTCTAAACGCGAATTATTTACTCGGGTGACAGAAACGGCATATGTGGTTCAAAACAATTCGTCCGATCATATTATGCAAATACGCGTTACAGCTCTCAACGGCTAAACATACCCGGGTATACCTATTGTACATTTTAATATTCTGTTTTATTATTTTCACATCGGAACATAAAAAGAATAAACAAAACTATAGTAAGAAATGCGTAAAAATACACTTAACATGAACCCCAAAATGTGGTTTGAATAAACATCTATATATTATATAAACGAGAGTGTGCTGAGTGACTGATTCTTTCAACGGAGAACTGAACCTATAAGAGCCATCGATTTGAAATTTTGATGGTACATTACTATTATAATTTCACTGTGCACTAAGAAAGGATTTTCTAAAATTCACGTTTTAAAAAGGTGCTCACACAAGAATTTTGATTATTGTATACAAAATATAATGACTATATTGGAATTGGGCAGATGTACCAAATCGTCGCGTTTATACAGACTCAAAATAATAAATTATATCATATGAGAGTTGAATATACATTGTCATTTTTTTAAGGGACAAAGTAAGATTGCCATTGATTAAAGTTAATACATATATAGGTATATATAAACGAGACTGTCCCCAGTGACTGATTCATAATCAACAAAGAGCCGACCCTATTAGTACTATCGATTTGAAATTTGAATGGTAGATTAATATTATAATTTCACCGTGCACCATGAAAGGATTTCTCAAATTTTTGATTTTAAGAGGGTGAAATCGCCAAAAAACAACATTTTACGTATAAATTGTACACCTAATATATGGGTATTATTAGAGAGTAAGCGCTTATAAGCTGTGAGCTTCTACCTGTACATTATACGTACATCACATTTTATTTGAAGGTTCTAATAGGCATCTAAGCTATAATAAATTGTATTGT
Organism: Neotoxoptera formosana; assembly: GCA_022818045.1. Classification (NCBI taxonomy): domain Eukaryota; kingdom Metazoa; phylum Arthropoda; class Insecta; order Hemiptera; family Aphididae; genus Neotoxoptera; species Neotoxoptera formosana. Next base: position 30,545,905 of record CM040633.1, read on the forward strand.
GTATGTTGTGTAATAAAATAATATGCAATCGACGACTTATAATACGGTAGGTACACATGTTTTCTAATAATTGATTGTGCTTGTATTACATATCCCTATAGGTCCCTCCTATAGTCCTCCTATATAGGTCCCTCCCTCTATCATCCGTCGTCTGAGAGCGAGTGATAATCTCGAATAAAATAGTTATTCGTGTAAGAGCTACTGTACAATTAGTTTTTAATGGCTCGTCGTGCATACATCACATATTATCACATTATACATTATAATACATAGTTACATATTATATGTATATATATTATATTATATACAATACCGAAACTCGTATATTAGCATACAATCGCCGCGGTAGGACGCGAGCTCGTCGTAAATTAAACCGTTAACGACGCACGCGCGCGCAAACTTCTGTATTATTAGAATATAATATATCGTTTTGGTTTTTCTGTTCTTTGAATTTTTGGTTTATTACTACTGCAGCCGTAGTTGACGTCTGAATAATACGTTTCCGTTTGTAAATCATAACTAACCGCGGCGACAACGTCGTCCGCTGCTCGGCACGTCCGGTGAAACGATGCTTTGACGACGACGACGACGACGGTGACGGTTCGATGTTATATACGCGACGCATTGTAATATTATTTTTGATATTATTATTTTAATTGTTCTGTTGCTCGGTATTGTACGTTTTCGGATAAAGACGATAATACAGCTATAATATTATAATCGCACCTTATTTACGTGTCGTCGCGGTGCCGGCGGAGGCGTGACGTGCATGTCGACCAAAATAATAAGAATTTAATACCTATATGGCCGATAATCACAGCGTGTGTTATCATCAACGCGTTCCCGAATAACATTTTAATGTATTTATAAAGTCCAAACGATTTTCTACTACTTACTAGCATACTATACAGTAACAGTTTATTATACGGCAATGATTTTTGTGATATAAAATAATAGTTTAATAATTATTTAATATTATTATGTTCTGGGAGCTCGCAACTCGCAAGTACACCGATCCGCGTCTCGTTGCATCATAATGTTGTTGCATCAGTTATAGAAACTGCAGAGTAATTCACCAAATTCATGCTATCCCCCATTTTTTCTTTAGTAAGGAATTAATTCAAATTCTGATTTTTGGAACTTTTAAATATACTCAAAAAAACATATTTTAAAATTCTTGAGATTTTTGTTATATCTGTTTTTAAGGAATGTCCTATGGCGATACAAATTTATGTTTTTCAAATGAGAACCCATTGCATCTTTTTTAATTATTTAGTGTGGATACTTTTTAGTTTTTTTTGAACCTAATTCAAAATTTGAGAGAGTAGTTTTTCAGTTTCTTGTTGAATCGTAAGATGTGTAATATAAGATACATTTGGACCATTTTAAAAATTAACAATGCTGATAGCTGATAAGTTAGATAAATGAATTACTTAAATATTGAAATCACGATGACCTCATATCCAAAAAAACAAATTCTGAAAACAGTAGCACAAATTCACATTAATGGCTCACTAATGCTAAACAAAAAAAAATAATTTCAAATTTTGTATTTGGTGGGGGGGGGGGTGTCTGGAAGTACACGTCCTTTAAACCCACTATCATGGATCTATAATATATCTTTAGTACACAAAATGAATGAACCCAAAAATTAATAGTTTGAATTTTGATTATGATGTGTCAACATTTTAGAAAAATAATCCACTAAATAATTTACAGTGTACAAAAGAGGTGTTCTCGTTTAAAAACACAAATTTATCTCCATAGGAATCCATAAGACTTACTATTATAATTTAAAATTCAAACAATTGAATTTGAATAACTACATTTTAAATAAAAAGGGGTGTGAGCATGCTTGAATCACCCTGTATAGGTATACTGCTGAATTTGCCCAGATCCGTGGGTGTCTCTTCTGCTGCAGCAGCGGCTCTCCCAACACGGTTACAAGGTCGTGAATCTCTAAATAATAACAATAATAATAATAATATTATAAGTAGCTGTGCTCGCGGTTGTTACGAAACCATTGCAGAGTCCGCAGTCCATACCGCTGTGGTGGCTGTTGTACAAATTACAGAGTATTCAATTTTTATCACCGAACACGTGGCATTTATATTATACACCAACCCAACTATACCTTAAAATTGTAAGAGCTACATCGTCTCACCGGCTGGTTATAGGTTAAGAACGCGTCGCATCAAATACGTTCTGCAATACTTGAATCACCCTGTATATACGCTAATTTCAAATACAACACTGCCACGATTATTGTTGTTTTATATTATAATAATATTATATTTGTGTATTGTGTATATAGGTGAACACTATGTACTCGTATTATACCTATATACCAACGACTATTACCGCGTTAACGTTTGGAGAGTTTTGTTTCGCTGTCGCCGATGTCGTTTTCCTTTACCGTTGCACAACACGAAAACCGTTCCGCGTTTCTGTCAGACCACGGTGTAATAATACGATTATTGTTATTATTATTTACATTGTACATTATATTATATTATACACGCCGCAACGACGATGCGGTCGTCTCGCGCGACATCGGACCGGAACAAGTTTCGTTGTGATTGGTGTATTATTATTATGCACGAGTTGACAAAATACAGAGAAGAGAGATGGCTATCAAAATTAATTTTTTTAAAGGAAGTTTCAGAGAAAATATTTTCAATAGTCGTACTGCATTTCCTCGTGGAAGGCAAAGCCACATCACACCTGCTTCCATGTAATAATATTTCTTAACGAATTATCGATCAATATATAAAGTTATTTTATATGAAAGTTATTACACTTTATTTATGCTTAAATAATTCATATAATATTCAAATTCTGATTTTTGAAATTGTTAAATAGGTACTCTCGAAGACCGAAATATCTGTGTAGATATATTTAGTATAGACAATATTTTAGTTGGAAGTGAAACTCGCAACAGAATAGAAAAAAATGTCTCACTGTCACATCTCCGGTGTCGATCATATTTATAATATTTATGATCATGAATTTTAAATGTGATTTTCAGTGTATTAGGTATGTCGTTTACCTTACTCAAAACAAAATACAACTGATTTAGCCAATTTATCATTTAGAGCTATAATTTGTGTAAAATTATATTAAGTAATAAGTTATAGATTTCCATTATGTACCTATATTATAATCGAATATCTTTATGGAAATGTGGTATTTATATGAGAGCCGGGTATATTGTAACAGGAGTATATATATATATATGCATAATATGATGTACTTATAGGCGTGCATATAATATATAAAATATATATATGTGCATGTGCATATTATGTATAATACAGTTGGCAGGTATGGGTACTTATGTATATATGTTTATCCGAAGACAAACACGGTTATATAGGCACGTCCTGTAAATCGGTTACCGGTAACTATATACACAATAATAATATAATAGAATGGTTAACTGTACGAGAAACTGTGATGTTATAAAATATAACGTAAATATCAAAATGTTCCGATGTATATAAGTTATAATATTATTATACAAAATAAAATATGCGCAATACAGGTACCTACGTATACCTATTCGAAATATTATGATCAATTACTTATTCAGTACTCAGCAAACGAACCTTTAACTGCGTTTATGTTTGAGTGAAACGCTCTTTATAATATTTATAAATTGTCAGTACATTTCAATTTGACAAGATCTAGTAATATATATATATATATAGGTACCTATATATTTGTTTTTTATATTGAACTTAAGCCCGTAAACTATGGCTATTAGCTGTTTGTAGGTGTTTTTGGTAGGTTTTATTATTGTGTGGTAGGGAACGGTTTGTTAGAACACGTTTTGTATGTATGGCAATATATATAGGGCTAAAAACACGGTATGGTTACCCATCCGGTAGCTATCAACACCGGCCGGTACGTCACTTAGAGTGTGTCCACAGGACCACAGATGAACGTACGACCGCGCCACACCAAGCCAAAAGTAGTATATTTTAATATTTATATACCTATAATATTATACCTACCTACATTTTAAAATTAATAAGTGATCTTTGCCATTATACCGCGCGTTAAAGTCTCCGTTGCATCCGTCGAGTTACAGCGCGAATAGAGCAATTATATTACATTATAAAAATACACCTATTTATTAAAATATTATAGGATATTATAGTAAACAGATACAAAAACAACGAGTAGAAGTTTTTTGAGTTCATAATAAAATATAATATATCTATGCCAGAACGTCGCAATTGACGATATTGCACGCATTATCAGCGAAATCGGTATACCTATATGAACTGTTTACGGTTGAAATGGGCTGAGGTGGATCTGGCCATTTGGGAATAAAAATAATAGAAGGTATATATGCACCAGACGTCCTATATTATAGTTTATAATATAATATAATATAGTATAATTATATAAATTAAGAACTCGCGTATAGTTTTAAAATGTGATGAACAGTATAAACACGCATATATTATTATGTATAATATACCTATACCTATCAAATATTGTAGTAGGTATAATGTATATATATATAGGTATCTACCTACTTATATTGTTACAGATTAAATATTATGTGTACAATTTACAACTTTTTGTATAAATTGCCTTTATAGTATATATAAGTAACGAGATAGGTATTTTGAAACCGTATCTATAAGCTAGGAGGGTTTTGTATATATATTTTCCCCTGGAAATATTATGTATAAACCTACCTGCTATATCATTATCATATATAGCAAGACATATAAGTCATATGGACTGCGCGCGGGAAACCATCGTGGACGCGAATATATATGTACGCGAATAATAACGATGGAGGGAAAATAAAAAAAATCCAACACGGACGAAATAATAATAATAATATGTATAGGCACGCGGCGAGTATATATAGTATATACAATATATACATAATATATATAATATACTCCCACACGCACTGCGCAGCACTTGAATATATACGTTTCTCGAGGGCGAATTAATATCGCGCGAGATAGAGCGAGAGAAAAAAATTGAGATGTGTTCCTGCAGCGAAAACGGCATAAATATAGAAGTCGGATGAGAACGAAAATTATATTCCTTTTAACCCGTGCACCGCTCTTAGGTAGATATTATACATATTATATACATATATACACGACGTGCATAATATTATTATTATTATTATTATTATCATCCTGTCCGGATCGCACATACAGAGTATAAACTACGTCCCACGGTCGAAACGGCCGTTATTGCCGCTACAGCTACTATATTACAATATTATATAGCTGCTGCAGCGGGTAAATGTACATAATATAATATTATTACGATAATATACAGACGCGTATATTATTATATATGACTATATGAGTATACGGTAAGCGTATAATATATTTATGCATGCAATTATTGAGCATTTTTTTACAATTTGTTTGTTTTATATCATATATATTTAGTTACTGCAGATAAGAACGTTATGTATATGAGCAGCAGTAGATAAGAATATATCATTAAACATTTGACGAATGGCGAAAAGTATATATTCCTATATATTATTATTATCATACTTAAGACGTCCGCCCATGTGCTCTGCGTCGTACACATATAATGCGTGCAGCAGTCGCTAATGTTTTAGTAATTTTTTTTAATTTCCATTATACATCTACGTCGTATTTTTTGTATTATTATTAATATTATTATCATCACGTGCCGCAGAGGTAGTTTATTTTTTTGCCCCAACCATTTCGCTGGTTTATAATATGTATACACCTATAAATTATATATATATAATAAAGTACTATAATATATTATATCGTCGCGGTTTTTCACAAAACTCTCCACCGCAGATGTCGTAATCATATCACCATCACTTTAGGTCTCATTCGATATTAGGTTATAAATATGTTTTCTTGAATGATTTCTATTCGCTTACACATGATGCCGTTATAACGCGTGTGAATTTTTTTTATAAATAGTCAATATTGTTAAGAGTTGTGCAACTCTGTAGGGCACTAGCGCACGCAAATTCGATATTAAAATATTAGGTTAAAACGTTAAATATATTTTAATTAAGTTACATAATTTGAATAACTCTATTCCTTTAGACATTTTCAACATAATAAGTTAATTTTTTATGCACCTAACGGGTTGATTAAATTTGAAGGTGATAGATAATATGTCAAAATTATTAAGCTAAATACTATATAAAATAATATGTACCTATCCTTGCTTATTGTATGATATCCAAAGATATTTTTTACTATTCAATTCCCGGCTAAATTAGACACTATACTCCCACATGCGTTGGCTTTGTCTTACAAATGCATAACATAACAAATTGTACGTTCTGAATAATCAATTTAGCCGTAAAAAACAAGTTTAACAATATAAATTATACATTATGTTTAATATTAGAGTTAATTGACTTATCATAAAATTAAAAACTAAAATATTTTTGAGAAAATTTAATCAAATTTTTTTTTTAATGAATTATGATTATTTAAAAATTGATAATTGTTTGTACATTTTAAAATCCTCATAACCCGCTTAATTTCATTTCATATTAAACATAACAGAGTTAAATGGATTATTTGGAATGTACAATTTGCTATGTAACGTTATGCGTCTGTAAGACGGATACAACGCATTATGGTGTGTAGCGTATAGTAGGTATACCTTAAACAAATAACATAATACAATTTATTGAACTATTAATAACAGATCATTAATTTTTAACTTTTAACTTTTAACTATAGTTAAAATAGATATAATAATAAATTAACTTTCAGAATTTAAAAAATTAGTTAACATGCCCAGTTTTTTATTGGGTGTATGACGTTTTTTGACATTCTAAGATTTCTCAGATTTATGTGGTAAGTTGACCATGTTCAATCTAACATGCTCATGCTGTATCACTCTATAACACATAATGTACAGAATGTAAACGATATTGAATTTATAACATGTTTAAGGGCACAACCAAGAGGGGGCTCTCTCCCTAAATGGTTGGCCCCTTTATATCGAAATTGAAGCATATTATATTATTATAACATAGTATTATATATTTAAACCTGTCATACCAGGAAACAGAAGATCTTTTTTCTAAAAAAAATTGTATTGAGCCCCCTTCCCAAAAAAATCCCAGGTATGCCCATGAATATGTTAATGGTACATAAAAGATATAATAGTAAATAATAAGTAGAGTTATATCAAGTTTCAAGACTAATGAACATATTTTTATAGCAATATTTAAATTTTTAAAAAAACTGCATACCTATACGTAGTTTATCTGTTGAAAAACGTCTGACCTACAAAACGTTCGACAAATCTAAGTTACAAAATATTTGATGTTGCTTTAATAACAAGCAATGAATTTCGTAATATATTGATTTTCTGTTCATCAATCGATACATGGAAACATCTTTTGAACGTGAGAACATCTATCGATGGTGAAATTGTTCTCACGATCGTATTTTCGATCGGGTACACCAGCCGAATGAACCTATATAGTCGCCGCAGATAGTCCTCGGCCGTGTTACGCCGCGGCAATATTAAGTGATTAAAAACATTAATATTCCACGGTATAAAAATATAATAATAATATTATAGTACAAGCAGTGTATCTCTCCCGGACTGCAGACGTGTGTACTATTATGGGTCGTAAAAAAACGCCTTCGAGCACCGAGCGGCGACTGTGGAACTCGTCACATCTCGAGTCGTCGCCGACCGCGTAACCGCTTATAATATAACGAGCGTGTCTACAGTACCTATTTTTTTTTTTTTTTTCGTAAACGTATAATTATTGTTCTGTCGCTTCAGCGTTTAATTCGTCCGATGCATGTTTAATAGTAGTATAATGGTTGATAAAAAATAAAAAAAAGGGACGGAGATAAACACTGCGCGTAAGCGACGTAATATTATATATAGACCCGCCGCAGCGTTCGGTTACCGTGGTAATACGATTCCAAATCCAACGCCGACGACGACGTAGGTCTGACAACGTGTCGTCATCGACGCCACTGCAATAATGTTGATGATAATAATAATAATCATCATCTGTGTGACGTGGCTGTTGGGGAAGGGCTGCTGCCTGCCGTCGAAGGTGCGGCGGGAGTGGCGATGCGCGATGATGTTCAATGGCGCGGCAAGCTCACGAAAGTGGCAAAAATCGGACACAATCTCCGAAGAAACGCTATACTTTCCTGCGGAGTTCATCTCCGCCACCGTCGCCGCCGACGACGTAACATAATCGTCACCGTCCTGGTCACCGTATACATGTATTACCTGCAGTACCCGTACCTATATATATATAATAATAGGTACGTATTATAAATAGTAAAAAAATAATAATAATAATAATACGTGCAGCCTCGCCCGAGGTGTACGCAAAACGCGCTACTTGCTGCAGCGGTCGCGGACGATGCTCGTCGGACCGTATATAATATACAACCCGCGGGCTGCATCGCGAATTCCAGCGATGACCGCAGCTCGACAGTCTCAGTGCGTGCGTGTGTTTGCGGTGTACGCCGCACTCGGGTTTAGCGAACTCAAAATCCGTCCACAATCGATCGGTAGCCATGGTGGGGGGTAGGGCGATTTACCCGGTGTTTTCTATATGTGTATCGTATAATATATTTTATCGTCTACATTAATATTTATATTATATTATATAGGTGGGTACCTACCGCTAAATTGGGGTGACGGTGGTAATATGGGCATACGGGATTGACTTTTACCAAATTATTTCTTTAAAAATATGGATAAAATTGCTAAACTGAAAAATGGTTTTTTCCTACCAATCGGTGAAGTGATATAAAACTAAATTATTGATAAATCAATTTTATTTTGTTATCTGTGTCGTATTGTCATAACAATTAAAAAAAAATGCATAGATTTTTATTTTGAGTGCTGTGAAAAATTCCTTCTCAAAGTGATGAACACTGCATTATTGTATTTATTTATATTGATACTTCACTATATACTGTTTACTGGGAATAAAAATCCCATTAGTACATTTTTATATATATATATTCAACTCTTACCAAAGTGAATTCTACCTTATGCTTAACTAGGTATATATACCTATTAATATAAAAGCGTATTATTACAATGCGACGAGATGATATCGTGAAATTATTCAAATCCGCGTTATGTAAACACTGCACTGCACAAGCGGGGGACGGGCCTACTATAATGTGCGGGACAATATTCTATCCGGTCCACAATGTTATTATTACTATTACCGATTTAATGATGTATTGTTATATTCGGGACACCGGGTGACCCGCCGGCAGTCGTACTCGTAGGTATATTATGTATAATATTATAATGTAGTAGGTAACAACGACAACGAAATAATAATAATAATAATATAATAATAATATTTCATATATCGCCACGCAGTGGTCGTTGTCGTTGCTCGGATTCCGCGGGGCTCCCGCGAGCTATAATCGCGTCCGCACACGCCCTAAATACCAGCAGCAGCCACAGTGTTCCTGTATATAATATACCTAACCTATAATATTAACGTCGCGCGTGCCGCCGTCTTGTCCCGACAGACGACAACCGCGTATATATACCGTCGTACCTGCGTATATATTATAATAATATGATATGATAATATATGATAATAATAATAATAATAATAATAATAATACGCGAGACGCACTGCCGCTGCGATAGCCATCCATCATCCATCGAACCTCTATAATCTCTGGGGATCTGCGCATATATTATAGTAGAGGCCCTTCCTTCCAAATGAAAATTTATAATAAACTGTTTTTTTTGTGTCCATAATACGACTGTCTGTATAATAATATATAATATAGATACACGTATTGTTACGAGTTATAGGTATGTACCAATATACCTCATTACGATAGACTATAACAGCAGCTCGATGTTCCTGAGTATTTACTTTTTAAATTTTGACCCCGAGCCGATATTAATACTTTTACAGTGTTAAATATATATATATATTTTTTGTTATATATTGATGTCTGCGAATTTATTTTTTGTCTTTGGTAGGAGTGTTTCGATTGACTATTACCGTGTATACTTATTATGACTATCTAATAATCTAATATTATTTTTGGATTGCGCTTAAAACGTACATTACTAGATTGTACTTTAAAAACGTAATTTTTTTCCGAAGGAAAACCCACTATAAACGGTCATCAAATATTATCGAATATAATAACAAATCAAAATAATTTTTTAAAAAAAAACTCATCAAGGAAGCACAGTAAGTCATGATCTTTCTATTGATGTTGAAACCATGTTTTTGTGGTATTTGTGTAATGCTCTGTGTGCATACATGCAGCCGAGGCTTATTTTACATCTTTAAAATGCACATTCGACGTCCTCTTAACAACACATTATTTATTCATAACATTATGGGCGTTATCTTAAAATTTAAAAAGTACATAATATGTGTGTTGAAGATTTGAAATTTGCAACAAATATTTAAAATAACGACGTAAAAATATGATTACATTTTGAAAGATATTATACTATTGAAGAATACATCTTCCATATCCAAGTACTTAATTACACGGATATGAATCAACATTATTTGAACTAATGAATAAAACAATAAAGTACATAATATTATAGCTGTTGTAGAAAAATACCGACGAAAACAGCTAACTAAATTTTACCTTGCGGCGGTTTTAATTGTTTTAAAATATCCGTTTGATAAACCACATGACTGTTCCTCTCGAAAATCGACTTTCGTTCTTATGATTTAGAGAGAAGATATACCACCTAGATAATATTAGGTATTATAATATGCCACCGGCTCGCGAAGAGCGAATAGCATTATGCATAAGCACACTTATATTATATACAAATCGATCCGGTGGCGACGGCACGTGCACGCCGCTGCCGACCTGGATAACCTGCGATATTATTATGTTATTATCGCGTTAAGTGCGATTGTGTAAATTGTAAATTGTAAAAGAATAAAATGAAAAAATAAAATAAAATCCGAAGCGCGCCGGACACGGGGACGGGCAGAGTGAAGGGACCCTACGGGCGTATAATATATAGGTACATGTTTGTCGGACGGAGGGCGTTACGTCAGGCTGCGTCGGCTCCAGAACAAACAAGTACGTCATATAATATGATATTATAATGTACAACAATATTGCATATATAATAGTAATAATAATAATAATATCATACACCGACAGTGCTCCTCGGTGGAGGTCGGTCGGGTGAAGACGGGTCACGGCGAGAGCACCCGCGAGGTTGCGGGCGGCGTCTCCAACTCGCGCGAAATACTGTCCGGCGACAAACGAACGGCCCGAGAATTCCGATAACGAAACTATACGGATACGCACGTGTTAAAATATTTATAAAATAAAATTATCGTATAAACTCTATACGACTATAGGTGGTGTGTGTATGTGTGTGTGTATGTGTGTGTGTATGTGTGTGTGTATGTGTGTGTGCATGTGCATACGTATATATGTTGTAACTTATAAGTCGATCAAGGTCTGCCCCGATCCTTTCCGCCTCCGACGCCCCACCCCACTGCACCATAACAACACTCTAGGACCGGACCCGACCGAAACACTTAGCTGGCTGACCTATCCCAACGGCTGAGACAAGGACTCTATTTTTTGTCCGGAAAATGTATTTTCGAACAACATTTTACATTTTAATATTAGGTATATTATATTATGAATGATTATTACATGCAGAATGAAAAAGTATAGATACATTTGAAAACCTCGTCCCCTCGTCATCTCAAAAACGGGGGTGTCTAAAGTTAGGTGATTTTATGCCCAGCAGCTCCTATTGTAAACCAATCGTGTATAATCTGATTCGGCGATCTGTTACAAAATAAACCGGAAATTATATTAAACTCTATCAATGATACTATTGATTTTCATTATTTTGACTGTATTTTCATATTTTATACACTATCCGGTGTACGCCTGATCCATAATTTGTCAAATCCAAGTTAATAATCGCCGAGTCTAAACGTTTAAGACTAACGGATAACCATCACTAGAAAATATGTCGATGAGGTATTTTCGTCATGTAAGCATACTGTATATGCTTGTTCCGTACATTAGATGAATTGAGTGGACTGTATAATTAGTTGTGCTCAGTTTTGGTAAAGGAGTGTTTGGTTTAGCGGAAGGTCCACACCGCGCAAGTCTGTTCTGGGTGGGTCTTGCTACGGAGTGGTAGGATGGAAAAACACACCCTCAGCTCCTTCGTGCTCCGCACTCGTATTTATAGGCATGGTCCCGTCTACTGCGTCCCTGTGATTGGTTGCCCGCGGAATTGGTCGCCGCTGCTCTCCAAACCATGTCCACAGCGTTCAGTCGTCGTAGGTCCGTGCATAATCACGCTGGCGCGACTCTGTAGCGCCGTGGTCAGGACGGATTCGTGACCATTGTGACTTGGTGGCTTTGGGGTCGGCGCGTTCGATACGGCTGGTCGGGTGTGGCTTGTAGCGGCTGCAGCTGAGCTGGCCGCCGCCAGTCAGTTTACGTCATGTTATCCCTCGCATAATATTTAGGAAATATTTTATCATTTTTGCTCATCCGGAGTCTGAAATTTATATCCCCCCCCCATTTCAAAAAAGCTGAGCACACTACTGATCGACTGTACATAATTATAGTCGTTTATATGGAAAACGAATAGCCCACGTTTTTCATGTCACCTAAGTGTCAAAGAAATCAAACAATGTGTATAGGATTATGCATAATAGTGTTACTAATAAAAACATATTTTGATTTGCTATTTAGTCGAACTGTGGCTATAATGTATAAACCATAAACGAAAAATACATCGATGTAAAAAATGTACGCCCGGGGATAAATGTATGGTTTCTCCACCCTACATCTAGCCTTGATACTATATTTGATTTGTACCAAGTATAAACAATTTAATTATATTTATATTTATTATATTTAAGTATAATATTATGTGTCCTATTATTATTATTTTTTATCATTTTCATCAATTTATTTTAACCACATTGTGTATCAATTATAGTAACTATACTCGGCTCCCTTTAAAAGTATAACCGGGTAGCGGACGGTTTTGAGTTCGTTACGCGCATTTGGCTATCTGATTGGTTATCCAAACATCTGGTCACCGCTGTACAGCCCCCTTCTATGGCAAGTGGTACGGTGGAGGAAGTTGTTTTGGTTTCGCGACTAGTCCTAATTTTAACGTGCGCCAAGTATATATATTACATGATTATTTCCTGTAAGTACTGACTAAAAATTCCGAGCAATCAAAAAATAGCACTAACATTATAATATATATTTTTATAGATATCTATATTCGTCCTTTTGATAAAACAATGTATATTATATGGTTTTTGAATTAGCAAATATCAATGTAATATGTCACGTTTATACATTGATGATATGAACGTACCTACGAACCACGTTCAACTATCCCATGAAACAAATTACCCCCAAATAAAAAATATTAAGAAGGTTGGCAAGTGGGTACCACTCTGCTGTACAGTAGGGGACGAGTGGGTCACTTTCATGGATGTGTTACATTTGTATTCAATGAATTAAAATCATTGTATACGAAAAACGATTATGAGCGAAGATTACTGTCTGTTAATCTTCATAACTAAGTGTATTTTAAAATACTATTACTATTAACAATACAGTAGGTTGAATTAATTTTTGCAAAACATTGCATTTGAAAATTTAATTGAGTGTATAAAATATAATAATATACTTTAAAAGTTTCAAGAACCCACGAAAAATATTTTTAAGATACAACGAAATAAATAACATCGTTATTCTTCATTTAATATCTAATTTCGTCCAAATTTTAACTTTAAATGTCAACCTTGTATATATAATTTTTGATTTTTTGGTTACACTATTAAATTATTACGAAAACCCTTGTATACATTTTCATTCCTTAGCTATAAAAAATGATAATTTTATACATTTTTAACCACAAAATAATTTGCAAACATTCGAGATTTTGATGAATTTGGTCAAAATTTGAACTTTAAATGTTTATAAAAAGAATGTGTATTTGTAACTTAAATATTTTTAAAAAAACATTTAGACCAATTTACGAAAAAGCTTGTTTTAAATTTTCAATCCTTAGTTACAAAAACTAAATATTTTATACATTTTTAACTACAAAACAATTTGCAAATGTTCGATATTTTGATGTCCAAATTTTAACTTAAAATATCTATAAAAAATTATTTTAGACTCTAAGTGGAGAATCTAAAATATCGTAAATTATTTGGACAATTACAGTGAAAATACTAAATTAATCCGTCAAGCAAAATTCGCTGTGTACAGACAGCTGACTGAGAGATTATCGATGCGAAATCAACTCTATGAATTTCACATCGAATATTACCATGTTTAACCCCAGCCTAAACCGTTCTTTTGCTCACTCTTTGTTATAATATTATTACTATACTATTAAAGTAAAATAATTGAGTTTTCAGCTTAAGTAGTGGTCTATTATAATAGAAAATGTCCGTAGATGGTCCGATTTCGCGTGTTCGAAATCCGTTGACTCCTGTTATTAGACCTACGTTTTATTCCTTTTCCTCAAACACAATCTTCACTCCAACAGCCGACCACTCCACTTCTCTTCTATGTCATGCACACCCTTCACCTTGATATAACGACACATATGACCTAAATCTGTAGCATATATAATTTCACCGTCCTTCTCTGTCGTGCATTAGTGAAACGATTTTACCATATCCTCAACTCGCACCCCCCCCCCCCCACCCCACCACCACCTGCAAAAAACCTTTTTTATCAGTAGTATAAGGTTGTCTGCTTCGTCGAACAATCTGATTTCCTGCTACCTGTAATCTAAATAAAATTATTTTTCTCTCTTTTACTAATACCAATAAACAGTAAGTACACACAAACGTGATCGCTCTGATGACTAATATCGTTTAAGATTCATAATTATATCAGTTATAGTTTATCAGAATGTTCTTAAAAATATGTCAAATGCATGATTATGAATTGAAGTTGTGTGTATTATAGACATATAGTGATAAATTCAGATACTAGAGTGAAATTTTCATTTCACAGTAGTTGATTGGCTGTCGTATTTTAAAAGTAAATATAAGGTTTTAGACATTATCTGCAGGTACCACCCACCAAGTATAAAGGCAATAAAAATCAAAAACACGCAAACTTCAAAGTTTTCGGTCGATGCGCCTCACACTCGCCGATGGTGTGTACGCCTATTGGCTATTACGTATACAATTATTTATCCACCAATGTAGAAGCTTATCGTATATGTATAATTTCTACACACGCACACACACTATAGGATGTAAATACACACACTATATGTATGTATATATAAATATATGTACATACGCTGTGACTGCGCCCGATAGTGTATAGGTCTGCTGCTGCAGCCACATTCGTGACTCGGCGGTGTGTTATGCGCACACACGAGGCTAATCCAAGGCGGTCGAGTAACCGAGTGTGTGTTGTCCGGCCGGAGGCGCCGGACCAGAAGGATCGCGCGCGAGAGAAGAAACAGCGACTGACGGGCGGCGGCACGCATATAATTAGTGCCGCCTGCAGAGGTGCTAGTGTCGGGAGAGAGCAAAAAAATAAATAAATAAATATATAAAATAATAATAAAGAGAGGAAAAAAAATTGTTCCACATAGCGATAATTGCTCGTCGATGCAGATCAACTTCACCCACTCGGTCGCAGGCACCTTGACTTTTGAAAACCACCTCTCCGGGCGATCCGCTAGCCACGCCGTGGTCGGTCGAGTGGCGTTCGACGCGTCTGCATGCTCACAATACGATATTAAATTAAATATTACGTTATTATAATCGAACGCGTGCCGCGGTGTTCAACCCCATAGTCAGCCAGCGTATGGTCCGTCACTCGAGAAAAAAACCGTTACCTACTCGCGATGTTCTCGGACTCTTCGAGATTGTGTAGGTATATTATCGTTCTTCTTCTCATTTAGTAATAATTACCCGCCGTGGTGGCGATTAGTGTACGAGCGACACGTGAAGACTGCAACGAGTCGTAACTCGTTACAAATCTGCAGTATAATCACTGACGGTCGAGGTGCATAAATCATAATCTTATATTAATATGTAGTCAATACTGGCAAGTGTACGATCGCGACGACGACCATCACGACGTCTCCATCTCCGGGGCGACCATATTATAATTTTAATCATACAATATTTATCGTATCCACCGCGGGTCGCCGCCTCTAAAGTATACGTTTTTGATGGCACGAATTACGCGCGGAGACAGCCGAAAAAACGTAGCCGGTTATTTACGACCAGTGACCGCGAATGCTGTTTCGCCGACCCGGGGTGTCCGGCAAAATATAATGACGTGCACACCCCGGGTCTACACTACATTACTATACGTGTTCATTATTATAAATAAAAATAATAACTGTGCGTCTCCGCAAAAATACTTTATACATAAGTATACGGATTTAGGTGTGGGGAGGAGAAATAGCGAGAGAGATCGAAAAAACCATTATTTCTACAAGGCAATTATAAAGTTTATTGTCGTTATATTAATATGATTATGGGTATGCTTAAAAGCGCGACAATTAAAGCATGAACACGTGTAATTGAGTAATATTTGTAAATAACAATATTATATTAATATCTATTATATTAGATCACCTTCACGGTGAAGCATCTTACAGAGCGCAGGACGATTGTGTCCGTAAATATAGGAATGGGGAAATCACGGAAGAGGGTAAGGATTACAGTTGTACTGGATACTGACTTAACCAGTTCACTCGTAGACTGAGAAGAAACTTGGAATTAGCTGATATCGGAGAGGAGGACGCTCTGCAAGACCAAACTCACTCGGGCCACGCTTTGAGTATAATATCTGAGAAAATAATTCCTCATATTTCTTCGGGACTTCGGTCGCTATTTTTGATGCTAAATATAATAATAAGATATTAAATATTGTAGTAAATCAACGAATTTATGGATTCAAAACACTGTAGTAGTTTTCATGGTCGATTCCGCAATTGACGGGTGTCGCGTCCTGCGTAGTCGCGATGACCTGCTGCAGGAGGTCTCGGGCACCATCAGAGCCTGCAGCGGAAGTCGCTCTTTATTAGGACGGGCATATATCGTCCGCAATGTCCGTAGATGATTTCTATAATGGATTTGGTCGGTCGATTATTATTCGATCTCCTCGCGCGCGTGAGAAACGAAAGAATACAGTCTTTATTGCACCGGCGTATACGCCACACGGACATTCGAATGTGTATTGTGTCGATCGCTCGTATACCTACTGCAGTACTATATTATATTATTATACGCTGACTGTCGGGAGACCTATACATTTAATAATATTATATAATATCATAACGCGATACTCGACCCGAAACATATACGTAGGCGGGGATGTACGTTTCGATGTAGGTATATTATTATAGGGGAGAAAAGCGCGACGTCATCGTTACGCCGCACACGCGGGCGCGGACGTATTATATTATATTACATATTATTATATTATTATTAGGTAGGTACCTACTATATATTATGATATAATATCGAATGAGCTCTATCGAAGACGATGGAAATAAAGAATAAAGAAAAACACCACCGAACGTATATCAGCCGTGTACCTACGTATATTATACCAGCGTGTAATTAATTATTAGCTTAAATGCCACGATTTCTGCGACCTGCACTGCAACGCTATAATATAATATTATATATCCGTCCGTTTCTCTTCCGCGCAGATGCTGTGCACTTCCATAACGACATCGCGGCCACGATATTATATACATGTTTATGCGTGCGCACGTGCGCGTTTGTGTGTGTGTGTGTGTGTGTGTGACGAGATTGTCGGGTACGACACTCGTGATAAATCATTCTTGATTGCTGCTCGAGCTCTCTTTTATGTCGCGGTCGTCGTCGCCGTCGTTATTATTATTATCATTATTATTATTATTATTATTATTATTATTATTATTATTATTATTACAATATTATTATTTTTAACGTACTTTTCTTTTTGATTTTTTATTATTGCTATTACTTTTATTTATTTTCGTTTCGCACGCGCGTGAACGGTTGTGACGTTTCAAGGATCTTCCCAAATCCGGTAGTCCGACCGCGGAGGTCCGAAAAAGGGACGGCCGATCCCACTAGCATTACAATAATATAATTATTATTACGAAATACCGCGAAACACACTTCTTCTCCATAAATGCCTGCCCGGCGAGCGCGTATATTGCAGCTCGTAAACACTTCAACGGTCGAGATGCCTTTATTTTTTCGTTACATATTATATGATTATTTTTATTTATCTTGGACGGACCACAGTTGTGAACAATTTTTTTTGACACGTGCGTGCGCGACTGCTTCTTATCCAGGACTGTTGATAATCTGATAGTATCCCGAACTGGTTATATTATATTATATTATAGCATTGCAGCATTCGCCATGATATTATTATCTCTATATAAAGCGAGATAATTTCTGTTTATATTTTATATACAAGGTGTTTTGCCACGTGTTTGACCCCATGAACCAATTTCGTTTTTGTTGAAATATAATTTTGGAAAACATTATCATACTTGATGAAGGTATTGATTCGCATAATATAATATATTATGATCCACAGTCTTACAAATAAATGAAATGTTTTTCGGTTTACCTATTTGCAAACTTAAAATAAAAAAGAATTTCAAATTGTTATTTTTCGTGTTTTGTTATTTATTATCTTATTACACTTAATTATTATAATATGTATATGTTTTAAAAATTAAAAATATAATTACTTTTATTTTAGTTATATAATATATTCAGACAATTAATTTTGCCCTAAGCTTAGGCAGGTAGAGGATTATACATCATTGATCTAGGTGATTTTTTATGTTCAATGAAAAATACGACGAAACACCCTGTATAGAGGTTTTCTTATTTTTTTTTTGATTCGAAGGAAGTGTATTCGATTGACAGACGCAACTTCAATGTTCGCGCAATGCGATCGTGTCGGTTAATTGAATAAATGTGGCAACATTTATCGTTTCATACATGTTTGAAAATAAAATAATATATACTCTGTCATCATTACATTAGCTTTCAGAAGTACCCACTAATTATTTTAAATGCAGATAGGTAATGATTAACGAAAGGATACCAAGTTTATCATATCAAATACGTTGACGGGTTGTTTTTTTCTTTCAAGTATGATGAAGTAGGTATATAATAATATCAATAATTAGGTTCGAAACGTATGAAATTAAACAAATAGAATATAACACTACTTATATAATGTTACAAATTAAATCCGTATTCGGGTACATGTTGAATAATACTTAATAATTACCTATCTACGTGCCACGAATAGTAGTTCCAAGCAAAATAAACGCCACTGAAAAGCAATTTTGTAATCAGCAATAGACGTGTGAACCATCATTTTTAGCCAGTACCTATTAAATTGTTTAAAATTAATACTTTTATACATATTATGTACCTATGCGTGCTTATTACAGCTAACCCAAACACTTTTCTGATAGTTAATACATTGTTAGTAACAATTTGTTACGTGTATAGAACAAACATTTTTGATAATTTATTTAGATAAAACTTGACCTTTTTTTATTTTATGACCAAGGAATAACTGTAATAAGCACCAAATTGTAAATGTAGGTATAATAGTTTTCATTAAACAATTGAGATTTAGATAAATCACAATTAAAATTTATTTGTATTACCTGTAACCATTATGCACACATTTATATCCAATTGTCGGACGAAAGTCCAAAACAATTTATAAACTCCAGAAAATATTGGAAAATAAAATATAAATACATCGTTTATGAATGACGTTTGTTCATGACACGTTCAGCTACATTGTACACGTTTTCCCAATTATTTTGACATTCACATGTATAATCTGTTTGAAGGACCTATATATGTGAGGAGGCGTGAACGAAGATTTGATTGTTCCACTCGGTCGAACTTGAAGCGCCATAAATTATGTACAATATTAAAATGCGTACTTATCATAAAAATGACCACGAAACGAGTTTTAAATCAGATGTCACACCGATGTATTGGTAAAGTAACAATAATTGGTTCTATGTAGCTTTTAGAAAAGAAAATTACTGAAGGTTTCCAAAACGTATTAAAAAAAATAAATATATAATCTTTAAGGTCACACGTCATTATGTTACTTTGAATAGTGCCTTAATCAAAATCATTAGCAGTTCATAAATTATATTTTCGCAAACACGCAATAAAATGACGTTTAAATAGGAGAATATCAATAATTAAATAGTTTTCAAAACATATTATACTCATACAAATTCCTATATTGGATCCAGAATACTAAAATCTCGTTTTACTTGACTAATTACATCATGAAGGAATTTACTGCAGAGGAATTTTTTTAACACACAATATATCGCCGTCGTTGCGGATTATAATCGCGTATTCGTTTATGGATAAGCTGTTAATTCGCTATGTTCTTTCCTAAAGAATAATTGAATGTAAAAAAAGGGTAAGATAAAGTGAAAAGGTTAAAAAAATGTTCAATAATATTATCATGCATAGATAGTACTTTGTATTAAAAATAAAGGTAAATTAATAGAACCGTAGTCAGCCGGCACTTTATTATTGTAATATTACATTTTTTTTTTGTGTCAGTAATTATTTAATTTGTTCACATATAATTTACAAACTCTTTAAAACATGATATTTATGTGTGTTATTACAATATGTGATTATAATATCAATTGCGAAAATATTTACCAGTGACCTTGGAAAAGCATGCTTTAAGTCAACTGTATACGATTTGAGCTGTGCTGAGAGGCCCAAAGTGTATTTAATAATAAATTATTAAATCCAATCATATTACAACGACCCGTCAAGTCGTTATATAACAGCTTTTTGCTTCAAAAATGCTGCGAATTAACTTGGAAATGGGAAATTTAACCACGGACGAGATTCAAAAGTTTTATGTAACTACAACAACCTATATATTTTTTACAGTTTATAGGGTGTCTATAGATTATTGTATGTATGACGTGGAAAACAAACCACGTGCGTGTCAAAACTTGTTCATCAAAGCTCAGTTTAAACGAAATCATTACCTACTTACTTAGATATAAATGGGTCACTAGAATTTCCAACCACAAACGCATATCAAACATCAATTCTTGAGACAAAATCAATAATACAATATGATAAAATTGGGCCGGAGGAGATGGTTAAAGTTTTAAAAAGAATAAGGATGGCACTTTTATATTATGTTTGAGTGTATAATTTGTAGGTAATTTATATTTTATTATGTTGTCGGTAACCCTTCTGAGATGGAGCAAACAAAAAATGGGCACCAAGGCGTGAAAATTCTGAATATGCGTTTTTGATTCCGATGTGTTAGTTGACGCAAATAAATCGTGCGATAGTCGACCCAACGACGGTCGTGATGTGTTTGATATTACGCGCGTGCTGTGAAGGTATATAGTACCTATAACAGTGTACTGTTATCTTATTATAGGTATATATTAAAGTGTTAGACTATTTTGATTATATATATTATATATGAACATTGTGTACACTGTACAATGTCATCCTGCCGGTCTGGACTACCGAAACCTTATTGTCCCAAAAACAACTATTATTTAATACAGTTGTGATTTGTAGATTCAAGCGAAACAATAAAAAAAACATTAATACTATATTCAATAACAACTATTTTAACAATAAAAATCTTTAATTTTTAAAAATATTAATATCATATATTTAATACAATTTACAATAAGCAAAATACTATTGGTTGTTCCTAGGACATTTTTCAGGTGAATTCTTCGTTCATATCAACAGTGTATTTTAATGCCCATTAAAAATATAAGATAACATTTTAATATGGATATATTAATTTTATTTAGATAATATGATATTTTAACAAGAAGGGACGGCCGGAGAAAAGGTTTAATTTATTTTCTAATCTATACGCAATGTAAAATTAAAATGTATACATATAAATTTAGTAAAGCTCAGAGTTGTACATGTCGTCCACAAATCAATATAATATTGTTAATAATAATATAAATTACCTGCTAACTGGCGGATAATGTAGGTATTAGAAAATTCAGCCCTATCGGCGAATAGCTTAAATTAAATTGCTTTGTGTTCAACTGACTGCACGCTACACGTGGTTTATAATATTGTATTATTATTGTTGTCTTATAACGTTTTAAAATCTGTCGTATTATAGTCATGTCTTGTAGTCGCATTGTTCGATTCAAAAATAATTTTTTTTCTACCTCAAACATTTGCAAAAAAAAAATTCTTAGCAATAATATTTGCAATTCACTTTTAACCATAAATTTATCATCAGATTTGATATCCATAAATATTTTAAAGCCCCCAGGATGTACCCATACCTGCTTTAATGCTATGCTATGCAAATAATTGACTAGGTACATAATGTTACGACCATTGTTCAGCTTTATCGATATTAGTGTATCGACGAACAAATCGGAAAAAAACTAAAAACTTTAGTCATACGCATAACGCACACCAATATTATTTAGTATGTTCATTGAAAAACACGATGAAGTGAGATAATGTTTCAAAAATAGGGGCCATGGCAAATGTGTCCTGGCGAAAACCGGTCGGTTTTGCCGGGGTCGCCCGAGGAAGACGACTTCGAACGCAGTCGTCCGCGATCAGTCGGGTATAGTATTATAACCACTACTACGGTCGTAGTCATCGTGGAAATCTTCGTACCCAGTGGCGTTTTTTTTCATCTACTCCGAACGCTCAGTGCTCGGTATCTGCAGTACCTACACAGCTACAGCCCAGTCTCCTCGGAGTCGGGCGCGGTGGCGACGTGCGTGTGGCGCGAGCGGCCGTCGGCGAGAGAGGTCGCCGAGGTGATGGGCGACGGCCTGCACGTATTATTATTATCATCATCATCATCATCATCATCATCATCATCATCATCATCGCGATGCGAGCACCGGCCGCGACTTCACGGCAAAATATGCTTATATATATTATAATATATACGCGTACTGCGCACAACGTCATGCGCACACACATATAATAATAACAATAATAAGATATATATGCGCATAACATATATAATATATTATATAAAATATATAAGTGCGCGAAGTGTGCGCGCGCGCTCGAGATATCATAAGACGCTTATGATTTATCGGTCCATCGTGATCGGGTCCGGTGCAACCGAACCTCACGATTCTTATTACGTTTATTGCCGGGCGGCGGCGGCCCGCCGATCTACTGCGCGTACCTATATAGTATAGTATATTATAATATTATGCTAGCTGGATATGTGTATATATTTATATATAGGTACTGGTCGTGACGGGCGGGTGTAAATAGCCACGGGCAGGAGGAGGCAGGTACGGGCAGGCGGGCAGACTTGGCCGCGCACGGTGCGTATAAAATAATATATCGATTGAATTAATCGGTGGCCCGGTCAATAATTAACCGGTTAACGGGGGCACCGATAACGCATTTATTACCTATATAATATATAATATCGTACAGAGGGTATGGTATATAGAAATGTCTTTTCGTCGTCGCGGTTCCCCCTTATAGGTAGCGGCCAATGGCGGTGTTTATGGGGAAAAGGTATAGTTCGTAAGACTAAGCTCGAGTCTTCGTCTTCGTATATAAAGTTGCAGCAACAGCCGCGGTGACGTCCTCTGCAGAGTCGCATACCGAGAAGTCTCCCGCGGTCTGCCTGTATGGTCGCGGCGGGTCATCCGCCCGCCGACTGCAATCCGTTTCGGGTCACGACGGAGGTCTTATTATATATATAGACCTATATAATATTATATACTCACTACCGCAATGCAATAATGTAATAAAATATAATCTATGTTTATATACTATATATATATATATATTATACATAATATATAGTCGCTATTATTATAATTTTTTTTTTCATTATTATTATACTAGCCCAGACCCGGGTGAAAGCCACCGACGACGCTACGCAATGATTTTCGACACCGCCAGTGTAACACCGCACACACCATCGCCAGACTTACCAAATAATACTGCACACTTTAGACGTGTCTCAAATGTGTATATATTTATAGAGAATCGTTGGAGTTTATCATACGCTTGTTTTTAATATAATGCAAAACTAGAATATTTTTAATCATGAGTCAAGACGTTTTAAAAGAAGTATGTACTTAAAAAAATAAATAGTTTCCATTCACTTCACTTCTAAACAATACATGTAACAGTTTATATACCAAATATTGCGAACACCGATAACAACGAACCCATTGTACAACCATATATTATTATAAGGTAGTCCGATAAAAATCATTTTTTACATATTCATGACAGAAGAACCATCCTTCCCTACACATGATCAAGGTTAATACAAAAAGAGTTTATATCGAGGATTATACTAGGCGAGGTGCGTCAAGACAAGAAATTATTATTGTAAAACTGTAATAGGGTACCTGGTACTTATGTTGGTACGTTAAAAAAGACATAATTTATGCAGTTACACTATAACTATATCGTTGTACTATAGATACTAAACTAGAATACGTATATTATAATATAGCAGTACTGCTGTGCGTCCAGTTTGGGTTGATCGGTATTCGGTACAGCTGCAGGGGCGTTGTATTCCGTATAATATGTACCAAACGTTACTAGTGACGTTTTTAGAACCGAAAATGCTGATCAACGCAACGCCATCGCTGCAAAAGTAAATCCTATAATCTAAATTATAAATGTCAAATCCTAGTTATGTCATACGATAAGCAACGTATCTCTATTACGACAGGCAACGAACGACTTTTATTCCTTATTATTATAAAGTACCGGTTTCCGTATTTTACAGGGTGTAACAGATTGAACTGCCATATTATGTATTTAATTGTAATCCAATTATGTATAAGGTAATAACTATCGGTATACATTTTTTTTATTTTGCTTGTACATGTTTATTGTTAAAAACATTTAAAAGTTAACAAAAGTTAACAGTTAAGTTCCATTGTTTTGTAATAAATGTACGTCGCACTATGTGTATTAATTTCAATTCTATTCAAGCAACTGCGCATGATATTATACATAATACGTTTAAAAAATGCCGCGTTTATACAGTTTTAGATCCCAGGATACGCTTGTATAGTTGTATTTGAACTGGTAAATAAAATTACTCAAACCATGATTATCTGGGAGATAGCGAGTATCCGTGGTTTTCAAACAGTTTTGTAACCATCGTACTACCAAACTATTTAAGTTTGAAACAAATTTCACACTTTGTTCAGGATCTTGCAAGGAACAGACGTTCCACTTGCGCAGTGCACTACCCTACAGGTAGCCTAAAACACAAATGTTATACAAAAAGTCTATTTTTTTACCAGATATTAAGATAGGGATTTTTTTAATATAGTTAGAAATAGAATTTTTTACAAATCATGTTGAAGTATAAACATTGCATATTTATCAAATGTAGTTTTTGACTACCTATCTAAAATGTTCGAGGTTTAGAAGAGTTAGTCTTGCCAAATTGTATAATATTATTAAACATATCGCGTGTCGATATTACCAGGAAAATATTCTAGCTCACATTGTACGAAATTAAAGATAAATGTTGGCAAATAAATTTAAAAGTTTAAAAAAAAACAGTAATCATTTTTTTGTGAACATGTAGATACATATTACATATAGTATAAAAAAAAATGGAATTAAAAAATTAAAGCCAATAAAATGTATCACCCATTCACCCTGTATACAAGTAGATGGATCCTGAATGGCAGATAGGCAGATAGGTATAGGTTAGAATAGTAATACCGCGTGTAATAATTATTATATGCGGTCGGAATTCGTTTATTTTCATCTGGAGATATAGGCGTAAGGTACAACGCCTGCCGGAAGAAGACCGGATCGATTTTCAGCAAAATTATAGGTATCTAACTATTAGGTTTAACAGGTACAACAACTACTAGCTATACTACTACAACATCAACTACTACCACTACTACTACTACTGTTTATCACCGATATTTTATTATTATTATTATTAGACATGCAGTTTGAAAATACTTTTGAAATATATTTTAAAATAAGTGTGTAAATAGTTGAATGAAAAATTATTTATATTTATTTTCCAATATGTACTTAAATATAAATATAAACACATTAAAAAAATATTGTGAATAATAATTCTTAGTTACTTGTCTTTCGGGGCTTTTTGAGACCAGAAATCAGAATTCTGTCAAGGTAAGTTTGTTTTTTATTGTATAAATATATATCAATTTTTATAGTGATTAAATATATGTATATTCCCATCAGATAAATCCCTATATAATTTGGTATATAATTTATAGGTAGGTACATACTCTGTTTTTCTTTTAATGTTTTATGTTTTCAAATATAAAATCACAAAATTAGTACTTTAAATATATTTTAAATACTTTTTTCATCGTATTTGAAGCACAAAAAATTACTCAAATACTCAATAAGTATTGAGTACGATACTTATATTTATATAGTGCCTATGTGTGGGTTATGTGAGGGTGGCATAATATAATATTATAATATGCATATACGCAGCGCTCTGCAGGGGTCCCCCCCCCCAAAAAAAATGCTTGAACAATTGTAAGTACTACAATAACATCTTACCGGGCGGGAGCGGGGAGTACGAGGCGGATTTAAATGTAGGTACCTATTCGTTTTAATATTGGTAGATTTAATCGTATACGATGATATAAATCGTAGTTATTTTAGTTGTAGTTGGTATTATAGAAGTGTTTTACGCGTACACGCGTAATTTTATGCATGATCGAACATTTTCTTTATTTTGCGTCACAAAATCGTAAAATACATTCAACGTGTGTTTTCTAAACACCGCGTGTGATAAAAATAACTATATTAATATATACTTTGTTGTAACAACGTTTTGTCGGCCGATATAATAATACGATGAAAAAAACGATAGGTAGGTACTACCTATATGTACCTACCCGTCGTTCGTGTATCCGCACGGATAAACAGAAATTTCATAATTTATACATTTACCAATAACCGTTATAATATTATATACGAGCGCGAATAGAAAACGAGTCGCAATTAAAATTTAATCCAAAGCGCGCCGTTCTGAATTATTAACTATAATATTATATACGTATAATAAGTTCAACGAGTTTTTTACAGAGAAAACTTGTTAAAAATTTAGATCGGTCTGCTGTCTCGCGCCAACACAATATTATTATACTTTTATGACGTGTATGACAAAAATATGTAAGTATTTCGAGATAAATATCGTCTATATAAGTACTGAACATTCTTTCTATAAAGTGATTTAAACTCGGTGACGACGACGACGATTTATCTATGTACACTTATTACGAACGTATCGATTTACGTGTGCTATTCAAGAATATAATTCCTCATACACACAGATAATCATGTAGTAAGTATATTGTATAATATTTGAATATACCTCCGTGACCGCTCTGACCGTCATTAACCGTCATTTGATTAATTTCGACCCACAGCTAAAACAAAATCAGTATCAATCGAAGTAGGTAATAATAATAACGTAAGAGAATAACAATTATAGATCGCAACTACCTACCAATAGTATACTCTGTACACACACACTTACACACACACTTGTCCGCTGCGTACGCCACTGTCTTATGTACCGATATACTATACGTATATTATGTATTATTCATAAAGTATATATATATACGCAATTAAGTTTCTTTTTATTCAGTTTTAGAAAGTAAAAACATTTCGATTTATTTAGAGTAGTTTAATATAAAGGCAACAATTATTTTCGATATTTAATGAGTATCCACATCGTGATATATTTTATGGAATTGAATAAACACACTTCACTCGACATACATGCATCATGTCTATTAATTATTATTATTTATTATACTATTATGCGAATGGAAAATACTAAAATGTATAAACGTATCGCACGTAATTAATTTAGAAGACAATATTGAATTAGGTGCCCACTGCTCTCGCTGTATATTTTGATTAAGTAACATAAAAATCATTATGTATAGATATAATTTTTAATTTTATGTTGTACTTTTTTCATAATTTCTATTGTCACACTGCAGTACACTATTTCAAGCTATGAAGTATCATTTATTCTATACATTTTGTTGTATATAAATTGTATTTGTTCTTATTCTGTTTTTGATATAAATATTATAATTTTTTAAATGTATAAAATTAAATTAAAATAATTATACTAAAAAAAAGCACTTGAGGTAAATTATAGTAAATTAATACATTATGTGTATTATAGTAGAAGTGTGGTATACAATATGCATAAAGAGCCAAATCTAAATCCCGCGGTAAACCAGATGTAGTTATATTTATGTATTTTTAAAACTTATTTTATAACAAGCTACAAAATTGATTAATTTATGATGTGAATTAAAATCAAACGATTCGTTTATTTTAACGTACAACTGCATTTTTATTCAATTTCACATATTATTAAAACAATTTGCTTTTTTTTAATGTTTTATTCATATATTAATTTTATCATATTAGATTAGACACATACAATAAGGTAGGTATATTGATTGTGTCTATTTATATTTTTTTCTGGAACGGGAAAGTTCTTGAATAATGACTAATAAGCTCACGCCGACTGAGATGTTATATAACATTAAACATTATTTCATATGTTTTTTATTTTTGTGTTTTACTTATAATGACACTAACGTCAGTACGGCGTACGTACAACAATCAATAACGAATCCAGTTTGCTGCAAACGACTATACACCTAAATACGTCTTACAACAACGCAAATACCGCAGCGCATGTAGAATAACTGAAAAGAAAACCAATCACCCGACCAGTACGATGACAAATAATTTAAAAGAACACTTTACACGCGTTGTACGTGGGTACGCGCATGTGTACAACAGTTATATAAAATCCGTGATCTCGTTATCGGACGTGCGTTTAATGCACTGGCAAATTGAATGTGTCAAAAGAAACACTTTACACGCATACACACATACCTACCATATTCAAATAATAATATAATATAATATATAATGTACATTCGTATATTTATAATATGAAACGCTGATAAATTGTTATCATAAAATGTAATTTTCCTATCACGAACTAATAATATTATGCGCGCCAACACTGCCAGCTGATATTATGCATATTATTATAATATAAGTACTTCCAATGAACTTGTTACCGCGCCGAACGGGTTTGTTGATGATATACGCAGACGCAGAGAGGTAGGCGCGTGTGACACGACTTGGGAGTAAATCCTTTGAAGATCATATTATAATATATTATTATCATTTACTATCATTTTTAATACTATTAGTAAGGTTCACGCGAATATTAGTAAAATATTACCAAATTAACTTGCGATGAAGAACCGCAGACAAAGCCACGTGACTCTACAAGTCTACAAAAACAGAAATGAATAAAAAGTATCTATATCGTTATATCGTTCATTGTTATCATCTCGTTTCCAAGAGTCAAAATTAAAAACTCATATCAAATTTAAAGAACTATCATAACTTAATATATCATATATCTACTCTTCTGCGGGTTAGAGTTTGTCTCCACCAGATTTTAATTGTTATTTTGTCATAACAGATATTTGAATTGAATGTATACTAACAAATCAGTTTAATTAGTTACACTTATTGTCTAAGAACATTTGAGTGTTAAAAAGAATTGTATACAGTATGTATCAGAAATAACTGATAAACTTCATTCAATTTTTAAAAATATTGATTAGAACAAAAGTTAGTATTAGTCCATCCCTCCTGCAGTAACAATACATACCGTATAGAATGACTACGTTTTTACTAAAATAATTTTTTTTTATCATATTATTATTAATTATTAAGTTTTTTTTTTAAACTCTTTTTCTCTTTAAGCAATTTTTCTGAAAATGTCAATTTATAAACGACATAATTCAAAACAGTCATATTTGTATTGATAGTATAGCGTTTTTAGTTTGACTTTAACGGGTTACCTAGCTTTTGCTCTTTTACGTTACGCATTAAACATAAAAAACTCGTAGGCATTTATTCAATTAATGTATACATTAACTTCTAGCCGGTCTAGAAGTTGGCATTTTAACTTATTTCATATGTGTGATAAATGATAGTATTAAATAGTAATAATAATATTGCCCAACGCATGAAATCTCCCGCGTTTCGTCGTTATAAGAAAAACGTAAGTCAAATAATCGACCACGTTGTTGTCATCTGCAGGCTATAATCAGGCGTTTCAGGCAATTATTATTAAACGCGTGACATCATATTATACGCGCAGACGCACAGTTTGTATAATATATATTATGTTCATTAGACTAGGTGCGCTGTTAATTTAATTAAAAGGATGATTTATGATGGAATCCAAACTTGGCTATTAAAAAGTAGACCCAACGTCAATTATATTCTAATGAGAATATAAATAAACAATTCAAATACAATATTTTAAGACGAATATTACGAAATAAATCTAATGATTAACCGTATAAATAAATATACATTAATTAGCTGAACTAAATTATACCAAAAACTATATACCTATATACCTATAATGAGAAGGTTTTCAGTTAAAAATTAAATACTTTTACACCAGAAAATTGTTATTATTGTTCGTTGGCCGTGAAAAAGTGAAGATTTTATAAACAAATTCCAATACGATATTATTTAAAATTACTATACAAAGATTATATAGTTTTCTCAATTCAAACTTCCATAATATATTATGTGTAAATAAACTATTTCACGTTTTTGGCTTTCGGTTATTCGAACTTAAAAATGAACTAAATAAAACTAAAATATAATGAATAATATTATACAATCAAATATGTATTTAAAATTGTTATGAGTTTTTCCTAACATATTATATTCAACTGAAAATATTTCATTTTGGGTACATTTTAATTTTCTATAATATGACAAATCCTACCATAAAATAAATTTGGCAATAAATTAATATTCTTTGATGAAGGGTTATATTTTATTAGAAAATATAACTTTGAAACATAGATAATGATGTTAGGAAACATTTGAGTTAATAATAAATAATAGTGTACAAAAAATATTGCATTGTCGGAAGTGTATCGATTGGAAACGAATTTGTGTCGCAATCGTATTCAATCGTAAAAATATTTATCAAGACTGGACCTGTAAAAAAAATGTTTGAATCTTAATATTATCTTAATTTAATAAGAAATGGAATTCGATACGTTTATTTTTTAATAGATTTTTAGATCGAGGACTCTAAAATGCGATTGATATCTTTGCAGTACAACTTAATTTTATGACGAAACATTAAAAAAAGAATCAGTTTATTCGATTTTTGTAATTTGAATATTTTGAATTTATTTCTTAATTAGTTAAACCAATAAAAATAAAAATGTTGAAGAAAATATTTACATATTACAACTGAAGTACTTCGGGAGATTTGTATGAATTCTTTTTTTGGATTAAAATTGGTACTACAGAAAAAATAATATATCATACGTTTGTGTATTGCTGACGAAATTATTATTGGTGACCGCGCGTATCAGCTATATTATACATTTATACTTCGATGCTAAATCCACGATATTTTAAAACAGACCATCATGTAAATAATATTTTGAACCTAAATGAAAAATTTATCATGATAAAATAAAAAATGTATATATACAAAATAGTTTATAATATAGTCACGCGACAGTAAAGTGTGATGTAGAGCTGGGCGGGCGGGCAGTTTAGACAACAGGTGCGTTATGATGTTGCGTTTCAAATATCGTGAATAATATATTATCTATTAATTTATGTCCCTCATCCAGTTGCACACACGACGGTGGCTAAGCTCTCCGTCGGAAATTCGAGTAAAAAAAAAAACACTACATGATTGACCGGCGTTGTGTGTAAATAACGTCATGTAATATACGGCCGTACGTATTTATGAAGATTTAGTATATATATATGTTTATAATAACATCAAACTCGACTGCTCCCGGACGTCAAGACTTTGCCAAATATACAATACGACGCTTCCTACGGTTTTCGTGAAAGCCCAAACACGCACGATTATAATAATAATAATAATAACGGACGCATTATAATATTATTGTTGTTTTCTCGAAACGGGTTGCTGTTTTTTAAACACACACACGCATATTGTTGTTACAATATAATGGTATTATAAGTATATCATATATTATTCGATCACTCGATTCGATCGTAGTCCACACGCTGTGCGAGCGTCGATCCCGGTCTTACGCATATTTTTAAACATTTTTTTTTTTTCGTTAGACTTTGCTTATAGAGTGCATAACATTATATTATTATCATTATAATATCATTGTTATTTGTGTTGTACATATTTCGCGTAGGTGCGACGACTAATATAATATAATATTATATTATAATATTATTCGAACTATCGGATGTCGCCGCGGTGCGATGCGTCCAAGCGCGATTCAATAACGATGATAATCGCGACAATAATACACTCTCGCAATATCGAAACGACGATCTTTTTATTTTAGATTGTTCCGTTTCGGCCACGACCTCTATCCGCACTGCGTCCGATTCTATACGACGAGCCGTCCGAAGAACGTACGGAGAAACGACGCCTACAAAAACGAAATCGTTTTGTTGACGCGATGAATGTGCGTCTCTAAAATCGGGATACGTCAGTTTAAAACGAAACGAAATGAAAATGGGTACGGCACCTAATAACTGTAACAATTCACTGATAAGACGAGTCCGACGCGCTTATTGTTTCCTGCCTATAGTCCGTTTACAGCTATTCTCGATAGCTTAAACTTACACGATATATGAGTACGTATATTAGTATGTGAACATTTCCACCAAAACTAAAACATAATTAATAACTTCTTAGAAAAAGCTTTAAAAAATTAAAAATAAATAACTTATAAATATTTCAAACGCATCTTAAAAAATATGTATTATATAATTGGAGCACTATTTATTAAGGCACAAAAATTAAAATTATTGTATTTAAACAATATTATGTTTATAGCGGACTATAATGTTAAATAAAAGACATCGATTGCAGGTGAATTACAATGGTTATCTAACATAAGAAATAAAGTCCGGTCACTCAATGACCAATTCCTCCTTTTTCATCCAATCTTAACCTCAAAAATATAAAACTGTATACCAATTTTGTGGTATAGACTACTGCTAAGATCCATTTGGTCTTACGGCATCCAACTATGGGGTAGCGAATCTCCATTAAACTATAAGCACTTCATTATAACTGACTAAAATCTCATCCCATCTAGCCACAACTATTCCAGAAAATTCCAAAAGAAATCTAAAAAGGTAATAATGGTGCCACGAGCAGCATATCTAAAAAGATTTGTAGATCACTATATTAGCTATATATTATTATTATAGATAGATCTAAATCAATTATTCATGTTAAGTACACAATTTATTATTTGTAAGCATTTATCTAAAGAATGAAATTTTCTATTCTTTTTCCTTAACTATAATTTATATTAAATAATTAAATTTTTTTTCTCTATAGAACTTGATAAATTTATATATTTTATATTTTGATAATTTAGTGCACTTTTTGGTATTTTAAATATATTTTTGAGGTTTCTTAGTGCATGAACTTCTCCGTTCTTCTTAAAATGACTAATATCTAGGTCTGTCATATTTATTGCCTAAGCTTAACAAACAGTTTTAGCATCATCCCTTTTAAATGAGCTTCAGATTCAGCACTGACTGCAGGAACACACATCGGCAGTCAGGCGGATTAGGTCGTTTATATATTTAAATGTAAAAAGAAACAAACGCTTATGTACACACCTATACCTACATAATATAGAGTAATATAGTGTATACGCTGTTTGTAGCACCTATTTAATGTTTAGAGTACCTACCGTTTATTTTAATTTTTTTTATTCATGCCAATATTCGCAACTGCAATAGGTATGTTCCAACGTGCGGACACTACGTTTTTTTATGATTCATCCGAAATGCATATGAGTACATAAAAAATATATATTATTGCTCGGTCCAGCACATGCGATCGGTAATCCAATATATTGTATATATTATTGTGAGTGAACGTTGGGCGTGAAATTAGCGATTTGCATTTTTATGTACTTTGTTGAAACTTAAAATTGCGTTATAAATAATTTTCGGTCGGAAACGTTTTTTTTCTCGTAATAACAGAGTTGAATAAATACACTTTTGGTACTCTGCACGTCCCACGTTTCGATATAATATTAAGTGACTATATTATAGTCACTATTAATAATGATATAGGTGTATAATATTTGGCATCGTGATTGGAAAGCATATTAAATTTATTCGGATCTCTGTATGTCATCCATATATTTATTGTGCATATTATATAAATACAGATGTATAATGTATATACATATTTTAATTTTCCAATTGAGTTCAAAAAAAATAAATCTCACATTGTATATCTTTACTATAATACATATTGTATAGTATATTATACTGACAATTTCACCACGCGAAAAATATTATTTTATTTTTAACTGATTTTAAAGATATAACTCATCAATTAGTATTCAACAATGATATGCCGACTTGTCGTTTATAAATAATATACTTGACAATTATTTTTAACGGCGTATCAAACCGGTAAATACGATCATATTACTATTTAATCAAATTAAGCTGATATTTTTTGATAACGAAACACTAATATACACTATATCCCTTCATACACGGGACACGTTGGTCAATACATAAAATTAATTTATAATTAAAAATAATTGCAACACGAAAAACACGATGATCGGTCGGATTAACGAATGAGAACAACAAGAAATATTACATTGATGGCAGTTAGTTCTGTAATAATTATATATTATGATATATTGATATTAGAGAATATTAAAATGTATTTTATATTATAACATATAACATTAAAATTTGATAGCACTGCAAAAAAATGACACGGACAAATAAAACTAAATGTAAAACATAATATTTTTCATTTAAATGTTGAATGTTTATTGAAATGAAAAAATTAATATGCTGCAGTTCCATAAATTGTATACAGTTGTTTTTTTTCAAGCAGGTTATATGAATTATTTTCAAACTGTGGTATCGATAAATTCCTAAAAAAATGTATATATTAGTTATTCATAAATATAAATATAACGTTTGTGTTTTTCTTCAATTACATATCTTCCTATAAACTCTTCTTGTATAACCGCAATTTTATTCTCGGCTTATTATTTTATTACAACTTCATAGTCTATAGGTATACCTGAAGTTTAAGGTCGTCCCATCCAATATTTATATTGTTTTTTCATAGTTATAAAAATTGTTATATGAAGATAATTATATAGGTACGTGTTTATCACAATAAAGTTATTATTTTAAGGGTGTGCTTTCTGTATTCATTAAATACAGATTATATTCAATTTCATCAATAAAACAATAAGGATAGTCCTAATATTCATCTAACCATAAAATTATATCACAACAGCTAAAACTGTTCTTTCTATGCTTAACAGTTTTACATGAAGTTGGTTGGGTGTTTGTTTTAACATCACTTTCTTTTTGTTTTTTGTATTTTTTTTTTTAATATAAACTACTATACACGAAAGTGCTTAATAATAAGTACATCGTTCGTGTTTCTATGAAGTATTATTATATCATATGATTATTGATTTTTTAAAATCCTTTATGTTTTTATCATTTGTTTTATCATAATGTGTTAATCTTGTATGTTATTTATAAATTAGACTTCCTATATAACGTCGCATAACTAATATCTAACAATGCATTAATATATTTACTATTTTTCAAATTATAAAATGGAATTAAATTGATTTCTTATAGGTAAATATGTATAATATTAAAGTCAACAGTCATTAATGACAAATGTAACAAAAAAGCGTATTTAAAAAATTTTTAATTTAAATTTTATGAAAATGTTGAAATATTTTATGAAATGTTTTAATGTTACATATTATGAGATATTGATTATAATTAAGAGTGTAAAATTATATTCATCAATAATTAATGTATTTCACATATTTTTATATTAGAACATTAGATGTTATATAGGCACGCGTACCTATTATAATATACGATGGTCAGTGAGTAGCCAACAGGTAAGATATTATTCTCATTAGTTAGAACAACTTTACGTATAGGACGTGTATTATTCGTGCTAATCCCGGCGATGTTTGTTAAATTCCATATCTAAAATTTAAAAAAACAACCGTTTTTCTCCGTATTTTTGAATGGTAGATATATATTTGAATACATTAATGTACTTCTAATTTATTCCAAAATCGAATCCGATTTATTAGCGTTATTACAATAGCGTATAGTTGTTAGCCGTATCGACATCAATTTATCGTTTATAGTTTGCACAAGCGTAATCGTGAGAATTTGAATAAATATGAGCATTTCTATACATATTTTATCATTTCACCGGAAAACCATTATCCCGTTTGATTTGCCTATTAGAAAATCAAATTTCTTTCATTGAAAACGTTGTTGATTTTTTACACACGCTGTAGGTACACCATCATTACTACACCTTAATTACCTAACTATTGTAATAAGATGTATGTGTTTTATGTCCATCAGTAATTTTTGATTGTCCACTACTCAAGAAACTGACAAATCTGCTCATCCGCACTAAGTGATAACCTAAGAAAAGCGTATTAGTTATTACTACCATTGAGTGTCCATAAAATGTTGTTAAAATAGGTAACTCGATGAACCATGGCAGCAATGAGGTAGTAATGTTAACACAGATCCTCCAATCTCCATCGGTGGCGGTTCAAAACTGTGGGGAGGGAGGGAGTTACCTAACTATAAGAGAAATTAATGTATATTGCTAGTCTGCACTCTGCGGTCTGCCTGTGTATTTTAATATTCTTCTGGTAGGTATTTCAAAGTCGATTAATGTTGACGGATTAAGATAACTGTGAAAGTTTTACTGTCGTGCTTTACACACATGTTGTGTCTTAGAACGGTAATTATTACTGTATAATATAAGAGCTACGCAGGCAAAGTGCAAACGTACATACATTTTTTTTAAATATTATTTTCTTCTATTGTAATTCGTCCTTCGTTTTGTCTATATACGACACATCGTCGTGCTTGTTGCATTCATTTAAATCGGCCACGTAACAATATTATTATTTTAATTTCTCTAAAGGTATTTTATATATGTACTGTTCAAACGTTTAAAAAAAGAAAACCCTTAACCTTAAAATATATTTTGTTTGAATAAATGTTTTAATAATTAATCAAGAC
Source organism: Neotoxoptera formosana (assembly GCA_022818045.1). Classification (NCBI taxonomy): domain Eukaryota; kingdom Metazoa; phylum Arthropoda; class Insecta; order Hemiptera; family Aphididae; genus Neotoxoptera; species Neotoxoptera formosana. The sequence continues at coordinate 30,583,172 of CM040633.1, forward strand.
ATATAGAATAATATGATTTTGATCACTTTTGTTTTTCGTTTTCCCGCTGTCGACGACCGAAAGAAATAACAGAATTCGATTCAATACCACCCGGATATGTAAGGTTTTCGTTAGACCATAAATTATACACCTGCAACGAAAGATAATATGTTATGGCGATGAAAACAATATAAGCGACATGTACGTGCTTGTAGTAAGCCGGAAGTCTCGGTCGACTAACTCTGATTGATAAAAAAAACTTATCGAATGGTATTACTGTTGCGGACGAACATGAGTGTTAAGTACATTATGTAGGTACGCACGCAAACACTGCTTAGAAATTATTTTCAATATATATTTTTTTTAGTAGGTACTCTATATCGTTTTCTTAGAATTTATGATTAGGCCGTCCGATTCGAAAGCATCAAAACTGCGGTAACCAGATATTGGTCGTTATAATTAGTTAATAAATCCATTTACGTTTAATCGACGCAGGTACAAGTGTACAACTATAAAATATGATATTATATAGTATTCTCTAATTACCGAAATTCGGTTTACTGTGTTCCGGGTTTTGACATATTTTAAGCAGACGTGATGTAGGCCTGGTGCAGCCATTAACACCCATCATACAAGTAGTGAGACGTACTATGATGAAGCTCGAATAGATAACATATATACATCAACAATTTCAACGGCATTTTACTTAGAGTTAGGCACGCTTGTGCCGATATACCTATTATTATTTCTATATCAAAATGAAGATTATTTCATATTATTTTCTGATCGTAGAGATAACTACTACCTACAACAGCAGTTTTGTACAAATAAAAATATGTTTATAATGACCTTTAACGATTTTATAACAAGCGTCAAACAATGTCTGTCAATTCGGGCCACGTGACTGACGAAAAGTCACACATATTATGTAAATAGTTGATATATAATATAGTTTAACTACCTACAACATCTGCCCGTAAATAAATAAAGGTACACGCGAAGAATCAAAGTGTTTAATTTATTGAGACGTTATACTGATAACGGATAGTACTGCAGGATCTCGGTGGACTGCAGAACAGAAAAACTGTATACTATTATAGAGTTTGTACAGAAAAATAATAACAAATTAGAAATAACGATTATTCAGGAGAAAATAATATATATTTCTCTCCGCAGCAGACTATAATATAATACGGAACGATCTTGCGATAGGTATCTGATTATAGGACAGACCGCGTATTATTGTTGTTAGCAGCAGCAGCAGCAGCAGCAGCAGCACGGTATTATAGCGATCGTGCACGAAATTATAACATTGAAAATAAATATACGTCTATCGTCGGATTCGGATTACGCGAACGGTCTACATTTTATAGTCTGTGATCAGCGAAACGTACGCGTGGTATACGATCAGCTGTAGTTATATCTATAAGTATATTGCGTGGGCGGACAAATACCTACGAATTTTTCGCATTTCGACGTCGATACGATTGATATAATACAATTTAATGGATATATTCACGTAACAGTGAACGTAAAGTATAATACAATTATAGCGCACCGTTATATATAGATATAGGATGGTTAAAGGATTTTGAAGTTACGCAGGGGCTAAACCATCCTACAATATATCAAAGATTAAGATAACCTCCCCCAACATCGAATGCAGTTCCAACTGTTTACCTCTTGTATTTATAAAAACCTTACCTAATATTATATAACTGTAGCATTTAAATATAAGAGCAGTTTTTTTTGTTATTATTTGGTAGATTTTATCATCGCGCCACCTTTTTTTGTGAATACCTATAACTTATAACAAAAACCGAATCTTACTGCGGTACTTACTATTAAAAAAAAAATAAAATCATATATTTTTTTTCATATTAATTTTCTACATTTTTGCGGTAAGGTCTTATAGGATGGCTAGAAATACATTCCTCCCCCCCCCCCCCATTTAATTCAGCCGAAGCGTGTGATGACATGAATGTCAACGTAGTATATGATTTTTTTTCTCGTTAATTTTCGATTATAGTCTAAGAGCTCCGCTGTCTCCGTCTCTCTGCCTTACTGTCTCCTCCTCCTCGAATGTGAAAACTAGATGATGATAATATATAACGACTATCGCGCGCTTATATAAATCCGGGGCGGCCATTCGTTTATTATATTCGTTTCCGTAACGGTTATAATTTTATACGATGCTTGGAACGCACATACGCGTATATACACGGCGCGTATATAGTGCAGTACGCGCGCGGGCGCGTGTGTGTACATTTTTTTTTCAGCCGACGCTATTTGATCGATCCAGAATAACCGGACCGATAAATTTAATTGCAGAAACGTGCGGTCAATAAATGCACAAGCTGCTGTTGCCGCCGTTTTCTGCTGCCGTTGCGACCGACGACGGGATCGGCTTAACCGAGTGCGAGTGAGTGAGAAAAAAAACAGCTATATATATTAATACGCATTGCGAGAGAAAAATAAACGTACGACGCACTTGTATACATAGGTACGCGGATTATATATACGACTCGCACTTACCTATATTATATTATTATTATTATTATTATTATAATATTATTTGCGCACGCGGAGAGAGCATTATCGGAGGAAGAGCTCGGCCGCATTTACATAACCTACCTATTATGGTCGATGGACGTTGCGGGCTGCGGAATAATACAACCGCGGTCATTAATATACCAGCGTATTTGTTACTATTATTATTATTATTATTATTATTATTATTATTATTATTTGG